>OZ010577.1:23882186-23959686 GCA_963932145.1 Acanthosepion lycidas | reverse complement strand
AATAAACCAGATTACAAATAAATAAACCAGATTACAAATAAATAAACCAGATTACAAATAAATAAACCAGATTACAAATAAATAAACCAGATTACAAATAAATAAACCAGATTACAAATAAATAAACCAGATTACAAATAAATAAACCAGATTACAAATAAATAAACCAGATTACAAATAAATAAACCAGATTACAAATAAATAAACCAGATTACAAATAAATAAACCAGATTACAAATAAATAAACCAGATTACAAATAAATAAACCAGATTACAAATAAATAAACCAGATTACAAATAAATAAACCAGATTACAAATAAATAAACCAGATTACAAATAAATAAACCAGATTACAAATAAATAAACCAGATTACAAATAAATAAACCAGATTACAAATAAATAAACCAGATTACAAATAAATAAACCAGATTACAAATAAATAAACCAGATTACAAATAAATAAACCAGATTACAAATAAATAAACCAGATTACAAATAAATAAACCAGATTACAAATAAATAAACCAGATTACAAATAAATAAACCAGATTACAAATAAATAAACCAGATTACAAATAAATAAACCAGATTACAAATAAATAAACCAGATTACAAATAAATAAACCAGATTACAAATAAATAAACCAGATTACAAATAAATAAACCAGATTACAAATAAATAAACCAGATTACAAATAAATAAACCAGATTACAAATAAATAAACCAGATTACAAATAAATAAACCAGATTACAAATAAATAAACCAGATTACAAATAAATAAACCAGATTACAAATAAATAAACCAGATTACAAATAAATAAACCAGATTACAAATAAATAAACCAGATTACAAATAAATAAACCAGATTACAAATAAATAAACCAGATTACAAATAAATAAACCAGATTACAAATAAATAAACCAGATTACAAATAAATAAACCAGATTACAAATAAATAAACCAGATTACAAATAAATAAACCAGATTACAAATAAATAAACCAGATTACAAATAAATAAACCAGATTACAAATAAATAAACCAGATTACAAATAAATAAACCAGATTACAAATAAATAAACCAGATTACAAATAAATAAACCAGATTACAAATAAATAAACCAGATTACAAATAAATAAACCAGATTACAAATAAATAAACCAGATTACAAATAAATAAACCAGATTACAAATAAATAAACCAGATTACAAATAAATAAACCAGATTACAAATAAATAAACCAGATTACAAATAAATAAACCAGATTACAAATAAATAAACCAGATTACAAATAAATAAACCAGATTACAAATAAATAAACCAGATTACAAATAAATAAACCAGATTACAAATAAATAAACCAGATTACAAATAAATAAACCAGATTACAAATAAATAAACCAGATTACAAATAAATAAACCAGATTACAAATAAATAAACCAGATTACAAATAAATAAACCAGATTACAAATAAATAAACCAGATTACAAATAAATAAACCAGATTACAAATAAATAAACCAGATTACAAATAAATAAACCAGATTACAAATAAATAAACCAGATTACAAATAAATAAACCAGATTACAAATAAATAAACCAGATTACAAATAAATAAACCAGATTACAAATAAATAAACCAGATTACAAATAAATAAACCAGATTACAAATAAATAAACCAGATTACAAATAAATAAACCAGATTACAAATAAATAAACCAGATTACAAATAAATAAACCAGATTACAAATAAATAAACCAGATTACAAATAAATAAACCAGATTACAAATAAATAAACCAGATTACAAATAAATAAACCAGATTACAAATAAATAAACCAGATTACAAATAAATAAACCAGATTACAAATAAATAAACCAGATTACAAATAAATAAACCAGATTACAAATAAATAAACCAGATTACAAATAAATAAACCAGATTACAAATAAATAAACCAGATTACAAATAAATAAACCAGATTACAAATAAATAAACCAGATTACAAATAAATAAACCAGATTACAAATAAATAAACCAGATTACAAATAAATAAACCAGATTACAAATAAATAAACCAGATTACAAATAAATAAACCAGATTACAAATAAATAAACCAGATTACAAATAAATAAACCAGATTACAAATAAATAAACCAGATTACAAATAAATAAACCAGATTACAAATAAATAAACCAGATTACAAATAAATAAACCAGATTACAAATAAATAAACCAGATTACAAATAAATAAACCAGATTACAAATAAATAAACCAGATTACAAATAAATAAACCAGATTACAAATAAATAAACCAGATTACAAATAAATAAACCAGATTACAAATAAATAAACCAGATTACAAATAAATAAACCAGATTACAAATAAATAAACCAGATTACAAATAAATAAACCAGATTACAAATAAATAAACCAGATTACAAATAAATAAACCAGATTACAAATAAATAAACCAGATTACAAATAAATAAACCAGATTACAAATAAATAAACCAGATTACAAATAAATAAACCAGATTACAAATAAATAAACCAGATTACAAATAAATAAACCAGATTACAAATAAATAAACCAGATTACAAATAAATAAACCAGATTACAAATAAATAAACCAGATTACAAATAAATAAACCAGATTACAAATAAATAAACCAGATTACAAATAAATAAACCAGATTACAAATAAATAAACCAGATTACAAATAAATAAACCAGATTACAAATAAATAAACCAGATTACAAATAAATAAACCAGATTACAAATAAATAAACCAGATTACAAATAAATAAACCAGATTACAAATAAATAAACCAGATTACAAATAAATAAACCAGATTACAAATAAATAAACCAGATTACAAATAAATAAACCAGATTACAAATAAATAAACCAGATTACAAATAAATAAACCAGATTACAAATAAATAAACCAGATTACAAATAAATAAACCAGATTACAAATAAATAAACCAGATTACAAATAAATAAACCAGATTACAAATAAATAAACCAGATTACAAATAAATAAACCAGATTACAAATAAATAAACCAGATTACAAATAAATAAACCAGATTACAAATAAATAAACCAGATTACAAATAAATAAACCAGATTACAAATAAATAAACCAGATTACAAATAAATAAACCAGATTACAAATAAATAAACCAGATTACAAATAAATAAACCAGATTACAAATAAATAAACCAGATTACAAATAAATAAACCAGATTACAAATAAATAAACCAGATTACAAATAAATAAACCAGATTACAAATAAATAAACCAGATTACAAATAAATAAACCAGATTACAAATAAATAAACCAGATTACAAATAAATAAACCAGATTACAAATAAATAAACCAGATTACAAATAAATAAACCAGATTACAAATAAATAAACCAGATTACAAATAAATAAACCAGATTACAAATAAATAAACCAGATTACAAATAAATAAACCAGATTACAAATAAATAAACCAGATTACAAATAAATAAACCAGATTACAAATAAATAAACCAGATTACAAATAAATAAACCAGATTACAAATAAATAAACCAGATTACAAATAAATAAACCAGATTACAAATAAATAAACCAGATTACAAATAAATAAACCAGATTACAAATAAATAAACCAGATTACAAATAAATAAACCAGATTACAAATAAATAAACCAGATTACAAATAAATAAACCAGATTACAAATAAATAAACCAGATTACAAATAAATAAACCAGATTACAAATAAATAAACCAGATTACAAATAAATAAACCAGATTACAAATAAATAAACCAGATTACAAATAAATAAACCAGATTACAAATAAATAAACCAGATTACAAATAAATAAACCAGATTACAAATAAATAAACCAGATTACAAATAAATAAACCAGATTACAAATAAATAAACCAGATTACAAATAAATAAACCAGATTACAAATAAATAAACCAGATTACAAATAAATAAACCAGATTACAAATAAATAAACCAGATTACAAATAAATAAACCAGATTACAAATAAATAAACCAGATTACAAATAAATAAACCAGATTACAAATAAATAAACCAGATTACAAATAAATAAACCAGATTACAAATAAATAAACCAGATTACAAATAAATAAACCAGATTACAAATAAATAAACCAGATTACAAATAAATAAACCAGATTACAAATAAATAAACCAGATTACAAATAAATAAACCAGATTACAAATAAATAAACCAGATTACAAATAAATAAACCAGATTACAAATAAATAAACCAGATTACAAATAAATAAACCAGATTACAAATAAATAAACCAGATTACAAATAAATAAACCAGATTACAAATAAATAAACCAGATTACAAATAAATAAACCAGATTACAAATAAATAAACCAGATTACAAATAAATAAACCAGATTACAAATAAATAAACCAGATTACAAATAAATAAACCAGATTACAAATAAATAAACCAGATTACAAATAAATAAACCAGATTACAAATAAATAAACCAGATTACAAATAAATAAACCAGATTACAAATAAATAAACCAGATTACAAATAAATAAACCAGATTACAAATAAATAAACCAGATTACAAATAAATAAACCAGATTACAAATAAATAAACCAGATTACAAATAAATAAACCAGATTACAAATAAATAAACCAGATTACAAATAAATAAACCAGATTACAAATAAATAAACCAGATTACAAATAAATAAACCAGATTACAAATAAATAAACCAGATTACAAATAAATAAACCAGATTACAAATAAATAAACCAGATTACAAATAAATAAACCAGATTACAAATAAATAAACCAGATTACAAATAAATAAACCAGATTACAAATAAATAAACCAGATTACAAATAAATAAACCAGATTACAAATAAATAAACCAGATTACAAATAAATAAACCAGATTACAAATAAATAAACCAGATTACAAATAAATAAACCAGATTACAAATAAATAAACCAGATTACAAATAAATAAACCAGATTACAAATAAATAAACCAGATTACAAATAAATAAACCAGATTACAAATAAATAAACCAGATTACAAATAAATAAACCAGATTACAAATAAATAAACCAGATTACAAATAAATAAACCAGATTACAAATAAATAAACCAGATTACAAATAAATAAACCAGATTACAAATAAATAAACCAGATTACAAATAAATAAACCAGATTACAAATAAATAAACCAGATTACAAATAAATAAACCAGATTACAAATAAATAAACCAGATTACAAATAAATAAACCAGATTACAAATAAATAAACCAGATTACAAATAAATAAACCAGATTACAAATAAATAAACCAGATTACAAATAAATAAACCAGATTACAAATAAATAAACCAGATTACAAATAAATAAACCAGATTACAAATAAATAAACCAGATTACAAATAAATAAACCAGATTACAAATAAATAAACCAGATTACAAATAAATAAACCAGATTACAAATAAATAAACCAGATTACAAATAAATAAACCAGATTACAAATAAATAAACCAGATTACAAATAAATAAACCAGATTACAAATAAATAAACCAGATTACAAATAAATAAACCAGATTACAAATAAATAAACCAGATTACAAATAAATAAACCAGATTACAAATAAATAAACCAGATTACAAATAAATAAACCAGATTACAAATAAATAAACCAGATTACAAATAAATAAACCAGATTACAAATAAATAAACCAGATTACAAATAAATAAACCAGATTACAAATAAATAAACCAGATTACAAATAAATAAACCAGATTACAAATAAATAAACCAGATTACAAATAAATAAACCAGATTACAAATAAATAAACCAGATTACAAATAAATAAACCAGATTACAAATAAATAAACCAGATTACAAATAAATAAACCAGATTACAAATAAATAAACCAGATTACAAATAAATAAACCAGATTACAAATAAATAAACCAGATTACAAATAAATAAACCAGATTACAAATAAATAAACCAGATTACAAATAAATAAACCAGATTACAAATAAATAAACCAGATTACAAATAAATAAACCAGATTACAAATAAATAAACCAGATTACAAATAAATAAACCAGATTACAAATAAATAAACCAGATTACAAATAAATAAACCAGATTACAAATAAATAAACCAGATTACAAATAAATAAACCAGATTACAAATAAATAAACCAGATTACAAATAAATAAACCAGATTACAAATAAATAAACCAGATTACAAATAAATAAACCAGATTACAAATAAATAAACCAGATTACAAATAAATAAACCAGATTACAAATAAATAAACCAGATTACAAATAAATAAACCAGATTACAAATAAATAAACCAGATTACAAATAAATAAACCAGATTACAAATAAATAAACCAGATTACAAATAAATAAACCAGATTACAAATAAATAAACCAGATTACAAATAAATAAACCAGATTACAAATAAATAAACCAGATTACAAATAAACAAACCAGATTACAAATAAACAAACCAGATTACAAATAAACAAACCAGATTACAAATAAATAAACCAGATTACAAATAAACAAACCAGATTACAAATAAATAAACCAGATTACAAATAAACAAACCAGATTACAAATAAATAAACCAGATTACAAATAAATAAACCAGATTACAAATAAATAAACCAGATTACAAATAAATAAACCAGATTACAAATAAATAAACCAGATTACAAATAAATAAACCAGATTACAAATAAATAAACCAGATTACAAATAAATAAACCAGATTACAAATAAATAAACCAGATTACAAATAAATAAACCAGATTACAAATAAATAAACCAGATTACAAATAAATAAACCAGATTACAAATAAATAAACCAGATTACAAATAAATAAACCAGATTACAAATAAATAAACCAGATTACAAATAAATAAACCAGATTACAAATAAATAAACCAGATTACAAATAAATAAACCAGATTACAAATAAATAAACCAGATTACAAATAAATAAACCAGATTACAAATAAATAAACCAGATTACAAATAAATAAACCAGATTACAAATAAATAAACCAGATTACAAATAAATAAACCAGATTACAAATAAATAAACCAGATTACAAATAAATAAACCAGATTACAAATAAATAAACCAGATTACAAATAAATAAACCAGATTACAAATAAATAAACCAGATTACAAATAAATAAACCAGATTACAAATAAATAAACCAGATTACAAATTAATTTTTTCTATTTGATGCCTTGACAGAATCAAGCATGTGATCTGTGTATATTTAATCAGGTTCAATAAAAATAAGGTACTAAAATTACAACTTATACAAATGCTTTAAAAAAATTGGAAGTTTTTTAATCATATCTGGTTAATACTGATTTTAATCCTTTTTAAAATGTGTCCTCAAAACTTAATATTTATCATATATGATAACCGATATATAAACAAATAAAAAATCCAGAAGGAACAAAATTGATAAAATTTGAAGGGGGAAAAAAATTAATTTGTTTCTGAAAAAACTAAGCAGACATGGGATCTTGAGGAAAAAAAAAAAAAAAAGAAAAAGAAAAAAAAAAAAAAAAAAAAAAAAAGAGTGAAGAGAATCAGCTTTGCTTATGAAAATGATCTTTAAATTTCTTCAATTGAATGGCAGGCAGATTGACATTACACAGTTTAATAAATTAATAAAAATGGGACATTACTTCAAATCAGAAGGGGGTGTGTATTATATTATAAAAATATATATTTTGAATTTGTAGGTCTGATGAATTGGATTATGATTACGATTTCAATGTAATAAATTATAACCATTTGTATTTGAGCCTTTTATGTTATGTTATGTTCTTGCTCTGTCTTACTCTTGTATATTGAGCTCTACTTGGATTTTATCCTGTCAGATATATATATATATATATATATATATTTTTTGACCATTAATATTATCAATAATATATATATATATATATATATTTTTTTTTTTTTTTTTTTTTTTTTGGACCACTAATATTAACATATATATATATATATATATATATATATATCTCACACACACGTGTGTATGTATGTATCATTGCATATATTGTTATATAACACATTAGGGTCAGGTGATAGCATTAAAAGGTTGAAAGTGAAGAGACTATATGTGTGCTAGGGAGGAAAAGCATTAGAATAGAGATAGGCAGGGGGACACTAAAAAATAAAACACCAAGCCAATATGGTACAAGTGTAGCATGTATCTACAAAGCCAGCTAGGAGATATATATATATATATATATATATACACACACACACACACACGGTACAGTGAAATCCTTCAAAACAATAGGAGAAATATCAGGGAAAGAAAGTACCCAATATGGATCAGAGAACAAAAATAGGAGATACGAGTAATTAAACAAGAATTCAAATGGGCAGAATATGGCAAGTAAAAATAACAGAAGGAGTAAAAGGGGTGCTTGATCTCTTCCTACTGGTTAGCAATCAATGCAGAAATGGGCCAAGTAGAAGATTTAGCAAATAATGTAATTTACTGGTAGGATATAGCAGAAAATAGCAAAGTTATGGAAGGATTTGTAAAAAGTTTTTGTCCTGAAGAAATGACTACTACTGAGGATATAAAAACATCAGATCTGAGAGTATCAAGTGTATCAACTTGGAACCTTAGGGATAAACAAAAATAAGCATTTTTGTCAAGGTTGATGAGAGTAACAGCTTTGAATTTCTATTTCCTGGACATGTTAAAATTAGAGGTGAACATTAACCTGTTTTCTTAAAACATTGCGAAAGATCAACGAAAAGAATTTTTTTTTTTCATATTTTGCAATGGTTGAAACAAAAACATTACATAGACTGTTGGAAAAGCTATCAAAGTGAATATAAATAGTTTAGTGAACAGAATTTAAGGCATTTGCAGATTCCATTTTCATTTCCAATAACCATTACTCCACCTGGTATGTTCATTAATATGCAACAGAAACACATAGCACTAAAAGTAACAAAAATAAAAAAAATAATAATAAATAAATAAAACTATGAAGTATTATGATCAAGCTCATCCTGAATGACCATGGCACACAGGGAATAAAATACTAACTATTCATGTATTATAGATGCTTCTTTCCCAATTTTTAAGCCTAAAATTTAGATTCATTAGATCTAAGAATTAACTTGCAGGCAATATGCACTGTTATATTAAGGACAGTATGAGCAAAAATTATATTTAGAGTTTGGACGAAGGTATAAAGGGTTCTTACATAACAGAAAAGATAATGACATGTAGAGGATAAATTCTTAGTTTATAAGGAAGCAGATAAGATTAAAAAATAAAGTTTACCAACTGCAAATACCCAAAGGTCCGTCCTTATTTTATACCCGATCCCCCACCCCACGTGAATTCCTTAACCCAGAAAAGGATGCATATTATACATTGATAATTATAGTGGTTATTTACCTGAAATACCGTTGCTTTAGTATTTCTGTCCGTTGATGGCTTCTTGGATTTGGCTGAAAAAGCTGCAGATGCAGCATCAGCACCACCATCAACTGCATCACTAGAATTTAAGGAATCCAGTTGCGATTTGGAAGTGGGATCTATCAGATTTTCCCTTCGAGTTGCTACAGTTTTTTTGTCTTTCAGACTTTCTTTCCGAATAAGTTCTTTCTTTTTAACACTGCCTTTTCGTCCAAGTCGACTGCCCAGAAACATTTTAGGTTATTTTGTAATCCAAGTGATTTTTTTCTTTTTTTTTTTTTTTTTAAGACATGTTAGAAGTCCTCAATATAGTCCTTCTTTGGCACATGTTTAAACTTTGTGCATGGGAAACATCCTTTGCTGCAACATACAATGAGGAAAGGAATTACAGTTAAATATTGTTCCATATGCTAACATCCGAGAATAACATTCTTTTGTGACAGTTGAATGTGGTGGTCCTCATGAAAATGTTGCAAAGTTGACAACAGCTTCAAACAAAAGAGACGAGACACTATGACTGTAGCTAACTAGATCCAGCTGGACAACAGCAACAAAAAGAAAAAAAATAAATAAGCTGAGAGGTTTGATCAATATTTTCTTCTCACAAACAGCACAAGAACAAACTACAAAGAATGTTGAGAAAAATAAAGTGATTTATCTGAGATCAAGAAGATTGGCTGGGGGGGGAGGGAGAAACAGACAGTGAGTGAGGCTGTTGAAGTGCTCCCTCCACAATCAAATGTACAATTGTAGAGTTTGATTACCTGAAATCTTCAATCAATTAGAGACAAGCTGTTCATTTCAGTTTTGTTTTGTGTCCAAGTTAAAATTTTTCCTACTACTTTTCAAATTTGTAATGAATCAAAAAAACTGGTGGAAGGACATTTAAGAACAAGACGACAAAAAAAAAAAATTCATCCATTTTGCCAGAAGACAAAAATTAGTGATAAAAAATGTTAGAAATAAAAAGAAAAGTTTGCAGTAAGAATGGGTGAGGTTAAATCTTAGAAAAATTAACCCTTCTCTTCATGAGAAATACAAAACAGGTAGACACACACAAACAAAATACAAAGCTAAACTAAAATGAAAGAACAAGTTGGCTTATGAGAGAAAGGAAAAAAAAAATTCCATTCCTTGTCCATGCACTTTATCACAGAAATATTTACAGGGGTGAGGGAGGAATCCAACTTGATCTACAAACAGGTAAAACTACAAACCTGTGTGTGTGTGTGTGTGTGTGTGTGTGTGTGTGTGTGTGTGTATATATATATAAGCAAATATAGGGATATAGATCCGACAGTATGAAGAAAAATATACGGAAAAAACAAACAAAAATCCTTATATGCAATTATGCCGTTTTAATGTTAATATGTCAACGTTGGACGTTTTGGTCTAATAAACCATCTTCAGGACATTCATAAAACATTATCAATTCAACATGACAAAGACGATGGACATAAGAACAAGACTTATCCAAACAGATAACTGAAAGTTTTATATAAGGATTTTTGTTTGTTTTTTCCGTATATTTTTCTTTATCTATATGTGTGTGTGTGTGTGTGTGTGTGTGAGACTTTTTCCCCCACTACTCCTGGAGGCCATAGCCCAACATATCATACAATTTTGAAATCAGGCTGACTGTGAGCAAATTAAAAACATTCCAGGCTAGAGTTGGACTCACAATCCTGAAATTTTGGATTACCAAGTTTTCATTACTGCAATTTTTTTTTTTTTTACAAATTTTGTACAATAACAAAAAATTTTTATAATTTGGAAAAATTTGGGAATAATCAAAATTGTGAAATCCATGGAATGTCACCCATGAAATGGTATGGAAAGCAAGGACCTACATACATCAAATTGTCTTTAAATCAAGTGGCAGCAGAAAAATTATTGTTGAACTTTGAAATGGTAAGCTTAAATATTAATGCAATACTTAAGTGATCAATTTCAAGTTCTATAACTTATTGTTGCTTATTGTATCTACTTCCCATTACCTCTTGTGATAAAACATCCAATCAAGAGCCTTCTGCAGGAGTTAAATTCAACTCAACAGAGCAGCTTTCAAGGTTTTTTTTATATATCTCCAAAGGTAGTAGTAGTTTACTTTATGAGCAATTCAAATGAAGTCATTTATGACTCATCAACAAAAATATACATGCAAGAAATTTATATATTTCCCCACCCCCCAACCTTTTATTTAATAGTGCCAACATTTTTCAGAGACATCTGGTGGTACAAGACTGACCAGCAAATAAATTAGAATCAGCAAAGTGAATTGATGGTTCATTTGACAGTAACGTATAGAAATGTAATCTTTTAGTTACATGCTTAACTCAAAAAAAACAAGAGAATGTGTGGGGTGTAAGAGAAATGATCACATTTGAACACAAAAAAAAGTCCCTTAAATTAATGGTGGTATATTGGCAACATGGTTTTTAGCAAGTTTAAAAAAAAAAAAAAAAAAAAAAAAAAAAAAAAAAAAAAATTAAATTAAAAATAAAATTAAAAAATTCAGTATTTTAGTGTATAGCCTAACATAAGACGAGAGGGTATACTTGTGGGGGTTGATTTTTGGTGAAAGTGTTACAAATATTTTCTGTTTAATTTTTATTTGACATTGCATGGAAGATTTAGTCATTTAAATGTTTAAATCAATCATTTAAAATATTATTGGCATGAAATCAGATTTAGCATCATGATTCCCAATGTGGGGTCCTATATAGATGTAGTTAGAAGGAAGAAGAAAAAGAAAGTAGCATAGAAATAATAATAATAATAATAATAATACAGTTGTATTAAAACAAATTACCAAAATTCATAAAATCTAACTTACATTTAAGGAACATGAATGCTGCTTAAGTAAAGAAAGCAACCAAAGATTTTTATCAATGCATGGTTTTTATTTTTATTTTTTTTTTATTTTTTTTAAGTTCAAATATTAGAATTTTGCTGATGCTATTGGACAAGATCTGTCCATACCAAAAGTGGAACCAATACTCTAGGTTTTTTAGATATATACCTACAGTCTGGCAACTTTTTTTTCTTAGTGGATTTATTACATTACTTAGGATGAAAAGATTAAAAAATAAAGACCAGATATGTGACAATTTTAATAGCATCTAAGTAAAAATGCTATATATATATATATATATATATATATATATATACACACACGCGTGTATATCATTAAATAATTTAGACAAATTTTGTCTCATTTGTAAGAGAATCCTCTTATAATTAAGGAAAAGTTTCTTAGTATCCCTTCTTAATGGAAGAAAGAAAATTACATGTTGATGCATATTTATTTTATTCTGAGTACTTTCATCTTTGTTGAGGTTATCACAATGTTTGACCATTGTACCCTTCAGCAGGTGTATATTGATCTGGTAACTTACAGAGAATTCTTAACTGAACCCTTGTTTAATTTATGAGGGTAGACTGTTCTTGTTCCACTGCCTGTTTATGTTTTGTTTTTGTTTTTATTATTTTTATATTATTTATTATATGGGTTTGGGAAATAGTGATAGGATTATGGCCCAAGAGTCAAAGGGACAACAGTAAAAAAAAGTTTGGGAAACAGATTTTATAGATTAGAATTCTGTGTAATTATTTGACTGACATTAAATTAAAGCATATCTATTTTTATTTAGTTCAATTGTAAATTTATATCTTTATTCAATCATGTAATAAAGTGACTAACTGGTATTTATTCAGCTGATCTTGCACTTACAAGTGAATTTATTGCAAGACCATCTTGCTAATCATTCCACCATGAAGTATTCTATAAACATGAGCTGTCCAACAAAGCCACTACATTGGTGGCATCCAAAAGACTGATTTAAGTGTACTAAGACAAACTTCTGAGCCTTAAGGCTATAGTAGTCACATGGATATTTTTGTTTGTGGCACAATGTCAAAAAAGCAATGTAACCATATAATAGCAGCCCACTCAAAGTCTCACCAACTATACAGGTTCATCCCACAGTATATTTCAATTCCTGTTAGCATTCAGAGTGAACAAAACTCAGGAAATGCCTGGTGTAGATTCACAGGGGAATGGAAGGTGAAATAACACAATGACAAGAGAAGAAAACAAAAATCCGGTTTCTAATTATTTAAAGATTATTGCCCTCATTTTTGCTATCATTATGAAGTTTCAGCTGTTGTACTTTCCAGACTTCATCATCAGGTGTATGAAATTGAGTAACCTAAATGGAATTTCAAAATTAACCCTTTATTTAATTAATGGGAGTAGACAGTTCTTATTCCACAGTTGAGGAATATCTTGTCTGGTTCTTATTTTTTTAGTACAGCTCAGTTATTGCTTACCCAGAAAGAAGTTAATGGTAACAATAATTAAGGCATTATGAAGACAAACATTCCAATGTATCTGCAAAAATGAAACTATTTGTTGTCATTTAAAGATATTGGATGGTGTTATGAGGCCATGTCACTTCAGTATGTACTTGTAATAGCTTTCCATGGCTTCCTTTCCTTCAGTATAAATGGAGGTGCCATAATTTTAGAAATCATTGCTTTTCATAGTTTTGAATTCAGAGTCGTCATTCTAGGCTGGTTACTTTACAAGGCTGAAGTAACTAGTTCATCCTACTATTAGCTAAGAAATCTGCGCTATTTACAAGATAAATGAGTGTAAAACAACCATAATTTTTACTCCATCTTCTGATTTCATGCTCTATGTCAAAAGCCATTACATGATGCACATCCAAATGCAACATTGCAACCAACGATTGATGGACGGATGCATGCATAGCAAATAGTTATATTTATACATTTCATACCAAATATTTGCTCTTGTAAAGTAAATCTCAACCCTGATATTATCTGCAACTGAGGAATGATGGGATTTTTACATTTAAAAAAATCATCAGAAATGCTTTTTATTACTTCGTGACCAGCTGTAAAGTAAATGTGTGTGGGATTACATTTTCTGCACATTTTAGAAGTTCATATTTCTTTTCATGAAAAGATCAACACATTTCCAAGATTTATGCACACATTATACAGAAAATGCAGTTTCTGCAGAAAGAGAAAGGAAAAAAGACATACAGACAAGATTGTTAGCATTTAATACTACAAAGGACCATCTTTAAAAATAATTATTTGAATATCCAAAAGCAAATTCAATTTATTTCTACATTTGTAAATTTTTTTTTTTTTTTTTTTATATCAAAAGATCTTGAAGACCATGAAGAGAAAGTGTAAATGGAGCAAAAAATCATTGACATTGCCTTGCAGATATTCCCAAAGATTTTTTGCACATAACTGAAAAGACACAATGACATGCTTTCATCTTGGTCAGAAAAAGAAATTTGTGTGACAGTGAACGATCTGCATGTGTACTTAATATAAAATTTATTAGAAGCAGAAATTGAATGCCACACCTTACACGTGTAAGATTTAGACTGTTTTATCTATTGACACATCTATGCACAGTGACTATTCATTTGACACATCTATGCACAGTGACTATTCATTTGAATCCACTCAGAAATTGTTAACTAATGTACAAGAGCATACTGTTGTTCAGTTAAAAATTTCCAATATTAATTTATTTCTGAGAATCTATTTGACGTTTATAGGTGATGGGTACCTTTTGAGAAAAATGATATTTACTCTTTAAGTAACCAAAAGATAACCTTATATATATATATTTTTAATCATTTCACCCCATGCAAAACAATGTCACTAAGACTTCAGAGGTTAAGAGAAGTAGAAGACTTTAGTGAGGAGAAAGAACAAAAAAATTTGGGAAGGCAGAAGATGACAATTGGCGTGACATTTACAATGAAGATTTTAGGTGAATGGAAAGCAAGAAAGTGGAATAAAAGAATCTACTAGAATAGAACTTATGGTTTTATTATCTTTGGAAATTTTTGGTAAAACAGCTTTAACTTGCTATGAATCCTTAAAGATCCATTTTGCTTTAACTTACAATATCAAGTATTGCACAATGCCTAATAAAACCAGTTTTAAAAGAAATATTCTATATATATATTAATGAAAATTTAAGACCTTTTTGCCAACAATTAAGTCTTAAAGTTGTTTTTCTGTTTTTATTGTTGATGTGGGAGGGAAGTCATTGCAAACATACACAAAGGGACTACATTGAAAGATACCGTGAGAATGAACAGTAGGTAAAAATTTTTTTTTTTTCTTTCATGATTAAATACTGAATTTTACAGTAAACCTTGTATATGCAAGGAAGACATGATACTAAAAATTAAAATTTCAAATTAAAAATATATTTGTCAAATCTACTTACAGAGAAATTTGTCTTCATAGTGTGAAATGAAATAACACTGGAGCAACAAATGGTTTCAAAGTAAGTATTATATAGTTTAGCTAACACATATTGATTCCAAGTAACTTAAAATATAAGATATCCACCTGGCACAAAAATATTTGTTGATAATGTCTATCAATAACATTATTGAAGAAAAAATGAGAATGAAAGAAAAAAAAAAAAAAAAAAAAAAAAAAAAAAATCAATGTACCCATCATATTTGCATAGGTGTATATTTAAAAAGTTTTGAAAGATTTTTACCCTTGACACCAATTATTTTAACTAACTTCACTCCTTATCAAGGTCTTAAAAGTGGTCATTAGAATTGTAATAAAATCCAAACATTAAAGTGATGTACATTTTTTGTTTTTGATAATTTACAAGGAAAATATTAAACTATTAGATTATTTACAGGAATAATTTCATATTCATAATTTCATATTCTACAAACTAATACAATTAAAATTAATGCAATGGAATATTTATCATTTACCAATTTTGTAAAGAAATTGTAACATTTTTTTTTTTATTTGTAAATTTATAAACATTTAAATTAAAATGTGTGAACCAACTATAAGGAAATCCACATTTACCATTTTATAAAGTTTGAATCAATTGGGAGTGAGCCAATGTTTTGCCAACCATTCCAATAAATGTAGTATAAATAAGCAATATAATAGATTACTTACTATTATGTTAATTCTCAAAAAAAAAAAAAAAAAAAAAAAAAAAAATGTATAAAAACAAAATAAAAAAATAAATAAATAACTTGTATATTTAAATTTTATTAAAATTTAAAATCACTTTAAAAAACATTTCAGAGGTATCAAGTTTGTTTTGTTTTATGACATATCAACACCAATGGGTTATTTAACACTGACAATTTTCATCGTTGGTAATTTTTTTTTTTTTTTTTTTTTTTTTTTTTTTACACACTTTCATACCATTTTGACCCAAGTTTTGAGGTTAACTATTTACCCATAGCTGGGACCCCATAACAGGTGCTCCCACCCTGGGTCATGGTAGACCTGGGAACACCAGCAATTAAGAGGTAGTTCCATACTTCTCAATACCTCCTGATCAGAGGCCTTGCTGTTGGACGTAGTTTAACGTCATACCCAGTATGGCAGAGGCATCAAGGGGAAATTGTCCTTTTGGCACAGTTTTTCATGGGCACACTGGTCCAAATGTCATTTAGACATTCAAGTGTTCTCAAATGAACATTTTCAGAAACTTTTTCCACTATTGAAAAATTAATTATATTTACAATGAGTTATGCCCTTATTGTTATTTTCATAACATTTCTGCCGTCTTCAGATGGCTGTCCATATAGGTAGACAACCATCAGGAAAATTCAAACTGAACTCTTTAATGTATGGAGATAGATTGTTCCGATTCTATTGCTCAGTTATTACCAGTCCTGTTTCCACTAAAGTGAAACATTTCAATTGAAGACATCAGCTATTTACTGACAAGGGACAATTCCTTTACTTTTTCATTGTTATATTACTTCGTATTCACTAACCATATTTTGTTAGACATCAGAACTTGCTGCCTCAGAAAGGGTTAATATATCTTATAGATCATTTCCACTATATCATGTGATTCTCAAAAGAGCTACACTCTTGTATCTTGTGCCAGACAAAGTAAATATTTGAAGGTACTTCATAATAAAGGCATAAATAAAGGGACATTTTAAATATAATTAAAACCAAGTATAAACTGGCATTTAATACAGAAAAAAATATATTGGGAGTTAACCTCACTTCAAAATTTGATTGAGGATAACAAAATAGAAGTACGTACCAACTAAAAATGGAAAATAAATACCCTCCATTAATAATGTACTAACACTGAATATTTTTATGCAGATCACATTAAATTCTAGCAACCATTGCTTCTGCTTACACAGGTAAGGCTGCATAGACTTAAGTAAAACTTTTTCAAGCAATTCAAATTAAATTCTGAGTGCAATCTGTATAAAATAGAACATCTCCCAATGGTACTGAGTTTTGTATAGGATGCTTTGCAATAAGAGACCTGGATACAACATACTTATACAAATTATCACTCAGTTGACTTCTATGTGTCAGACCATAATAGTAATGATCCCCAAGAGCAGCTTGCAAAGTAACAATCTTGACCAATGTGTGCAGCATATTTGAATCCTTGTGTTAAAATTGAACTTAACTACATGGTCAGAATTTATTAACACTATAATGTTCAAGTGATAGCTAGAAATAAAAGTACTATTATATAGAACCTTACCAGCATGATTCACTAATCAAAGTTTGAGTTAAATCAGCAGAATTTCCGTTTTCCAACAGAAATTATAGTACAAAATAAATTTCAAAGTAAAATAAAAAGGAATTCATTCACATGTTCCAAAGCCTAAGTCATCAGACAATTCCCACCACACCCACCTAAATTTGTGGGTGGAATGCATAAAAGAGAAAACTTATTTCAATTGGCAGCAGTGTTGTGGGTTGACCATCAAAATGAGATATATATATATATATATATATATATAGAGAGAGAGAGATAGATAGAGAGGGGGTGTCAGAGAGAAAGATACAGACAATATACATTAAATAAATCTTTCATGTGATATTACTACCTAACTAGTTGTGCAACAATGTGTTCTTGTTTACACAGGAATTTAAACCTAAAACTTGAGGTAGATCTGATTTCAATATTAATTTTTAAAGTTGTAAAAAAAAAAAAAAAAAAAAAAAAAAAAAAAAAACTAAAACTAAAACACCAGAATAAAATTAGCTGATTATTGAATTAAATATGCCAATTATTTGTATTTATTAAGGAGGCTCTCAGCATTTATAAACTGTAACAAATGACATCAGCATTACTTAAAGCTCAACACAAAACAATAGTATTTTGGAGTAAGTTGTACAGACTTTATACTTGATTTGGCAAGTTAGTTTCTAAGTAAAAAAGGTTATTTAAAACCACATTTTAAATATTTATATATATTCTGTGTGTGTATTTGGCCAGCAATCCCTCTTTTATTAAAGTTTCTATAAAAATGAAAAGTCATTGCGATTTCAGGCTCATATGAATGTCCAGGAAAGGAAACTAATATGAACACAAGAAAAATTAAAAAGCTAAATCACAGTACCTTTGTCCGTCATCTTCAATGAAACACACACACACACACACGTCCGTCCGTCCGTCATCTTCAATGAAACACACACACACACACACACGTCCGTCCGTCCGTCATCTTCAATGAAACACACACACACACACACACACGTCCGTCCGTCCGTCATCTTCAATGAAACACACACACACACACACACACACACGTCCGTCCGTCCGTCATCTTCAATGAAACACACACACACACACACACACACACGTCCGTCCGTCCGTCATCTTCAATGAAACACACACACACACACACACGTCCGTCCGTCCGTCATCTTCAATGAAACACACACACACACACACACGTCCGTCCGTCCGTCATCTTCAATGAAACACACACACACACACACACGTCCGTCCGTCCGTCATCTTCAATGAAACACACACACACACACACACGTCCGTCCGTCCGTCATCTTCAATGAAACACACACACACACACACACGTCCGTCCGTCCGTCATCTTCAATGAAACACACACACACACACACACGTCCGTCCGTCCGTCATCTTCAATGAAACACACACACACACACACACGTCCGTCCGTCCGTCATCTTCAATGAAACACACACACACACACACACGTCCGTCCGTCCGTCATCTTCAATGAAACACACACACACACACACGTCCGTCCGTCCGTCATCTTCAATGAAACACACACACACACACACGTCCGTCCGTCCGTCATCTTCAATGAAACACACACACACACACACACACGTCCGTCCGTCCGTCATCTTCAATGAAACACACACACACACACACACACACGTCCGTCCGTCCGTCATCTTCAATGAAACACACACACACACACACACGTCCGTCCGTCCGTCATCTTCAATGAAACACACACACACACACACGTCCGTCCGTCCGTCATCTTCAATGAAACACACACACACACACACGTCCGTCCGTCATCTTCAATGAAACACACACACACACACGTCCGTCCGTCATCTTCAATGAAACACACACACACGTCCGTCCGTCATCTTCAATGAAACACACACACACGTCCGTCCGTCATCTTCAATGAAACACACACACACGTCCGTCCGTCATCTTCAATGAAACACACACACACACACACGTCCGTCCGTCATCTTCAATGAAACACACACACACGTCCGTCCGTCATCTTCAATGAAACACACACACACGTCCGTCCGTCATCTTCAATGAAACACACACACACACACGTCTGTCATCTTCAATGAAACACACACACACGTGTATGTGTTAATCTATGATAGCTCCAACTACTACAATTTTCATTAAAAAATTTCATATAAAATACAAAATTTCACTGTAACCTAATTATGTACAACAATGGATCATCTGCATTATAGGTGAATAATTCAGCTAGAAAAATGGAAAATAAATACAATTTATGTAAATACAAATTAGACATCATAATAGATCATTCTAACTTAAATCAACAATGTTTTGAGGCAATTTTTAACATCAACTCTAGATTTTTCTTGTTAAAAAGTTGAAAAATTTCAACCCATTCAACATTATGGATATGAAAAAAATAGGGAACTTTATGTAGTGTTTTTTGCGACTTAGCATGAGCAAAACAAATTCACAAAAATTTTTCACCCTTTAATAGGTGTTCTTAGCTTAATTTGTAATGTATATAAATGTAGGTAGAAAAAAAAATGAATATTGATAAGATGGCGATGGTCATAAAGCAACGTCCAGAGCTCCCAATCATGCTTGGCCTCCATCTAGTCAGTGGGTTTGGGGATAATATGCACTGAGCTGTGTGTGTGTGTGTGTGTGTGTGTAGGGGTAGCAATACACTAATTATATTTTCAAGTTCCTCCAATCACCAACACAGTATCCCTTTATTTTGATGTACTAAGAAAAAAATGCAGAAATATATACATTGTTTTAATCAAATAGAACCCATATCTGAAATTAAGATTTAAGAATTTAAACACTCAATGAAGTCAGCCAACAGAAAACTAAAGAAATTAAATCCATTTTACAAAAAAAAAAAAAAAAAAAAAAAAAAAAAAAAAAAAAAAATTAGCAGCAGCTACCCACAACTGATATTTTACCCAATTCCAACACGCCTTGACATATTTGGCGATCCTAAATCAACCCACTAGATAAAAAAAAAAAAACAAAAAAAAAAAAAAAAAAAACAACACATTGGGCGATTTAACTTAAATTTTATAATACAATATAAACTATGAATAGAAACAAATGTTAACAATTTGACATTAGCACCACTACAGAAATCATTGACATCTATATTAATACACAAATCCCCAAAATTTATGGTTATTGAGATTAAAGGGAGCGTTTTCATTCAATATTGGTCATGATCTCATTTTTGTATCAATTTGTATTTTTTTGTTCAATATGAGTCTCCAATGTTAGCTTATAAAATGCAAATCATACATGTATTTAGAGTGATGATTTTATTTATGGTGATGATCTTAGGGTAAAAAAAAAAAAAAAAAGTTTGGAGTGTACACTATATTTAGAAGACTTCATCCTAATTTGAGTACTTACAATGTACTATGACCAACGCCACCTAATACTTGCCCACATTCAGAAAGGAAGTAGACAAACTAACTGATGTATCAATTTCTAGACATTGGAAACCCTTCACAAATAGCTATATTCTGGTGTTCCACATACTACCAACTTTATATAGTACCACAACCAGAATCTAGACACTAAGAGAGCTGTCAGGATGACAAGTGTATCTTGGAAGAGAAGACAACTAGCATAACTGCTAGCACTGTAAGCAGCTGTTGCAGGTAACACTAACAGACAGACATCAAACATGTCTCTGTAGTGAGCCTAAACCCATATGGATAGGCACTGAAAGTTATGTTTCCAGAGAAATGCAGCGTAACTGTCCTCAAACAATGATACAAAGTTGAATATTATATCACAGTTAACATTCAAACATCAGAGATGGAAATGGCTGTGTAGCATTCTAAAAAGAGGAGAAATAATCAACAATTGGAAAAAATACTGGAGACTAGCAATATCAACAGATCAGCCCAAGAGACGACTTGCAGAACCAATTGAAAGAAATGGGTCTGCTCAGAATCTCCCAACAATAACTTCTGAAATCTGTTGCTATGATTGAAGAGTGGAATGCTATAGAAAACAGTGTCCTGCGATTGATGAGGAAGCGGAGGCACAGATGTCAAAAGTAGCTCTAAAATAGTAAAGTTACTTGTAATCTAATGTCAAGCCTCTTCTTACAAAAGAAAACTATATGGCATAAAAAAATTTTAAAAGCTCAGAAATAAATAGTAGCCTTAAATCCCAATATCAAACTTGTTTTGCAAGACAACTCACTTATTGAATGATCTTTTGTGGGAACCCTATTCCTATGGACTTCTTAAAGTGAATAATTATAGCTAAGCTTTTGGCATCGTAGCTTCAATCCTTCAGATGCCATTAATACAGTAATGAAGCAAAAATGGGCAAAATCTGACTAGCATCCAAGATGAGGATACAAGATTGAATATGTCTATGTATGACAAAATTCTTGTCTTAAAAATTCAGTCAGTGAATGAGTTTAAAAAAAATAACAAGAGTCAATCTTGACAAGAAATTTCAAGACAAAAAGAAGCTACAATTTAAAATAAAAGACAGTTATCAAATTCTGTTAAAAAAGTGCTCTGCTGTAACATCAACATGTGGGCCATATATATTGCCACATGCAAAAATAAAAACTGTTCCATAAGAAAAACCAAGAAAGTTCTCAATAGAAGATAATGTAAAATCTGCTTCAAGTACATATTTTCTTTTTTTTTTTAACCCAAATTTAATTTTAAAAATTACAACATATATAATATTAATTTTTGAAAATAAATCTGGATCTACTGGAAGCTATGGAGGAAGTGAAGAGAAAAAAAAAAAAAAAAGGCTTTGCAGCAAATGTATGTAAATCATGTTTTACAATGAAGGAAGTTTATTTTAAAAGAATCAGCAGTAATTTCTATCCTTTTTCCTTTTGGGAGAGAAGGAACCTTAAAAAAATAAAAAATTTGGAAGAGAAAAAAATATATATATATATATATATATATATATATAATTATTTAAAAATATGATTCCAACACGCTACATAAGAGGTCTCATGTTTCAAAACAAGAGCTGAAAACTTCAAAATAATATTTGAATTAACTTGGGTCCGTTAAAGTAGGCTCTGTTCCATCTTCAAGCGAAATTTTTTGGGAATGACTTATTTCTGAAATTTACGAGTTTTAATAGTATGGTCAGAATTGAAATCAAAAATGTCCATGGTAACATCAAGGGCGGATTGTTTAGAATCGGCAGGGGTGGAGGTGTTAATAATTTGTATCAGTATAGAGTTACTTTCATAGATGCCGGGTCACGGTAAGGTGGGGGTGGCTAAATTTACGACTGAGGAAGTTTTCGCATAGTCTGGCTTGAGCGTCTACGGAGATTTATTTATTTATTTTTATTTTATTCTTTTATTTTATCTCTTTATGAAAGGGATTTGTGTATATGAAAAGGCCGTAACGTTTGTTATTTGACGACTTCATAAAGGGTTGTAGGTTATTAAAACTGTATATGGGCTATGGATTTTAAAATTTATTTTTTGTATGCGTGTTTTTAGCTAGTTATTCAGAGCGTAAGTTCGGTTGTGTCGACAGAAAACCGTTAATTCTTGCCGGTTGTTTAATAGGTTTTTATTGTTTAGAAGTTTAATAATGTGTAGTTTCTCATGGAGGCACAAAGGACATGGGTCATCCCAAGTTTTGCAAGTTCTAGTCCTGTTAATGATTTTCCATTTTACTTTGGGGGTCCTATTTTTTTCTTTCAGGTGCCAAAAATATTTAGATAGAGAGGTCTGATGTCTAAAGTTTATGTTGTTGAAGGAGCATTTATGCTGCCTCCATCTGGTTTTAAAGGCATTTTTCATGGACCCAATGTATATCATATTGTTAGGGTTCTCAGTGGATGATATAGTGCATTGGTATACCATATATATATATATATATATATATATATATATACACACACACACACACACAGTAGTAGAATATATCATTTAAAATTGATTGATTCATGTAAGAAATTTGCATAATTATTTGAAACCTTCTAGATGATTTAATCAATAGAATATTGTGATAATTCCAGCAAAGAAAATGACATGGGGCATAGAGCGTCACCATTGTTATTCTTACATTAACAACACAATAGGGAAGCCGAAGGAGATCAGCATTGACTTGAGACAGAATTATTAATGTCCACAAGTCAGGAAATAGTTACAGCACTATTTCAAATCAGTTAGATATCCCTACATCTATGGTACAGTCCATTATAAAGAAGTTTAAACAGTTCGGCACAACAGAGAATTTGCCTGGGTGTGGAAGAAAACCCAAATTATCACCAAGAACTGCATGAAAACTGTGGTCATGAGGTTAATATAAATCCAAGTATTGTTTTAAAAGACATCACCAAAAGTTTGGATAAAATGGGTATCAGCGCAAGTACTCACACAATACAATGTTGTTTAAACAGAAATGGATTGTATGGAAACCAAGCATGACAAACCTCTTCACAAATCACAGAAGATTTGGTGCAAGAAAGGTGAGGCTTTCCTCTCAAATAATACAGTAGCAACATTAAAACATGGAGGTGACTCAATGATGTTTTGGGGTTGTTTTAGCTCAAGGGGCACTGGACAATTCATTGCAATAAGAATAATGAAATCTGAAGACTGCATCAAAATTCTGGATGTACATCTAAAACTAGAAGTGTAAAATCATCTAGGTTAGCGATTTACTTTCCAGCAAGATAATGATCCCAAACATGTCTAAATCAGCGACTGTGTGGATTCAGAAAAAGATTACATTTCTGCCATGGCCTTCAATGAGTCCTGACTTGAATCCTATTGAAAATCTATTGCAAGAATTGAAAGTTTGAATAAATTGTTGGTCACCAAAACCTTCAGGAATTAGAAACTGTAACCATTGAAGAATGAAAGATCACAGAAAAGATTTGTTCAAATTGCATCAAAAAAACTTTAGAAAATGATTGCAGCAAGTTATAAAGATGAGAGGCCATGCTATTGACTATGAATATTACAAAAATTAATCAATTTTTTTCTATTTTTCAGACTGTACAAATAATTTTGCCATTTCCTATTTTGCATAATTCACCTGTCAAATTTGTTGCACTTAACCTATTGTTCTGAAAATTGAGTTTCATATTTGTTTTTGTGCTAATAAAACATACAAAAAAACTGGAAACATATGGGCATTAGATTTTGAGAAATGGATAAAAATATTCAAAATTGATGGGTGTATGAATAATTTCATCATTCACTGTATATTTGCCCAAGAGCCACTTAAGATAGAGTGTTACTGTGTGGTATTGTACGAGCATAAGAGAAGTCAAGAAATGCTGTTCATGAGGTTGTGTAGAAAAGATAACAGTTAACAAAAGACTTGAAGAAGAGGTCAAGATTGTAGTGTTCATCTAAACAGTTCTTGGGAACAAGTTGTTTGGGTGGAAATTACTACTCAAAATGAGGACTCATCCTTGTGCACATGATATGGCTGGTCCCAGCTGCAAATGTCAGACCTGGTGAAACCAAGGAGTATAGCACATCAGAACACATGACATGGAAACAATAGCAGAGCGAGAGGATTGCATTGTTTTGTCTGTGGGAAAGAGGTTGTTGGGTGGAAAATAATTCAATACACACATGGCAATATAAACACTTTTGAACTATCAAGACAGGCAAGTGAGAATTGGGAAGCTTAAGGTCAGATATGGTCGCAATACTCCATTTTTGATCCGATACCTGATCTTGCTCTTGTAATGCTAATATAGCTGTGGAGTAGGGTGGGTGTCAGATGCTTACTGGAGTGGTATAATGATCAACTATTTTTCCAGCATCTTTAGCAATAGATCGTATATACAAGCTCCACTTAAGGTCTGTGAGTGAGCTTCAGTCCCAATAGGCATTCAAAGCAAGGAGCCTCCTTGAGAGGACAATCCATCATGATAGGTGAAAGTTCAGGGTCTGCTCAGTGATGGCAGAACATTAATAATTTGGTTTTGGACATATTGAATTTTATAAGCCAGTCCTCCCCACATCGAATCACAAGGTCATGGGGATTGATCAGCTACCAGGTTCTGGCAATCCAGATTTTTGAAGGTGCACCTAATAAACTGTAGTATGGTCTGCATAGATAGCCCCTAAAGATTAGAGCATGTTCTTAGGCAGATCATTAATATACAGTAGAATGACTATCAAAGATTGGCAGCCAACCTCTCTTCCAATCTAACACTAACTTCTCGGTGGGGAAAAAGTGGTTGGTTACATTGGATCACCGGTTAGACCCCAAACTACTCGAGGAGGCTCCTTGCCTTGAAAGGATATTAGGCCTCAAACTCACACCTGCTCTCATGTGCAACTGCTATACAAGATTCATTGATGCAGGTAAAAATGATCATCTCCCTGTACTGCTCCAATAAGTACTGCTACCCAAACTTTACTTTGTTGAAGTAGAATTATTTTCCACCCTCTCTCTCACAGAGGTGAGATGTGGTGGATCTCACTGCTACTACCATGGAAAGTGCTCAGACAAATTACATTTCTTGGTTCTGCCAAGTATAATCTTCATGGCTAGGACCTGGCATGCCACTTACATAGTAGTAAACACCACCCACATTCCCTCCATATTCCATCAGCGAGAAGTTTGTTCCACTTAAACAGTTTCTTCCCACAAAACACTGCCTTGTGGAACAGACTCCCAAGAGAATGTTTACCTGATCACCATGATATTAACCTGTTCAAGTCTAGAGTCAATCTACTTGTTAATATAACCTCTACCTCGAGTGGCTCCCGGGCCTTATACAGAGTGAAACCTACTGTTAAAAGTAGGATAGAGGAGAGAATCCAGAGAGATTCCATAGCAAAAGATTTTTTTTTTTAGCGGCCCTTAATGTCACACCTCGTCAAAAGCCTTTGTGAAATATAAGGGTGATGGTTCTTGTGATGAACTTATTAAAGCCTTGATATTAGGTTGGTGCAAAAATAATGATGTAATGTCGTTTTTTGACATTAAAAATACGTCAAAAAACGACATTATTACGTCATTATTTTTGCTCCAACCTAATAATTTTTGCAAGTCATGATCATTAAAATTTATATATATATATATATATATATATATATATATATATGAGAGAGAGAGAGGGGGTGGAGACATTTTAGGATATGAAAGTGGGAAAGGGATCATCTGGCTTTCTTCTCCCCTACAAAAGGAACAATGCACTCAATTTTATTTTTCTCTATCAAGAATCGGGCATGTAAGTGAAATGAATTGAGAAATAATTTTATCTCTTCCTAGAGTATTTAAGAAAACAAATATCATTAACTAGGAGAGGGATAGATCTGGGTTGTATTTTCATAGAAGAAAACAATTTTTCTGAGAAACTCTTAAGGATCAAATAAGGCAGAATTTAAAAAAAAAAAATTCCTGTTGTTGGCAGGCAAGAGAAGTGATCTGGTTTATATTTTTGCTGGACAGAGATAATTCCAGGGAAATAGAATGTAATCAGAGAATTAAAATTAAAGACAAGAATAAAACTAACCTTTCACCTATATGCTTTAAAAATTAGATTTGTCACAAAGACAGTTATGCCTGCCCTGGGAAGTGGGCAGAGGTTGCATGCTGAGAAGAAAAGTGCAAGAGTATTTAGCTACACATCTATGGAGTGATGGTACTAGATGTAAAGTGAAGTAAGTTAGAGTTGAGGGTAGGAACAATCCCTGTGACTACTCCCTAGGTAGATAGTCAATTCTAAATTTTGGAAAGTTGATTAAGAAAGCAGAAATAGGGAACAAAGAATCCTTGTTGGGATTAATGTCAAAATTGGGGAATCACTGAATCCCCAATGCCCCACACTGGTTTGGGGTTGAAGTGCATATTCAGCAGAGAGTTTTGAAAGCTTGGAGGACTTATATAGATAATCTGACTCAAAAGAACCTTGAACCCAGCTCTTCAAGAATTTTACATGAGGCCCAGTGTCACTATAGAGATTGATGCAGGAAGGGTTAATTTTTGTTGTACCAAGAACTACATAAACCAAATGAAGATTAACTCAATGATTCTTGTTTTTATTTAAGTTTCTGAAGACATTTCTTCCTTTAATATAGCTTCTGCTATGGCTCAAACCAGCACTTCAAATACAACATTCAATCTTCCATTGCTCTGAGATCAAGAACACAAAGTGAGCAGACTTTGTGCAGATTAAAGCAGCCAGCGACCAACAACCAGCTTGGACTAATGTCAGTATTGAGCAGTGCAGAGTTAGCCCTGTTGTTCAGACATTGTCCTAAGACCCTGAAGACTAGGCCACTAAACAGTGTAGGTGGTGGTAAAGGGTTATAATAAGAGTCATACTACACACTTGAAGTAACAGAAATATGGTTCTACAGAAGGATGCTGTGGATACCATGGACTGAACATGTGAGTAACAATGAAGTTTTATGGAAAATGGAAAACACATCAGGAAGAGATCGTTAAAATTTCTTGGACACACGAGGAAAGAAGGCTTAGGAAATTTGATACTCACACGACAGATTGAAGGCAAGAGGGACGGAGGAAAATAACCTACCTAGCAAGCTTGAGTAAATGGATGGTGGAGCAAGGCTTAGCAAAAGCAAAAAGACAATTTATTAAGAGCTACAAAAGGCAGAAAAATGTTGAGAGCTAGGATTGCCAATTTTCTGAAGGGACATGGCACATAGAATGTTCACCCAATACAAGGCCCAAGAGCCACTCAAAGTAGAGAGTTATTGTATTGTGTGAGTGTAAGGGCAAGTGACATTCATGGGGTCATGTAAGAAAGATAATGATTAGACTTGAAGAGGTCAAGATTGTAGTGATTGGGAAAACATCCTGCCAGGAACCTGTTCTACAATGCAGTTGTTTTAGGGAAGGAGCTGTCCAAATGGAACTTACTGTAGGAATATAAAGGGAATAGAGAGGATTCACCCTTGTGTATGTAGCATGGTGGGTCCCAGTTGTAAAATTCAGGGGGTTGGTGAGACTAAGGAATGTAGCTTGTCAGAACATGACATGGAAATAGTGATAGGGCAGTGAGTGGCTCACATTTCATCTGTGGGAAAGGGGTTGTAGGATGGAAAATAATTCATCACCCACATGTCTGCATATATGCTTTTGAACTAACAAGACAAGCAAGTGAGGACTGGGCAGCTCCAGCCCAGATAGGACAGCAATACACAATTTTTGTTCTTATCTGGCTCTTGTAAAGACATCTGAGGTGTCCAGTCAATGAAAAGCTGAGAGGATTTTGGCAGTATGTTTACAATTGGGTAGCTAGCTAATCCCTGTTGAAGATGCATGCTCAGACAGATTTGCATTTCTTCAACACCTAATCTTGAGTTTATACATCTATTCAGAAGGGAGGCACAGTGGAGTAATGGATAGCAGATTCGATTGAGGAATCTGAGAGCAGAGTTCAAATTCCAGTCAAATCTATTACATTCAAATTCTCTTCTCTCTCCCCCAAGCTATGGGTAAATAGCAGGACAGAACAGGTTCTATAGCATTGGATGGCAACTAGTATACTAGAGAAAGAAATGGCAAAAATCAAAAGATATGATCATTTAAGTGTGTTTCATGCATGGCACATAACTGATTCAGAAGGGACTTAAGCGATTTCATACACAGACAAGACTTGAAGCATTTTGATAAAGATGCTTTGGCAAAAGACACTGAATGCAAGCTTAAACTCTAGTAGACATTTAAAGAGTTAAAGTTTATTAAGCTTACAGGTAGATCAAGAGAAAAGATTAAACAAAAAAACAAAAAACTGTGACAGAAATCTTAAGTGGGCAGCCATTAACTTGATTAACCTTTGCTTAAAGTTGTCCTCAGATGTAAAAAAAAACAAAAAAAAACACTAGTTCAGAAACAAAAAGGAAAATTCTTCAGATAATGAAAGCAAATTAGTTTATGCAGTTTAATATGAGTGTTAATGTTTAGTAGTACAGTGAAAGTGTGCTGGGTCCATATATTTGAATTATGCTCTGCTATGTTAACATTTACCAGGGTCATGGCACACAGAAGAAGCATAGATTCATTGAATACACACAAATCCTCCCAACCCAAATAAATATCAAGAGCTGTTTTTTTTTTTTTTTTTAAAGCCTAAATGTGCTCATTTTAATTAGTAGGCAGACCAGCATTATGTGTTTAACTTAAGTTCCAGAATTCAGTTTTAGTAACCTTTATTATTCAACAATGAGAATTTTGCAGGAATATACTTAATAAAAGCAATTATTAGTCAATGATTCAGTTTATATTCAGAACCATAAAATTAGATAATTCAGGTACAACACATACTCCTATACCATGACAATTCATATACACACACACATTATATATATATATATATATATATATATATATATATATGTATATATATATATAGGAAAAGCCTTCATTAAATTAAAAATTGTGGGGGAAAAAATAAATTCTTGCTCAGTTACAATATTCAAATCTTTTACCTGAAATTGGGTAGATTCAAAATTCTCAAATTTTTCACGGGATTTCCTTTGTCCCATTTTAACATTTTTACGATCCTTCTTTTTAAATTTTTTCCTGAGGACATCAAATGGCATTCCATTTTGCTGTTTACTAAACATATATACAGAAAAATGTATGTGGTTAGTAGGAAGGAAATTTTTGTTTCACTTTTTTTTTATACTCCCAAGGCAAGGTATTCCCTATGTGGGTGCAGAGCAAGTTTCAAACATGCCTGATTTTGTAGAACATTATGACAACACTTAATAAACAAGTATTTATAGTATGAGACAGCTGGGACGAAAGTTGGGAGAAGATTGTAAAACAAAAAGGGGAAAACAATAGATGGCCAATCAATAACAATTTAGGCCTATTGGGTACTGAAGCAGAAAATCAGCGTCAAAATTATAAACAACTGAAACTTGAGAGCGAGCGAGCAAGCACACAAGTGGGTGTGTGTGCACGAGTGAGTGAGTGAGAGAGAGAGAATCACAAAGCAATACACACAGACAGAAACCCTTAGATATAGACAGACAGTGGAACTCAAAAAAAAATCTGTCTCCATAGGTTAAATTCAGTCCTAAATTTCCTTAGATTACCCAAATCTACAGACACCTGACAATGGCCAGAGAATACAAATACAACATTAGTCTGACTGGAAATAATGTAAATATGATAGTTGTCCAACTATTTAACCTTGTCACTATTTATTACTTGATGAGTGTATTGGGATTTTTGTAAATACATTTGAAAAAGTACATTGACTTTAAACAATCCTTCAACTTAGAAAAAAAAAAAAAAAAAAAAAAAAAAAAAAAAGAAAGAAAATTAAGAGAAAAATACCTGGAAGGGTTGTTTTTTGTTGGAAAGTTTCCTGGATTTTTTTCTCCGGCCTTTTTTCTTTTTCTTGGCTGGAATAACTTTTACCTCCCCAGTATTGGGATCAACCACCTCCACAGGTGCAGCTTCTTCCTCCTCCTCATCCTCTTCATCATCCTCTTCATCTTGTGCAACAACAGTTCCACCACTAGTGTCACCACCTATAAATTTATAGTTGTTGGAGGAAAAAAAAAAAAAAAAAAAAAAAAAAAAATTTAAAAGCATAATTGTTCCATAATTTCAAAAAGTGAAAGATTTTTTTTTTTTTTTTTTTTTTTTTAACAGAGCTGACTTATAAGACTTCATGTTATACAAAACATTTTCAGTTGTCATCAGAGCTGTTTTATCTTGAAAGTATGTCGTAAATCACTGATTTTTCATCAGTAACATGGCTGCCTGTTTCCAAGTATTCTCTTCTGTTCAAACCCATTTGCATTTCTACAACACAGTGCCAAACTTTGACTTACAATCTAGCAACTATGCTGAACAATCCTAACGATAGTCATATACAGTTTTGAATTCAAAACTGCTTATCCTAGTCTGGTTGCAAACCAAGGCTAGAGATTCCAGTCCACCTGGCTATTTACACCATAACTGGTAGAGAAAGATGGATTTATACTATTCCCAAGGATATTTAGAGTAAAAAAAGAATAAAAGGAACTTGACTAATTTGAACTTAGCCATTACACTACCTGCATATCACAACAAAAACAAAAAACAGCTGAATGTTATTGAGATGAAGTAGATTTATGTGTTATGTTTCTACAATATTCATTAGACTCATGATGGCATACAAATAAATTGCATGGCATCCTTAATGTTGTAGCATACCTAAGGATGATAATGGGTAGGTCCCCCCATTCACATAAATACAGTAGTAAATACTGTATGTTGGTCTGCAGTTGGAGATTCATTGTGGAATTCACTTCTGATATGTTGTTTGTGTCCCAAGTTATTCATTACCAACCTTCATGTGATTCAGTAACCTTCCCTAGCTTACTAAAAAAAGCCCAGAGCCCATCTCTCCATTGACCCATAGATCTTAAAAACAAAAGCCAACCCACAAACACATACATGCCAAAAATTTTGAGGTCATCTTATAAACTCAAAAGGTTAAAACTAGAAGTGCATATTGCTGTGATAGATATCTTTATGACCCTATTGGGTCAAAGTTTAAGTTTCATTTTTCAGCATCTATTAATATTGAAGTAAATTCCATAGCATTTACTCTTGTCTTAATAGTAACTCCAATAAAGTAAAATTGGCAGCTGCTCTTGAAATGACTTCCTTATATTTCCTATAAATATTTTCATGGCAGTCATTCTAATAAGCTCTCTTCCTTGATATCTTGACCACATGAATTTAAGATAAGAGATTGGTTACTAGGTCTCATTTTATTATTGAATTAGCTGTGAATGTAAACAAGTTTTATTCTAAGAGTTTTGGTCATTTCTTACCTGTGGAACTATTCTGATTTCTGGCTTCCTGCCAGCTACAATCTTCAAACATTTAAATGCAGCATGAATAGCCATCGACTGTCTTCCTGAATCCTAATCTTTTATTAGCCTTTATCCTCACTATAGTCTTATTCCCTTTCACTATCAACAACTCATGCTGTCTTAGTGGCATTATTGCTGTGCTGGGAGATATATATATATATATATATATTAAAAAGGTAAAACGTTGGGAGGTAGGTTCTGGTTCACTAGTTTTTTAATTTTGCTCTGCTTAGCATATTAACCACTTTTACATTTTTACCTGATATACGTTTGTTCAAATATATTTTTATTTACAAATTATGTTTTTTTTCACACCAGTGTATAGGTATTAAAATTATATATATATATATATATATATATATATATATATATATATATATATATATATATACACACACACACACACACACAAGGCATCAGTCCAGTTAGAATCAATAAAACTTCAAGACACTTGGAAATTCTATTATGGTAACTTCTTGATAAGACATAATCTAAGAAGGAAAAGATTGGAGAAATAAAAGTGAATTTCAGTCTTTGTTGTTGATACCATTAACTCAGTAAAGAACAATACCTTGATAATGATGGTTTGTTCATTTGTTTAACACCATATCAACTCTTTATGGGTAATTTAATGATGAAGCTATGAAAATGCATTGCTGCTAATTTTTTATGTTTTTTTTTTTTTTTTTTATAATTTTCATGTTTTGACCCCAGTTTGGGGGTTCACTATTTGCCTATAACTGGGACCATAACAAGTGCTACCACCGTGAGTCAGGGTGGACCTTGCCGTCATGTCCAGGACAACATGGTTAACGAGGTTCCCAACTTAGGCTAAATTATAAAAGTGAAAGTAATATAGAAAAAAAAAAATAATGCCTCGATATATACAAACTCCACTGATCACACCAACAGATATATTTAACTTCATTAGTGATATAGAGATTCTATATACATAACATGTGCAAAGCTAAATTGAGAGCAACTCAGTTATTGCCTAAATTTTGATCTGAACATTTCACTATTTAAATGTTCAATCTACACAAGTAATATTCCCTACTTAATGACATGCATTAACAAATGTGATTATGTTTAAATACCCACATTGTGTAATAAGCTGCAGACTTGATGTTCCTACATCTTGTATATGGCTCACAGTATAAGATCTGACATTTACTCTAATTTTAGCTTAAATTTATAATGCCAGATTGACTGGAAAGAAGACTTGACCAATTTGAAAGTGGTAGATTATTTGCCTATCTGGGAAAATTAACATTTGAAATGTTGGGTTTCTGCTTAGAGCTTTGGTACTACTGGGAAATCCATAACTATTTCAATAAACAAAGCTAAACTGACAAAAATAAATATTTATACTATATTGTTCAGACTGTTGTCATCTTGATTGTCATAGTCACAATTATTCAGCCATTATATGCTCTGGCCTTCTTCAGGTGATTTATGTTGGAATTTCAAACTGAACCCTTTATTTCCTCCACTGGGGTAGATTGTTCTAGTTCCACATGCCATGCCTTTTCTGGATCTCTCAGTTTCAGTTATTTTCCTTTAGTAACTCAACTTTTCTAAGTTTTTGTTCATCTCTACTGTGACCAGATATTGAACTCACAACTCTTTGGGTAAAGTCACTGGATTACTTCAACCAACAGTTATATACTGGGCCATGTCAATGATCTAATTTAGTTTGCTTACTATAGCCCCACAGAGACCAGCACCTTTCAAGATTTAGATGCAAAATAGGCAGCTTCACCCAGTACACATGCATGATATACACATTGCACTTTTCAGACCACACAGCAATGGAAGACCTTCACAGTCAAGTAAAGTTAAATGACCTTATTTAAGAAATATGGACCTCTGAAAGCCCCTATTTGGTAACTTTTTTGTATCTGAAATGTAAAATTTCTAAAGAATTAATGAATTTTATTTATAATCTGACATTTAATACTTCAAATCTTATATTTAGTTGATGCACATGTTTAAGACAAACCAATTTGTTTTTTAAATAGTGTAAACTTCTGTCTATCAGTCTTTGCATTCAAGAATCTTAAAGGAAATGTGCCTCCTGGAACCAGTACCCCATCCACCTTGTAGGAGAAACCACTTAAGCTTGGTGTACTTTTAAAACCACTCAGCAATGCACAGAAGAAAAACTTAAAAGAAATTCAACACTATGTTCAGTTTAGGAGGAAACTTATAACCTATTGAATTAAGGAACAACAAATTTCAAACTAAAAAAAAAAAAAAAAAAAAAAAAAAAAACATACCTGCAGCACTTTTAGCTCCTGGTGGTGGTTTGTAGGTAATCTTCAATTTTACTTTTGACTAAAAAGAGTTTTCAAAAAGTAAGAAATATACAAAACTGATACATAAAGATCAATAAAGATTTTTCTTAAGAATTGAGAAAAAGTTTTGGTCAGTTCAGTGATTATTTACAAGATACTATTATGACAAAAGTTAATGAAAAATTAAAGTTTCATCAATTTATAATAGAAAAATGAAGACTTCATTTAATTAAAGGACCGGTTTAATAACTTGTATTTTCTATTGAAAAACAAACATGAATTTGCTTCTTTGATAAAAGTGGAATTGCTAAAACAAAAGCTATAATTCTCAGTTTTGAGAAACTCTGGAAATTTTATAGTTTAAGTTTTATAGTTTAAGTTTTATAGTTTAAGTTTTATAGTTTAAGTTTTATAGTTTAAGTTTTATAGTTTAAGTTTTATAGTTTAAGTTTTATAGTTTAAGTTTTATAGTTTAAGTTTTATAGTTTAAGTTTTATAGTTTAAGTTTTATAGTTTAAGTTTTATAGTTTAAGTTTTATAGTTTAAGTTTTATAGTTTAAGTTTTATAGTTTAAGTTTTATAGTTTAAGTTTTATAGTTTAAGTTTTATAGTTTAAGTTTTATAGTTTAAGTTTTATAGTTTAAGTTTTATAGTTTAAGTTTTATAGTTTAAGTTTTATAGTTTAAGTTTTATAGTTTAAGTTTTATAGTTTAAGTTTTATAGTTTAAGTTTTATAGTTTAAGTTTTATAGTTTAAGTTTTATAGTTTAAGTTTTATAGTTTAAATACCATGCTGACAAACTGTCAAGTACGGCTCTCAAGAATTATTTAAAATCTATTTAAAAACAGTTATTACACATAATACCAATTTATTCTAAATGAGTGGGAGGTTACTTAACTTCTAAACTTTTCACTAAGTAACAACCCTTTATCCACAGTGTGTAGACAGTTCTTATTCTGCTGTCAGTGTTCAGGGATATCAAATTCTTATTCTTAAAACTGCTCAATTAATGCTCATCCTGTTTCCACAGAGTTCAAATATATCCTGCCTGAACTTGGAATTTAATTAATTATGATTAATTAATGAATCAATGCTTTAATCCACTAGGCTATTATTGTCATGTTCTGTGAGACAATTATGAGTGGAGAACTTTGAGGATTCAGCCTTACCTGCCTGCCAATGCATGCTCCTTTTGGTAATGCTTGACTGTACTCAGAAGATTCATTTTATTCCAGCAGCTGTTGAAGCCTTAGTAAGAGTTCTCTTCATTAATGACTTCCGTATCTTATTTCTATACTCTGCCTAATAAGGAGGTTCTTATAGCCAAGTAAAAGTTTCAGACATCTTACTCTACTGTTCATCTATTCAGTAGATTTTTTTTTTACACTTCATTCCAATGGGGGTTGATGTCTACCATATATGATCAGCTTTTCCCCCCCCCAATTTCATTGTCTCTAACCTAATTACGTCTTTTCAATGTTCCTCCAGATTTAATCACAGGTGCTAGTTTCACCTTTATATTCTTTGCCACACTGCACACCTGAATCTTTTCCAATAAAAGCCTTGACATAATAAAAACTAGGGCAGTTTTATGGTCCTCCTCCTTGTTTCGTGTTGGTTCTGTGTCGCACCAGAAGGTTTTTCTCATCAGAGTCCATCTTTCGAATCTACTCTGGCACCCAGCCATTCATCTTGAGTTTCAACAAAATCCAAAGACGGATATGCAATGTGATAGGTCCTGACCTGGCATCTCGACTACAATCACTTTTTCAAAGATGTGATGTTGCTTCCCTCTGTCTTTTCTACAAATATTTTCATGGCAACTGCTCTAAGGAACTATTTTCACTGGTGCCCCAACTGCATAAATTTCAGCATGCTACTAGGTTGGCATCTCAGTTAAATGTAAGTGGCTTCTACTCCAACAGCTTTTACACTTCCCAACAGTGGAACTCTCTCCCTCTTACTTGCTTCTGATAACTATAATCTTCAAAAGTTTAAAATGCAATGTCAATGAACATATGCCTCGATATTGATCCCTGTCCTCTATGTCCTCTCTGTAACCCCTTGCGTGCTAGTAGCACTCCAACCTTGATTGGGGTGAAATGCTTACAAAAAAATCAGGAGACAGAGAGATAGTTTAGAATAATCACTGGTGACAACTGCAAACCTATACCATCCTTCTTTTGGTATATGTCAGCATTTCCATCAGATCATGTATTGGAATGCTAGTATCTGAAGTTTAATTTTGATAAATTTATGTGGAAGTGTTTAGAATTTTAAAACTGAGCATTTTTAATTCAATTTTTATTTTCACTATTAAAAAGGTGGGGGAATACATATGCACTGAAACTGAAGAATCATTTTCAAGTTATGCAATTTGCTTTGCAAAATGGACATACATGAAAATTTTTCATCTTTCTGCCTCAAACAGAATCAGGTGTGCTCCATTGATTTGTAATGGAAAGTTTGGTGGTCACCATTTATTTAATGGTGTTGATGGCCCAAATCAATCCATACAATTTTTTACTCTACAAATATGTTAAACAAAATGCGAAACCAAGAAACCTTTGTGATAAGACAAAAGGCAAATATTTGAATAACAAGTAATTTTCAATATATTTTTGTAATGAAATAATTTACAAAACTGCAGTGGATTTTTTTTTTTTTTTTTTTGAGGTGAAATCTTGTTAATTTATGTTGAGCTTAAGTTTGGTGAAAGATTAAAGAATGTTGAGAAATGAAGTTGATTTGTTAGCAGGAATTTGTTAGCAGGAATTTGTTTAACTTCTGCTTAAGGAATTTGGTGAGTGAATGGGAATAGAGTTCATCGACAAGTTTTGGTGAGTGAATGTGAATATTGTTAAGTTGTATAATGTTTGTATGAATGAAAAACTTCAGATTGTATGACATGAAGTTCAGTTGCCATTTGTTTGATGTCACGATGCTCACTGGCAAGTGTGAACAAGTTTGTTTTTATTTGCTTCGGGTGACAAACAAACTTGGTACAAACTTGGAATTCAGTCACAAGCTGTAAAAATCAGTTAAGTGTGGGTGGATAGTCAAACCTATTTGTATATTTATTAACCAATGAGGGCTTGAGATTTTTTTGAAAGTGTAGGAAGTTGAAAGTGTTGTGTGATCCACTTTTTGCACAGATTTGACCCAACTATTTTGGGTATTGGAAATAATGTAGAATTTGAGTTATACAGATTTTTGCTCTGTCCAGATAGCCTTGGTGTTTAATACTATTTATGTAGATGTTTGCCTTCCGGTCTTTATTGGGGGGAAAAAAAAAAAAGGTTAGTTTATATTTGATAATTTTATGCGTCACCATGAAATTAAGGTATATTTTTCAATTGAGAAGTTATTCTTATCACAACCTAAAGAGTAATTTAGTTTTTTTTCTACATGGATATTAAGACAGATGTGCAGATACTTCAAAGATTCGAAACAGTTTGACAGAAAAAAAATATGAAAATCTTACAAATATATTAAGAGTCCTGAAAATGTCTGTGCAATATATTCCTTAAATGAAATTTGTTACTCTTAAATTCTATAAAAAATAATTTTTAATTTCATAAAAATTAGTGCTTTTGTGATAAAAAAAAAAAAAAAAGTGTAGTTAATTGAAGCATTTATAGTAGATATTAATTTTTAAGTACATACTGGCAATTCTCTTTTGTTAGAATCTTTCAGGGTTACATCAAATTGCTGCGTTTGTTCTCCACCCTTCAGAAGATTCCGAAGAGGAATTGTGGCTGTACCAACAACTCTGCAAAGGAGGAATGGAAAAAAAAAAAAAAAAAAAAAAAAAAAAAAAAAAACTTTATTTCCTTGATAAACAAATCCAAATATCACATTTTATTTTTGTTAAACTGGTCCACTCAAAGGTTTCAAAATACAGAAATTTCAGTGGAAATTTATAAGCAAATTTTTTTTTTTTTATTTTATAAAAAGAAGAGGGAGTGAGGAGCAAGTCACAATTGATAAGGTACCAAAAATTAGAAACAAAAGTTATTTTTTTTTTTATTTTTTTTTATTTTTTTTTATTTTTTTTTATTATCGGTGGTTTGAGAAATGCATTTAAAAAGGCCTGAACTAGGCAAGAAATGGCACAGGCAATTGTTGCCTTGTTAAAGTAAGTTTATCTATGCTTAAATGCTTTGTGAAACAATGTAGCTACCAACAATATTCTCCAGATGGCCGAATATTCAAGAAATATAGCCAGGCGTTCAGGAGATAGGTTAGACAAAGGGGAAACAATTCAAAACAGAGTGACTCCCCTTTTTTTCATTAAAAAAAAAAAAAAAAAAAAAAAATTCAATTGATGGAATAAACAAACTTGATTCTCGTGGATGCATATTCACAGAGAAGATCTTTGAAATATGGTTAAAATGATATAGAAAAAAAAAAAAAAAAAAAAAACCCCGTAAAAGATAACAGTATTAAGCCTTTGGAGTACAGAACATCTATGTCCAATCTAGAAATCGAGTGTCATTCTAAACTTTATTACTCTATTAATCAAATCAAACTTTACAATTATCAAGATTCTTAAGTTAACACTAACTAGTAGTTTTTGATTTCTGGAATGCAAGTTAGTAATCGATATTATTTAATCACGGCTTCTCTGAAGACATATCTGAGAATCTTATGGAGTCCGTCCTTTATTTTGAGGACTACACTGACTACATTTGAAGCTCAAATTTTATATAAAATTTGAAAGGTTGCTCATGTCAATATTCTGTTTGTACAAAAAGAAAACTAGAATGGATAACTGCATTCAAGCCGATGAGCAATGATAAAGTGAAATATTGCTTAAGTGTATTCTGTTGAAATACAAATTATATAGATAAATTTAAAGACATTCAAAGATAAATTTGCAACTTATCTGTTTTTAATAGAATTTAAGATATTTTAAGCATTTCTTATAAATGCCAGACTCCAGGCAAAATTGTTGAGCCAAGTTCTATAAATTTCTTCCAAGACTTCAGCTTCCCTTAGTTTAAATTGACTTTCATCTCCTGTCAACATGGAATTTTCACTGCCAAAAAGCCTGAATCAACTGCTAGGAAAGTTGGTTTATGGTCTCATGCTAAACAATTTTTATCTCCAGAATCATATACTTATAAGTATTGCTATCACATCTAGCTTGGGATTCTTTATAAAAGCCAAAGAAGAATCTACAATGTTGTTGGTCCTGACCTAGCATCTTGGCTTCCCTGACCCGGCATCAGTCACTGTACCTTTTCTATAAATATTTTCATAATTGTTCTGATGAGCTTTCCTCTTTGGTATGTAGACTTTATAAATTTAAGCACAGTCCAAGATTGGCAGCACAGTCATCATCTTACAGTTGAAATGGCTAGATGTAACCATGAGTTCCATGCTAACAGTTTCTTCTATCACACTTCTCACCTGTGGAACTCTTGGCTTTCTGCTTTCCAGTCAACCTTGATCTTCAAAAATTTAAGTTTAATATATCAATTATTATCTCCTGTTTTAATTCCTGTTTTTATTATTGTTCTTAATGCTTCTTTTATTCTCTCACACTCGGTATCCAATTGCATCTTAGTAGCTTTGTTACCTTGCTTGGGGTGAAATGATTAAAAATATGCTGAATTTAAAACTTTACAAAATATAAATCTTAAAAAGGTATTTGCTTTGGCAGTATGTTTATGACAGTCAGGAAAATGTAACCTTCAATAGCAATAATTTATTAGATTTTTTCCTTGTATAAAATCAATTTCTGTTAAAAAATAGTCAACAGCTCTCAACATGCAAAGTAAATTTTCCACAACAGAAGATTTATCATTCAGGTCAACTTAAAATTCAACAAGTCACAAAGTTACTCTTCAGTGTACAAAATTAAATTTTGTTACTTTGGTATTTATAGACACTTACAAAAGTCTCAGCACAGTTAAGCATTTTTTTTTTGTCTTGAACTTAGGCAACTACAGTTATTAGTCAATGAAGGAGTGTATTAAACCACAAGTGGGCAATGGTATTTCACTGAACATAACTGGGTGTTGCTAGCAATGTCATTTTCACAAGACATTCTTAGAAGTAGCAAAGCTTTAAAAAAAAAAAAAAAAAAAAAAAAAAATGAACAAGTGACAGAAGGCTAGCTGGAGCAATCTCAAATTAAATTCAGTGTTTGTCACCTACTTGTCCCAAATAAACTGTTCAAATGAGACAAATTATCTTTGATGTTAGTTTCAGGCATTAAATTCCAGATCAGAATCCATATATCAGAATAAAGTCCACTTAGAATATAGAAAGAATTTTATGGTGTGTGTGTTTTAATATAGATATTATACTCGGTGTACATCAGATATTATACTCGGGTGTACATCAGATATTATACTCGGGTGTACATCAGATATTATACTCGGGTGTACATCAGATATTATACTCGGGTGTACATCAGATATTATACTCGGGTGTACATCAGATATTATACTCGGGTGTACATCAGATATTATACTCGGGTGTACATCAGATATTATACTCGGGTGTACATCAGATATTATACTCGGGTGTACATCAGATATTATACTCGGGTGTACATCAGATATTATACTCGGGTGTACATCAGATATTATACTCGGGTGTACATCAGATATTATACTCGGGTGTACATCAGATATTATACTCGGGTGTACATCAGATATTATACTCGGGTGTACATCAGATATTATACTCGGGTGTACATCAGATATTATACTCGGGTGTACATCAGATATTATACTCGGGTGTACATCAGATATTATACTCGGGTGTACATCAGATATTATACTCGGGTGTACATCAGATATTATACTCGGGTGTACATCAGATATTATACTCGGGTGTACATCAGATATTATACTCGGGTGTACATCAGATATTATACTCGGGTGTACATCAGATATTATACTCGGGTGTACATCAGATATTATACTCGGGTGTACATCAGATATTATACTCGGGTGTACATCAGATATTATACTCGGGTGTACATCAGATATTATACTCGGGTGTACATCAGATATTATACTCGGGTGTACATCAGATATTATACTCGGGTGTACATCAGATATTATACTCGGGTGTACATCAGATATTATACTCGGGTGTACATCAGATATTATACTCGGGTGTACATCAGATATTATACTCGGGTGTACATCAGATATTATACTCGGGTGTACATCAGATATTATACTCGGGTGTACATCAGATATTATACTCGGGTGTACATCAGATATTATACTCGGGTGTACATCAGATATTATACTCGGGTGTACATCAGATATTATACTCGGGTGTACATCAGATATTATACTCGGGTGTACATCAGATATTATACTCGGGTGTACATCAGATATTATACTCGGGTGTACATCAGATATTATACTCGGGTGTACATCAGATATTATACTCGGGTGTACATCAGATATTATACTCGGGTGTACATCAGATATTATACTCGGGTGTACATCAGATATTATACTCGGGTGTACATCAGATATTATACTCGGGTGTACATCAGATATGGATAGGAATCTGACATAAAATATATAACTATCAAATTAATAAGTAATTCAATGAAAAAAATCCATGTTACACATTGGGTCCTTTGGAAGGATTGTAATAATACAGAAGACACTTTTCTCCTTTTGATGGGGATTAGTCAGGTGGGTCACATGACAGCTGCTTTGTCATGTCACTGTGCAGATTGCCACCCTCAGCAAAACCCATCTAGTAGAGGAAGGGCACCTGACAGAGCAATCTGCCATTGACACATTCTTTTGGATTGGATGTGGACACAACAATGCCAAGCAGGTGTTGGCTTTGCTATCAAGTCCAGCCTGTTCAACATGTTGGCAGCTTGTCTGAAGGGGATCAATGATCACCCAATGACTGTCCACTTCCTGCTCCCCAGGAAGAAGTTTACCACACTGAGCAGTGTGTATGCCGCCACAATGACTAACCTCGAAAGATTCTATGAGGATCTGAAGGACAACATCTCCATCATCCCTAGAGCAGACAAGCTCATCATTCTCAGTGATTTTAATGCCTGTGTCGGCAGAGATCATATGCAAAAACATGGCGTAACCGCAATGGTCTCCTTCTGCTGGAGTCCTGCAACACTCAAGGTCTTCTCATTACCAACAGTCTTCTGTCTGCACAACCACAACAAGACATCATGGATGCACCCGCACTCCAAACACTGGCTTCCGCTTGACTACGTCATCCTTAGGCAAAGGGACAGGTGGGATGTGAGGGTGACAAGGACCATGTGTGGTGATGGATGCTGGACGGACCAGTCTGCTGATCTCCAAGATGAACCTCCATGTCATGGAGGCCACACACAACTGAACATCTCAAAGCTAAAGAACGACCTGGTCAAACAAAAATTGGTAGAGGTGTTGGGCAACAAGCTACCACCACCCAACATAGACCCACATATTGATATGGTGGTCAAATGGGCTCGTTTCCATGATGTTGCAGCCTCAGAAGTTGTGGGACCCAACATCTGCCAGAACCAAGACTGGTTCGATGATGACAACAGTCACATCCAGACAACCAGGGGAGAAACACCAACTGCCCCGAGCACTACTTAACTAGTCCTCCACATCCAAGAAGGAAGTCTTCAGTTGTTCAGTCTGAACTACACCACATGCAAGATGAATAGCTTAGCTAATAGGCCAATGCCATCCAGGTCTACGCAGAGAGGAAGAACATTAACTTCTACAGTATCCTCAGTCTACAGTCCCACTTCGTCTGGGTCATACCCACTCCTCTGCAGATTGGAACACATTGATCTCGGTCGATACTTGAGTGCCGGGCAGAACACTTCAGCAATCAAAGAAGACGCCAACGCAAGACTACCACAAGTCCCAGTCAGCAACAACACTGGCAGATCCACCAACTAAAGTTACCGAAGCACTTGTCAAGCAGCAAGGCCCCTGGTGCCAACTATTCCAGCTGAGGTCTATGCTTCTGGTGGCCCAAAACTGAATGAAAATCTCACAGGCCGGTTCAGCTCCATGTGGGCTCAAGTAAAGCTACCAAGGACTTAGGGACGGTTTCATTATCCATCTCTACAGGCAAAAAGGGAACGGGAATGGCTGTGACAACCACCGTGGACACTCCTTGGTTTCCATCACTGGGAAGATTCTAGCCCGCATTCCATGCAGGACACAGCACTCAGCAGCTGCAAGAGGTGACAAGAGTAGAACATTGGGTTGCACATCACCTTTGGACACCTGACTAAGGCATTTGACAATATCTGCCATGAGGTGAGGAGCTGTGCAGGATCATGGCCAAGTTTAGATATCCTGCCAAGTTCCCTGTGATGGTCCAGCAATTCCATGACAACATGAATGCAAGGGTGCAGGATGATAGCAAGTACTCCCAGATGTGCTCCATCACCAACAGAGTAAAGCAAGGAGGCATGCTGGCTACCACACTGTTTAGCATGGTGTTTTCTGCTATGCTGACAAACACATTTAGAGATGTAGACATTGATATAGGTCTCCACTACCATACTGACAGTAAACTCTTCAACCCTTGAAGATTGCAGGCAAAGACAAAAATGCATGAAGATACAGCCTGTGGCTTTTTTCTGATGACTGCACTCATTTCCACTACCCAGTCTGACATGCAGGACAGCATGGACCTATTCTATAAAGCCTGCAAAGACTATGGCATCACAATTCCTAAGACCAAAGTCCTGCACCAACCAAGCAGGAGTCTGGTGTTAAATGATTTTAATGTTGTCACCGAGAACTAAAGCATAGACTTTCCTTTTCATGAAGGTCTTAAATGTCCAACATTCTAAAAGACAAATTTCTTTATTCTTGACTTTGGGTTAATTAAATTATAGAGGAGTGGCTCCTTACAAACAAAATGGTTCTTGATTGTAGGTCCTCAGAATCATAGCTAAATTTATTATTGCTTAATTGTTGCTTCTAAACACCTTATAGGATATTTGTGCTTATTTTTATAAAGTTTTCAACTATATACAGTTAAACTAAATTGTGGTACACTTCAAACACAAAATAGAAAACTAAGTTGATTTTGCAAATGGCAAGAATTTTATTGTTCAACATTTAGCGAGTGGGAACCTCAGTGAGTGTATATAATCCTGACTGTCCTCTTTTGTAGTGTGTATATTTTGTTCAGTTTTTCTTAACACCCAAAAAGCAAATATCCATATTGTTGATAAAGATTAACAAAGGAAAGGTGAAGTATTTTTATGGCTTTATTATCGAAATATGTATGCCCAGAGCAAATAATGCCTATTTGACTTTACAACTGCAATTGTTTGATTTGCATATTCCAGTTTAATTTTTCATCATTCAGCACAGAAATTTTGCATACCTTGATCTTTGAATAACTGACAAAAAAAAAAAAAAAAAAAAAAAAAAAAAAACAGTTTGGAAACATGATCATCTATATTTGAAGAACAAAAGTGTATTTTGTTTTGTTTTAACCACATTGAAAGTTTATTACCTGCAAACCATTAATAAAGGATAGCTATTTTTATGCTAAAAATGCAATAATCAGATACTGTTTGAAAGATTTGTATCATCTGCAAATCTAAATACACTTAAGGGTGAGGAGGGGACTGAAAAATGTACATCATTAACAAATCAGAAAAAGCAAAAGGCCCATTATAGAACCTTGGACACTAAGTTTCTGTGTATATGCAATATCAATTTGTACAAATTAGTACCTGTTGCTAAGATAATGTTCACGGTTTGAAAGCTCTGTTCCTGTACTTCCATAATCTTCAAGTTTCTTTAATAGAATGCTTTACAAAAAGTCAAATACACCTGGTATTAAACATTTCCTTGATAACACTTTATCATTAAGAAGCTCTATTAGTCTGTAGTCTACAGAATATTTTTCTAAAACTGAACTGCTTGTAATAAAGTAGATTATTTTATTCAAAAACAATCGTGCAATCGGGTATGCATAGTTCTAATAATTTGGAAGAGACTGTAAAAGTGAAATAGGTCAATCATTTCCTAGTTCAGATTTAGATTCAGATTTGAACAATGACCAACTTTGCATTTTTACTGTAAAAGTTCCATTTGCAAAAGGATATGTAACAAAAGTTTTCATTAATTCATAAGAGTAGTTTTGTGTTTCTTTACCATCTTTAATATACTCATAAACATGGCTGACTTTTGTTTTGGGAGGTTAGAACATGCAGCTAAATTCATCTTTGATTCATTTTGAATATTTTGATTCTCATAAATTCTCGTCACTGCTCTGTATTTGAGACACAATTCGGCTCACACTTAGAAAAAAAAATCTTTAAATCTTCTGCAGTAATTTGGATTTATTTTTGGAAAAAACGTTTTCATAATTGCTCACATCTTTTTCATATTTTCCTTCTTTTTGTTAATTTGGTAAAGACAAGTTATTTTTGCTTTTTTTTTTTTTTTTAACTTAAAGACTCGTTTTTGGGTGTTTTGCATTTTAAGTACTTCAAATATAGGGTTCACTTGCATTTTGAGCTCCTAACAAATTCCCTGATCATTTACTTACTTAGCAGTAATTTCTTTTACTGATTTTACATGCAAAGAAAAGTATTCATTAAAGTCTTTAAAAAAAAAAAAAAAAAAAAAAAAATTTCCAAACTTTTGCTCTAAAACCATTAAGGTCACTTGTAATTTTTACTGAAACCCAACAGTGTTCATCAAGTGTCCTGTTGAAGCATTTTAGGTTTTCATTGAAGGATCTTTTTTGTATCAAATTTTTTTTTTTTTTTTTTTTTTTAAACTTATATTGAATTTCATTTATTATAATAAATACTGGCAAGTAGTCACTTATTTTTACACCCAATATACCAGAGTTCACATCTTTATTGATTAATTTGTTTTCTATGGCTTATAAACCTTTTGCAAGTTGGGAATTTTTTTTTTTTTTTTTTTTTTTAGATAATAGCTTAAGTGAGACATGTCTTACAAATTAACCCATTGTTGGGAGGGAGAAGAGATGATTCATAGCTTCCCCCAAATGTATTGGTGGGGAAGTGAATAGGAATTGAAACTGATCTGATTAACAATTCCAAGCCATTCCACATCCAAGCTTACAGCACCTGGTATTCTCAAGTGGAAACCCATCTAGGTAATGACCAGGAATGTTGCTTATCATACAGGCCATCCTGATTAGAGTGCAAGTATTACCAATGCAAGTTTTTTATTACTTGTGTTGCTTTAGTGATGGAAAGCATAAAATAACTTACGAAAAACAGAAAAAAATTTTACTTTTGGATTAGTATCCTCGGCAAATAAAACATATCGCCATAGATAAATGTAGGTTTATTCTTGATCATGAACAAAAGCTCATTAGTAATTTTTTTTTTTTTGAGTTCTGCTATTTTTCCCTTTAGGTGGAAGATACATTTCCCCAGAAAGATATTTTGGACATTTGGTGTTGTCTATAAATTGCACTTCAGTACTGACTTTCAAGTCACTCAGTCTTATCAAAGAAATGAAAATTTTCAAAATATACATGCAGAGCCCCCACCCTCATTTTCTAACCTCTGCATACATGGCAATATTTGTAGCCTGCTAATTCATATTTATTGTCTAAATATTCTTTGAACTTTGCCCAAGTTTCCTGTTGACAATGGAAAAATCACAAGGATAGTGTTAATAGAAGTATTTTTGGCTCAAAGTTCTTCAATAATGATCTCACTGAAACTGATAATTGAAAGAGCACTTTCAATTTTCAACAAAGAACAAGAAATTTGGTTGAAAGTGGGATCATAAGTAGAAGTGTCAATAGCACTTTGAAACTTGTGCACTAAAACTGTCTAGGTCAGTTTCATCTACAGATAAGATAGTGCTTTGCAAAAATTAAACTTTCAGGATTAGAAAAAGCTGGAAAAAAAAAAAAAAAAAAAAAAAAAAAAATCTGAAAAATTTGGACCTGCTCCAGATTCCATACTTAAAGGGATGAAGAGAGATGAACATTTTAAAATAAGACAATCAAGAAAAATAAGCCAATCCACTAATCATCAAGTTCATTTGTTGCATTGTCTTCAATTTCAAGGTCTTCATTTCTTTTGTTCAAGGATTAATATTTTATAAACTAAGTTTTTTTTTTTTTTTTTCTTAGCTTTTGGGCTTCAATGAATAGTTTGTTTTTTTTCCTCCATATCTTGGTATTTTTTTTTTTTTTTCCTCTCCAAAAAGGTCATTTCATCCCAGAGATAAAATTCTTCACATCTATCGGGCACAAAGTTTCTATCAATGTAGTCCTAAAACTTTACCAATTTGATTTGCTTTGATCCTGACTTTACAAACTGGTGCCCTTTCGATTTTTATGGCCTTTTTCAAACCGTTTTTAAAAACTGCTTTAACTGTCTCCATGTCTGCCCATGTTACTTCATTGCCATCCTCCTCAAAGTCATCTAATTTAAGCTTATTTCTTTGATATTTCATCACAGAAAGCTTTATTTCAAGGCATATCCCTTTCTGCTCCTTCATACATTTGTTTGTTCCATGGCTTTTACTTTTGCATCAAGTGACATTTATGAATTCAGCACTTTTTAGTTCCTAGATCCAGAGTCTACATAATGTTTTTTTTTTGTCAGTATCTTTGTTTCCAGTTGGTCAATAGTAAGTTAGAAATTCCTGATAAACTTATTCATCATAATAATGACAGAGCAGCAGGTGACATTGTTTTGGAATCAAACTTGTACAGAAAAAAAAAAAAAAAAAGACTTGTTTTGGTTGAACATCCCTATTACTGTGAAGGGAACTTGTATAATGAACAGAAGGAATGTTGTATCAGGCAGCAGGAAAAAAAGTTTTCAATGAAAACTTAACCCAAAGCATAAATCCTGAAAACTGACTGGCAACAGAAAAAGTTACCTGTATCAACAAAATGTCAATATCAAAGGATTTCTAAAAATTGAGCAAAAACTAACAGTAAAACAAGCAGACACCAGCAAAACCTACCAACAATAAGCATGAAAATATATCTGACTGCAATGAACTTATTGAATAAAACTATTAAGCTGCAAACTCAACTGGAAATTGCTTTATTCTTCAAATTATAAAATTTGAATGATAAAAATCAAGATGATGTGCAGTGTTGCAGTCAAACAGATAAAAACTGAAAACATTAAGATAATTCCCCGGGTGAGAGATCAGCTTTAAAAAGCTCTGGTAGTAAGTGGGTCCTAAAGAAAAAAAGAATTTCAAGCCTCTGTATTATATGCTTATATTTTTAAAAGACAAACAAGAATCTGTCAAGGGATAAAACATTTTATTAGGGCTTTAAAACTGGGCATTTTTGGAAAAAAAAAAAAAAAAAAAAAAAATTGTTTTTTATAAGCCCTCAATACATCTGATTAAAATTTGCCGCGTTTATAATAGATCAGTTCACAATGTCTAACATGAAACATTTATACAAAGAGTATAAAATAGTAAACACTACATGGCGACAGTTTTAACTTCAACAAACAGCTACTACAACAGCTTCAAAACCAAAAGTCACCATTCAGTGTTGACCCCTATGCTCCCTTCTCCAAACACAGAAGCTGCCTATTTTTGCTATTTTAACCAGGCTGGAGTGGACCTCACTATACATGCATAAACAGACTATTGGGTTATTGTGGTAAATAGTAATACAGAATTTCAAATCCCGGATTCATGCATGTAGCGGTGGTCATAAAATCAAAAGGTCAAATCAGTCACTCGTCTAATATCAAAAAAATACAGGTTTAAATCAACAGTTTCAGAAACCCACACCTTCACCCATGAAGAGCTAATATTATGTTGGTGCAAAAATAATGTCATTTTCTCACAGTGACATGTGAGAAAACGACATTATTTTTGCACCAACCTAAGTTTCTCTTGTTGTCCAAAGTAGCCTTTTATTTGGGTTGGTAAGGAAGTTAATGACTGGTCAAGTCTGGGAGGGCAGTGGAAAAAAAAAAATTAGCATATTTTGAGGCCTACTCAAGTCAAACTAATCTTGACTGATTCTTTTTCATCAGCTAGCACAGAACAGATTCTTTTGGGAGTAAGACTTGGTTTGTTCTTTAGTTACTTAAATATTGAGTTAGTGTGCAGTGAGGTAGCTATATTCACAATGAAGAAGATGGTTCATATTCGAGTTATTTGGCAGAATGGAATTTTCACATCACCCAGGTCTGTCAGCAACTCTTGACCTAGGTTTGGCTCTCTGCAACTTGTAATTTTTCTAGAGTTGGGAGGAGAGTAACAAAATATGCCAATATTTTTTTTTGTCTAAAACTTAATAGCTGCATAAGAGTCGTAAAAAGATTTTTTTCTTCCCCTCTAGAGTTTTTTTTATTTTTCATTGACAAAGTGGAGTTTTATATATTACTTTCAAATCTAACAGAAAAAGGAAAAAGACTAAACAAAACCGAAGCCTTGATAAACAAGTATTTTTTTCTCTCGTGTTTGCTGACAAAAGCAAAAGCAGTATTTTAAACCAAAGCATCCAACCATATCAAAGCAATCCTATTCGACAACATGACAAGTGGACACTAGTAGCCAAACTAGCAGGCTAGTAACACAGCCATTACATTATGCATCAGATCTATTCAGTTTGATAAAAATAGCAAAGAACTTTCTATATAATTTTTGTTTATGATTATCATTTAGCTTGGTACATGGAATTTGCTTAAATAGCAGAGACATTTACAAGGTTGTTCCGAGCAGAGAGCAGACCTGGTGCAAGGGCATTGTACCCACTCCCCAATCTATGATACACTGTCTACTACATCTATTTTCATAAGATAGTATTCATATAAAAGACAAGTTTTATTGTAAGCTAATTATGTACAATGAATTGGATGCAATATAGGTGAACAATTCAACTAGAAAAACTGAAAATACAATTTATAATAATACAAATTAGCAATATCATAATAGATCATTAATTAAATCAACAATGTTTCATGGCAATTTTTAACATCTTCAAATTTTTCTTGTTAAAACATTGAATTTTAACATTCAACATCATGGATAAAAAAAAAAGTTTGAGACTTAGCATGAACAAAACAAATTGACTGATTTGGCAAAAAAAAAAAAAAAAAAAAAAAAAAAAAACCCCACTCACCCCAGAAGCTAACTTTTCATGTACACTACTGTAACCATAGAAACAGCTATGATTGAATTGAACAAAATACAGAGTTAGTCCTTCTCCTTTGTAGATTTTTTTTTTTTTAATTTACATTAAAATTTCTCAGACAGTGGGCAGGAAGGAGTCTATATACAAGGTGCTATTTGTATATATATTTTTTTTTTTTTTTTTTTTTGGCTTGGGAGTTAACATTTACTGGGTATTATTCTCTTGGTACTGGCAACACATTAGCAGTTTATGATGACAATTGAAGTGTTTAAAGAGCACAGCACAAACAATTTTAAGAAATATTTTTAAAGACTTGGTAAATAAAAAAATAAAAAAAAAAAATAAAAAAGTTTCATACAAGCCATCATTTCTGACAGTGAATAAACAAATCACTAATTGGTACCAAAGACAGTTTAGAGAAATGGAGAGGAAAGAACAAAAATCTAGCCAACCAAAAGCTTCCGATTGGATGAAGTAGTGAAAGCAGCATCCATAATGACAGGATCCCAAGCTGGGATCAAGAGTTCAAGTTTTGTGAGAAGCTGTTTTGTTTCTGAATTTAAGTTATTTCAGGTCATATTTGAAAAGTACATTGACATGCAGTATTGAAAAAAAAAAAAAAAAAAAAAAAAAAATATGAAGACAAATTACATCAATTTGTTTTCTACGGCTTAAGGTTATTGAAAGCCAGGAAATATTTTTACATTGTAAAAAAAAAAAAAAAAAAAAATTGTTTTTGAGAGTTTAGTGATACTCAACTCATTGTTGGGGTAGGGGGAGAGGAAGTTTCATACCTTTAAGAAAGGTATTTGCAGGTAAATGAATATAACAAATCTGAAAGAACACTGCTCTCCGATTAACAATTCTAAACCATTATCCATTACATTACATGCACGTCCAATCTTATCACACCTGATATTCCCAAGTTGTCACCCATCAAGGTACTGACTAGACTATATTGTTTAACTTTGGCAATTGTAGGGAAACCATAAAACCGGGCAGGTTAGAATATGCATAATTTAAGAGTATATAAAATGTAAAATCACTTCCAGATAATGAATTGGCCAACAAATATTTACATGAAATTGGTTACAATTAAGATGGTTTCAACTATGAGGCATTAATGGTAATAGTAATATTAGCCATTTCCTTATAAAGAAACATTTGACATTCATTGACCAAGCAAGCCAATGCCACCATCAGTTGAAATTTATAAAATCTTTCAATTTTTCAAGAAAACACATCTTTCAAGTGCAGTAGCTGTTATCACTATTTCCCTGCCCTCATATTGATGGGGGCTTCCTTTCTAAATTTTTGTTTGAAGTAGTGTGAAATGTTAACAGCTTATGTCATTCTTTTCCAGTAACATGTGCTGTCCATTTTAGTTGTTGAAAGTCAAGTGATGTGGTTCCTGGTACAATTAAGTTTATTTAAACTGACCAACCTAATGTAACCAGATGTTTTTAGGTGGTTATATATATATATATATATATATATATATATATATATATACACACACACCGATTTAAAAAATATTGTTTCATTGCTACACAGGAATTACCATGTTTCTTTTTCTCTCTCATATATATATATATATATATATATATATATATACATACATACATACACACTTTTGCAGGAGACTAAAGTTTATGAAAATCTCCCTAAACAAGCAAACTGCACTAGAGTTTTTCCCTGTTTGTCCAGCCAAAAATAAATTATATCTTAGATAACAGCTGTTTATCTTATACTTTAATTGATCCACAAGACAGATGCTATAAATTTGTTTTAAAGGTTTAACTGTGCTGATAATTGAAAAAGCAACAATAACATTCTTTAGTAGTTTAACTATGTCCATATTTTCATATGGTTGTTACAACAGTTGATATATCCACACACATGAAAATATTAAATACCGTTGTCATTAAAATTAGATTCTGTAATTTTACATAAGTAATTTTTTTTCTTTTGTGTCAGTTTTGAAAAAGAAAAAAAAACTCCAAATATATTATGAAACTAAGTTTTTGTTACTTAATTTTATATTTTACTGGGCCTATATAAATGGTTATTTTTATTCACTCCAATCTATGACTAAATTTATCAGCATATCAAATTTTATTTTTTAAATCTTATTATATATCTGAAACTTGATAGGAGAGAAGATATTATCAGTAGTTTTTAAGACAGTTACTCAAACCAGAGCTATTGATACAAAGTTTTTGGAACTATTTTGATAATACCACATTTATCATAAAGTAATTGGAGTTAGACAATTTAAGAAATTATTTTTCCTTTTTCAATATCTATATTTGAATACTTTGTCAGAAGGGCGTATTTAGCACAGGGTTGTAATTTTCAGGTTCTAGGCTACTGCATTTTCATCCAGATATCACTAATCTGGCATACAAGGAGACTTAAGAATGCTTTCATGAAGTAAATTTCTTCAATTCAACTATCATTTAGGAGTTTATACTTTTTTCTCTAGTTGATTACATTTCAAGAATGTTTCATTTTCCCCCCCACCTCCTAAAGTTAACGAGATTACACTTAGTACATATATTATTACATGTACTAATAGGAACTCTTACATTTGAAAATTTGGCAGAACAATCAGGTAAAACTGAGAAATTGTTACAAATTTTGAGCAGGTATAAAAATTAGATTTAAACATAAGCATCTTTTCAAAGAAAGTTGTACAGTTCTTTCAAGAAGTAATAGGGGAAATATATTTTAGTACACAAAGTATTTGGGATTTTTTGATGCATAATATATTTCTGAGAAGATTTCTCACATTCAGGCTGGTGAAAGTTAAAAAAACAAAAAAAAAAAAAAAAAAAAAAAAACTTCTACATAAACATGAGTATTCATCCAAAGTAATGTTTAAACAAAATAAATTAAAAATAGCCCCATATATATATATATATATATATATATATATATATATATATATATATATATATATATGTGTGTGTGTACAACCACAAGTCAAAATTTTTTTTATAGATTTGCGCTATTGATAGGGAAAGGTTTTGTATATTTGATTTGAAGTAGTCAAATTTATGTAATTTTACCCCCTTAGTTTTTCAGCTAGGTTGCCTGAATTTTTAATCCTTTCAGGCAACGTAGTCAAAAAACTGGAGGTGGGTTAAAACATGACAATTTTGTAGTAGGGTTAGTTATCAACCTGATGTACAAACTTAAAAAAAAAAATTAACTGCTATATGGCATGTCTCTTCAGGACATAAGCTGATCATGCTTTTCAAAAATTTCCTGTTTGTAGATCATAGCAAAGTTTATCTTTTTACCATCTCTCCTAATACCTATTCTGCCAACCATTTACACAAAATGTCATTAAAGTCATGCTCTGCTTTCCTTTGTCCTTCAATATAATCTGTAAGAGTCAAATTCTCAAGCCATTTTTCATTATTATGTACCCTTTATTTTAATCTTTAAAACTTCATTTATTACTCATATGTTCAGTCCATGGTATTCTCAGCATCCTTCTGTAGAATCACATTTATTGCCACAAGGTTTTATCTGTGATGAGATTGTTCAAGGTTCATTGTCATATAGGAGGACTGATATTACAGTTTTGTTACTCAGGTAATTTTAAAATGAAAACGAAGTCAATGTTGCTAGGTATGGCAGACCAGAAAGTAGCCAGATATCAAGATCAACTAGTATAAACTGGTCAGTTGCATCTACAGTGGTAAGAAATCTATTCTAGATTTTTGCTCATGTCTAGAAGAATTTCCTTGAAGAGGAAAAAAAAAAAAAAAAAAAAAAAAATCGTCAAACTTGGGTAAGTTTATTGGCCATAGGTCAACTCCTTGATGGAAGAATTATGACATTTTTAAATATTCTGTGTACAGAGTTGAACAATTGTGAATATTATAACAGTTAAGCCTACACACATTCCTTAACTTTCTGTATTCAATCAAGTATTTTAAAATAAGTTGCTAAACAGGTTCACTTTAAGATGAACGGTTAAAAGAAAAAAAAATCATTTGAAATGTAACTTTTCCTTTCCAAAACTTTCACATGTCTCTTTGTACATATGCCACATTTTTATTAACCCTTTATAAAAAATAATGAGTTAACTTAAATATTTCATCTTCAGAATATACTTAGTTATGAAATTCATAGTGCTTTTAATACAAAAAAATGCGTATTTTTGTAAAGCAAGCTAGAATAAACAAAGTTGATATCACTTTTTAAATATTTAGTTTAAGTTCATTACTACTGCTAAAAAAAAAAAAAAAAAAAAAAAAAAAAAAAAAAAATCTGGTAGCACTCCCCACCCTAGACTATTCACTGTAACAAATACTTTAGTGACAAAGTCTCGCTTATTTATACTCCCATCAAAATGGCTTCAAGCTATCCAAGGTTTACATACCTCCCCGGCCTTTTGAATAGTGGATATTTATCCTGGTTTCATGTTTAGGATTGGGGTTCTAGTTCCTTTTAAATTATTCTCATTTGCATTCACTCCCAGTAACCCCTTGCATTTTAGTGTAGGGTTGCCAGATTCGAATATTACAAATAAAGAACACTCTTAAAATCTCTCTCAGTCTGTATCTATATGTACATGCCAAGACATCCAGACCAATATATTATAATAAATGGAGAGAGGTAAGTTAAAGACAAAAGAATGATTTTAATGGAGGAAAATAAAAGTAAAATCATTTGAAAATTATTTAATACAGACAACAGAAATAAACTTGCAAGTTTTGTGTAAACTTCTAGCAAAACTAGTTTCCTCATTACATTTTGGTTATTTTCACCAAGAGAATCAGAAAAGAAAGTATGACTTATAAAGTTACAAGAATCGCAAGACAGTAAAAATATTTTTGCAATGAAATTTAAAATTAAATTAAACATTCAAGATGTCCCTGAAAGGTCAGTATAGGACTTTGATTTACAAAATTATCCAATATGGGACATGTTCAGTATATAAAGGATGTCTGGCAAGCCTATCTTAGTGGCATTATCACCTTGCTTAGAGTGGATTGATTGAGAGATCATATATATATATATATATATATATATATATATATATAGATAAATAGATAGATGTGCGTGTCTGAAGGTTAGAACCCTCCATATGGAAATAGTGAAAGAAGCGATAGGCTTGCAATGTCATCTGTGAGAAAGGGGTTGCAGAATGGAAAATTTGTCACCTGTAAGGATGTGGAAACACTTTCAGACTATTGAGTGGGAAGTGAAGACTGAGCAGCTCCTGCCAATATGTGGAAGCAGTACTTAATCTTTAGCCTGATCTGGTTCTTGTAAAAAGGTAGAGGATAGCAGGAGGAGTGAGGTACTTGCTGGAGTGGCACAGGGAACTGTGCATTTTCCTAGCATCTTTAGCAATATATCGTATATACAAGTTTCACTTGAGGTCCGAGTTGAGTTTAAGCCCCAGTAGGTGCTCAAAATATGGGGCCTCCAAGAGCGAACATCTGTTCATTATGACTGGTGAAAATTCTAGGTCCAATCAGTGATGGCAGAAGGTCACTAGTTTGGTCTTTGATGCATTGAATATGACCAGCCAATTCCCCTACCTCAACCCTGCCAAGCTGCTAGAGTTAGGTCAGAGGAGAGATCAGCTGCCAAGCTCTGGTTATCAAGAGTTTTGGAGGTGTAACAGTGTAAAGGTAGAAAGTAAGTGAATATTATGATGAGTAGGATAGATAATGTCTGACCAGAGACTTGAAGAGGTTAAGAATGCTGTGGTTGAGGAAGCATCTTGGGAGTGTTACACAAAGTCACAATTAAACATTAAAGAACTACATTAGTCAAAAGTTCTTAAATGATTTTCAACAGTAACTTGCTACAAAAAGTAGGACAAGCAAGCAGCAAAGTCATATACTGTATGACAATCTATGATAGTTGGGGGGAGGAGGCAATGTAGGTACAAAGGGAAATGACAAGTTATTAAAAAGAAAAGAAAAAAAAAAAATTTTGTTATAAGAAACTATTCATGACAATTTCAATGGTTGACCCACTATTCAAACTGTAAAGAAAATGCTAACAAGCCAAGAGCTTCAAATAAGATATTTGCCACCTGAATCTGATAATTGACAAGCCTGTTGGCATTTATCCAAACACGATGGTTACCTTGTCCCATTTAACTAGTGAATTCATTCTTAAACTGGACGTGGCAAAGTTTGGATCAATATATATATATATATATATATATATATATATATATATATATATATATATGTGTGTGTGTGTGTGTGTCACCCACAGAGACTGTTTCACAGCTCCTCAGTGTGGCTAGATGTCAGACTGCTTCAAGCCAGGATTGAAACCCAACTGATGTCAGAACAGTCAGGTATCTTACCTCTAGGCCATCATCATACAGCAGAAAGAAAGGGAATTTTAATGTTTTCTCTATACAAAAAAAGGCCAGCGTCTTGGAGAACACAATTCATACTTGAAGAGTAATGTTTGATAGCAGTAGGAGCCGCCGTTTTTAAAACGGCCTTTCCCTAGAGAGCTCAACCAGATTTCGGGAGTGCATATATATATATATATATATATATATATGTGTGTGTGTGTGTGTGCATGTATGTGTATATATATATATATATATATATATATATATATATATATGCGCGCGCACGCACACACATTTGTGAACCAACTTTTACAAATGTGTGTAATTACAGAAGTCTGGTGCTAGAACAAGTTCAACTTAAGTAATCAATGCTAACCATACTAAATGAGCTGGTGTACAAGATGTTACTGTTTAAAGCTAGATTATGCTCAATACTAATGACCTTGTACCCAACTAAGATTAGTTAATACTTGTATATTTCAATATAGTTGCTACCAGGTTCATCCATCTGATTAAGATGTAAGAATCACAATTAATCATTAATTGGTGCTTGACAATATTCCAGACAAAGTTTGGCAAGTAACTGGAACTTCTAATTCAAATTTGCAAATTCATTTGTCTAGGAAGTTGCCCTCATAGAAGGGGTGGGGGCATAATTCTGTCCTTTGTGACACCAGATCAGTTAAGTAGAAAATCAGAACTGAAATATTAAGATAATGACAAGGATGATAAAAAAAACAAAAAAAAAAAAAAAAAAAAAAAAAAAAAACAGGAGCCCCACCAAAAGTGACACACCTATGGCAAGCACTAATCAGTTTATATCAAATTTTGGGAAGGAAGGGCAAAGTCTTAAAATTGAAAAATCAAAAACTTTAGCCATGTCCTAGTTGAGTCATATACATTTCTGCTGGAATAAAAAATTACTTTATTCAATATTACCAAAAGAAAAAAAAAAAAAAAAAAAAAAAAAAAAAAAAAAAATCAAGTGAAAACTAAGACTGTGGTCTGCTTCAAATGGTGTACAGATAAGGTTTTACAAATATTAAACCATTTTTGTTGAACCAATAATTTCTGCCTTAGAAGTTATCAGTTCAACAAAAATGGTTTAATTTCTGTAGAGTTAAAGCAGATAAAATTTATGTCAGTTTCAATTCTATAACTGAATTTGCAATAGATGTCCAAAGTATACATTTATTTAAGAGTTATTTATTAAGCTTAGCTTTGACAAAAGGCCAGTTATGGTGTATACAGTGAGAACAAAAGCATTTATTTTAAAAATAATTACTTCAGTTTTTCATGTATACATATAAAAACAGAATCAAACATTAATTAGTATTAAGATGTATCAATTTTTTTTCTAAACATTTTACTCCAGAACTTATTTCATATACATTATAATGCACAAGACTACCATGAATACATAATACTATTAATATTAAATCCAACACTACTATATAGTTATAGCTTTTTCTTGCACAAGTTATAATGCCAGTGATTAGCATTGTTATTCTAGCAACTGAACTTACTAAACTGGGTCACAAAAGATCCTAGCAGAAATTGGCAAGTAGAAGGAAGCAGAAATTTGAAGGTACAACCTGAAACTGGTTTAAGCATTTAAGAGTGAAGACTTGGCCTTTGAAAGACTCAAGAGACAACCCTCATTTATAGATCATAACATCAATGCCACATACGCATTAAGATAAAGGAAATCCCCCAACAGTTAGAAATTGAAAATTAAGGGAATACTTCAAAAGCCATGACAAGGAATAATAAAAATAAGATAGTTTTCAACTTGATGCAAGCACATAATCTAATCAACTCGCATGATACAAAAATTTTTATACATTATACTAACTTTACATATTTAACCAGATTTGTACAGATCTTATTCAGAAGAAATCTGTAAACATTTGTGCTTATTGAAAGTAACTGGTCTACTTTAGCACAAATGATGTTCTCATGGTCAAAGACATCTGTGAAGTTGCTTAGAGTTTTGACTTGTTGAAAATAAACCAATGAAGTAAACATCTACAATGTCTAAAACAGAGCAAGCCAATAACTAAAATAGGACAAGTTTTCTGTTATCAGCCCTTTCAAAAAGAGGGACTGGCTCTACACAAGCCTTCACTTCTATTATATATAGATATATATATATATATATACGTACAGATAGAGAGAGAGAGAGAAACAATCCATTACCATATATCTAATACAGTAGGGTAATAGGAATCAGCACTGCATAGTAACTGTCAGTTTCACACTTCAATGCTATCCTCAGTCCAAGTGCAACTACTCTTTTTGCAGGTCGTGTCACATGGGGATCAAGGGAAGTGGAAATCAGCCTTTCCTTAAGAAGCAAGTTCAGCAGACCTAGTCTCAGATACCCAAGACAAAAAGGATTTGTTAGTTGAGGCCAGCTTATGTAATTCTAAAAAGAAATTCAGCTTTTGAAAGTGTCATTTGAAAATTCCCTGTTGAAGTCAGAAGTAAATTTCCAGTAGACAGTGTTTATTTTATGTAATTGAGATTTTATAAAAAAAAAAAAAAAAAAAAAAAAAAAGAAGAGGCATGTGAACCATATCAAAGTTCAAAATAAACTAGAACAGACTTTAATACAGCTAATTTATTGTGCCATCAGTCACTAACAAAGCTATTTACATAATGAGCAAGGCAGACAGATTTACCGCACATCCTATATTATGTCAAATAATCAGGTGAGTGTCAAGTTAGCTAAAGTAAAAATAAGCTATCTCAACTACTAATCAACAATAAGTAGTCCAGTTTTTGAGTAACGCTGTTAAAAGTTGCAAAACAGAGTTTGACTTAATAGAACCCAGAAATATGCAGTAGAGAGCAAAAATGAACACAAAGTAAACTTAACAGTTCTTGAACTTTAACCCTAGAACACTAACCATGGGTAGAATATACCCAGTGTAAATTTTCCTATTTTTAATTACAATTTTCAGTACTCGATTTTCTTACCTAAATGTTTTTCAGCTACTATTAATGTTAACTCAAAGTACAAAAGTTTGAAGTGCCTGCATGTAAAATATTTCCAATAAAAGATTTATATTTAATAAATTTTTGATATTTTCAAAATCAGGTATGATATACCCATGGTTGGTAGTGGTGTAACTTTAATTGGTTAGTGTTCTAGGGTTAAAAGAAAAACAAATAGTGAGAGGTTAAATGTCAATCAAACAATTGTATTATTCTATGCTTTTCCAGTCAGATGAATGCAGTCATTTTGATTGTTAAACACTCTGGCCTTCTTGGAAATCCCTCCCCATTTGGACACCATCTAGTTCAAAATCTGGAATGTGCCACTGTTGACTATTTAACTCTTATTAAAAACTAAAATGAAAACTTCAATTTACACTCTTACCAAAAAGTCATTAAATAAAAACTTATGTATGAATGTGAACTTTCTCACATTTATACAGTTCAGAATCTATTTACACTTCCATAGAGCATCTATCAGATTCATTAATTCTTAGGAATAAAAGCCTTAACCAGCTGTCTTTGTCTCTCGTTTCTTTTTTATAAAGTTTACTTTCTAAGTTAGAAGAGAGAGTGTGTTCCCCCTGTAGCCATCATGTCAAAAAGGACCTGCTGGAACAGGGCAGTAGTTTCTCGTCGTCTCCCTCAGCCCCAAATGCCAAAGCCTTCAGACACTCATTTTATAGGCCATGATGAAGCAGCCGATCGGTAGAGTTTTACATACGTGTAGGTGCACTCCGCCAATCCTTCCTTCCTCCAACTGCTATGACACCATACGCATGCAAAGAATGGGCATTTTCAGGCACAATGTCACATATCTTGCTGACGACAATCACTCCCCACCACCACACCCACACATGCAGTGTCCTTTCAGAATGTTGGCAATCCTGACTACTATTTCCTGTCTATTGTAGCTCTTAGTAAATTTGTCTCATTTTCCTAAATCCTGTTCTACCATTCATTTGCTCAGGTATATTATGCCTTGATTTCCTGTCCTCCTTGCCTTCAGTCTATCCTGTGATACTCAAATTTTACAAGCCCTCTTTCCTCTCGTGCTCTAAAAATGTCAACTGCCTCTTTCTGATGTTAAGTATAAGTGTCCTTTCTGTTTCTATTTTCCTTAAAACTGTCATTGATCATATGTTCAATCCATAGTATTCTCAGCATCCTTCAGTAGGGTTTTTTTGCCACTTAAAGTTTCATTTGTGAGAAGAATGTCCAGCATTCACTGCCATGTAGGAGGACAGATATATAACATTTCAGTACTCTTGTCTTCGTTTTCAATTCCCCCACCCCATTTCTTAATACTTTGGAAGCCATCTTCTGCTATCCCAATGCACCTCAAATTTCAGTGCTATACTTTCCATCTTAAAACCCTTCCCAGTGTGATAAAAAAAAAAAAAAAAAAAAAAAAAAAAAAAAAAAAAAAAAAGCAGTAAAATATTCATTTACATGCAGACTATTGTTCTTACCTTTCAGGGAATTCCAAACTGAACTCTTTATTAATCTACAGGTGTAGACTGCACATGTCTAGAGATATCTCACCTCATTCTTATTTTTAGTACTGCTCAGTTATTGCTCACCCAGTTTCCACATACACTGCCTGACCCAGAGATTGAATTCACAATTACTATGTCACCAAATTCACAAACAAACACTAAGCAACAAGGCTATTCACACAAAAAATATTCTTGTTCTCCAGTATAGCAAATTTACTGTTTGAGTGGCCATTTTGAATTAGTACACAAAAAAGAAAGCTATAGAAATTTCATTTCTAAAATTTACTTTTCTCTGTATTAATTCTTCTGACCTTTGGGAGATGTCATAACAGTCAAAACAAGTTTCAACATTTGACCTTGGTTGATTTCCATTCTTATATCCCAAAATATAAGAAGCCTTTTCAGTTTCAATGTTATTAAAATGTTACTCTTAGAATTAAATGAGAGAAGACTGCTGGCATTTACATGGCACTTTAATACAGTCATTTATATAAAGGGCTCGTTCAAACTTACAAAGAACAAATAGTAAATGTCATCCTTTCATTTATTAGGAGGGCATGAACACAAGCAAAATATTTGACTGACTCTAGCATTTAGGTTACTTCAGTATCAAACAGACCATCAAATTGCTTTCTTTTTTTTGGGGGGGGGGGGGATAAAATTTATATATATATATATATATATACACACACACTATAAATTCATTTCCTAAACTTACTGAACACTTCATGCTGCACTTTCAGAAAATAGGTGATCATGGCTCTTTATATTACCATAATCAGCTAATTCTTAAGACTTTCTAGGGAAGATAGCCAAGTAATTTCCCCACTGAAATTGGAACTGCTCTCCGATTAACAATTTCAAGCCATTATATCACCTGCTCATCCATGCTTGCAGCACCTGGTATTTCCAAGTGAAAAGAAAAAAAAAAAAGTTCCTAGTAGAATCTCTTGGCATACTAAAAAAAAAAAAAAAAAAAAAAAAAAAAAAATCCATGCATGCTAAGTTTGATTAGCAGGGAATGTAATCTAACTGAAACTTAATGAAGATCTGTTTGATTAAAGAAGATGTTTTAGTAAAATGGGTATATATAGATAATTGACATCAAGATTAAAAAAAAAAAAAAAAAAAAAAAAAAAAAAAAAAAAAAAATTTCATTCAACATTCATATATACACTAAATGCATGAAGTGGAATTACATTCATTTTATGTTAATTCCCTTAGTAAAAGGCAACCATCTCTTCTGCCAGAGTTAAATAACAGTTAAATCTCACGTCTACCTTGATCACGTGTAAAGAAGCTATGACACACCGATTGGTACGGATCTGCCATCCTGGGGCTCTGCTGTTCATGATTCTGGGTGATATATTGGCCGCCCGAGTATATGCAATTTCACACAGTGATCAGTATTTAGGCACCAGTCCAAGTGAAGGATAAGTGAATTCAAAAGTTGAAATGACAACTCATACCACTACCTTTCTCAAAGTCAGGTTGCAAGCATGAAATAAGTGAAAGCTGTGGAGAGCCATGATCAGTCACTAATATGCCAAAAAAGAGGGTGCCAATGTTGGTAAGAGATTGACCAAATGGGGAAGAGTATTCAGTGTTTAAAGGTTATGATGCCCAGCATGTTCCAGGCCAAGTAAATAGACATGAGCCTATAACATCCAGGTATTCACAGGTTCATGACTCCACAATCAGAAAGGATTTATTGAATTCTGTTGCTTGCAGGACAGACTATTCAGAGTTCTTCAGTCTTGCAAAAGGCATGGGCCAGACTCCATCTTGAAGTTCATTATTAATATACAATGTCCAGCCCTGTGTAGGTAGAGAGAATTGAAACAAGTTCACCCCTTTTTGAGGAATTTGTTGCCAATTCAATGCCAAACTAGAAAAAGAATGGTTTTTATAATTTCATTAATTCATGTATTGATTTTGTTGGGTTCTCCTGGAAGAACCATTTTCAAATGGCCAAATTGTTAAGTACTAATACACACACATACATATATATATATATATATATATATATATATATATATATATATATATCTTACCAAACCTGACAAAGACACAGGTGTTGTCATATTACATTCTGACTATGTTGATAAAATGTGTATTTTAAATGACACTAGTAAATTTCAGAAATTAAGTGATGTGTCAATACCTTGAAAATGAAAGTGATTACAAAAGAGATGGTTAGCACTTCATAATGTTTTTGTAAAAAGTTTATAATAATATTCATCTCGGTTTCCAACATCCACGGATGTATGGGTTACCAAAAATCCATAAAGTGGACATTCCACTTTGACCTATTTTGTTCAGGGTGGGTTCAGCCCAGCATGATTTGCCTAAGTGGATTATTCAACTAGTTTCAATTTGCTGCATATGTGCAAATGGCAATCCAATCTTGACATTGATTATTTAGCATTGTTCAATATATCTAGTTTGTTCACAAATGTTCAGCTTCATGCTTTACTATTGATATTTGTGCTGACTTTTTGTATCATGATCCTGTAAAGCTGCCATCTTTTCCTGAGGTTGTCTTTGTTGAGTTGATGGAGATGGCTATCAAGTAAATCTCCTTCAGCTTCAACAACTATGTACTGACAGACAGATGGAGGTGTAATGGGTAGTCCATTGGGACCTCTGATGGCTAACATTTTCATTGGCTTTCATGAGAAACAACTATTTGATAGATTTGTCAAGCCTTTAACTTGCCTTATTCTCAATGAAAGAGGTTATTTTTGTCTGGCATGTAAGACTTCAAGTTGTGAGAAGGTGAGTATATCATTCCATCAAAAGAGACCATTCTCTGTTGTACCACAAGAAATTGGTTAATTATCAATTGTGTATAATATTAACATGGTTGGATAGAATCAAGAAGGGACATCTGAGTGTGTTAGTGCTCCATTCTGAGGTGCCTGTATGTCTATCATCCAGACAAGTGATTGAGGATTCCCATTATAAGTAGGCCATCATGGAGATGAGGTCTTCTGTCAGGGTACATCACGATCAAGCAGATACAGGGAACAGAACAGCCATAAATACCAAGAAACAGTTGTAGAAGGAAGAAATGCCCAATTTGAAATTATGTCCCAAAACAGAGTTGCTAACTTCTTTCGACCAGTCTTATTTGCTGATACTTTTTCTGAAAATGTGCCTAAATTTTAATTGTGATACTTTTGTATCTTTTTTTTTATGTATAAATATTATCCCTCTTTTAAAAGATCATTTTATATATATATATGTGAATGCTAAAAGATTAAATGAAAAATTGTAAAAATCTAACACACTGACTACTTTTTTGTCATAAATCGGATCATTTAAACCATATTTGGGCATTTTGGTGTGGCATAATGATTAGCATGCTTGTTTCACTAGAACAATGACCCACTAGTAAGTTTGATTCTCACTGGGTGCCGCATACTGTTGGCTTTGTGACACATCTAAATTTGACTTAGAAAAAAAAAAAAAAAAAAATTAAAACCATATTTTACCTGAAGCACTTTCAATAATTGACATGGCTTCAACTAAAAAATTTTAAATAATGACTAAGAGTAAGTATAGGCTAACTATGCAAACAAAATCAGGAAAATATTTTTGGCTTAAAACCATGAGATTTCACTTTTGTAAAAATGGGAGTGAAAGATAAGACTTTCCAACATGAGGGAGGCACAATTAAATATTTAGAAAAAAAAAAAAAAAAAAAAAAAAAAATTAAAACCAATCCCTAACAGTATTCAGTTGAATGACCGAGTGGAATGTTGAAAGGTTTAACAGTAATTCATACACATTAATTTGTTGGGGGAGGAGAGGTAATAAATAATTCTTATATTTCAAAGCAACCTCTTGCATGTATTAAAGTGTTGATAGTTAACATTGTCATTAGAGTTTGGGTAATTCATGCCAATTGTGCACCCACCACAGAGCAATAGTTGCAAACTAGTGTCTCAGGCCAAATGTAGTTAGATTATTGGATGCTCCACCCTTGTGGACTGTGTTCACAAAGGTGGGGGCAGTCAAGAAATGTCAACAATGGCTAACAATGGGAAAACAAACATCTTGTTTTTAATTTGTTTTCTGAGCATTCATTTTATAAATTTTAATTTCCCCAGACAAATGTATGATCAGATCATCTTACAAAATACAAGAGCAGGATGTGAACAGCAAATCAGTAGAAGAAAAAAAAAAAAAAAAAGAAAATAGAATTAGGAAAATTTGAAGTTACAGAATACCTAGGGATTTAGGTAAAAAAGTCCAAAACCAAATTGAGAATTCTTGATATATGTTAATACAAAGTCATTTCAGAAAATGTTTTAAACAGTCCAGTCTTGTATTTTCATTTGTAAGAGAAAATTCTAAGTTTATACCAGTTACAAGTGATACATTAAAATACATGATTATACAAAGTTGCCACCAAAATGTTCAGAATATTTAACAAGTTTATATGGAAAGCTTGATTGCCCTCAAACTAAATGAACACATTTCACGGCAGATTTGCAGGATTCTTTGAGAGCCAACAAAGAATTCCAAAAGAATCCGTGCCAAGTATCGTATTGTATTTTCAACTATATCGACCACATAAGGCAAGCCTTGATACCCAAAAACTTATTTTAGAGTCTGGCAAAACCAAAATGTTTTCAATTTAAAATAATCGCAAAATTGCTTTGACACCATGACAGTGAATAATGGTAAGGGAATTTAGTTGTGTAGAGTAAATTTTCAGATACATGTTATGAATATATACAAAACAGACATATGCATGTGTAATAGAAGTTTACCCCCATTTCTTCTAAAATCTCATTCTTTCACTTCCAGCAGCCCTTTGCATCTTAGTGGCATTATTGCTTTGCTTGGAGTGAATTCATAAAAAATTAAAATTTTAATTATTTTGTTTAATACAATAATTTCATGGATTTAAAGATTATTTTTTAGTAGATATTCATATTTAAGAAGCTCCATTTATTTATTAAATGGTATATCTATTTTTCAACTACCAGCAAGAACATTTATTAAAGAAAAATATGAACTCTCTGGTATAAAGCTACAAGTATTTCAGTGTATGTGAATATCAATAGAAGATTTACAAAGGAAAAATTGTTCAACATTACCACCTGAATAAACATTTAAATCATGTATTATGGCAAGTAAATGTTGGATCTCTCCTCACAAAAGAAAAGCCATTATGATCAATAACCATAGTGATCTTCAAAGTTTATATTTTGACAGCTGTGAGGAATAAGGTTAGAGTGATAAGAGTTTAATTTACCCAATTGTCTTGGTATAATAAAATCTTATTAATTCACCAAGAGACCCCTCACTTCCCCTCATTTGAATTATTCTATAGTTATTTACAAAATATCTTTTTCTTTTTACTTACCTAACATGTTAAGTTTGTTTTCATGTACAATAGAGTCAACTTGAGACAGAATTGGGAATTCTTATTTAAATAGGTTAAGTAGATAGGGCAGGACTGCAAGCATATCAAGTTAATTCACTCTTGAAGAGTGATGCATACTTGACACTCACTATGGCCTTATGCCAGACAAAGGTTAGTAAACAAAATTGTGCATTTGAATCTTAAAATCTACTTGAATAAAATAAATACATTCATGAACCAACAAATACTTCAGTGAGAAAAACATTCCAATGTAAAAGGTAAAGTGAGAACTTCAGCAATAGCCTACAAGATTATTTAGCAAAATAATTTTATGGCATAAAAAGACCATTTCATATTATATATTAGGTTGGTGCAAAAATAATGTCGTTTTTGACGTTAAAAAAAAAAAAAAAAAAAAAAAAAAAAAACATTTTTGCACCCCCCACCCACATGAGTGATCAAAGTTTTAAACATCTTTCACATATGGAGTTTTGATGGATTCATTTTCTATGGCTTATCAACCTTGGCAGGTTATTTAAAGCCAGAAAATATTTCCTGATTGTAACAATTTTTTGCAAGAATGATTTAGTCATACAAGCCTTACTAATTAGTCTGTAACAGTGGGGGGGGGAAGAAGAGGTGGATTCATACATTTCCTCAAGTGTAATCATGCATGATTGAATATAAACTCTACTAAAATTAGAACTCATCTATTAACAATTTCAAGCCATTATCCATTATACCATCAGCACCTGGTATTTTCAAGTGGACACCCATCTAGATAGTGACCATTGCTTAACTTTTGTGAGTGTTTTAATGTGATATGGCTGTGTACTGTTTTAAATTTTAAGTATTCATGAGCTGAATATGTGAGCAGACAAAGTTTTAAGGAAAGTGTAAAGAAAAATTACACTTAGAATCAGAAAAAGACAATGGAAATTTCTAGGGCTTATAATGAGGAAAGATAGCTTGGAGAATTTGATGTTCACAAGACATTAAAGCAAGAGGGACAGAAGAAAAAAAAAAAAAAAAAAAAAAAAAAAGCAAGTAATTTCCCTAATGAACTTGCATAAATGTTTGCAAGAATGGACAAGGAATGATGGCAAATGACAAACCTTATTCAGAACTACAAAAGAATGTTGTGGAGAGCCATGATTACCCATGTCCTGAAGGGACATGGCACAATTCTAGTCAATTATTATTCAATTTACAAATGAAAATTGAAGAATGGACTGTTAAAACATTTTCTGAAAAGACTTTGGATTAACAGATGTCAAGAATTCTCAATCATATGATTTTGGAATTTTTTACCTTAATCCCGAGGTATTTTGAAACTTCAAGTTTTCCTAATTCTAAGGAAATACCTTAGTTCCATAATCATTATTTATCAAAGGAGGAGGAAAAAAATGTAGTCAAAGGCATTAACAAATGTTCATTTAAAACCAGAAGTAAATTGCATAAATGTTAAAGATAGTGAAGAACATTTTTGTTGACAAACCAGCAGACAATCAAATAAATGGCCAATCATAAAAAATAAGTTATTAAATTATTACAATTAAAAAAAAAAAAATTAAAGGTTTTTCAAAGAACATAGCTACAAAATAATCAGCTCCAATTGGAGCCAACCAGCTTAAAGGACTTCTAGGAAAATACAATTAAGTTTTTAAACTAAACACTGAAGAGAAAAATTAGCAATGTAGCTTTTGGGAGGTTACATTATCTGTTGCCTTTTCTTTTAGTTGGCTATCATTTTGCAGCTGTGGATAACAAGAACCAGTTTGTGTAATTGATTGAATCTTAAACTCTCCCAGTACGTCAACTCCTACACAAATCCCAATGAGATACATTACAAATCAAGACTTCATTGCAAGCATGAAAGGAATGTATTCTGACCGACTTTACTATGCTTAATGTTTGTAGACAAATTTTAAATTATTAATCTATCCACTGATTCTGCTTGTTCATAAGTGTGAAGTTGTTAAGGTTTTCAATAAAGCATCAATTTTTGAACTCCAACCAGTTAGGCTTTCTGGCCCAAGAAAATGGCAGAATAAATGGAAGAAAAACGAGGAAGTGTAAAAATTTTTTAAATCAAAATTTAATCCTGAATCCACAGCTGACTTCTACAAGAAATGTTTTACCAAACAAAAAATATAAGAGCCTATTGAATAATTTCACTCTTGAAAAAGCAAGTTCACGTCACCTGGCAAAAACAATAACAGACTTAGATTATGCAGATGACTTTCCCTTATTGTCAGGTACAATTGATAAAGGCTACCAAACTTCATCTCATTGAAGAAGCAGCCATCAAGATTGGTCTCTACATTGATACTGGCAAAACAGAATTTATCAGCCACAACTAAGGAGAAATTAAGTTGAAAAACAGCAAGAACATCAAATCCGTCCAGGAATTTGTTTACATCAGCAGCAACATCCAATCAATGGAGAGACATCAAAATCCACAAAGGCAAGGCTAGGGGTTGCCCTTGATGGTCTGAACACCATCCAGAACTCCTCCCTTTGATAATCTTAAGAGGGAGTTCTTTAAGGCCATGATAAAATCTGTCTTGCTCTACTGCTCAACAACATGGACACTGGCAAAACACCAAGAAGCATCGCTTGACGGAACATACACAAGGATGTTACGAGTTGCAGTGGACATCAGCTGGAAGAAACATCCAACAAAGAAACACCTGTATGGACACCATCCCCCCCCCCTATCTCAGTTTTGCTAGGCGAGAGAAGGCTTCGATTAGCTGTTCACTCCTGGAGAAGCAAGTCAGAACTAACTTGTTAGTGACACCCTCCTATGGAACCCATTGCATGGCAAAAGATCGGTTGGAAGACAACTACATTGACCAGCTTGTAGATGACTCGATGCCATCTGGAGGAACTGCTGACAAAGATGGTTGAAAGGAATGAGTCAGGAGAATCCTAGAAGAATTCTCAACCTGATGGTGATTGAAGAACATGAAAATGACAGCATCATTATGAAGTACATATGCTTGTGAACATTTTGCAAAGATGAAATATATTAAATCATTTAAGAACAAGGTCGGGTGTTGACCACGTGGAAATTTTGCTCCCGTCATCGATATATATTTAACCTGATGTGGAGAAGTTATCAAACAATAAGCAGAAAAAGTGTCAATTAAAAATTTGCCATTTCTAACTTTCATTCGGAGCAAGGAATTTGCTGTTTTTGTTAGTTGCTATTCTGTTATTCCTGCAGTAAAATAAGAAACCCTGTCTAAATAGCGTAACATTAACTTCATTGTTTCTTCTTTAGACCTCCAGACCAAGGCAGCCTTCTGGACAGAGTGGTAAAGAATTTATTATAGCACATGACATAACCCTCCTCAGAGACACTGCATAGGATTCTGGCCCTGCTCTTTCCAAAACGTTGCCAACCCCTGTTATAAGTAAAGTTTTAAGTAAGAGCAGAGCTATTAGATAACCTTACTTCTAAACACCTGGAGAATACACCAAGCCCTCAATTATCCAGTTACCTTGAAACAATTGTTTAAAAAAAAAAAAAAAAAAAACAACAAAACTCAATTCTGGATAACTAATAGCTAAATTATCAAAAATGAATAAAGGAAAGTCATATTCTGAAATAAATTTAACATTAATACCATTTTCAAACACTTTGTTCAAGGTCCAGTTTTTGTTTTAAAAAGAAAAAAAAAAAATTGATCCATTTGTTCAGCTGGCATCACATTTTCTACTCCAAGACATTTTTAAGAGTAGGTACTTGTTTAAAGTAAAAACAAGTACTATTTTTTTCATTTTTATTTTTTAGAGCATTTCACCCCAAGCAAGGCAGGAGCACCACTAGCATGCAAGGGTTACAGAGTGAAAGTAAGAGTAAAGTGGGGTGTTTGAGGAAAGCATAACAAGGACAGGATCAAGATCAAGGAATTAGATGTGGATTGACATTACATTTGAATATCTGAAGATTATAGCTATCAGGGAAGCAGGTAAGAGGAAGGGAGATCCACTGTTGGGAAGTGTGAGAGAAGAAGCTGTTGGAGTAGAGGAGGCGGTTACATTTAAGTGTTTTGACAATGAGAAGGTGGGACCAAGATACCAACCGAGCAACATGCTTAAATGCAGTTGGGGCACCAGTGAAAGTAGCTCGTCTGAGCAGTTGCTATGAAATTATTTGTAGAAAAGACAGATGGAAGCCACATTACGTCTGAAAAAGTGAGTGTAGTTGAGATATCAGGTCAGGACCTATCACATCGCATATCCATCTTTGGATTTTATTAAGAACCTCAAGATGAACAGTGGGGGCAACAGACCATATATGGCAACAGTATGCAAATCAAGGACAAATGGTTAATTTGAAGGGTGGACTGACAAGAAAAACCTTTCCTTACTTTGATGCTTGAAATTGGGGCCTGTTGAACTTCAATATGGACAATATCATTATCCACCTCATCTTGAAAAGTTTCTGGATTAGTTAGAAAGTTCAACAATATCCTTGTCAGTTAAGTGTTCATACTCAATGTCATCGGTTCCATTTATCAGCTTTTTTTATCAACTATTGTGTACAGTTTAAATTCTGAAAACACTTGTCCGAGATGAAATATTAGGATATGTTTAATTCAAACAACTGAAAAATATTTAGATTAATTTTTCATAGTTTGTGCCCAGATAAACAAAATCCAGAAAGTCAAAATAGAAATAATTGAGGAAAAAAATTGAATTTGTAAAGACAGATTTATGAAGAAGGGGTCTTAAATCTTTAGCAAAAAACAAAAAACCTTCCAATATATTTATTGGATTGAAAACATAGCAACCATTAGAAGTTAGACAACCCCTCTATTAATATTTCCTGCACTACATTTTAAAAAGGAGATCCCAAACAGCATGAATAAAAATATTTTGTCATGACAAAAACTTATATTAGTATTAGATATATAAATGAATGCATTTCTAATGCCTTTACCCATGACTACACACTAAGTCAAAATATATTTTAGAAATAGTACAATTTTAAACATTTTCTGAGGCCACAAAGTTTAAATAGTTACAAGTAGGTAAAAATAGTACATTCATTATTGTATTAAAGAAAACAGGAGCTAATTTACTTTGAAAACTTAGATAAGAATTTCTGCTTATGGCCTAGATTTTAAACATTCCTGTTAAGTGTTCATATATAACAAGAACATCTTACATATGTTAATAAAACAGTGGTCAATGTCATATATAATTTTTAAGAGTAGCTTAGATGTGGTACAAGGCTGAAGGTAGGGGGGGTAGCAGTGAGGATCAAACAAACTCACCATTCAGTTGTAATTGATCTAGCAAGACAAGCTTGCTAACCATAACACCACTAAATGCCCAGTATATAACAAACATACTAAGGTATCTTATATTTATGAATAAAACTGCTCAATATCACAGATTTAGTGTATGTAAATGTAAGTATAAAAGTGGAGACGGACATGCACGTGTGTGTGTGTGTGTATATATATATATATATATATAAATACTGGTAAAACCTGTACTTTCAACTACCAACACAAAGCCTATCAAATGGACAGATGTTAAATGACAAAAGGAAAAGGAAGCAGAAAAAGAACAGACCAAAAGATTGAGCCATGCAATAATCCAAGTGACCAAAACACAGCAATCATACTGACCAGCAACACTTCACAAAAGAGATCAAGTTCAAATTAATTATATAACTCAATTTTCCCCATGTCACTATATTCACTCATGCTAACTAATTCAGTTCCAACTTTGCTTTCCATTTCTCAAATAGCCAACAAAGTGCTTCCTTTAATCAGAAAAGATGAGTTGTCAAATTGAATTGTAAGTTTCAGGTATCTCTCCCTCTCATACATGAACACACTTTGGGGAAATGGGAGAACATTTCAGCAACTTCCCTTGTATGAAACTCCGTAGGGGTTCAGCGCTATCTGCAGTTGAAGTCATCTGCTGAAGGACTACACACGAAAACTACTATTACTACAATTATTAAAAAAAAAAAAAAAAAAAAAAAAAAATATTAATCAACAAAGGGTTAAGATATTGGAGCTAAATGTTGGCTTACAGCAAAATCCACTAAGATCTAACCATACCCCCTCACTTCCAGCCTGCTCATTAATTTGGGCAAGATGAGGTAGAGAGAAATTCATTGGTATATTTTGGCCAGGTTTTTCATTATATTGAACTGCAAAAATTAAGGAAAACAATGGCAAAAAATACAGAATAACCAAATTTCTGGAATAAAAAGGTAAAAGCCATTAGCTTAATAAGCATTTTTCTTATTGTTATTACTCCATTTTATAGTAAGAGAGATATGTATGTAAGCACATGTGAGTGTGCATATGTATGCATGTGTGCTACAAGCCAGTGATTAATGACAATAAAATCTCAAAAGTTTTAGAGTTTACCGAGTTTCTACTGGTGCACTTTTGTTAGTACAAATTTTTGAAGTCACCAAGTATGCAAGAAGAACTTTCCATTGTTACCTACAAATGTAAAAGCCAAGCTTTCAAGGACCTGAAATATTTCTATCCAAAAGCATGGAATCTGGCAGAGAAAGTATTCACATATTATACTGAGGCAGTATTAATTCACCTATTTTCATCTGAATGAAAAAGGAGATTCTTTCCATCCAAACTATGTTGAAATTATTTAGAAGATTATTTCGACAAACAAAAAACCATGGCAGAAAGAAAGTGACAACACTTCTGGAGGCTAAAAATGACAAACTGAAAACTTCCAAGAGCTCAAATTCAAAATCATAACTAGTTTGATCTGTCACAGCAAAATGATAAAATTTCAAATCTAAACTGTTCATCCATTTAAAATGCATTTGTTACAAAACAATAGTTTAAATACTGAAGGAGTCCTAAAAATGACTTGAAAGGGCTGTACCCTTTTCCTATTACTCAGGGTTGTTAAACAAAATGGGTAATTAGCCATTGCAACAGAGATGTCCATTTCAATTTCATTCAAATGGCATTCATGTCTATATGAATATTCTAATTCAATAAAGAAAAAAAAAAAAAAAAAAAAAGAAAAAAAAGCACCCAGTCACTCGTGTACATACACCCACGTAAGGTCATATAGACAGAGAGAGAGAGAGAGAGAGAGAAAATCAGCTATTTTACAATACAGATTTCCCAATAAACCAGTTCTTATTCATTAAATTTTAATCATAAAATGGCTTCCTTGAAAAGAAATGATAGAAAACTAATTCTTTATTCATGGTAGTGTAGTATTAAGGTGTGAATATTAAGGTCTCAAATGTCTAATCTCCTAGGGTAGCACCAACAAGTTGTGAGAAACAGCACATTGCCTAATTAAGCAAACTTAATGTCTATGTCAAATAAGTTAAAAACTGCACATTGTTTTAAGTTTTAAAAATCCAGTGATTTTAGGTATAAACATGAAAATTAGTTTTTCTCATACTATTTCTCTTAACAGAAAAAAAGAAAATAATACAGATAGAATTGTTGGTTTTGAGGGCTTTGAGAATAAAGAGGAAACTAATTGAACAGACCATAATCATTTTGCAAACGGTGATCCTCACTGGGTACCCCACCTCATACATGTAGTATTGTGCTAAACTAGGCTTATCCAAGTTAATATCTCATTACATATAATGGATAGCAAGCTAGCTTTGTAGACCACAACTATTGTGCAAGCAATTTGATCCACTCATCCAAAACACATGGATACTTTTTAAACTCAATTCAGTAAACTACTTTAGAGGGCAGTCAAAATACAGACTTCGGCATCAAAATACAGACTATTACTGAACTTCTGCATCATTTTAGATGCTTGGACATTGCCTCATGTCTGCAGACATTGTAAATGAAAATCTTTAGTATTACTATCAGACTATTCAAAAGGCATGATTAAATAATCTTAGATTATTTAATCTAAGTTTGGAACTGATTTTTATTTTAATAAGTTAAATCTTGAATTCAATTAAATTCACAAATCAAAGGATTTTATCTTTTATAGTTTAGAAATCACTCGGGTAGAAGACATTTGATCCATTCTGCTAAAACCTAGATACAAAAAATATACTTACTTGTTGCGACCAATAAGTTCATGATCTTTGACTTCGATGTGAATCTCATCATTTGATGCAAGTGGCACACCTTTTAAGTCAAATGTCAGAGTCTGGAATAAAGAAGAGAGTTTAATAAAATTAAAATTTTAGGCATTTTTTAACACTAACATGTACAATATAAGCTTATTTAGTCTAACCAATTTCACAAAGTTTTGCATTGATAAGCCTTTAAAGGGTTTTTTGTTTATACAAAGTATTGTTTCGCAAACCAAACAGAATTTAAAATGCATGACTGGTGTCCAAAAATTTAACAAATAATGGGTCAGTACAAAAGTCCTGCAACACGCAAATTTGAAAAGCTCTGGTGTAACATTTTGTGTTAATTGGCTGGGATGTCTCTTCCAGAAAGACTGTTTTTTACCTTACATTATTATTAGAAAAAAGTATTTAATGGGGAGTTGCTATCCCTGTTTTTTTTAAACAGTGAAATTAATAGCTGGCCTAAATTGAGAAATCCTACAACAGGAAAAAACTGTACCTGCTATAAGAATCAAATCTACATCCCTGCTACTTTAGTCTTTTTGCCAAAGACTGACACTACAGGTCTGGCCACAGAGACCAGCCTGAGAGAAAGGTTTCAGTTACCTATTTAAGGAAGTCACATTTCATAGAAGTGAAAAAAAAAAAAAAAAAAAAAAAAATGCATGCTTTCCTCAAATTGGTTACTCAAACTTTGGTCTCTCAGGCAAGTATCCGTGGTTAAACTGATAGACTCAATTAGCTTGAGTGCCACAATTTTTCTTTAGTCCAACTTAAATTAGGTGTTATTAACTTCACTGTTTAAAATAAAAAAATGAAAAAGAAAATTGCAACTCCAACACATGCATGCACTAACTAATTTTATATATATATATATATATATATATATAATAAAAAGTTGATCAACATGGTCTGTTGACCTGCACCTACCGGGGACCCTTTTCCAGCATATGAGGGTCAGGCACCTTAGTTCCTAGGAACTGACAACCAGATAACTTCCACATAGGATTTGATTATAGTGGTGATGGTGTTGTGCAGAATCAATCGCACTTTTTGAAGAGTGGAATACAGAGACCTGGTGTACTGTGTGCCACAAGGTCTCCAAACGACCCTCAGCAGGTTGAGTTCAGAGGCAAGTTGGAGTAAGAGATAGCTCAGATTAAAGGAATCTGAAAGCAGAGTGAATTCCAGTCAAATCCATTACATTCACTTACATGCTAATACCCTTGGGAAATGTACGATTCCTCTTCTCCCCCTAGCTATGACTAAATAGAACAAACTGGGTTCTTATAGCCTTGGATAGCAACTGGTCTAGGAGGAGATAAAGATATATCACTTGCTGAAACCACTTAAATTGTAATTTTAATGATCACAAAAAGCAATCTCAAGCTTTAAACAAACAAGCCACATAACTGGAATATAAAACAAAGTATGCAGCAAGTTATTTAATTTTTATTGAATGAAAATTAGAGTAGTTTGTGACATTTTATAAGTATTATCACATCAAAAACAGGATTTTTTTATGATTAAACTAAATTAATAAGTTCAAAATGCTCCCCCCCCATTCAATACACCACTGAAGACTATCAGAAGTGTTTACTTCTACAAACCATTTGACAGAGAAATTTCCTGTCTTGATTCAAGAAATGTTTTTCGTTTCAGCCTGTAAACAGGTTCTTTCAATACACCTCACAAGTCTGGCAATGTTAGGTCTGCTGACCATGATGGCCACTCGATTACTCCATGTCGTCCTATCCACCTCAGCTCA
>OZ010577.1:23829686-23877186 GCA_963932145.1 Acanthosepion lycidas | reverse complement strand
TCACTTACGACAGCCTACCAGCCATGTTCCCATAGAAAACAGATGGGCTGAGTCTGGAGTATGGACAAAAAGAGAGCAGAATGTGGGTTGATTAGATTTTGTTTAATGACAGGCATGTCAGCCCTTATTGATGGATAGAACAAAAACACTAAAACAAAGACACCTCCCCCCCTGCCAATAACTGGAGGAGCTCAATTTGGGAGCAGCAATTGGTTTTAAATTGTCTGTTTAATGTGTCAATTTGAAATGCTGAAAGCAAACCTACCCTTATATACCCAGACAGAGACAATTTTTAAAGCTAGAAATATGTAGCACAAAAATTAACTTTGTAATAGTACACTAATTCACTAAATAGGTAAATATCCAAACTAACAAATTACCCTAATTATTCATATCAGGTGTATATTTTATCTTGCTGATTTTGGCACCTGAAGGTGCAATATTTCAGTTTTGTTTTATTTTTTTTAAAAATCATTTCATCTCAAACAAAGCAATAATGCCACTAACATTCAAGGCATTACTGGAATTGAAACAGGATAAGACTAATGAGGAGAAAGCACAAACCAGGATTCAGAAGATAGTTGACAGCAATTGACATTACAGCTACTGTAAATATTTGTGTATAAACTAACTTCATGTATAGTGCAACCCTTCTTCAAAATGTTTATAGTGTTAACTCCTTTTGAAAAAAAAAAAAAAAAAAAAAAAAAAAAATTAAAAAAATTATAGGTGGCAAGGAAGAGAGAAACTGGAGTTTCAAAGGCAAGTTTGGTTTGGTTTATGGCATATCAAAAACTCAATGGGCTATTTAATGCTGATAAGATTTTTATTGCTGCAATATTTTTTTTCCAAAACTATTGCTGGTAAATTTTTTTTTTTTTAAAAAAAGAAAACATTACTGGTAAAAAAAGAAAACCTTTCCAAAAGCATTGCTGTATTAAAACCTATTTTTATACTTTTATAGTGTTTTGACCCCCCCTTTGGGGAGGCTAACTATTTGCCCATAGCTGGGACTGACAAGTGCTACCACCTCAAGTCAGGGTGAACCTGGGAATACCAGCAATTAAGAGATTGTTTCACACTCCTCAAAACCTTCTGATCAAAGGCCTTGTTGTCAGGTGTAGTTTATAGTCTTACCCAGGACGCTTCACAGGCACGGAAAGAAAACTTAAATACAACTTTATGACAGCTAGCTAATTCAACAGGAAAATGCAGAAACCAAGTTGCCAATTTAGTAATACACTTAAATTCATGTAGTCGAGTTAGCAAAGGGAGAAAGCTCATTAGAACAATTGCCATGAAAATTGTTATAAAAAGACATAGGGAAGTCACATAAGTGATGGGAAAGTGAAGTTGAGATGCCAGGTCAGGATTGATTATATTACAGACCCTTCTTTGGAGATTTATATATATATATATATATATATATATATATATGTGTGTGTGTGTGTGAGAGAGTGAGAGTGAGAGTGAGAGTGAGAGTGAGAGTGAGAGTGAGAGTGAGAGTGAGAGTGAGAGTGAGAGTGAGAGTGAGAGTGAGAGTGAGAGTGAGAGTGAGAGAGAGAGAGAGAGAGAGAGAGAGAGAGAGATATAAGGAGCACCACACCAGATATGCCAGCAATATTCAGTGGCTGAATGAAGGCTACATTTATAAATGTGCAAGATGCATTCCAATGAGAAATGGTGAACCAACTTTTGTAGAAGCATACTTACCAATGGATTCAATATAATCACTTCACATGAGTGGAAGACCTGAGACCATTAAGGCACAAGGACTTGCTCTCATGGGGAGTTAGCATCAGCCTTACTGATGATTTAAAAAAAAAAAAGTTCTCTATAATGATTTAGAAGTAAACTACAATACCACCCACACAAGCGATTTGATTATAGTTGTAGTGGCTTGTTCAAGCCAAGCAGCATTTTTCAGATTAACTGATAAAAGAAAGTTTACAGTATCACAGTCTCTAGACAGTGCTTATTAGAATTTTCTTATTACATTGATTGCCACAAAAGGAAAGAAAGCCCAATTTGCATTACTATTTAATATAACTGAAAGATAAATTTATGTCTTTTCCAAAGAAATTACCATGAAGTAAAACTGAAACAAATAGATTGCAACTTGAACTTTGTAACTTCACTTTCCACACCAATAACAAATACATGATCCACACAGATAAAAAGCATCTTGTCAGGTATAAAGCACTCCACTATTTCTATAAAAAGCATTAACGTGTGTAAAATAAAATTCTTTATATTTCTATATAAAAGATAGTGTATAATGTGATTCTAATAAATATTTAGAAAAACTGTTTCCAGTTTACACAAGCCTTATCTCAAGAATTTTAGACTAGTCACCAACTGCTTGGGAGGTGAGAGGAGTAAGGAACACAAAAGGTGCTGGTGTTGGTGGAGAAAATGTTTCAGAGGAGAGGTCTGCATTACTACAACATTGCCATAGACATCTTTAGCAGGAGTGAGTAATACTTGACCATTTTAGTGAAGTTCATAATTCAATACATTTCACAAAGCCATCTAGATAAGAAAAGTACACCAGGGATATAATGCAACACCAAATCTCTTGGTACCAGAAGAGAGAAATATAACTTTGCAGCCATTATTCAAGTCAGAAGGCCTACCTTTTTGCACAAAGTCAACTGCTCTTATGTTACTGTACCTTTTTACACTTCAAACTGTTTTTTTTTTTGAGAGAGTGAGATTTTACCAGGATAATGCACAATGGAATTATGTCCAAGTAACAGGAACATTCTATAAATTCCTGATGAATGATGTGGCCAGTACCTGATGTCAGATATGAAAGCCGTGAACAACTACCAAGATGACACAGCCTGACATTTCCATATTTTATTTTCAAAACATTTACCAAATCTGTGCCACGACAAGTTGATACACTTCACTTGGATTGATAAGGTCATTTATCCTCAAACTTATTACTGATCAACACTAAGACATTACAAAACTTTCAGTTTCATAGATAACAGATACAAGTATGTGGCTAAAACAAGTTTTTCCTGAAACTTTAGAAACTGATAACTTTTAGGGCAAAAGTCAATAGGGTAATTTGATAAACCCCTTCAAATATTTTGCTTATTTACCAAGAAATAGAAAAAGGTATCAAAGATTCAACAAATCAAAAATCTGTAAAAATGACCTAAAGACTTATGCCCCATGTCCTCTCAGAACATAGCTGATCATGGCTCTCCACAATTTCCTGTCCTTTGCAACTAATAAATTTCGTCTTATTTTTTCCTAAACACTGTTCTGCCATCCATTCACTCAAGCTCACTAAGTATGTTATGCATTATTTTTCTGTCCCTTTTGCCTTCAATCTGTCCTGTGAGTATCAGCTTTTCAAAGTCCTCTTTCCTCATATGCCCTAGAAATTTTAACCATCTCTTTTTGATAAGACTTGGGAAAGTATATATGCAAGAAAATTTACAATTTTTAATTAGTACAGTTGTTTAATAGCCTAATGATCAGAATTTCACTTTTGTCAATGAAAAGCTGACTTGCAAAATCCCTAGACAATATTTACTGTACATTAGTGAACATGTCATTGCTATCAACAAGCAGTTTAGACGTTAAGTTGCTATCAGAGGTTCAGTGTAAATAACCTGAGGTATGACCTGTGACATCTTGACTTATTCTAAGATCAATTGGCAATCATAAAAAGAATTAAGATTAGGTATTACCATATTTTTCAGTTTATAAAGACGTATTTTCTGCTTTATCTCCCAAAACTACTGTGCCCTATGAATTGAACGTCAGTGTCAGGAGTTTTTTTTTTGTAGGGTTGGGGAGGGAGTCATCTCCCTAGTTAAATCAGATTCTGGGCCCTTGAAAGTAAAACAAGTCCAATGTTTCAAAATTAGATTAACATTTTTAGAGAAGCTATTTATGTTGTTGGGAGATTGTATAAGTAAAATAAGATTTTCATGAATCAATGAAACCTGAAATCATGGACAAAAAAAAAAAAAAAAAAAAAAAAAAATTTAACTTCACTGATGAGAATAATTTTCAAAGATTTGTGAGAACAGAAGAAAAAGGTTTGTTTCATTCATAGTCAAAGATAATTTGCAAAGAGGATGACATTTGCTCAATAGAGCTTAAAATGACAAGTCACAAATTCATTTGTGACCGATTAAATATGTCAGCTCATGTCCACATCTAATGAATTAGAATGGTCAAAATGTTTAAAATATAAATCACTTACAGCTTAAAAAAAAAAAAAAAAAAAAAAAAAACTTTTGAAGCCTTACAAACCATTACTGGCTATGAAGTTATACTTAACAGAAAAACAAAACAACAAAAACAAACCATGTATATGATTCCCTGGAACCTGACAGGCATGTGGTCAGTGTAACAAGTTTTGTCAGGTATCCAAGAAATTGGGTATTAATGTTGCCATCATGAAAGTTGTGGAAAAAAAAAAAAAAAAAGTTCATATTTTCCAAGGGGGTAACCTTTTAAGGCATTTGACAATAGCAAAGCTTCAAAAGGAATTAAAAAGATGAGCAATGACTGTTTAAAATAAGCTTCCTGAATGTCCGAGATAAAGTAAACTATTCAAAATCTCAAAATATTGATCTGTTAAGTTTGGTGTTAAATCAAAATATGTCAGTTTTATTACAAGACAAAGTAAAAGGTACTTCTCTAAAGTTTTTTAATACATCATCGAGACAAGGGGCCAAAAATTGTGTTGATATTTAACCCTTTGTGCACAATCTGGAAATAGTGAATCCTCTGAAAAATACCAGCTCTCTTGCCATGATGAATTTTCTAACGAATCATGCTATAGCACTTAGACAATATGAACCAAAAAGGCATATTTGAGATAAAGGAGATACAAATGTTCCAATCTTGTTTGCTTTTTAACCTTTGCAATAGTGTTAAAGAGTGAAAGTTAAAATCTTAAACTATTTTTTCCTTTCATCTTTGTTTTTATTGCTTTTATAAAGTCAGGCTACTTTGTCAAAAGCATGTAAATTAAGTTTTATAAGGGATCGAGAGAAATAATTTTTCTAGAAAGTAGGTTTAAGAGAAAAGGAATGAATTTCAAAAATGTGAAGGTGGAGACATTTGGCACCAAACATTTCTACAAATCATTTTTGTCTATAATCAAGTATACGAGGGAAACATACTTCAACCCTGTTAAAAAGGTTACATTTGTTAATCAATTTTCTTCATACTGGCACTTGATTAAAACAGTATCTCATAGTGAAGACACAAAATTAATACCAGCCTTTTTTTTTTTTTTTACCAGCATTTCTCATCTTAAATTCAGTTCCTTTATTATTGATCTCAGACAATCCTTGGAATGAGCAAGGTCAATCTAAATTCTCCAGTGAAATAAGCCAGCATGCTTGTTAATGCAAAAGTTACTGGAGTGATGATATTATGAACATAAATAGTAGCCATTATTCAAATGTAACCATAGAGATATACCTTGTTTTCTGGTAATCATCTAGCAGGTGAAAGAGTCAGAGATACAATAAAAAGTGACTGGAATTTAAATAAAATGCTTCAGGAACAAATCAAATAATTTTTTCAACTATTGAATATGGTACACTATCATTGTTAAGTGCTCTAGAAACTCAGCCCTGTACCATACAACTGCTAAAGAGAATACCTTTTATCAATCAGAGTAATCTATATAAATAATTGAATCAAGCTTATCACATTACAAAATGCAAATTTTACATGTTTAAACTTGTGATTTCCAGTCATTTTATATTTTTAAGCAAGTTTATAACTTAAATCTACCTATAAAGAAAGAAAAGGTTCTTATCTGTAAAGAAGAGGTATCACCCTGCTTGCATTACCCAAATACTACGGACAACCAGTGTTTATATCGGTTTTAACTAGATTACTAATTATAAATGCAAGGTGAGCGTTTGATAAATACCTACTTAATACAGATAATTGTGAGAAAATACAATGTTGACAAGGCCATATTTGTAAACCAACAAGGACTGAACACTATACAAAATGAACAGGTTCAAAATGTGGCAACAGGTACTCATTACAGATTTCATGAGCATTTTTTTCAGCTGTTTTCCTAATGTTTTTTGGACAGTCCGACTTTCTGTATTCAATGACATCAATTTCTGAATAATAACTATTGCCAAATTTGACCCTAATTTAGCTAATGAGCTTGTGTAAATCCAGTGACTGAGGAAAAAAGTGATTATCTCCCTTTGGCCGAGATGAAGTCACTTATGTTGTAATGAAAGTGGTCGGTCCAACGTCTTTCAGGAGTCAAACTGATCATTTTTTAAAGCTCAGGCCCCTTGGCCTGGGCAAGAGACCAAATCTGCCTCCCCAGCCATGTGGTGATGGCATAGTTTTCCTATTAAAATATCTTCAGCAGATAGAAAATATGCCCAGTTTTCAGTCCTCAATTTGGAGGGGAAAAAAAAAAAAAAAAAAAAAAAAAAAAAAAACAGGTCTGCATTTCCAGTTTGTAGAATATGTCCTTGATAGTGACATTGCAGATAACTAATCTGTAATCCTAAATATAACTTCTCCAGAAATAAAGAATCCCCATCAGCTGTTCCTACTGAGAATTATTAGAGATTTTCCTGCACTGCAGAATATTTAATCAAAGCACACACAGTACAGAAGCAAAAGTTTTACAACCGAATTAATTTTGTTCTTAAATACTCTTGTAATCTGATCTTGTACCTGACTTAGTGTAAACCAAGTAAACTCCCAAACATTCAAACTAATGATTGTTTTCAACAAGGTCAATCTAATTTTAGAAATATAGATATGCTTGCAGACACAGTGGAACATATGATCAAAACTTGATGTTTTTATAGTTACAGTAGCAAGCAATTTGCTTTGAACTGGGCTGTTAGACAAGCATCCAAGATACACTGACTTACAGTTCTGGTGTGTGTGAGGGGGAGAATGGCATTCATCCCCACTCTAAGAAATAGTTTATTAGTGCATAAAGTCATGGAGTAGTAGACTTTTAATATAGTCAGTGAACAATGACAAATTGTTCAAACTTCACCTTCATGCACAGGTTAAAATTCATTCAGTGCCAAGTTTTGTTTCTCCTTCCTTAATTTACTATGTTAATCGACATGTTCATCTGGTTTGATAAATCTGAACCATTATGTCAGGGATTACAGCGACAGATTTCAAAACATTTAGCTACTACTACTATGTAGCAATTCTTGAATATGGGAAGAATGTCAGATTTAAGAAGGAAGAAAAGTTTGGAACTTCAATTTGATTTTTATGGCTTGAGGTTATTTAAAACCAAAAACATTTTTTGGATTGTAAGAATTTTAAGGAAAGAAAAATCTTCTGATACAAGTCTAACCATTTCTGGGAGAATGTAGATTCATCTTTCCCCAATGGTATTTGTATGTATGGGAATATAACAAACTGACTGGAATTTGAGATACGTTTTCCAATTTTCGATGCCAAGACTTTATCCATTACACCACACACACACACACACACACACACACGTCCAAGCTGACAGCACCTGGTATTCACTAGCAGTCACCCATCTTGATACTAACCCAGTTTAACATTAGTCAACTTCAGTGACCATGAGAACCACCATTTCGACAATACAGCTACAATTAAAAAAAAAAAAAAAAAAAAAAAATTATTAAGTGACAATTCAAAATAGCGAAAAATCATTTGGGATCAGGGTGGTGGGTCCATTTAGAACTGAGAAGGGTCATTCATCTCAAAGCAACAATTTTTGTTAGCAAGAAAACAGCAAAAACACCATAGATTCCCAAGTTGGCATCTATGCAAATGACAATTTACTCCTGCCTCAAAAACAGATCTAGTGTCGCTGACAAAACTAACCTGGCCGTGCGTCTTGAAAAGGATTTCCAATCGGTTGTGAACTGGGGCAGGAATTGGCTGGTTAACTTTAATGCCTAAAAAAGAAAACTACTCTATTAATCACCACAGAGATCCTTCCCTGCCTTCCATTAGAAGGTCTGATGCTCAACTTATCGAGAGCATTTCTCTGCGTCTGCTCGGTCTCATGTTGACTGCTGACCTGAGATGGAACAAATACATTGAGTCAATTGTTTCGGCCATCGCAAGGAAAGTTGGCTCCCTGTGCCGTGCCCGGAAATCTTCAGATTTACAAATCAACAATCCGCCCTTGCATGGAGTATTGCTCCCATATATGGTCTGGTGCACCTTCTGTTTGCCTCGGGGTTCTTGATAAGATCCAGAGGTGGATATGCAATATAATTGGCCCCGTTCTGGCATCTCATCTACAGTCACTCTCACAGATGTGCCGTCGCCTGTCTTTTTTACAAATACTTTCATGGAGCTGCATTTGCTGGTTCCCAGACTTCATGAATTCAAGCGCCCTACGAGGCTGGCATCCCACTCTCACCCTTTCACTGTCAAAACTATTAAATGTAGCCATCTCTTCTACTCCAATAACTTCATATCTTGCACCTCTCGCCTGTGGAACTCCCTTCCCTATTCCAGTTTCCTCGAGAGCTATAATCTCCAACTATTCAAATGTAATGTCAATCGACATCTCCAGTTGCCTTGATCTATCCACTGTCCTCATCCTTTCCTCTATCACTCCTATCTGATCTTTCTCAAAAAAAAAAAATAAAATAAAAAATAAGTGAGAAAGAATTCTGAATATTCTCAGAAGAGGAATTGTAACATATGTTGGTTTATTCTTCACATTAATAAATCATAAGTTACTTTGGCTGTGATACTCTCCAAGATTCCTAAACCTCAAAACGTAGAACAAGTCCAAGAGCTCAAGACAGAACCATTCCATAGGTACAGGAAAACCATGGCTAATGTCATGAAACAAAAGTCAAATATACAAAAATATAACCAACCCAAGGAGAATGACAGCAAAATATTTGAGAGATTTAGATATTAAGAAAATCCTAAGTATAAAAGCAAGATAGAAGAGTTACATTGCTGGATTCACAGAAAATGAACAAGACTTCTTTTATGAACGTATAAACAAGCATGATCTTCAAAGTGACTGCACTCATATTTAGAAAAATAGGTTGTAATATTTATGCAAGAAATAATACATGGGCAGGCATTTGATAACCTTGAGAATAAGTTTCAAATTGATGATTATTTGCACAAATAATCAATTGACATTCCATGTCATTAAAACATTTTGTTCTTAGCCAGGAAAAAGATGTTTACAAGTGTACATTCTATTGCAGACCCTTTTAATGAAAAGGGCATTTTATTCAAACAACAACCATTGACAATTGTTAGGTAAATCAAGTTAACATTCAAAATAAAAATTAACACCTTTCCTGGTTATTTATTTATATATATATATATATATATATATATATATATATACACACACACACACGTCATAACAGCAAAATTGTGCAATTGTTAGATTAAGCTTTGAATCATTGTATCTTAGAAATGATTAAGATATCTTAGTGGAATTCCGCAAGGTTTTCATAATACTATTGCACTACTTTTAACAATAAGAAAGTATTTAGCCCCAAGTTGAAGCAATGAACCCTCTTCCTGTTGTGACCTCCTGATCCAATTTTTCTATTACCCACTTTTTTTAAACTTATTCACCATTCTCTTGATGGTTCTTGAATGAACTTTAAAAGGTGGAAGCCAGAATATGAATGTTGGTACCATTACTGAAGACGTGAATGATCTTTTTCCTTTCACCATTGCTCAGTTGGGAAGACAGTGGAGCTGACAAAACTATTTTAACTCATTCTCTTTCTAGCTGAATAACTCAAAGGGTTTTTCAGTGATTCATATGACAAATGGCATCAAGATAGCTAAATGTCTTGTCTGAAAACATGCAAAAAAGAAACAGTTTAATATCTAAAAAAAATACTAAACATTTTGTGGGATGAATAATTATCCCCTGCTGTAACATGATTTGGACAATTTTGCTGTTACACTGAATATGTATGTATGCACGTGTGTGTGTGTGTGTGTGTATGTATATATATATATATGGTGACCCCACACCAAAAAAAGGGAATTTTTGAAGTACGTATTGCCAGACATGAGCAAGTGGCAACAGTGCGAGAGTGACCGTGAGCAAGTAAACATTTCGCCATTTAGAATTCAAGATGAAATTTACAGTATCCCAGCTGAGATGTTGCGGCAGTCAATGAGGAATCTCAACAGCAGATTTCAAGAATGCATTCGTACAGGAGGACGCCATTTACAGGATATAATTTTGAAAAAAATGGAAATTCCATCTGTTTCGTAAATGGCATGTTTTAAGGTTTCAATTACTATGAATAAAATATTTTTCTTCCATCATTCTTGGTTTTATTGGATTGTTAAAAAGTTCCCGTTTTTTTTTTTTTGGTTACCCTGTGTGTGTGTGTGTGTATATATATATATATATATATATATATATATATATATAATTGTCCGTGTTCCAATCACAAGGGGTACATTAAAGTTTGTCCAAAATATGACAGTTGGTGTTTATCTTAAGAAAACATTGTTCAATGAGTTTCAGCTTTTTCTAATTATACATGTCAGGATTACAACAGTTTTAAAATTTAAACAATTTGCACACACCCAAAAAGCCGGATATTAAAATATCAGTAGTCGTCCTTAAAAAGGACATTATTATTATTATTATTATTTTTTTTATTTATTTTTCTTTTTTTTTTGACTGTCAAGGAGTTGACTATTACATTTTGAAAGACTTTCATAAATGTGGCATAAATTTATATATATATATATATATATAAAAAAATAAAAAAAATAAAAAAAAATAAAAAATAAAAAAAGTTTCTCCGGGATTAAATAAGAAAATTTCCAAGTTAAATTAGCAAGTTGCACCCAAGATCATAGGAAAAATTATAGAAAAAATATTAAAAAATGTCAGTCAACTAAAATATTAAACAAACATAAAAAAGAAGTTAATTTTCTTGAAGTTTTGGGAAGTAAAATATTCTCCATTATATACAAAGTCAAAATCCATTGACAACTGATACAAGTATCCAGTAAAATGCAATACAATTTTATTTTTAGTAATAAATTTAAATATATACCATATTCTTCTACAAACTTTGTTCTTCAGCTTCCATGATTAAAACTGATAGGAGAGCCAGTAACCGTTATGAAGGTTATTTTATGTGCCCTCAAAACATCATGGCTCTCCACAACTTCCTATCCCTTATAGGCCTAAGCAATGTTCGATTTCACCATCCCTCTGTCCTTGCTCTGCCATCCATTCACAAAATCATTAGGCATGTTTCCTTCCATTTCTTCCTTCAATATCCTGCGAGTTTTCCAGGTCCTCTTTCCTTATAAGAAGTACTTGAAATTTCCACTATTTGTTTCCGATTTTAAGCAGGTGTCCTAGATCTTGTACATTCATCTGGAGAATCATCTAAGTAGTCTTCATCTGCAAGGAAATTCTCCATCATTGAATGACATGTGTAAGGACAGATATGACATCAATTCATTCTTTTCATTTCTAATGCAGCTTTCCTATATCTTAAAATTTAAGTTTCTGGAAGGATTTATTTGGCTACACCAATTAGTCTTCAGATTTTCATGTAACATTTTCTGCATAACTAAGAAGTTTCCCTCTACATTTGCAAAAGGTATACAATCTTGATTATCACAATCAGTGGATTACCATAAATTAGATTTTTGTTTTAAAATAGGAATCACATGAGCATCGTTTGCTCAACAAAACTTTCCTTTTAGTTAACTTACAGAAACTGCAGAATAATTGGGACATTCAGAAGATAAAAGTGAAGGTTTCTTTTTTTTCTCTCTCTCTCCACAGCCAACTTCAAGAATTTACTGAGCCACTATCATTTTTATAGTGAAAAGATTTGCTTAATAACTCCTACCTGTAATATCATAAGTTACAGGAGGAGCTAGTTTAAATTTCTTGGAAAGGTTTCTTGATGCTAACACCAAAACTTTGCTACTTAAGAGCGTCTTATTAAAAGCTTAATTTTCCAAACTTTGAAGATCTTAAAACCTCAATTCTTTAAGTCAAACAGAACTGCTCACTTCAACATTCATAACTTACAAAAACTTAATTTTTTTTTTCTTGCTCCATGCACCAATTTTCATAATACCTTCCAAAATACCAGAGTATTAAACATTTTTTCTGGCCAATAAGCCCACATGGATTTTTATAGCAGTCATTTCTGAGCCACTAATTGACTATAAAAATCAATGCAGATTTCACCCATAAAGTCAGATCTGATCAAGGTGGCATTAATAGAACCCCACAGCAATGATACCAAGGTACCGTCATCACTAGCAATGCCCTCACTAGTAGTGACTAATTGCTACTACAATAATTCATGAAGTATTTCTACCTCGAGTCTAGATCACTTAACTACATATGCATGTGGATTTTCTCCAGGTGCATCTGACTATCCTGAGTATGACAAACTACATCCAGAGGTTTTGAAGAGGGTGGCACCATCTTAGGGTCCCAGCTATGGGCAAATTGTTAAATCCCAAACTGGTGTGAAAACACTATGAATGTGTAAAAAATACATTTTCATAGTAACAAAATTACCAGCAATATATTTTTGTAAAAGAAATTACTAATAATACTCCCAAGAAAATTAAATTTTGGCATTAATCATTAAAATGACCCATAAAGAGTTGATATGCCATAAAACGGACAAGTGAGACAATACCCCCAGAACAAATCATTGAACGTTGTAAATTACAGGTAATAAAACCTATTTCTTTTAACCATGTCTCCAGTCTAGTGTTTGAATTTTGAAGATCAAAAATAAAGATTTATTTTAAAACGTTATGTTGAATATTTATACAATTTAGGAGCTGACTAAATCCATTAAGAAAAACTAAGTTATCAGGTCCTAAAATTTAATACAGAAGATTTTAAAAATGAAGATCTTTAATACACTTTAATTTAATTAACAATAAGTACTTTGAGCAAGCACATGTCAACCGCAACGTGTTGCATAAAAAATATACACAAAAGTGAAAACACAGCCTGACTCAAGATTGTACACTAGTGTTGGCATTTAAAAAAAAAAAAAAAAAAAAAAAAAAAAAATAAGTAAACAGACTCCCTACACCAAACGAAAGAGCCCTTAAAATAAAATTTAATAATTAGAAATTAAAATTTGACAATATGATAGATTCAGATCCATCGGGCCTTTATTTTCTGCAGTTTTCACATTAATTTTATGAACGAATGGAGAGCACCACAGGATGTGCTAAGGTTAAAAAAAAAAAAAAAAAAAAAAAAAAAAAAGAAAAAAAAAAAAAAGAAAAAGCTTCGCTTTCGGCATCGGAGTTACTTTGGTTTATTTTTAACACCGTTTGTAATAAGCAAGAAACTCACACGCAACGAAAAGGTAGAATAGAAAATAATCTGGTTTTATATTGTCAAGTGGAGGAGAGTCTTCTCCGCGGCGTAAGAGATTTTTAAGTTAGGCTATTTTGTGTAAAAGAAAAGGTCCAATACTTGATCCCTAACACAGTAAACTATAAAGTAAACACTAAAGTGAACATTTTTTTCTCTTAAAAAAAAAAAAAAAAAAAAAAAAAAAAAAATTAAGAGAAATTTATCCTTTTTTTTCATTTAGCCTACAATGAGAAAACTGATTTTTTTTTTTTTTTAACTTAACAATTAAAAGCGAAACCCGTTACAAAGTCATTTAAACCCGGCAATGTTTTTTCAACAATACCTTGCCAAGGGAATGTTATGTAATGAATGGCCTGAAGAGTAAAAATATTCAACTAAAAATTGTAATCGAATTAACAAGTTAAAGGTGTTTTTAGAAACATCCTATTGCAGACAGGAGGGGGAGGTCTTAAGTTGTTTTTTTTTTTTTGCATAATATGTGGTCAGTTGTTGATAATTAGAACGTGGGTGCTTTTTAAAGCAATCGACACGACCGGCATTCCCCCGATTTAGGAGTTGTCACGAAAAAGACTTACTTTTTTCACCAGACAGAGCTTAGCATGAAAACAAGTTCTCAAATAAATCTGAAAAAGATACTTGCTCTACAGTACACACACACTTATCGCACAGGCCATTCAAATTTTATTTTAATTAGCGGGTCATTCAACCCGCCCCCGAATTGTGCAGAATTCGAGCCTCACGAAGGATAGAAGCAAAGGGAAGAAAAAAAAAAAAAAAAAAAAAAAAAAATTTACAACCTACATTTGGCCTGTTCACGATAATATGCAGTGCGACTAAAAAAATTTTTTTTTAATTACTTTTTATGATAGAACCTAAATTAAGTAAGCAACTCCAGTTTTATAAGAGATTTCTTAAAATAAAATCCGAGTGACATTCATTATCTGAAGTTCTCATTACTATTGATTACGCCACGGCTATGCACACCAGAGGGATATTTTTTTTTTTTTTTTTTTTAGAAAATACATAAACTTAGATGACTCCCGTCTATTAACTTTTTTATTTTTTTTGAAATTTGATCTGGAATGCTATACCTCCTATGAAGCACTGCAATTGAATAAACAGAAACCAGAATTTTTGTTTTGTTATAGATAGAGAACCTATAACAAACAAATAAGTTCTGGTCAGTGTTGTTGTACAACTCTGAAACAGTTATTTTTAGTATAATAATAAAAAAATAAATAAAAATTCCAACTCCTAATATTTTTTTGCAGTACTTTCAAATAAAAACGAAATGAAGTTTGGGACATAATTTTCAATTTTCTTACTCTTAATATACTGTCTAAATAAATAAAACAGTAAAAGACCAAGGCAGTTTCACAATTTCTTACTCAAATCATAAAAAAGTTGCAGTTTTTGTTTTTCTCCAGAGTTCATGCACTTTTTAAAAAAAAAAAAAAAAAAAAAAGTAAAGAAAAAAAAAAAAAAAAAAAACTGATGGCATGGCAACTGCTTCATATTTTACCACGTGCGCTTAGAGTAAAAACAAAGAAAGTCATATTTAGCAGAAAAGTTTCATTCAGACTAATAATAATCATCGGTCTTAATTTCAACTGGAAACATTTAAAAAAAAAAAAAAAAAAAAAAAAAAAACACGCACGATCTGTAGTCAGTACTGTTAACATTGGATTGAAGATACTGACATTTTTGTCCCTGGGAAACGAATGTAAATTACGGTAAGAAAAAAAAATTCCCCGGTCACGAAGTGGCCAGGCCGGTTTTTGTGGGTGGATAGCAACGATAAGTAAGATTTATTTTCGTCTAACTTGGGCGTGGTGCTGTTCGTGTTGCTACCATGAAAACAAACTTAAACTTATGAAGATGGCTTCCTTAGAAGAAAAAAGAAATAAGGAACAGAAAGCCATCACTTATTGGACAAGAAGCATAATCTTTCAAACTGTTAGATCTCTAACCAAAATGAATTTTTTTTTTCAGTTTATTTTGTTTTTAATTTTGAATCTTAGAACAGATTGTTTAACGAACTCTATCCATAAATTAAAAAGTTAGAGCAAGATCCTAAAAAAACAAAAAAAAAAAAAAGTGGGATTTACTATATTTTTATGTTTGACAGTTAAAAGTACAGTAAAATTTCCCACGTGATTAAAACACCTGGTTATTATTCAGTGAATGATTTGTAAACAAATCATTTTAAAACGGGTTTTTTTAGTTTAACTTTAATGCTTTTTTACCAAATTGGGTAAAAATAAAAAAATAAAAATAAAGTAAAAAGCACATGATGCGGTGTCACTTCTTCCCAGATTTAAAATAAATTGCTAAATGTTATTTTTGGAGATCTGTAGTGTAATCTTTGAGGGAAAATATTCATCTTATTTTAAAATTAAAACTTACTTCATTCCATACAGGCACGTCATTATCTTCAATAACTTTTGTTTTCTTTTTTAACCCTGAAATAAAACAAGAGTATATATGAGGCAAAGATAAAATTTTAAAGAAATAAAAATTCAGTCTTTATTGAAGACTGGGACTGCTAAGAAGAGTACGTACTGATAAACAAAATACTAAAAACAGAGTCCCCTTCTAAATTACAAATACTTGTGGCCATGGGTTATCTATCGCCACCTTTTATTACGTATATTGGCGATCATTTATAAAAAAAAAAAAAAAAAAAAAAAAAAATTAGATGTATTTAAATGTTTTTTTGATTTTTTTTATTATATTTGTGAAAAAGTTATGAAATTAAGTTTAAAAGTGACGACGGATAAGAGTACCTTTTTATCACAACCTAAGGAAGGTATAAAAAATTTTAATCTACAAATTCCACACCCTTTTTTTTAACGAGTAAACCAGTTCGAAATAAAAATTAAGTTAAAATAAGATAAAGAAAAACAGTTTTTACGTTTAGTTTATCCGTAATTTAGTGCGCAAAAGGCGGGGGCATTTCAATGACAACGTATTTTTGTTTAATATACATTTACTTTACAACGAGTTTTGTTTTGTTTATGTAGACAAGTTTTATTTTTTTTAAGACATAGAAAAGAAGCAATGTCAGATAAAAAAAAAAAAAAAAAAAAAAACGCGCTACAAGTGAAGTAGCAAAGAAAAAAAGCATTTTGGAAAAGAAATAGTGATTATTGTACCTTGGAATTGTACTGAACAGTAAGGGTCCAATTTACCAAATCTTTCAATATCTGGTAATTTTTCAGCGCTTATCACAGTTACGTCTAAAGAAGTCATCTTGAAGAAAATATCCAAATTAATTCCGTCTGTATATTAACTTTGGAAATAGTACATCATGAGCGCGGTATACCACAGGTGCTATTCTCAAAGAGTTTTGACTTGATTAAGCCAAATTGTGCGTGAAAAAATGCAACTCAATCACAAGTGGTTACTTCGTTAAAAGATTACTAGTCTCTTTGTAACACACATTCCAGTGACATATACGATTGTGTCAATGAATATAACTAGTCTGCTTGTCGGGTAAGTTTTTTTTTAAGAATAAAGCTGTGATTGGTTGCAATCAGTAGGTGTGTTTCCTCATTATCATGGAGGAGTCTATTGGTGTAGAGGAGCTGTGAAATGTCTTAGTCTTTTCGTCAATTTGCGAAATTAAGAGAGAAAAAAAAACATACTTTTAACTGAATTTCTTCTTTTTTTCCAGAGGAAAATAAATGAATAATACTTTTTATTTATATTATTTATGCCCCAAAATGAATATCGGGCAAGTAAGTGTAAATTCTCCCGCTCCTTAACCAAAGCAAAGGAAGCAAAGTTCTATACAAAAAGCGATAAGAACTCGTAAAAAGGAAATCTGCTTAACAATAACATTCTAGATTAAGAAAATGTAACCTACTTTAAATTAAGCTCATTGTATTATTTTTTTAGCTGGTTCAATGCAAAGCGTGGATATATTTTAAACTTTTTAATTCCATTAAAAATGAAAACCATTTTGGAGCTGGCACGCGTCTAAAACCTTTTCTTTTCTGGATTACGTAAAAAACGACAGATTTACCGCTGACATGTATCTTCAAGTTTCTGTTTTGCTGTTTGCATTTTCAGAAATTCTTGCTATCAACGATAAAAAAAAGTTTCTAAACATTATCTTTGTTAATTCCTTCCTTTCGTTTGCCGTGTAATTATAAAACGTGGGATTTTTATTAATAAAAAAATCAAAAAAAAAATCTGTAGATTTAAAAATATTTTAATATTTACCCTGTTTAATAATTTACTAAGTAATTTTCAGCTGTGCTTGGTCATGCTTAAATTTTTAATTTTTAAAATTATTTTCCTGCATCTTTTCATGCTTAACACGGTCTAAAACTAACAAAGAGTTATTAAATTTCTTCAGTTATTTTCTGTAAATTGCGGGGGAGTGATCACAATTATGTATGAAAGAAGACGCAGAAGACGGGAGGGTATCTTCTTAAGGAAAGGTGATATTACATACGTAATTTTATTCTGTTTTGTTTTTTTTTTTACTTGATAAAGTTTTTTTTTTTTCGTTAAAAAATTGAAGCTGGCTTCATGCTTTCAAAATATGTTCAGTTTTTTTAACTAATCTCCTTCTAAGCATTTAAAAGCTAAAAAGAAAAGGCAAGAAAGGTTTTTAAATTAAAAATATAAAATATTTTTATTTTTGTGTTTTTACAACTAAATTTTTCTCAATGTGTATGAGTGTTAAAGTTCCTTGTTTGTTGTTTGCTAAGATGAAAAGAAATGTGATTTCTTCGCGTGTATGTGTGGAAAAAAAGAGGTAATGTAGAAACTGAGGAGAAAAAATTAAGTGTCACGTAGGTTGGTAAGAAAGTGTGTAAATGTCACGTAGCTTGGTAAGAAAGTGTGTAAATGTCACGCAGTATGATGAGAAAGAGTGTAAGTGTCATGTAGCTTGGTGAATGAGTAAGGGTGTAGACTCGTCCTTTTCTACCTATCACCCCTAGTAACAGAACAATCTATACCTTACGCCTACGTACGGAAAAATTCGACAAATAAAAAACCGTACTAGGCGAATCAACAAATCTCATTGGTTAACAACAAAATAATCTGAAAGTTTCACGTACAAAACAAAATTGCGCCAAAACTTCTTTGAGCCGATTTTGGACTTTCAAAAACATAAAAGAAAACACCGACTGACCAAAAGAGTCAGAGACGAACATCCACAGAGAAACTGCCAACATACTCCACATCACTCGAAATCACGACTTTACCGCGCAAAAGTACATCAACGCTGACTCACTTGCAATTTAAACTCGACCAACTCTGTGCACATCAAATCGCAAACCTAAAACAACTTAGCTTATCCAAAGTGAACTATATTCACTACATTATTAAGTAAAAATCAACATTCGAACGATTCAGAAATATTACAGTCAAAGGTAGACCACTCTATAAGAACTCATTCCTAAAAACACTTAACATCGACATTTTTAATATTAATTAATACAATTCTAGAAAGACTGTAACTGAACATACAAATACAAAAAGAGACATACCGAAACCTCAAATATCACACACACTTTGCCATAGTAACATATACCAAAATATCCTGTATATATGTTGCTTTTAATTGTATATAAATGTTTTGTTGGTTTCTAAATTGAATATGTCTTGTTTTTGATTGTATTTAAAATTCGTTTATTTATTTGCTTGTGGATGCAGAAAGTCATGCAACCTACACAAATTCCTTCTGATTCACTCAATTACAATTAATTAATTCTGCACATCCCCAACAAGGGAATCTTTTTGAAGCTGTGCCGGCCGTCGTGAACTACTGCTGTTTGTTACTGGTATTGTCTATCTAGAGATTTTACTTAAATAATCTTCAAAGGGATCACGAAGCATTGGTTGAAAAATGTTAAATATTTATTTTTAAAAGATATTAATCGGAAGGATGCGCGGACACTCCGACTCAGAAACCATTTTCTTATCATTTGATGATTGACTGTCTTAGTGTTTATTTCCGTCTTTGTTCCACAAGTGTATAGCAGAGGCAAGGAAGTGGCTTATGTAAAATAAATTTATTTCTTCAATAGACTCTCCTCAAATAGAAGGGTGTCGCAATATGCTTTCTACCTACATCTAGGTTTGTGTCAGTGGAAGCAGAGTTAAGTCGACAAAGATTTTATGCTATTTTTAAAAAATCTTTTATATTATATTTTGTGGCACCATTTAACGAGGCAGAAAGGGAAAAGAAAGAAAAGAGGAAAAGGAGAGGCTAAGGACCGAATCGTGGGTGATAAGCAAGAACACACACACACGGCTAAGAGACAATGGATAAAAGGATATTTTGATAAGTAACAAATGGCGAAAGAGTGTCATTACAATTACAGGGAAATTCTGAGTAAAAAGAAAGGGAAAGAAAGAAAGAATCAGATATGTTTTGGCATCGGCTGTGTTATCTAAGGATATGAAAACAAACTATTTGTACGGGAAGACATCTTATTATCAACTACAGACCGGCTGGCCAAAGAAAAAAAAATTTAAATGAAAATGTTATTTCGATAAGTGACGAAAAACAGGCAACTAAAGGGACTTTGGACAGATATGAAAAATTAAGGATCACCTACGAGTGTCCGTTGACCGATTTTCCTTCGACGGAACATCCTTGGCCTGCGATAATAAAATTATGTTATCAGAAATATGTACCGAAGAAAAATGAATGGGAACCTAGAAGTGTTTTTTTTTCATTCTTCGAGGCAACAGACTGACTGAAACTTTGGAGATGTTTCTTTTTGAGACCGTCTTAGGAAGACCACCCATTCTGATAATTAGCGATAAAATACCTGATGTAAACCACGTGTAGAACAAGAGTTATGACCGCCATTGTCATATTGTCCCGTTCGCGGCCAGAGAAATGATAACGGCGATTAAGAGGAAGAAAAGGGAAAGAGAAGAGATAATTTTTTTTTTTAGTTAAGCAAGATATTTTTTTCTTCCTGAAACAAAGCCGCGGATTCGTCCACGTCCGACTAAGACATCATTGGTCGAGTGATGATCACGTGACGCACGAGGGAGGCTGTTGCAGCCCATCTGGAGGATGAGTAAGAGAGGTTGCTACGAAGATGTGGGGAGGGCAGTTCACGCCCCTCTGAAGTATCATGAGAAGGTGGGAGTGAGGAAAGGTTCCCAAAAATGGAAAAAGGTGGAAATTCCTAACCAGAGAGGTGGATATGTATTTAGAATTATCGAGGAACCCCCCGGCGCCGACAAACTCACCCCGGTTTTGGTCGGCGCCCATATAAACGAAGCCACAACGAGCAGAAAGGAGTTGAGTTGAGTCCCAGCAGTTCCCAGAGTCAGTCTCCAGTTGAAGCAAGCCTCGCAGATAGCTGACCAAGATTCACGCACATTCCGGACCCCTCTTCAACCCAAGAACAATTATTTTGAAGAGCGACTTAGATCCAGATCATCGAAATAAGTTTTTTTTTTTTTTTTTTTTGACTTTCGTCCAAAGACCCACCGAAACACCAATTTCTTAGAGAGCAGACAACTTGAAGTGTTAAAACTTGCCTAGCGGAAAACGACGTGTCACAATCCATAGAACGGGTCGGGAGATAGATGCAATCCTATGTATCGAACAACTAGACATAAAGTTTGTTACCTTTTTCTTTGATACTTTGAACTTTTGAGTTTTCATTTTATTGCCTTTTATGCATATTTGTGTGGTATCACCCCCGTTGAACTCGGTTTGCAGTACGGCCCCAACCACTGTTTGATCTCGTCTGCCTAAGATCAATTCACAACGTGGGTAGGCGGACTGGGGGATCAGTGCAGTTACCTTGGTAACCAGGCGTTGGAAGCGAGTTGGGAACGACGAGGCTGATATCAAATCTAACCAGATTCCCACCCGAATCACCAAAAGGTTAGAACGTCACATTTGGAGCGGCGACACCCGAACGGAGCAGCGAGGAGCGAACGGCTGGCGCCGCGGCGAGGACGTCACAATTGGTGCTGTTTAGGGACATCACAGTTGGTGCCGTGGTAGACTAGGATAGAACGTCACGGTTGGCGCTGCGACCAGGGGACGACGTCACAACTGGTGCCGTGACCAGGATAGGACCCTGGAACAGCCACTGACACAATTAGTACCGTGACAGCAGGACAGGATCCTGGATCGACCGCTGTTGCTGAGAAATTTCGAATAGGACTCAAAACGACCCGGGACCGAGAGGAACGAGAACAGAATTGTCTGTAAGGTAGGACACTTTGCTTGATTTCCCAACCTCGATTGTTGCTGCGTAGATTGTCTTTCTCTTTAAATATGTCGGACTATGATTCAGATAGAGCAGTGGGGGATGAAGAGGGTGTTAGACAAGGGTTGTCAGCTGACCTGAGAAAGTTGTTGGGTGGACCGAGGGTCCCAGCATTTGACGGCAGTGGGAAAGATTTCAAAAACTGGCTGGCAATCCTGGAGAAGAGCTGAATTATATATGAACTCACAGATCAGGAGACCCTGTATCTGGCATATGATGCCACATAGGAGAAAGCCTCTGAGTTTATGAAGGAGCTCTTGGAGAGTCAACCCCACTTGTCTTGGGAAAGATTAAAGGGACTATTGACCAAGGAATTCACCGACGAGGGCACGGCTATAGAGGCCATGAGGGCCCTCTTAAAGCTGACACAGCTGCAGGACGAAACCCCTGGAGAATTGGGGGCCCGAGCGGGGAAGCTGTCATCATTGGCCTTCCCAGAAGTGGTTAGAGACAATGCGGTCATGCAGGCCCAGTTAGCAGACCTGTATGTGGAGGCCCTAAGTGACGAGCGTGTTCGTCACGACGTGCTGAAAGAGGGGCCGGTGAGACTATCGGCAGCAATAGAGCTGGCCAAGGAGAGCCAGGGCGTATGGGAAAAGGGGAAAAGGTGTGGAAGGAACCAGATACTAAGTCAAGAGGTCGGAAAAAGGGGGAAAGGCGGAAGAACCCCCGCGTGGAATCGGAGGGTCAAGCTAGAAGTAGATCAGCCTGAGATGTGGGAAGAAGACCCCAATAGAAAGGCATGGTCAACCAGGCATGGATTTTATAAGCCCACGCCGGGTAGATACGGGCTGGTCTGCTGGACCTGTGGGCATGAGGACCACAGAGCGGCGGAATGTCCGACGAAGTGGGGTTTGCCCCCAGACTTCGAACAGGACAGGTGCACCAGGTGCGGAAAGAAAGGACACCTGGCCAAGTGGTGCGGGCTGAGAAAAGGCGCCCCACCGATATTAACAAAGAAGGCCGAGTCCAATAGACAAGACCAGGGAAAAGCCAGCGGGCTACCCCGGAATTAAGAGGGAGGGTGGCCCAGTTAAAAAGAAGGGAAATAAAAGCTTGGACCAGTGGTCGGGCGAGCCGCTTGGGTAGAGGACAGGTCCCCCCGGGAGTAAACGAGAGGTTAGCCCAGTTGAAGAGAAAAAGAGCAAAATGTTGGATATGTGGTCAGGTGGGCCACTTTGCGGCGAACTGTCCAGCAAGAAGGTGCTGGTTTTGTAGGAGACCAGGGCACTTGAAGAGAAGCTGTATCCTTAGGAACAGCCGCGGGAGACTGGGAGAGGTCCAGCCGGGCCCGCCCAGGTGCGAAAAGCGGAGAACTCCCCCCCCGTAAGAATAATGAAGGTGATTTATTGCTGCCGGCGCCTATGGCTGGGATGACCCAAAGGTAGGGGCCCAGGAAGAGGAAAGCCCAAGTGTTCTCTTCGCTGACGCAAGAGAAGGAGCTATCCTGTAGAGCAGAGATAGGGGTTAAGGCGATGAAAGCTCTGGCAGACACAGGAGCATCTGTGTCATTGCTGAGAGAGGAAGCATACAGGCGGGTGAAACGGAAGAGTAGGTTACGGGAAGCGGACATAGAGGTCACGCAAGCAGATGGAACCCCCCGAAGATAAAAGGGATGGTGAGGCTCCCTGTGAGGATTGGGAAATTAAGAAGCACCCAAAATTTTTAAGTAACCCCCGACCTGTGTGCGGAGGCAATCTTGGGAGAAGATTGGCTTTGGAGCCAGAGGGCCCAGATAGAGTTCAACCCCACTGTGCTGATAGTGAATGGCGAGAGAACGCCATTGGGATGCCCACCGGAAGAAGATATAACAATAGTGGTGGAGGAAGATGTAAAGCTACCCCCTACAACGGCGGTGTCGGGAAAGGGTAGGTTAATGTCAGGGAAGAAAATAGGAAAAGGACCCCTGCAGTTGGTCCCTGTGGAAGGGAAGGGCCTAGAAGAGAATGGGGTAACTCTGTGTGAGACGGTGGTGGAGGCAGCTGAATTAGTGCCCATTATGATGGTGCATACTAGAATTGTTTGAAGTGAAGAGAGAAGGAATTAAGAGAACCTGCCAAGTGGAGGTATTAGCAAACACGGCATTACCACAAGCTATCAGTGTTTCAGACGGGGTGTGGGCAGTAGCCACACAGAAACCTATCAGCTTGTCTAGGGTGTGTGGGGGAGAGTTCACGAGGACATTAAGAGTAAGGCCACCATTATCCCTGTTAAAGTTACCCATGGGATGTTCGGCATTTGGGATATCTATGTCCTTACCCCCCTATTACCAGGAAGAAGAAAGATATGAAGAGAAAGATTCAATCATAGAAATGATTGGCAGAGGCTTAGTCAATTGTACAGAATTATGGGAGCCAATAGTGAAGGGATTCTCCAATGTTAACTTGAATAAAATGCCAGAACTAAGGAAGCCGATAGAAAAGATCGATATGGATCAATTGAGGGACAAGTTAAGTGCGTTAGGAAATGAAGTATTGGCTTGGGAAGACAATGAGCAGATCGCGATAAGTTGGTCAATAGTGATGGGTACATTCATAGTTATAGCCATCGGGGGTATAGTAGTATGGAAGATTAAGAGTAAGAGGAGATTAACGAACGACAATCCAATGCGCATGCAGCAACTCGAGAGGGAGATGCCGAGCAGTGTTTCTTACTCATACAGAATCGGCGAAGAAATTGCAGGAAGACCAGCGGAGGAGGCTGGCGTGAGACCGCCACGTGCGGCGGAAAAAACCTCCCACAGCGGAGAGGAAAACATTGACCAAGAAGAACAAGCCATAGTAACCACATCTGCACCCACAGGCACACGCACACATTACATTGCATGTAGAACAGAAGAACTTGAAAGAGAACATTACATTTGCATGTAGAACAGAAGAAGATAAAAAAGAACATTACATTGCATGTAGAACAGAAGAACTTGAAAGAGAACATTACATTTGCATGTAGAACAGAAGAAGATGAAAAAGAACATTACATTGCATGTAGAACAGAAGAACTTGAAAGAGAACATTACGTTGCATGTCGGAAAGTAGCATAGAATTGCATGGGACAAATGCATGATGCATGTTAAATGGTGTATTTGGGTTTAGGTGTCATTTGCGGGTAAATGACAAATCGGTTAGGGGAGGATTGTGGCACCATTTAACGAGGCAGAAAGGGAAAAGAAAGAAAAGAGGAAAAGGAGAGGCTAAGGACCGAATCGTGGGTGATAAGCAAGAACACACACACGGCTAAGAGACAATGGATAAAAGGATATTTTGATAAGTAACAAATGGCGAAAGAGTGTCATTACAATGACAGGGACATTCTGAGTAAAAAGAAAGGGAAAGAAAGAAAGAATCAGATATGTTTTGGCATCGGCTGTGTTATCTAAGGATATGAAAACAAACTATTGGTACGGGAAGACATCTTATTATCAACTACAGACCGGCTGGCCAAAGAAAAAAAAATTTAAATGAAAATGTTATTTCGATAAGTGACGAAAAACAGGCAACTAAAGGGACTTTGGACAGATATGAAAAATTAAGGACCACCTACGAGTGTCCGTTGACCGATTTTCCTTCGACGGAACATCCTTGGCCTGCGATAATAAAATTATGTTATCAGAAATATGTACCGAAGGAAAATGAATGGGAACCTAGATGTGTTTTTTTTTCTTTCTTTGAGGCAACAGACTGACTGAAACTTTGGAGATGTTTCTTTTTGAGACCGTCTTAGGAAGACCACCCATTCTGATAATTAGCGATAAAATACCTGACGTAAACCACGTGTAGAACAAGAGTTATGACCGCCATTGTCATATTGTCCCGTTCGCGGCCAGAGAAATGATAACGGCGATTAAGAGGAAGAAAAGGGAAAGAGAAGAGATAATTTTTTTTTTTAGTTAAGCAAGATATTTTTTTTTCTTCCTGAAACAAAGCCGCGGATTCGTCCACGCCCGACTAAGACATCATTGGTCGAGTGGTGATCACGTGACGCACGAGGGAGGCTGTTGCAGCCCATCTGGAGGATGAGTAAGAGAGGTTGCTACGAAGATGTGGGGAGGGCAGTTCACGCCCCTCTGAAGTATCATGAGAAGGTGGGAGTGAGGAAAGGTTCCCAAAAATGGAAAAAGGTGGAAATTCCTAACCAGAGAGGTGGATATGTATTTAGAATTATCGAGGAACACCCCCGGCGCCGACAAACTCACCCCGGTTTTGGTCGGCGCCCATATAAACGAAGCCACAACGAGCAGAAAGGAGTTGAGTTGAGTCCCAGCAGTTCCCAGAGTCAGTCTCCAGTTGAAGCAAGCCTCGCAGATAGCTGACCAAGATTCACGCACATTCCGGACCGCTCTTCAACCCAAGAACAATTATTTTGAAGAGCGACTTAGATCCAGATCATCGAAATAAGTTTATTTTTTTTTTTTTGACTTTCGTCCAAAGACCCATCGAAACACCAATTTCTTAGAGAGCAGACAACTTGAAGTGTTAAAACTTGCCTAGCGGAAAACGACGTGTCACAATCCATAGAACGGGTCGGGAGATAGATGCAATCCTATGTATCGAACAACTAGACATAAAGTTTGTTACCTTTTTCTTTGATACCTTGAACTTTTGAGTTTTCATTTTATTGTCTTTTATGCATATTTGTGTGGTATCACCCCCGTTGAACTCGGTTTGCAGTACGGCCCCAACCACTGTTTGATCTCGTCTGCCTAAGATCAATTCACAACGTGGGTAGGCGGACTGGGGGATCAGTGCAGTTACCTTGGTAACCAGGCGTTGGAAGCGAGTTGGGAACGACGAGGCTGATATCAAATCTAACCAGATTCCCACCCGAATCACCAAAAGGTTAGAACGTCACATTTGGAGCGGCGACACCCGAACGGAGCAGCGAGGAGCGAACGGCTGGCGCCGCGGCGAGGACGTCACAATTGGTGCTGTTTAGGGACATCACAGTTGGTGCCGTGGTAGACTAGGATAGAACGTCACGGTTGGCGCTGCGACCAGGGGACGACGTCACATTTTGAGACGAAATCATTGGGAAAAGACGCAAGAAAATTTTATGTCACTGAAAAATCAATTTTCGATCTCAATGTCACTATGGAATGAATTTGAAACTTGAAAATAAACTAAGAGTTTTTACTTAGAATGTAGTTAGTTATTGACTGCATTTAGCGAAAATATACATTCTTCATTAACCATCATTTAATATTTAAAATTCTTTTTTTACTATTTTAGAATAAAAATAGAAGAATTAAAGACACAGATATTGTATAATACACGTCAACATAAAGGTTTACCTCGCCCTATATCGTTAATTGATTCCAAAGGTCACGTCTTAGGTCGAAAAACGACATAAGCTGAAATAACTGCACTTTAAACCGGAAATAAGCACTCCCTATTGCATATTACAGTATTTCTGATATGCACATACAGTATTCTGAATAAAATAATTCATTTCCACCTTATCTTCCAGCGATATATCTTTTCACTTAACATTAGCACTTACACTGGGACTTTTCTTCTGAGCCATTGGCAAAAATGTATTCTAAATCACAAGTGAAATGTAACTGAAAGAACGTCAACGGCAGAGCACAGATGTAAACCAGTCTGAATTCAAAATTGGTGTTGGAGCGGAAAAAACGCACGAGTACCGCCTGTCGGCAGGAATTTGAAATATGAATATCTGCTGAACATACTTTATGATATTAATTGTTTTGTTTTGATGATTCTATGATACACACAAACACACACACACACACAAACACATATATATATATATATATTGTATAAATAATATTATTTATTGCTAATATTTTTAACGGCCAACGTAAACTCGAGTAAAACGATCTAAGGCGAGTTTTATTTTTACATAAAATATTTCTAAATATTCTAAATTTTAATAGTTCTGCATAATTCTTACTCTCTTGTTATTTATATTTTTTTCATGTGCAATAGAATTTACCACGACAAGAATTAAGGAAACTTGTAGGTATATTATTATTATAAATAAATAAAATTAATAATAATAATAATAATGAAAATTATAAATAAAATAAAATAAAATAACCATATTTAAACTTTGTTTAAAATAATTAAAAAAAAAAAAAAACTAAAAATACTAAAAATTCTCCCACCATGTAACCATGGAAATACAGACAAAAGACATTAAATTCAATTTCTTCACCAAGAACCTTCAGGCAAGCAACATGTGTCTAACATTTCTCCCTATGATATGGCTTGTAATAATACAGGGAAACCTCTCCCTTTTTCCCCATGTACCATAAAATAAGTGTAATATAAAAATACAAACACCAATACACACAGAAATATAAATTGACTAAAATTAACATACAATTTACCATGTTATTCCTGTTATTTCTGTACGTTTCTGTCAAATATAATTTTATCTCTCTGAACACCAGGCTAATTTCTTCTGCTATGATGTGAGTGAATCCCATCAAACTAAGAATCAAAGTGCAAAATGTGTTTTATTACTTCTTTAAAAAAAATAAAATGTGTATCCTTAAGGCACACATATCATCAACTCAATGCAATAACAATCCTTGTTGCCACAAAAATTAGACTTGCCTTGAAAATAGCCGAAAACAAATATTAACGGAAAGGGATCGGGACAATAAACCCATGGACAATTTCTCTACATACCTTACTTCTTAAAATGAAAAAAAAAATAATAAAGACATGAGAAAAACTGAATAAAACGAAAAAAAAAAAAAAAAAAAAAATTCCTTATAGCCATTTTTCAGCGCACCTACGTCACTACTGAATGAGACACAAGGTCAGTTTAAATTGGGTTTAACGGCAATACTGTGGAAAAATTATCCAACTCACCTCGATAATTCCTCTTTTAAGGACGCCTCAGGCATCGGACAATAAACCCAGGCCCCTCCCGAAGGAGAGGTACTTCCGAGGGGAGGGACTTAACTATTCCTTATAGGTATTTTCCAGAACACCCACGTCGCTACTGGATGTGACACAAGGTCGAGGTGTAAAATATTTCTAATATTCCTTGTCCATCGTATTCAAGGAAATATATAAAAACAGCCCATTTTCACTGTGTTGAGCTGATTCTAGGAACTTATCATAAATATAAATTAAGAATTACGAACTTAACTCCGTGAACTATTCAAACCGTCATATCTTTCCGCTAGATAACACCTCCTCACCATATCGATGGGCCTATGGAGATTGGCACAGAATTGTTTTTTACATTTAAAATGAATGAACGCTGAGAGAACGTTGTTTTGGAATGTTTATTTACTTTGAATACAAATACAAACTTGTATCCTTCTTGTAGCTCACGGTACGTTGGAACACACACACACACACACATATATATATGTAGAAAGAGAAAAGAAACTCGTCCTTCTTTGAAACAGGCAGTAGTTCTGATTAGTTCTTTGGTAGTTAGAGTGGAGTGGACCAGCCTTTCCCGCTTTCTGGCGAAATTTTCCTGGGTTCATACTAAGGTCGGTGAGTGGTCGGGTAGTGCATCGAAATGCCGTTCATTTGGTACAAGGTCTTGAATCTTTTGTTTTCGCTTATCCAAATATCTGGTTTCAGAAAGGAAGCTAGCTAATTCCCCTGTTCTTAAGGACAGTGGCGTTAATGTTAATAAAATGTTAATTAGATTATACTTTTCAGGGATTTAAGAAGTATTTTTATTTTATATATTAAACTTTGCCCATAACTACACAATGAAAATTATTATTAATAAAAATGATAATATTGAAATTGTATGAGAAAAAAATAAGCAAAATATTGGAACGGCGTGAAAATTAGTATAAAAATAATTTTAGTAAAAAAAAAAAATTAAATTGTATTAAAAACTAATTAGGAAAATTAAAAATTTACTCACAAAAAAATAAACCGCCTAAATAAAGCAAAACGGTTTACATATATATATATATATATATATATATATATATATATATATATATATATATATATATATATATATATATAATAAAGTCGGTGGTCAGAACATTAGAGCAGCGAACGGATAATCTAAAGTACTCAGTACAGAAATTCGAAAAAATTGAACGTGTGAAGTCGATGATATAAAAAAATAGGCGTATTTACCAGTTATAGTACCCGGGTTTCAACCATAAGGTTTCCTCAGGTGGTTTTGGCCAATTGTGTTTTTTTAACGCTCCATTTCATCATTTATAAACCTAACATCATAACAGGAAGATCCATAGAAGGGGAGGAGTATGGCAAGATTAATTCGAACCGGAAGAGAAAGAAAAACAAAAATTATTTATTGTTGAATTCACTCTCATCTGGGTTCGTATAGGCCCAAAATATATTTATTGACATGTCTTCATTTAGAAATTACCACTGACCTTTCGTTTAATAATTTTTCTTGATCCGGGTATGTCACTATGGCCAGCTTTTCCTCTTGGCATAATTTGCAAACACTTCTACCAATGTTGCAAGACTTGACCTTTTTCAAAATATTCCATTTCACGTTAGGGCTTGTATTGTTTTTCTTTTTAACTCCCACACATGGCTGGTTAGTCTGGTACAGTACCTGTGTCTTTCTAATTTAAATGAAAATTCCGTGCATCTCACGTAGACCATGCTCTGCCCACTGCCATCTTCCACTTCTACCTTATAGATCATTCCTTACATATTACAGGCACCATCCAACGGACATTTGCCTTTATCCCTGCAATTACAAGCATTACTAGTGGTGCTATATATATATATATATATATATATATATATATATATATATATATATATATATATGTATATATATATATATATATATATGGGAAGAGGTTATAGTTGTTCCAACGAGAGAAAAGTGTACATATCAAAAAGAAGAGAGACATCGCAAACGTTTTTGGTTGTAATGTGTATATTATTAAAACAAATATATTATGCTTTATTTTCCATAATTTTGCTACACGAGTTTCCGGTTTCGCGATCTTCATCAGGCGAAGAGTGGATATTTCCACATATTATTAAAAGGAATTAATTTTCCTTGTGTTTTTCGATGTTAAACATTCTCTTTTTTGTGTGTTAGCGACACAAATGTCTTCCTTAAACTGAAAGTTCTTCTGCGTGAAGCGTAATAAAACAATTAAGATTGGTCCGAGAAAGGCTGAGGAAAGATATCTGTATTCTTATGTTTTAATGACTCCTGTGTGTTCTTAGATCTATTTCCTTTTTTTTTTTTTTGTATTGTGTGTGTTTTTATCAGCATGCGTATGTATACGTATATTCCCTCTCCATTCATACATACTGTTTTATTATAAGGAATTAGTATACAGATATACACACACACATGCATACATACATACATACATACATACATACATACACAGACTTCCTATGTTGTGTGGGGTTCGCGTGTGTGCCTGTGAGTAGTCTGGGTTTTGCCAATATGTGCATATATATATTAGTATGCGTACGTATACGCGCATTCCCTATCCATACATACTGTCTTATAAGGAATTAGTATACACACATACATACATACACATACATACATACATACACATACACACACTTCCTATGCTGTGTAGGGTTCATGCGCGTGCCTGTGAATAGTCTATCGTTTTTGCCAATATGCGTATACATATTCTTGCTCCACATACACCCGCGTGTAAATGTATGCCCATGCATGGGAGTGGTTCTACCATTGTATTTGGCCATTATGTGTGCATGTTGTGTGCTTTTGTGTGTGGGGTTATGATCTATTTAGTGCTGGTTTAAATTAGTTTATAAAGTTTTTCTTTGTAGGTAAAAATAATTGTCTGTTTGATATATTGGCATAGTTTTAAAGTCACCCTGGTTACATTTATAGATGTGTTGTGATACAAAGAGTTTTCTGTTGTCTGGTAATTTTATGTTGCTTTTGTGGAGGGAAACCCTGTTGTTTAGTTGTTGGCTGATACCTATATATGACTTATTGCATTTTGTGCATAAATCACATTTTTGAGTTGCAGTTTAAATTTTTATTTATTATGAATGTCGTTTTGGGGTTTTCAAAAGTGTAGGAGTTTTCTTTCTATAATGATGTCACAAACTCCACATCTTTTTTGTTGCATTTTGTGACTCCCTGTATTGTGTGTTGGTTAAATTTGGATGTGTTTCAGGTTTTTAGATTGGTGTTTCCTTTTAATTATTTTGGTTATTTTTAGTGTATTTTTCAGTTTGTCATTCTTGCTAAGTAAGTCTAGATTTTTGTAATTTCTGTAAACAGTTCTAGATTGTTCTTGTTGTATGTTGAGACATATGCTAGAACTTGTTCGACGTTACGTTTCTTTGGATTTCTAAAGGAATTTTTTTTGCGAGTTCAAAACCTTTGTTTATAGTATTGTAGGGTAGCCTCGTTTTTTTTTAGAGTTCTATATAGGTTTTCTAGGCAGTTTTTTTAGAGGTGTTTGTCAGTCACTATTGTACAAATTCTACGTGCTAGGGAATAGGGGATGGATTTCAGGCAGCTTTTTGGGTGATGGCTCTTGAAATGAAGATATTGTTGGGTGTCTGTAGGCTTGTGGTAGATATCTGTAATTATGTGGTTGTTTTTATTTCTAATGAGTATATCTAAAAATGGTAATTCATTGAAATTATATTCTTGGGTTAATTTGATTTTTGGGTGTAAGTTCTGAAGTAGAGTGTGGAATTGGCTGATATCACGGCATGAGGATTTCCAGAAAATGAAGCAATCATTCAAGTATCTTAGCTTGCTTGGGGGGAAATGATTAAAAAAAATAAATAAGGGGAAATTCAAAGTCAGCGATATTTTGAAAAGCGAGACAAGTTTGAATAATTTTTTAAACGAAGTGTGAATTGAAAATGTCTAAAATCCATGAAAATTGCAATGTGCAACAAAGTTTATACTAGTGTCTTTTAACAAGAAGCTACCCTTACAAATACATTGCTTTAACCCAGCTTGGGGAGTTAGCAATCGGAAACCGACAAAAATTGACGCATTTTTTCATAAAAAATAAACTACAAAATCCTGAACACATGTTATTATCTGTGCGTGTGTGCTTAAATAATAAATTGTTAATAATTTTCCCACTAAACTGGCGTTTCTTGTGATGAAACTTAGCGGAAAAATTATTAACGATTTATTATTTAAGCGCGCGCGCGCACACACACACACACACACACACAATGTCCTCTTTTGTTTTGATCTGATGAAGCCTAACAAGGTTTAGTTGATTTTGTTTAGCGGCAAATCAACTTTTATGGGTTATTTAATGTCGAAATCTAAATATTTTGTAAGTAATTTTATGCTTTCAACAACAGATATTTTATACATAATTTTATACTTTCTGAGTGAAAGTATGTCTTTTAAATATATATTTTGTTGATCATAAAATATATTCTTGATAATTTTACTATAAAAATGTATTGTTGATTTTGGTTTGAGGGATCACTATTTGTCCATAGCTGGGACCCTAACAGGTACTACCACTCCGGGTCAGGATGGACCTGGGAACAACAGCAATTAAGAGGTGGTTCCACGCTTCTTAAAACCCCCAATCACCCAATTGCTGCCGTATGTAGTTTATCTTCATACCCAGGACGAACCTAGCAAACACGTAAACACGTAATCTTGTTTCAATGAAACCTGTTTCCCATTTGTCATATTTATTTCAAATATGTCTTATCTACATTTGTTATCTTGTTAATACTGCATTTTTCTTGTTAATAACGTAAAGCCGCAATTATTTGTATGTTACGTTTATATTATAAGTTGGTATTGAGTCTTCTTAAAATTTGCGAGCTGAAGTATAGTTAAACAAAAATGACGAAATCTGATTTTACCCACAATGTTACAATTGTAAAAAATATGTATAACGTTTAATTAGACCCTCTTACTCTCGTTTTGACGTGTTCCAATTAATAAGCACCAAGTGTAATTAATATAAAACAATAACAATTAAGCAATAATTATATAATGAAGGTTTCTTTTCCTGTTTCCAAGATCAAAGCAGAAACCTATTTTTCTATTTTAATATAGTCGTTGTATATATTATTTACATGCGGTTGTATAGAGTTGGTCAGGGTCGTTTCATCATCACCGACCCGACCCTGATTTTCTCCAGTCCCAAATTCCACGGTTCCACTCTCAATAAGTCTCCATGCTTTGAACGTCTATTTGGTTTCAAGTTCACCACAGGCCTCAAGTGGAACTCGCATATTTATAATCTCTATGCAGGAGCCCCGAGCATCACATCTGACCTACACCCCCCCACCAAAAAAAAAAATAAATAAATAAAATAAAGTAACAGCTAAAAATAACCCAATTACGAACGTTACTGCCAGAGAAAAAGATGGACAAAAGATGAGCTTAGGAACTTCTACAATTTGCTTTTAAGAGAGCTGCTTATAAATGGCTGGGGCAGAAGCACAGTGAATGACCAGCCACTGACATTCGGCAGGCTCTTGACGTCGTCACTGTGACATCGGTCAACCGTCCCAACATATCCACTTGAGAGCCACCCACTTCCAAATAACCAAACCCCACCCACATAGAGACCTTCTGTTCGTATCCTTTGTACCAGTAAAGACAGATTCGCTGCGAACAGAAAGCTTCACTAATTCACTCCATACTTCTGTTGACATCACCAACATAACCTCAGTTGATCTGACAAATGCATTAGCTCCAGGCCTTACCAATTCTACGCCTCTTTCAAAAGCTGCCTCTCTTGCCCACATTACAGAGATCCCGATCACACCCGCCTTTATTGGCAATACAAAGAATTTTATATTAACAATTCTTGTCTTCTTTCACCACACCAGTGGTACTTGTTTCTTTTGTTCTTCCATGCTACCCTACACGTATGTATAGCAACAAGTAACAACGTCCTAGTTACAAAACAATGAAAACTATTTTGTAACTCAAGTTTAAAGCGTTATTAACCAACTGGTTGATGCTGCTCATTATAAAATTAACTGAGACTTACATGGATTGAAAGAAGCCAAGAGCGAAGGAAAGTCATGGTGATGTGTGGTAATATTTTCACCTATAAATAATACAATGTTAAAGGATTAAAACATATGAATTTCTGACCAGAAAAGAACATATAGTATGTCATTCATGTTTGCCTTAATCCATGATACTAACTTTCATATATTAAATGTAATTCATGATAGTTTCACAAATGTAAATAAAAGTGTAACATGATAAATAATTGCTTATCTCAAGACAGGAAACGGATTCAAACATGTCTCACGAGTAAAATACCCCCAAAAGAAAATGGCAGCTTTATGAGTCGTATATTTAAGAAATGATAGATATTGGAGTCGGATATTTTTGCGACATTCTTTCTTGCACCTATGCAAATTTGACCTGTCATTCAAACTATAAAAAGTACTTAACGAGGTAGCAGAAGAGGGGTGTGACTGTGGTAGCAAACAGGAAACGTGTATGTGATTGTTTGACGTACACTATGCTTTTTGGCGAAAGAAATGAAGTAACTTTATTCCAAGGAAGAACAAACTGACTACAAAAAGAATCAAGATGATACTATTGGTAGCAATATGAATAACTAAAATAAATGCTTATCGATATAAAGGAACTTTGTTTTTAATTAAAAGAATATAATATTCATTTTTGTTTGTTTCTCAGGATTTTTGTCGGTGGGAAACAAAAGAAAACTGAAAACATTTTATAAACACATCAGTCGAAGCGTTTTTTTTTTTTGTCTCTTCCAGAAGAAACAGTTGCACTTATGGTAATTGTAACTAGACTGCTGCATGTGTATTGTGGTGTAGTGGGATAACGAATGTTGGTTTTTACATTCAAAATGAAAATGGCCAGACGAACTACATTCCTTAGTTTCACCAGTTTTAACCATCACAGCTAAAACTTTCCATGCTACGAACGATGATGTAAGTCCAACTTCACCAACTTCTTCCTACAAACTGCTGTGTCGAGTGAGTAGCTATGGTTAAATTGTAGAGGACCGTGTGGGTTTGAGTGTTGTTGAATTAGGAACACGTGCTGTTTATTCCTGCTATAAGAAGGTCCAACTACAAGAAAATGGCAGACTCAAGTTGAGTCCAACCGAAGACGTAAAGAAAACAAACAAGACTTATATATGTCAACAAATATATGTATTAAACAACAAATTTACAAATGACAAAGACATCAACATTTGTGTTTGTGTGTGAACGTAAAGAGTTTGTATTTTGGTCAATGTTCGTATGTACGTGTGTGTGTGTTTTATGGCGTTTTCCCACAAGTGGGCAAAACGCAGATCTCTGCGAGAGATCACATTTTTAAATGTGTCCACTGAAATGCAAAGTGAAAAAGAGAATGAGGCAAGAAGTGGCCCAGTATTTATAATGTAAGGAGAGCGACCCCTAGTGAACAATTAGGGAATTAAGGGGGATTTAACTCCGACAAAATGGTGATAAATGACAGACCTGCCCAACAAACAGAATTTACAAAGTTTGTAATAAGCAATAACAAGTAAAAGAAAAGAATAGGGCAATAAATAATATAAAGCAAGCAAATGATATAAAGCAATGTAAATTAACAGTAATAAGGCAATATATGCAAGGCAAATTAACAGTAATAAGGCAATATATGCAAGGCAAATTAACAGTAATAAGCCAAAGCAACAGTAATATGACAAAAAATTCACAAACTAAGAATTGGGGTTGACACACAAAGCAAGTTCGGACAAGCGAACGTAACCTTCTGACTTCAAAACAAAACAGACCGGGAATGAGAACTGGCCTATTTTATTGGCTTGGAAGAAATCCCAGCATGCATTTGTGTGCTTCTGCCTATAAATTAGGGAGGGAAAAGTGTTTTCCTATTGTGGGACCGACTCCCCGCTCAATACAATCCTAACCTGTTCATGTCTAGGGTTAATCATTATCTTCCCCACATATCCACATAAACTGTGCTCCTTATTCTGTAACTCTCTACTTCGCGTTGATCTCGGGCTATGTACAGTATGGTCATCAATGTAAAAAGAAACAAATGAATGTTTAGCGAATACTATTTTTGAAGTTTTCTTTTTTTATACAAATAAAACTTGTATTCTTGTGAGTCAGAGTTCATAGCTTGCTTTTCGTTGCAACAGAGCGGGATGTGTGTGTGTGTGTGTGTGGATAAAGAGAGAGAGCCTCTACCATCTTTGTAGCAGGCAGTGTCCTAATTAGTTTGATGGTTAGAGCAGATCAGCCTGTCTGTTTTCTGGCGAAAGGTTTGAAAGAACTGACCTCGAAGTCCTCTTTACAGTGGTTCTATATTGAAGTCGGCAAGTGGTCGAGGAGGACCAGTATGATTTTTCTTTGCCTTGTACTGCGTCTTTGATCTTTTGTTTTACTTATCCAAGTATATGCTTTCAGAAAGGGAGTTAGCTAATTGACCTGTCCTTAATAATGCTGGTATTAATGTTAATTAAGGTGTTATGTTGGTAATAATTTTCTGGGGATTTAAGAAATATGCTTATTTTATTTTATTTATTAATTTTAGCTTTCGGCTACAGATCTTTGTCACATAGCTTCCAGGCGATTTGTTGTTGCATCAGTGTTTGGGTCAATGAAGTGTTTTGAGGTGGGGTGCAAAAGTACAGTAGCACTAACAGTGAATACTGGAGAATTTTGATACAAATGTAGAAAAAATTTAAACCGGTCCAAATGTATAACAATTATTTATATAATAAAAAGAGAATGTTAAAATTGTATAAGAATTAAGAAAATTAGAATATAAAAATTATTGAAAAAAAATTATCTGAGGAAAACAACAACTAAAATCGTCAACATGAAGCCAGTGGAACTAGAAAAGTCTACCTCAGCAAACGAAATAGAGGGTTCCGTTCGACATTCCAACCACCTGAAGAAGGCTGGAGCGTAAAACGGCCGAAACGTTGTGATAAATATGGCAACAAATATGAGGATTATAGTCTGAACAATGTAAATAGTGTACATAATACCTCATCTCAGAAATATAGACAGATTATGAAGCCAGTCGTTTAAATATAAAAAAAAGATGAATAAAAATTTATTTGTAAAAATTTTAAAAATAGAACTTCTAATTTGATGTTAAAAACCCACCAAATTAAAATTTGTAAAAATTCTTGGTTGAATTAAATAGCTACATTTTCGAATTTTGAACCAAGGGAGATAAAAGTTATCCACCTCAAAAGAGTTTATTTTTTATCCTGTTTAGAGCAAAAGGTAAACATTATTTGCTAAGGGATTGGTTTGGTTGATTTTGTTTGGTGGCATGTCAACCTCTATGGGTTATTTAATGTTGAAATGAAAATATTTTGAACAATTTTATGGCCTCAACTAAATATATTTTGAACGCAATTGTATGCTTTCAACTACAGATAAAAAGTATTGTTGGTAATTATGATATTGTTGGTAATTCAACTATAAAATTGTATTGTTCGTAATTTTTTCATATAAAAATGTATTGCTAGTAATTTTACTATAAAAATGTATTTTTATACTTTCATAGTGTCGTGTTTTTGTTTTGCCGTTCACTATTTGCCCATAGTTGGGACCCTAACAGGTCACTCTGACCCAGGGTGATAGCACCTGACAACAACAGCAATTAAGAGATGGTTCTATACTTCTCAAAACCTCCAATCTCCCAATCAGAGGCCTTACTGCCAGATGTAGTTTATTGTCATACCTAGGACTGATAGAACAGATTCAATCATCTCAGGTTTATATACTGCTAAAAAAGAAGAATTTTCAAAATTTTAAATTTTTATCTCATATATTCAAAATCAAAACTGGATATTTGCCTTTAAGAAAAAAGAAGAGAAAACTAGCAATGCCTGAAAGGTTGGTATTCCTTTCTGACCCTTTGAACTTAAACACTTATGATGTAAGTAAAATTATTTTTATTGTTTCTAAACAAAAAGAGAAAACTGTTTTACATAAACTGTTGTTTTCTAAAAGAAAAAAAATTGAATTTCTACAATGCTTGTTATTCTGCCTTGACTATTCTGAGGCACACATGTGAAATTTTGTGCAAGGCTTAATTATAGTGAGTGCAAAATAATAACTCCCTTCAAATTTAGAGGACTGGGGAAGAAGAAGGAAAGAAATTCACAAGCCTATGTGAGACATTTTTTATCAATGAAAACCTTGCCTTCACATAAATTAGCTGGTGAGACAAGAAGGAAGAAAGAAAGTAGCAAGCTTACGTAAAATTCTTTTTGATATAAAATGAGAAGAAAAATTAAATTAATGCAAAGAGTATCTGAAGTCATGTGAAAGTTTTTGTTTCAGTTTCTTGCAATCAGTGTTGAAGTACTCGCCAGTGTAAAATTACTCGTCAACTATTTTAGCAGTCTCTAACTACCACACAGCACTTCAAAGAGCTTTCTCTCAATAATCCAAGAAAAGCTAAGTATTTCAAACTATCTCTCTAATTTTCAACACATGCAACTATATATCCCTTCAATGAGCAACAATCTCTCTTACCTTTGTTTTAAAAATTTTTAATATTATTTTGTGTCAGTTTATTTAATCTGTCATATTAATCTTCTTGGTGTGGGTAAATCAACTATTTATTTTAATCCCTGTAGGGACATTATTATTATAAATAAATAAAAATAAAAATATAAAATAATAATAATAATAATAATAATAATGAATATTATTAGGTTAGTGCAAAAATAATGACGTAATAATTTTGTTTTTTGACGTTAAAAATACATCAAAAAACAACATTATTACATCATTATTTTTGCACCAACCTAATATAAATAAAATAAAATGAAACAAATAACATGAAAATTTTGCTTAAAATAAATTAAATAAAAATAAAAATTCTCCCAGCATGTAACAGAAACTGTTCCTGTCGGAAAACGGAGATCCCACCTAAAGACATTGAACTCAGTCTCTTTGCTACCAACCTTGGAACTGTTAACACATTCCAACTTCTGTATCCAGGATATTGCTTGTGATAATACGAAATTACTTCTTCCTTTTATTACATGCAACCATAAAATGCTTATAACTAAAAATGCACACAGCTATACACAAAAAATAAATTGTATGATATTAATGTACAATTTAATATGCTTTTACTGTTATCTCTGTGTATGTTTTATTCCAGTAAAGTATGTTTTTATTTCCTGTGAACACAAGGCTATTTCTGCTGCTATGATGTGAGTAGACCCTAAGCCCCATGCCACTATAAAAATACTAATAAATGTTCATTTCTATTCAAATTTTACTCCGAATAAGTATCTTGTCTTTTTTTTGCTTATCACCTCAGAAAGTTCCTTGTAAGATAATCAATATTTTATATAAGATTCATTTCTTATGTTTTAAAAAAGATAAGATTATTCAAAAGTAATTTTTTTTAGTTGAGCTTCTACTGACGAATGTAGAGCATACCATTTGACAAATGAGGAATTTTTAAGGAGAACAGGCACTACAAGGAAACTGTTGTTAATAATCAAAAAGATAAAACAGACCTTTTTGGAACACATAATTAAAAAAGAAGGCTTGAGGAATTTAATGCTAACAAGGCACATCAGAAGTAAGAAAGGAGGGCGAAACAGTGAGGAACCTACTTGATTTATTTGAATAAATAAATATTGGAAGAAGTATCACAAAGGCAACAGCTTGAATGTTGCACATGGGTGGTGATGGGTAGATAGCCGTTTTGCACGTCTGCAAGCAATTGTATAAGTCATGCCCTCCTTTCATAAAATAGCAGCACTTTTTAGGATGGCACTTCTTTATGGATGAGAGATGATGGGCCAAGAAAATGTGACCAAAAATTGCTTACTCACTTTTGTCCCTGTCATTAGTTGAAAATAACTGGGCATCCCAAACTGCACCAGAACAATACAGAAGAACATTAAAGATCTTTTCATTGGGTTTTGGAATGTGAGACCTTTCCAGAATAGTAAAAAAAAGCCTGAACTTAGGGTTGCTTTGACTGTTTGCGTCCTATAAAAGAAAAATATCAGCATAGCTGCTCTCTCAGAAACTAGACTTGCTGATTTTGCTCAGCTACAATATGTTGACGGTTTGGTAGGCCTAAGAGAGAAGCAGGAGTTGGGTTTTCTATTTGGAACGACCTGGTGAAATATCTTGAATCTCTACCTGTTGGCATCAATGAGAGACTTATGTCCTTGTGTATTTGCATTGGAAGAAATAACTATACAACCATCTTTAGTTGCTATGCTCCAACCATGAAATCTAATGATGAAATTAGGGAGAATTTCTACTCTGAATTATGCAACCAGTTGAGAAGTACTTCCATTCATTACAAACTTCTTCTCCTGGGTGATTTCAATGAATGTGTAGGTTGTGATTCATCAGTATGGAATAGTGTAATTGGTAAGCATGGTGTGGAAAAGGACTAATCAAATGGTCATCTACTGTTATTCCTTTGTAGTGAACATGGACTCTTGATTATCAACACTATCTTCCAGCTTCCTGACCACCACAAAACTAGCTGGAGGCATCCCCAATTCAACCACTATCATCTCATCAACTATGCAATTGTGAAGTCTTTCTCCAGGAAGGGTGTAAAAATGTCTCGTTCCATCTTAATTAGGGAGTGTTGGTCTGACCATAGGTTAATAAGATCCAAGCTTAGCCTCATTATCCGTAGTCTGCTTCCTAACAACTGCACTCCACTATCTCAAAGAACAGATGTCAAAAAGCTAAACAATAATGAAAACTTAAAACGCTTCAGATCCTTTGTGATAGCAAGCTAGCAGATATCCCAGAAAATGCAGACATTGAACCAACATGGTGTTTTTTCAAAAGTGCTATATACGAGTAATCACAGGAAATGCTTGGATATGCTAAGAGGAAACATCAAAACTGGTTTGATTCAAATGATCCAAGTATTCTTCCTCTTTTGGATATTATGCACAAGTGCTATCATCAATGGACATCAGACAAGAACAATGTTAAAAAGTGCAATGAATTCAAGAAAACCAAAAACCTTGTTAAAAATTATTTTTCTCACTCTGAGTAGATTTCAGTTCTCAATAGTTTTGGAGAAAGGATGAAGGTAATAAGTTATTGAAACCTCAACCTTGCCAGCTTGTGTGAAAAGCTCCTTGACCAAGGAGTGGAGTGGGGGTCATTGAAAGTTAAGGAAAGGGAAAGAAAAACAGAAACCACCAGATTTTTGCATCAATAATATTTAGTAGAATTTGCTATTTTTTTACTAAAAATGTTTTGGTTTTATATCTCACGAAGTGTCTCGTCATTTTTTATGATTCACCTTGTTGTCACTTGATCTCCATTCTCCCCAATCTCTTTTATTCAGACCCTCAAAACTATACATTAATAGTTTTTGCCACTTATTTTTTTTCATAACCTATGCCAATTTTAACTACAGAAAATGAAACAAGCATGGTGGTGAGAGAAGGCACAGGAATTGCAGGATACTACTTTAAATCATTCTATCAGAATCTAAGTGTTGTTTTTGGACCTGTCAGATGACTCCCAATGACAAGCTTCTAATGGACAAAAAAGACATAACCAAACCGTTGGACAGAACACTTATTAAATGTTCTAAACATGGATTCAAATACTGAACAGAATTGTATTAACAACTTAGCCTATTCTTGAAGAGCTATCAGCTAATCTGACAATTGTTGAGATTAAAAGGGCCATAAAACAACTGACAAATGAGAAGTCCTCTAGTAATGATGGCATATCAGAAGAGATATACAAATGTGACAGCAATCTCCTGGTTCATAAGCTTTGTGAATCCTTTTTTTGACCTGGAATTCAGGATAAGTTCCTCAGGAGTTAAAAGACACTTTTATTGCTCATCTCTATAAGCACAAAGGCAATAAATGCTAATATGACAACCACAGAGGTATCCCTTTCTGTGTGATGCAGGGAAAATTCATGGAAAGATTACCTTGAATGGACTCAACTCTTCTCTGGCCGATTCAGTCTTGTCTAAATCTCAGTGCCACTGGTAAAAGAACTGTGGATATGATTTTCAGTTTAAGGCAACTACAGGAGAAAGCACAACGGCATAACATGAATTCTTCTATTACTTTTGTTGGTTTTACTAAGGCCTTTGATACAAATTTCAAGGGATGTTCTTTGGATTGTCCTTAAGAAGCTGGGAGTTCCTGAAAGGATTCTTAGTTTCATCATGTTTTTCCATCAGGGGTTAATGGCCTCAGTTTGATCTTGTGGAGAGGTGTCAAACCCATTCATTATCTTTATTGCAACAAAACAAGGTTGTGTTTGTGCAGCTCTCTTATTTGCTTTGTATTTTTCTGTCATGTTGCAAACAGCATTTGAGAATGTAAAAGAAGATGTGAGATTTGAGTTTTGGACAAGTGGTAGGTTGTTCAGCCAACAATGCTTCAAAGCAAGAAATAAGACAATTGTGCAAACTGTTTGTAACCTCCAGACAATTGTGCATTTGTAATCCACGCCTTTGAGGATAAGCAATGGATCGTTAAAAACTTCTATATTTTTCAGTCTGGCCATCAGCCTAAAAAACAGAATTTATTTATTGTTGTAAGCTAGAGAGGGTTACTGAATGAGGAATAACCAAACCCTGAAATTACACCCCCCACCCCCAGGGTAGAATTTCCCACTGGTTGAGAACCACTGTCCTAAAGGTTGAAATATGTCACATGAAAACCTTTTCTGCTCTTGTAATACAACTTTCCCCAAAATTGGCTTGATATATAAAAATTTATATATTGTTGTCATATATATATATATATATATATATATATATATATATGGGAGAAAAATATATAAATTTTTACATATCAGCACTGACAAATCAGAAAAGGTTTTTATGTGACATGTTTCATCCTTTAATATATATATATATATAACAGTGTTTCCCCTTGCAAGGGGTGGTTAATTGATTTGAACCTTTTAAAACCCTTTACTCTATATTCAACATCATCATTTGATAAGACACTGGAGGTGTTGAAACAAAATCGCTATTTTTGTAGTGATTTTATAACATATTTATGTTATCATTTTCGAATAAATGATTATATTTGCTCTACTCTTTATTGAGCACTCTTTTAAGAATAGTAATTTTTGGTTATTGGAATTTATTCCATATACACCAATCCTATACTTGGGTATATATATATATATATATATATATATATATATATATATATATATATATAAGATCAATGTTTTTGTTATCTTGCAGGTCTTTACACATAGACATATTTGTAATCTGGCCAACATTGTTTGGTAAAAACATAAAAACTAATAAATACATTGACAAAAAAGTGTCAGTCCTTTGTTGAAAGACCAGTGTAGCAACTTCATAGCATTAACAATGTAAGACACGTTGGAGTTCAACATTAACTGATTTATTTTTTAAACATCTGTTAATGCATAATTCTGATACCAGTTAAACTTGTTGTTAATGAATTCATAATATTTATATAACATAAATGCTTTCAGTCATATTCCATAAAAGTGTCAGTTTTATTAGAATGATGTCATATATTAATCAAAAATAAATATTTAGAAAATTAGTTTTCCTTTGTTCAACTGATATTGTTTTAACTAAGGATACTTAAAACTATGAACTTTGGAATATGAAGTAACACATATTCTAATTTAATTTTAAAAATATTAGTCAGAATTTTGATTTTTTTTAAATTATAGCTATAAGCCAGCAAGTCTAATGGAAAAATTTGAGGAGTTACATTCTTTTTTTCTATTCTTAATCCTCTTAAAATAGTCACTCCTCAGGATACAAGCAAGGAGTTATCATATGTAGGAGAAAGTGAATGTCTGTGGAAAAATTGTGCTTGATGTAAGAACAGTAAGGGGATTGATTAGCAAGTAAAATTAATGGCAGTTTTAGACTTAAAGGAGAAAAGAAGCCTAGTAAAAAATCCTGAAGTGGCAGGCCTGTGAATGAGGATAAAGTCAAACATATTGATGCCCTCATTACAAGTGACAGAATAATCACTATGGCAAAATACTGTTCAAGATTTCAGCTGAGAGATGACAGGATCTGCCATTTATTGCAGTCTATTGATTACAAAAAGATCAAAGATTGCTACCAGAATGTTGACAGACAACAGAAAAGAGGATGATGAATATTTCCTGAATGTCAGGCAAAACAACATTTCTGATTTCTGTGACACCTGAAGAATAATTTTTGTGTTACACACACATGTATATGTAACAAAAATTTTGTTTTGCCAAAAAAAATGGTTGTCTAGGTATTTTTCTGGATGAGAATGTTTTTAAGGCAAATAGCCTTTGTAATTAAAGTGGCCAATATTAAGAAATAGAGCTTTAATACCCAAAAATAAATGAAAATGTTCAAACTTATCTCCTTGACTCAGCATTTCACACAAATAGTATTTACACAATGTGTTTAGATACAAAACTTTTACTCTTTAACCCTCTAATGAGCAGTTAGCATTTCTGCAAAGATAAGTTTAAACATTTTATTTTATTTATTGATATATATATATATATATATATATATATATATATATATATATATATATATATATACACACAACCCACATATACATAGTGGTTAGCAGAAGAAATGACCCACCTACTCAAAAAAATCACTTCCTCAAAATTCTATATATGTATGTGTGCATCCAATGTGCTTTAGACCGACTTGGCTATGAAGGTTCTTGCCAATCAAGCAAAGTCAAATAGTGTCTTGTAGGCACTGTTCATATTTACTTGATTACTGAAACTTTTCACAGCTTAGTCACTCGAAACCATATTGGATCTAATGACGGTTTCTCCTGCTAAGGGAAATGCAGGTTTGAATCCTGCTGGAAGACACATCTTTTTCTTTAATATTCTGGCTGGTAAAGGAAAATTAAATGAATATAATGTTTAATAAATACACAGTGCATCTACTCAAATATGGGTATCAACTAAGAATAATGTTTAAAATGATAATATATATATATATATATATATATATATATATATATATATATATGATGTAATGGAATATGCATACACCTGAGTTCCCCCTCACTGGAATATAATTGGCTGGTGTCCATCATAAATACAGACGGACGTGTAGGTATGACAGAGTTTAAGTCTATGACAATGCCCACTGGACTACGCCATTGGCTATTCTATTGGTCTACACCAATTGCCTAAGCATATTACCTGTGACTACAATGAGTACCAGTTGATTACTGCTACCATGTACTACTTGGTTACAGTAACCAAAACCACTTAGCTACTTCGATCAAATCTATCCCTTTCCGGAACATATATATATATATATATATATATATATATATATATATAAAGAATTAATAAATTCATTTTTAATACAATCTTTTTATTACTTCAAATGTTATTTTTAGTGGTTACCCATGTTTTGAAATAGTAGCCCTGTTTTTTATTTTAAACAATGTTTACTATGTTTATCAGTCTGTGTAATTGAGAAAACCATGTCAGGGTGGAATAGGGAACGACAGCAACTAAATGCTTCTCAAAATTTTCAATCTCCAAACCTTTACTCTCTTTAATCTCTTTACTGCTGGATGTAGTTTATCACCATAGCCAGGACTTATTCACTTGACTATACAACCTGTAAAAAGTCACTCAAATGTACAACCAGTTATGAGAGAAGATCAAGTATAAAACATTTATAACTGACAAGTTCAAATCAAATACAGCAACCACTGACAAAAGTAGCATTGTTATATATTGATAATAATTCAATCCACTTATAGATGAGATTAAGTCAAAAAGTAAAGGCAATTTCTATACAAAACCTTTTATTTCCACTGATGAAAACCAAAGGCATATGGTCACTTTTCAACTTCTGGTATTGTTCAACAAACTTCTTCTCTTCTGAAAAGTATACAAGTTCAAAATTTTGAAGCCATCTCCCATAATTAACATGAAAAAAATGAAAAAGAGCTCTTAGAGTCATTGAAAAAAAGAATGGAATCAATTATCAAACTTATACTTTTGTAACAAATGCCAAAAATTTGTGCTGCAGTAATCAGGCTAAAGGAGGATATTTTGACAAGAGCAATATTTAATCATAAAATGCTTTTTTTCTTTTTGTCATAATAAAATTTCAAATAAAAAATGTCTCACTTTTTTTTAACCATATATAATAATTTTCTTTTATTTAAAGTACAAAACAACTACATTTTTGGCCAGTTTAAAAAATTACCAGGAGTTTCCTCAAAATTTTGAACTCTAGTGTATTTCATTTGCTCACAAAGCCATGTCTGCACCACTTGCTTGTTCTGAACTGTAAAATTTGTGCATATTGGGTATGCACAAATTTTACAGTACCCCAAGTCATCATTCATTATTGCTTGTGCATATCCTTTGTATTTTTCTGTATGCGATGTTGATAGTCGATCAAATCAACTTTTATCTGTAACACTTGTTTTCCCCACTTTAAAGCATTCTACCAACTCATACACTTTTCATTGATTCATAATGCATGCTCCATACTGCACCAACATCCGGTAATAGTTACTCACAGATTTGACACTCTCTGCCTACAGGAAGCATACTACAGTGTGTTGTTCCTTGATAGTACAATCACTGACCTTGTTGCTCCCTGCAACATGACTGAACAGTGGAATGCTGAGCATTGCTCGTTGCCTGCCATCCCATGCACATGTGGGGTTTTGCACATCAGCACCTTCTTGTTGTTTTTACAACATAATTTCAAATTTAATTTTATTTTCTGATTTAGCCTTATATTTATATATTATTTTTATCCCTTTTATTATTAATTTCTCTTACACACACACACTCTCTCTCTCTCTGTCTCTCTTTCGCTCTCTGTATATATATATATATATATATATATATACACAAATGTAAAAGAATGAAAATAATATAAATTCAAATGTTCATAGCATTAATTTAAAAAAGTGTTC
>OZ010577.1:23764686-23822186 GCA_963932145.1 Acanthosepion lycidas | reverse complement strand
CAGAATGCACTAACTGCACCTCTGCAGAGGAGTACAACCCCACCAAATTAGGCATCCCGAGTAAGACAATAAACTACATCCAATAGCAAGGCCTCTGATCAAGAGGTCTTGAGGAGTGTGGAAATACTTCTTAATTGTTGGTGTCCCCAGGTCCACCCTGACCCAGGGTGGTAGCACCTGTTAGGGTCCCAGCTATGGGCAAATAGTTAACCCCCAAACTGGAGTCAAAACACTATGAAAGTGTAAAAATTGATTTTAATACCATCAATACATTTTTATAAAAAATTATTACCAGCAATATATTTTTGAAGAAAAAAGATATTAGCAGAAATACATTTTAGAAAAAATATTACCAGCAATAATTATCTTGTCTGCATTAAATAACTCCTTGAGGTTGATATGCCACAAAACAAACCAAACCAAACCAAACCAAAAATACAACTCCATTTCAACTTTAATCAACATTGTTTCTTCTGGGCTAATCAGATAAAGTGTGACATATCTCAAAAGACGACTCACTGTCCTTTTCTTTTCACTCTTCAATGAGGTCACTTGAACAACACTAAGAATTTACAAGGACAATATGCAATTGGCAATAATAGCAAATTTCTTAAAGTTCTCAAACATGCATTCAACACTCAGTAGAAATTCTACATCAGCTCAACTTTGCCACAATGCTGCTTCTATTAAATTTTTGTGCCAACAACATTATCCATGCATAGCAAACAAACAAAACCCTTCTAACAATAAGGAATCAATACAATAGGACAACAAAACCAATTCAATGTGGAGCATTGGAAAAAGACAAATTTTAATACCAAACGCTGAACAATTTACACTACCGACACATTTTCCAGAGTGTGCTACATTCAACTAGAAAATAAGACAGCACTCTGATGATAGCATAAGTACATTTTGTCGAATCATGCATCTCAAACACATATCCAACACCTTTTCTTTTCAGTTCATGAGGACAGAAGCTACACAAATTTCACATATAGGCAGAAAAAATTCTACCCACCTGGAGGGGAGTATTGTTGGGTTACCTCTTCCTAATTTTCAAAAGCACTACTAGGGGACACTCTCAGGACTATAAATAGGCAACGGCATTCTCTGTCAGCCTCTTTTTCACTCAGAGATGGCAAGATGTAAGTCGAATGAGGAAAACACTTTCCACTTGTAAACAGGATGTACATGCTGTACAAAGTTCTTTGATGCTTTTATCCATATTTGTCCAGTAAAATCTAGCCTTCATCATCTTAATGGATGATTTAATTCCAGGGTGTGATATTGAATGTATACTGTTAAACACACAACTTGCATGGCACAAAAGATCTTGGGTATGATGTTTCCCCCTTTTTACATATATTTAATTGGTTAACTCCCCAAATTACTCTGTTAATTAATTTTTGTGTTCTTGTTAATGTAAATTTTAATTATTGAAACTGTGTATGCTGGTAATATCAATTATTGTATCATAGTAACAAATTTTTTTTCTTATTTTCTGTGAAACAAATTGTACATGTAATAAAAATCACAATAAATTTTATGAAGATTATCAAAATTGTTGTTTCTCTGAAATTCACATTTTCCATAAAGTATTTTCAGACTTTGTTAATACACAATTTTGTAAAATGTTGAAATTGCTTTCTGATTGTATTATAAAATTTTATATTTCATGTAATCAATTGGTATGAACAAATTAACTCATTATTTTTGCAATATCATCTAATTTGTGGTAATAAAGGAGTCACAAATAAGATAAATTTATTATTAAAACAATAAATTGATGTAAATAAGCATCTAGTGAGTATAAAACAGGATATATATATATATATATATATATATATAGATGTGAGTTTGTTACCCTTGGTTTCACGCTATAGCGATCATCAGACAAACTGATTAATTTTGAAATTTTGGATTTATTTATGACTTTGTATATTGGTGTTTTTAAGGAAGTAGGAGGAAAAATTGTTGTTGGGATGCCACTCATACTAACGCAAACATACATTCATTGACGTATGCAGACACATACACATGCATGTTCACTCACCAGAGCTCGCACAAACATAAACATATGTGAACAGTGTGGGACTGGGCATATATGCACGTATATGTGTTGTTGCTCACATACATACGCATTTGGTCACTGTATTCAATGTTGGATTGTGTAGCAAATATTTCTTGTTTGTTGCACTGTCAACGCACAGACCATTTTTCTATTTTTGTTCACTGAATGTTTTCTTGCACTATGGTAGGTAAAAATTGCTATTATTTTTAATTTTTTAAGGCTGTTTTGTTATTATTTTAAAGCCAATTATTTATTTGGTTTTGGCGATTGTGCATATGTAAATGGTAGAAATTCCAATTTGTAATACTTATTAGTATTTACGTGGTGGTATTAATTTTGCTGGGGGAGGAAGAAATAAGTACAATTGTGGACTAATATGGCAATGGTAAATTGTGATGTGGTAGTAATGGTGGGGGAGGAGCGGGTGATGATAATAACAATTGTAGCAGCAAATAGTTATGGTAAAGTGGTAGAAGTGATTGTAGTAATGGTGGTGGAATTATAATAATAATAATTGTAATTATTATAATGGTAGTTTGAACTAGTAAATAATTGATGGTGTTATGGTGTCAGTAGTTTCTCTTTTCATGTTTATGGGGTCAATGGTGGTTTATGTAGTAGTGTTTGTTGGTATTTTTTTATCTGTTTGGTAGAAATTCTGATAATAGGTATTTATTTTCATGCCTGCATTTCGAAATTATTTCTGATCTTATGTTTAGTAAATTCTTTTGTTGGGTATGAGAAATTATTGCTACCTTTTCATGCAGGCAAAGTAGGCATTTCTTTGTAATGTTGTTGTAGGCAGGTGCTTTTTTCAATATTTGATACCGAAGGTCATAAACTCACATCAATCCAACTAAATATGTTAACTCTATCACTGATACTGAGCTCTTTCCAATAAGTACTGCACGTATATAATATATAAATAATATATATAAAAATTACACACGTATATATATATATATATATATATATATATATGGACAAATATATATATATATATATATATATATATGGTGTGTGCGTATGTATGATTAAGGTTGCAAGAATTAATTCAAACATATTTTACTGAAATTGACTAACAAGATTTGTTTATTCAGTTTTTTTGTTACGTTTTTCAAGTTGATGTACAAGTTATTATACAAGTGGGTCAAATTTCTAAAGAAACTTTTCAAACTATATTCATTTTATACACCTACATTGTGCACCAGAATACTTTCTCAGTGATGTCTATTTTGAAGTGATAGAAAGGTTTGTGTCTCCATGACATCGGTCATTCTTACCCATCGGCCCAGCCGAGAGTGACTATTTCTCAACTTGCGTTCTGGCATAGCTTCCACATGATTACAAGAATTGTGAAAAATAATTGTGCCTATGCAAATGTGATCCTTTTATTCAATTCTATGTAGGAATTCTGACCAATCAGGATTTGTTGAATTTTTTCTTCTGACTGTTGGTGTTTTTTAGCCAATCAGAGGGGCGTTTTCTGTTTTGCTGTTAATTATTATTCGTTATTTTTCTACCATCATTAGTCATTACTGAGAATTCAGTTTACAATATAGAAAATGTGACTAATTTCATCCTGGCATCTTTGAGAAATGTTATAATTTTTGTAATCCAGAGACAAATATGCAATGTGATAGGTCCTGATCTGGCATCTAGTCTACAGTCACTTTCTCACAGACATTCTTCCCTCTACCTCTTCTATAAATATTTTCATGGCAACTGTTCTGATGAATTGCTTTCTCTGGTTTCCAGACTGCATGAATTCAAGTGAGCTACTAGGTTGGCATTTCGGTCCCATCCTTTCACTGTCAAAATGGTTAAATGTAACCGTCTCTTCTACTCAAACTGCTTCTTCTCTCGCACTTCCCATCTATGAAATTCACTTACTTGTTTCCATGATAACTATAATCTTCAAATATTCAAGTGTAATGTCAATTGACATCGTCTGATACCTTGATCTTGTTCCCCCGTCCTTCTCTTTATCCTCTTCCCAAACACGCCTATTTCCTCTTGTTCTCTACCTTTGTAACCCCTTGCGTGCTAGTGGAACTCCCACCTTGCTTCAGGTGAAATGCTTTAAAAAAAAAAAATTATTAAATGTACATTTTTATCAAATAGAAGTGACATCATGCTAAGGCATTCCGTAGCTATATGTAAGGGATACATATTAATTATTTTTTTATTAAATATATACTCCAATAGTTTCATGTCTCGCACTTCCCATCTATGGAACTCCCTTCCTCTTACTTGCTTCCCTGATAGCTGTAATCTCCAACTATTCAAATACAATGTCAATTGACATCTCCAGATGCCTTGATCTATTCCTTGTCCTTCTTTTCATCCTTTCCTCTTTCACAACTCTTTACTCTTGCTCCAACTCTCTGTAACCCCTTCATTAAAAAGTTAAACAGAAAAAGCATTATCAATCAATTTCAACAAATTTAAATTAATTTTTTCTTAATGCCAGGACATAGGTGATCATGGTTCTCCACAGATTCTATTTCTTTATTATTTGTTAATTGGCATTGGGATGACAGATGTCTTACTCACAAGCAGATAGCTAAGTCCATAGGCATTGGTTCTGGTTTGGTCCATACCATTTTAACTGTGATCTTGGGGATGAGCAAGCTGTCTGCAAGATGGGTCCCAAGAAGGCTAATACAAGAGTAGAATCCTGTTCTTTTATCCTCCTTTCTCCTCACTTCTCTTTACTAGTCTTCACTTTCACTCCCAGTAACCCCCATGCATCCTAGTGGCTTTATTGCCTTGCTTGGAGTAAAATGATTAAAAACAATGGCCTAGTATACATTCAACAAACATTAAATATCTCAATGGCAGGAAAAGAGAACATAAAGGCTATTTTAAATATATTGGCTTCATTATTAATGGATTCACCTGGAATAGTCTGGTGGATAGGTAGATGATGACACTTTGACTCAACTGCTGCTCCACCTATATCTATATCATGACAACATACGACTCCTGACTCTGGTTCCTCTGATGACTCTAACTACCCCCCCTGATTGTTATATAGAATGTTGACTATATAAGTCCATGGCTAGAAATTTCAAATTTCTGGCTGTGGCACATGATCTTCAAATTTTTCATTTATTTATTTCCTTCTTTGTTTCTTGTGAACAGCAGGTGATTGCTTCAAAGTCATCACGGCTCGACTTTACCTTTGGTTATTATAAAACACCAGTGCCTCAAGCCCAGATAAAATCATTTACAGCCCACTCGATATTGTGAGTTCCCTAATTGGGACCAAATGGGCCACAGGAGTTGGTTAGTTTTAAAAAAACGATTTCTGTGATTTCTTTTTACAAAATATCTTTTTTTAATAAATAAATCAATAAATGATAAATACCGAAATCTGAAAATGAGGTGTGTGAACAGACCAACATTCAGTTGAAAACCAGAGTGAATTGTTCCCATCAACTGCTATAAACAGCTGTGATTACAGTGAAAACAAGAGCTGGTGGAATGTCTCTGAACTTTGGCCCTTATTTTTGTAACTGTTCTATTATCGCACCAAATATCCAGTACCATATTATGATACAATTAGCTGTAGGTTGTGCAGTTCAACTAAAATATTCCATTACCGAACAGAAAATTTAGTTTATGATTCATTATTATAGTACTATATTATTATGCTAGCTTAAAAGTCGCCCTGGGTGGCCTTTAAGCTGGCTCCTGCAGAGGATCTCTTGATTGGGCCTTCAGCTTGTTCAGGAGTTTGAGAATCCCTAAGTCTTTGCATATTCTCAGCATTGGAAGCTCTTCTGGCTGTCGTTTGAGCTAGGCTTTCATTTGCACAGGACCTTCTTTTCCTTGCTGCAACCTTAGCTATTTTGGTTGAAATCTGGTCCTCTTTTGGCAGAGATTTCTTTTTGCAAACTATACTGATATGCCACTTTAAGAGTTGAAGGGATAGCTTGATAGCTATACCAAGAGAAATGTGACACTTTAAAGGTTGAAAGGATAGCTTGATAGCTATACTGAGAGAGATGTGACAGGGTTGAAGAATAGATAGATAAACATACCTAAAGATGAGACAAGATTTTAGTAAATTCAGAGGGTTTGTTATTTTTTCTTCCTTGGGTAAAGGCAAGACAGAAATATTTGATATTTTATTTATAAAAACCATATAACTGACAATGAAATGGAGCTGATAAATATTGGGTTGTCAACACATAGACTGAAGAATAAAGTTATGATGACCTCTGAAGACTAAATCAGGATTAGGGGCTGGCTGGGAGTAAAATGGTGTTATTATTATTTTGGGGGCTTTAGTCAAAAAAGCCATCTCGATAATTTAACCCCATGGAGGTGATGGAGAGAGGTGGTGTAAAAGCTGAAAATGAGACACTAATGTTTTTAAAAATCCAGGTTATGGAATTATCTGCTGGCCAAGATCCAGCAAGGAAAAGTTGATGGAGAGATAAAAGTTAAGGTTTTCTGGAAACAAAGGCAAAGTTGGAGAATTGTTTTTTTTTTTATCACTTGTCAAAAAAGGAAGGGAAGATGTGAATCACTGAAGAGATGAGATTTCTTTGGATAAGAGCCAAAGTGCCACAAGAAGAGGCTGTCAGGAGGACATCTGATGCATGCTTGATTGAAAAAGTAGGTGTCAAGGAATTCTGTTGATGAAAATTTTGGACGTTAAAAAAAATTAATAATTGAAGCTAAGCCAAGCCTGCTTGCCAATGCAATCTAGAGGTCAGACTGATCAGGTGACCATAGAAATGAAAGGCTTAAGTGGAATCTCAAGGGCGGCAGAGGAATTGCTTACACCTCTTGGGCAATATTGGTATGAGGCGCAAATACAAGAAGGAAGGAGTTAGGGTGGATTGATATTCTGCTACTGCTGCTCCTTGGAGGAGGGGCCTCTCCAAAATTGGGCATGCAATTAATTTCCCAGAATCAAACAAAGAACTCTCTGTGGAGGTTAAGGGAATGGCTGAAATACCAATCTACATCAGACCCCATGCCAATTTTGGACAGAGGTCTGTAAAAACAGAGAATCAAAATTATCAAAGAGAGAAGACACCAGATGGCAGGTGAGAAACAACTGCTTCACCAAACTCACATGATTTCCTGCTGCTGAAGAAAACCTCCAACTTTGAGCTGAGTTTCAGAAACCTTGTCTAAACTTAGTCATGATGAACAAAGTGTTACAAACTATTCAAAGAGGGAAGGGTTCAATAACTATGCATGACAAATATATTCCTGCCTGAAGAACTAATATTATACTACCAGCTCTGTACAAGAAATGTTATATAAATGTTGAAACTTGACTAATGCATGGAATAATAATGCAACACAAAATGTACTTAGAACAAAATGTATTGAAACAAGAAAGTGTACACAATATTTACATATAGTCTTTTGTATATTCCTGGGAAGACCGTTCCTGGAGAATGTGTTGACTGAGTCGCAGTCGGGCAGAGTCTCTGGTTGGATCTCTCGATTCCTACACTCTCTTCCCGGTACCAACCATATTTATATGATCGGTACTCCACTATGCAAATTAGGTGGATCCTACCACAGCAATAAAACATTTTCTTTATTACAATTTATCCTATGACTTGTAGCTTCACTTTGTCCAGACCAAACCAATTCAACAATTCCTGCCGACAAATGATCCTCGCCAGCCTTGAGATCTAAATCAAACACAACGTAGGATAAGGCAAGGCTTGGATTGAAGTGATTCATTCAATGGTCAGCCACACAGATTAAACATTGAATGAACCAGCTAGGTGAACATCGCAATGTCACACAGCTGACATATATGATAGGCAACAATAAACTACAGAAGAACTCAAAACTGATCGCTGCATTTAAGTATTGCGTTAATATTTATTTTTACCTTTTAAATGTTCAACAATAATTCTTCTGCTGACACTTAATTTAACAATTTGATATACATAGGTTCTTACTTTACATACAAACATTTATTTTTATTTCATGGGTGACTTTTGCTGGATTTCGCAATTAATTATGATTATTTGCACATTTTTTCCAAATTATAGAAATTGTTATTGTACAAAATCTTTGTCACAAAAAAGACAATTAAACATATATATACAAATGGACAGACATAATATATATGCATACACACACAAAAAAACAAAAAAACAATGGTCAAATTCAAATGTCCAGGCAAAATGCAACACAGAAAGTAAAACTGGCATATATATAGAAAAGAAAACACATTAACATACAAATATATAGATATACTCTATATATACTAATACACACATGAGTACACATGAATACGTACACAGACACAAACATATAAAAATACATACATACATATATATATATAGATAGATATATATATATATAAATATATATACGCATACACATACAGACACACACATATACGTACATAGAAATAAATACAAATACAAGGTGTCCATAAAGTTCATGTGCACTTTAAAAAATTTATACCTTTATTTGTATTTGCAATAGAAATTTGTAAAAAGGATTAGAAAGAAGTAAATCTATATTTTTTAAGGTTTTATTGAAATTTTATTTAAGTTTCCACATATCCTCCATCATTAGCAATACAAAGGGTAATACGATTTTGCAGTTCACGGAAAACATTTGCCAACTGATTTACAGTAATGCCTGAAATCACATTAGTTATTTTAGCTATACTTAAAACTAGGTACATTCAACTTTATAACATTTTTTACAGATTATTTCTATCGCAAATACAAATAAAGTTATAAATTTTTTAAAGTGCACACAAACTTTATTGACACCCTGTATATCAACCTATGCAGCCACATATAAAATAACACACAAAGATACACCAACACACATGCACAGATACAAGTATTTAAGTGTATACACCCATATAAAAAGTAGAAACATACAAACTCAAAAAAAAATATTAAAAATTTGATCAAAATGACTATAAAGAATTCAGAGGCCATTCAAGATTAATGTGTAACAAAACATAACTGTGAATTATTAAACCAACAAGCAATTCTAAAATTGATATAAAACAAAAGTAGATTATAGCTCGCAAAGATAATCCATTTAAAAATACTAAAATATACATATACACACATATATACAGACATACACATAAATACATACACACACATATATATATATATATATATATATATATATATATATATATATATATAATTGAAAATTGGTAATTTTTATTTTTAATTTTATAGTAAAATTTAAAATTAATCAGAATGATTTCTATTTTAGTCTGACATTAAAATTAAGACATTAATTATTATAACTAAGGTTTGTTGTTAAGTTTTTGGAATTATCATATACTTATTTTGATTGGTCATTGTAGCTTATATAACAGCGTTTTCCCCTATTAAGGGGTGTTTGGTTGATTTGAACATTTTTAAAACTCTTTATTCTACATTCAACACCATCACTTGAGAAGACACCAGAAGTGCTGAAAACAAAATGGCTATTTTTGTAGAGATTTTAGAACATGTTTACGTTATAATTTTTTAATATATTTATATATACATATATATATAGAAATGTTTTAGGCTTACAACCACATCAGATTGAAACACAAGTCCCATACAATAACCAAAGTTAAGCAACGTCAAGCCTACTTATTGCGTAGATCAGTGACTGCAAGGTACTGTAAACTTGGTTGTGTGAGTGATATAATGAATAATAACTTGGAATTGTTAATCAGAGAGCCAAGTTCCAATTCCCATTAGGTTTGTTAGATTCATTTATGTGCAAATACCTCTTCTCCTTTCACCTATGGGTTAATTAGTAAGACTTGTAGCACTATGTGTGTGTGTGTGTGTAAATATATGAATGGGCACTGAGGACACAACTGAGTAGCAACAGCCTGTTTCATGGTTGGATGCAATCTTCAGTTATTGACTTCAGTGTATAAATTGCTAAAAGAAACAGTACTTTACCATGACTAATAGTTTCATGCATAAAGCCATATTCACACAGTTTGAAGAGAATCGATTTACATGTGTAACTATGAGTCATTGTAAATTCTTTTGTATCTTCAGCCTTGGAATGTACAGTGGGGAAAATAAGTATTTTAATCTCTGCTGATTTTCTGAGTTTACCACCTTACGAAAATAGGAACAGTTTATAATTTTCAGGTTAGGTCCATTTTGAAAGTGAGAGATTGAATATAAAAAAAATCTAGAAAATCACATTATATTAATTTTTGAACATTTCTTTTTTATTGAAAAAATAAGTATTTCACCCCATAGCAAAATGTAACTCAGTATTTGGTGAAGAAACCCTTGTTGACAAGCACAGCAGCCAGACATTTCCTGTGGTTGATAGCCAAGTTTTTACAGATATCAGGGGGGATTTTGGCCCAATCCTCTTTGCAGATCCTCTCCAAAGCCTTAAGGTTTGTAGGTTGCCATTGGGCAACTCTAAGCTTCAGCTCCCTCCACAGATTCTCTAAAGGATTAAGGTCCGGAGACTGACTAGGCCACTCTATTACCTTAATGTGATTCTTCTTGAGCCACTCCTTTGTTGCCTTAGCTGTATGCTTTGGGTCATTGTCATGCTGGAACACCCATCCATGACCCATCTTCAGTGTCCTGAGTTAGGATTAGGAGGCAAGGAAGTTTTCACTCAAGATTTCCCTGTACTTGGCCCTATCTGTCTTCCCCTTGACCCAGTGTAGTCATCCTCTCCACTTAGCAAAGAAACAGCCCCAAAGCATAATGTTTCCACCACCATGCTTAATGGTTGGGATGGTGTTCTTGGGGTCCAAGTCAGTTTTTTTTTTCCTTCAAACACAGTGAGTCGAGTTGATGACAAAAAGCTCAATTTCAATCTAGTCTGACCCCAGCACTTTCTGCCAACCCTCCTCTGAATCATCCAGGTGCTCATTTGTAAACTTCTGATGGGCCTGTACATGTGCCTTTTTGAGTAGTTATCAGCATGCTTATCTTTTAATGACCCCTGTGTGTTCTATTTCCATTTTCGTGTGCTTTTGTCAGCATGGGTGTATATATGTGTATATCCCCTCTCCATACATACACACTGTCTCACTACAGGGAATCAGTGAACACATCTGTACACCCACACACAAACACACACATACACATACCATCCCATTACAAGGAATCAGTACATACACACACACATACACACAAACGTACATACACATACTTCCCAAGTTACATGGACTCAGTATAAATACACACACATACATACAGACATATATATGTACACACATACTTCCTAAGTTGTGTGGGGTTTGTGTGAGTAGTTCTCCTGCTTTTGTCAATTTATGTGTATATATATATATATATATATATATATATATACACATTCATGCTCTACAAACACCTGCATGTGAGCGTGCATGCATGTATGTAAGTGGTTTGATCACTGTATTTGGTCACTATGTGTGCATGTTGTGTGCTTTTGCTTGTGGGGTTATGATCTATTTAGTTCTGGTTTAAATTTGTTTATCAAGTGTTTTTCTTGTATTTCTAGGTAAGAATAATTGTTTGTTTGATAAGAGATAAGCATACCGATAATTACTCCATCAATTCTCAAACCATTCTTAATTGTTTTATAACCCTTCACACAGAACTTTACATGGCCAGTTCAAGAAAGACGTTTGGATCACTAACACAAAAAAAGAGAATGTCTCATATCGAGAATATTTAACATCAAAAAATATAAAGGAAAAATTAATTATTTTTAATAATATGTGGAAATCTCCACCCTTTGCTTGATGACGGTCGTGAGACTGGAAACACGTGTAGCAAAATTATGGAAAATAAAACATAATATTTTTAAAAAAAATCCACATTACAACCAAAAACGTTTGTGGTTTCCCTCTTCTTTTTATATATATATATATATATATATATATATATATATATATATATATATATAATAAAAAAGTTAATGGTCAGAGTTGACTTAGAACAGGAAATGGTAGTATTAAAAAGTGCACATTACACATATAAAATCATAAAAATTTAACATGTAGACCTTTTAAGTATAAAAAATTAGTATTTCAGCCAATTTTAGATGAATTCCCCAATAATCCTTCTTTTAGACTAATAAAAACAACATAAGTCAAGAATTACTGAAAAAAAATGTGCAACTCATTAAGAATTGCTATACAAGCCAATCAATGGAAAGATATAAGTGAATGCATTTCTTGGTTCCACAAAATTATAAATAAAGATAAATATGTATTTATAAAATACAAGATAAAAAACTTTTATCTATCTGTATATAAAAAAAGGTCTGTTTGAGGCTTTGTACTTTGCCAAAGGCTTTGTAAATATAATACCTGAACAAATGGACAAATCAATTTTATTCCACAATGGGGAAGCTTGGATTAAAAAAAACTAAAAAGGATGGCTTTGATGTACCACAAGGTTTGTTTGATAGTGTTGAGATTTCAGAATTTTATATGAAATCAAGAAAATTGTACATATAAACAACCATGGCCTGTATAAGGATGACGGACTGATGGTAGTGCCAGACGACAGAAGAACAAATGACAATGTAAGAAAAGTTCTTTTCAAACTCTTAAAAAGCCTTGATCTTGAAATAAAAGTCAAAATGAATAAGAAAATTGTTAAATATTTGGATGTAGAATTAATCTACAAACTTGCAGTGTCTTCCCATACATGAAAACACACAATTAAAATATGTAAATGTTAGATGCAACCACACTGTGAGTATAATAAAGCAAATCCCCAAAAGAAGAGAGTCCAGGTTATCTAAAAATTCCTCTAGTTAAATAATTTTCAAAGATTAAAAGAAAGAATATGAAAAAACTTTAAAAGAAGAGGGGGGCATAAAACCAAACTGGAATTTAAACCTCAAATAAAACAACAAATAAAGAACAAGAAAAAAAAAATCGTTTGCTTTAACTCCACTTTTAATTTAGAGGTCAAGTGTAAAATAGGGAAAAATATGTTCCAAATTGTTTAAAAAACACTTCCTGAAACATTCTGAATTACATAAAATATTTAATAAAAACACAGTTAAATTAAGCTACAGCTGTACTAGTAATTTAGAAACCACAATAAAAAGACAAAACACCAGAAATGTAAAAACTAACATGCAACAAAAATATTGTTAATAGTGAAATATGCAATTGTAGAAATAAAAATAGATGTCCATTAGATGAAGTTTGCAAAACTGAAGCAGTAATTTACAAAGCAGAAGTAACAGATACAAATGGCCAGAAAAAAATAGGGTATACTGAGGGTAACTTTAAAAAGAAGTGCTACAATCATCTTTTAAACGAGAAAGTCTTAGAAATTTTACTAGTCAACTATGTGTGGAAATTAAAGGAAAAAATATTAAAAAATCCAATTGTAAACTGGAAAATTATAAAAAAGCAAAACCTTACAATCATAGTAATATCTGCAACTTTTATCAACAAGAAAAATTAGCTATAATAACATTTCCAGATCAAAAAAACCTTTTGAATGAGAGATCGGAAATTATGAAATGTTTTATACATACTAAAAAGTTCCTTTTGAGTTCATACAACCAAAGCTAGAGATCCCAGTCTAATCTGTTATTAACCCCTAGAGAAAAGAAGAGATGGATACATACCAGAGTTATTTGAGAGAAAGTGAATGCAATGGCCATATTTGGATTTTGAACTTGACATGCCAATCCTACTTTCTGTGCTGTAAACTGTGATTTTCTGAACATATCCAATAAGGGATTTAATTAAAACAAAACAAAATAGCAACATTAAAACCTGAAATGAAAATTTACAAAACAGACTGTAAAAAATATGTTCCAAGAAAATTGATGAGTGAGATCTCCATAAAATTAAATAAGATTATATAAACATAAAATCTTTTACCAAGGTATTATATAAATATAACAATTTTACAAAGCTGTGCTCAAATTGATCAGCTCAATGCATTCATTATTCATTGTAATAGTCAGTCAGTTATGTGCCATGTGCAATACATGCTTAGGTGATCATTTATCTTTTGATACATGACTGACGAGGCAGATTTTTTTCCACAGTAGGTTGCCATTTCTTTCTGCAGTAGACCAGTTGCTATTCAAGGCTATAAAACCCAGTCTTTCCTGCTATTTATCCATAGCTGGGGGGAGAAGATGAGGATTCATACCTTTCCTAAGGGTATTAGTATGTAAGTGAATGTAATGGATTCAACTGGAATTTGAACTCAGCTCTCTGATTCCTCAATTCGAGCCACTGTATTGTAATAAGTGTATTGTAATAAGTCTGACCATAATCTTAAAAAGAAGCAGTTCAGATTGAAAAAAAATAAATGAAGTTTGTAGGGTGAAAATATTTTGAGAATTTTTTTTCTAAGTAAAGCCATGTAAAGAAGAGAAATTAGATTTAAAATGGTAATGGTAATTATAGCTGTTTCCTTATAAGGAAACATTCAATGATTATTAGTAAATGATATAAAATGATATATTTTCAGTTTTAATTCTTATGGGCCACACAAAACTACAGTATGACTTTAAAAAAAAAAAAAAAAAAAAAGAAAGCAAAAATGAGAACAAGAAAAAAAAATGCTTTGAAAACCTGCTTTTGTTTACTGCACTCTGCTTGACCTTTTTAAAGCATTGGCCAATCATTAAGGTCAAGGTTAACAAGTTTTATTTATTTATTTTTTTTATATTCTGGAATTTATCTGCCTGGAGCATTCCTGTGGCATTTATGACAGGCTTTACGAAATATGTTTATATCTAATTGCTAAACGTCAGTTTCTGCAGATGAATGAGTGTAGAATTGAAATTCCAGATAAAGCAAACATATTATTAATTGAATTTTGCTTTTAGATTTATGAGAATATTTTGTTGAAGATTAAATTTTTCTTTTATTCCAGATTTTTGAAGAGGATGAAATTCAAATTTTCTCCAGCTTAAAGCAAAATGTATTTTTATGACATGGCAAGAAAACAAAGTCAAAAAAAGAATCTATATTCTCTCTGCTGTCAGTCAAAAAAGAAAATCTGAAAGAAAGATCAAGCTGACTTTAGTAGGCCTCAAAATACGGTAATTGTTTGCACTTCCCTACAAGTCTTGACCAATCACAACCTTTCTTAACCCAATAAAAGAATGCTCTTTTCGACGACTGGGACAGTCTTTGTAATTTGTGAGTGAAGAAGGTAGTTGTGTCTTGCAAGTTTTGAATACAGATTTTTTTTTAACCCCTTTTGAATTACTCCTCCAGCATTTTTGATTTTGGACTTGTGAGACATTTATAACCTTTGGAATTATGAGCCTGGATTTTTTTTTATTATTTTGCATCTGAACCTCCCTATTGATAATTTCTTCCATATATGATGAGGTTTAATTAAATATTAGGCACAAATGAGTAATGGATAAAGGCTCAGATTGAGGAACTAGCAAGCCGAGTTCAAATTCCAGTTGGACCCATTACTTTCACTTACATGCTAATACCTTTGGGAAAGTTATGAATCCTCTTCTTCTCCACCTCCACAGCTATGGGTAAATAGTAGTATAGACTGGGTTCTTTTGCCTTGGGTGGCAACTGGTCTAGGAGAAAGTAATTCTGAATTTAAAACTGTATGTAGTTCTGGCGTAGTACATACTATACAGCTAAAGAAAGTATCATTTGCATTGGCTTGACGATCTTGACCATGGTCAAATAATAGATGGAAATATTAAATGACCCACCATTTTGACTTTATGACAAGCAAAAAATAGATATAAATAGTAAGTAAAAGAAAAGATATTGTCTTTAATAGTAATTATAAAACAGCTACAGTAATATTTTTACTTGAATTTGATATAATGGAATATGCATACACCTGAGTTCCCCCTCACTGGAATATGATTGGCTGGTGTCAGTCATAAATACAGACGGACGTGTAGGTACGACAGAGTTTAAGTCTATGACAACGCTCATTGGACTACGCCATTGGCTATCCTATTGGTCTACACCTATTACCTGCGACTACGATGCATACCAGTCGATTACTGCTACTGTGTACTATTTGGTTACAGTAGCCAAAGCCACTTAGCTACTTCAATCAAATATATCCCTTTCCGGGACATATCAGAATTTTAAAAAAAACTTCAATTATTATTAATTCTTCCACTCATATTCCTCATATTTTAATTTCTTTCATTTTTTTTATTTATTGCAACACCCAGACTTTCACTTACTAAATGTTAGTAAGAAACACAGATTAGAAAAAAAGAAGTCATAGGGATTCATTAACTGTATTTGTTTATTTATCTAGCTGCTCCTTATTTTCTCCCAACTGTTTATTTTGCACCTTTTTTTTATTTACTTCAACTAATAGTACATATGTATGTGTGTGTGCATGTGTATATAATGTTCATGTGTTTCCTGAAGGAAACACATTCTCCATGAAAGATTTACATGTTGTCATATCAGCTGAAAAGTTAGAAGAGAGAAAGGGCAAGAAAAAATATTGCTGAGTAGAAATAGTGTTGGAGTGTGTTTCCAAGTAGTGGTTTCAAAAATTAGGAGGAGTTAACCCGACAGTACTCATAGCAATATTGTTTTAATGTGTTGGCTACTTTAAAAATATATGTGTAATGTGTCTTACCAGAATATTTTACAATGCATCAAATAATGATGGTGAAAAAGGGTACATGCACAAAATAACAGACCAATAGATTTTTAACAAAAGATAACATTTATTAAATAAAATTAACAAAATGAAAGTTTAAGACAAGAGTTTCTTTTCCTAGAAATAAATTGCATACACAACAAAATGTTAATGAATGCATTTGACTTAGTGTGCAAGTGTGTTTTAGTGTGAGGTGTCCACAGCACTTTTTGCTTCAGTGTGAAAAGTTCATATCACATAGTTCGAAAGGAGGAAACTTTAAGGATTCATGTTGTTTTTATAACTCTAGAGCTGCTGCTGATACTAGGTTTATTTAGGCACTACATTGTAAAGAAAAGTAAAATGAAAGAAACACCAGTTAACTAAGGTGTATTGTTCAGCAAGCTCATCATGTAATGTTTAACAAGCTCATCTCAAAAATAATAACAATTGTAAGGGGAATTTGATCCTCACTGTGTGAATCCCCCATGAGGCCTTGTGCCAGACTAAGCTAAGCTTATGAAATGTCTATATATCCATAAGACTGATATTGGGAACAGATAGATAAAATGATTACAAAGATAGCTTTATTCTTTTATTTATTTATTTTTTTTTTTAATTGATTTCACCCCAAGCAAGGCAATAAAGGCACTGAGACACAAGAAGTTGCTGGGTGGGGAAGAATTAGGATCAGAAACATTACTAATGAAGGAAGAGAAAAGAGTAATCAGGAGGACAGTAGATAGCGATTGACATTGCATCTAAATTTTTGCAGATTAAAGTTGTCTGGAAAAAAAGGAGCCAGAAGGGAGTTCCTTTCAGTAAAAGTGAAAATAAAAAATCTTCAGAAAAGTGAGAAAAATAAGAGACAAGGTTTTATTCAATGAAAGATTTGCAGGTATTTATAAAACTTCACCTAGTCTGACACAAGACCCACTAGGTTGGCAGCCATTGAATAGTATACTTACAAATAATGTTATTTACATTGTTAACATCTGGATTAATGTCCCCATTTTTGCTGTTATTCACAGCATTTTGGATGTTTTGACATTTAAGGTGTCTGTTGACCTGGATATTCAAGGATTTTTTAAAGTGAACACTTTATTTAATTAACAGTAGTAGATTGTTCTTGTTCTGTTGTCCATGTCAAAGGATATCTCATCTTGTTCTTTCCTTTTCTAGTATTGCACAGAGTTTAAATATGCACTACTCATCCAAGGGATTGAACTCCCAATAACTATGTCACCAAATTCATGAAACAAGGCTTTAATCCACTATTGTCCTGTGGACAAAATAAAGGATTCAATTTGAAATTCCCTGAAGGTTACCTGGAATGACAGGTATGCTTAAATTCATGCAGTTGAGGCACCAATGAGGAAAGCTCATCAGAACAATTGCTATGAAAATATTTGTAGAAAAGATAGAGGGAAGCCAGGATTATATTACAGACCCTTTTTGAAAATTGCAGGTGACAGGAAGTCAAGAAATTAGGTGAGAAGTGTGAAAAAGGAAACTGTTAGAATAGATCTGATGGTTGCATGTAACTAGTTCAACAGTAAAACAATGAGACCTAATTGCTAATCTAGTAACACACTTAAATTCATGCAGTTGAGGCACCAATGAGGAAATCTTATCAGAACAATTGCTATGAAAATATTTGTAGAAAAGACAGGGGGAAGCCATGTGATGATGGTAGGAAAGTAATTGAAGTTGAGATGCCGAGTCAGGACTGATTACGTTACAGACTCTTCTTTGGATTTTGTCAAGAATCTTGAGATATATTCGGAATACCAGACGAGATATGATAACAGTACTCAATGCATTGATGAATAGTAGACACATAAATGTGAAAGATCTGTATTGGGATGAGTATCTTAGAACCTTTGGGACAAATTCAAGATTCTAATTTGAATCTTTGATTAAAATCTGAAAATCATATTGATTGAATCAAGGCTGTTCTATTCAAGTTTGATGCTTAGACTCTGACAGATAAACAACATATTTAGATAAAAACTGTTTACTTAAGAAAGGCATCCATAATAAAATTTCATTGTTGTTTTAATGCAGTTTGAAGTGACATAAGCTTAAAAATGTATTTGGTTGTCAAATATGATGAGCTTAATATTTTTATAGGTAAAATTACAACTTGCAAGGACAAAAAATAAGTAATGACATGACTGAGTAAGGTATACAAATATTTATGTATACGTCATTAAGTGCTTTGATTTGTCACAGATCATGTTTCCTTCATGAAAAAAACAGGATTCTCATAAAGTCTCCATATATTTCAGTGTATATAATAAAATAAAATATTTTTCCACAGACAAAATACTGTAGGCTTCTTGCTACATTATCGATATTTCCATGGAAAATGTTCTGACAAGACCTGCCAACTCTTACTGTACATACAGCAACCTCTACATTGTGGATCCCAAGAGGATATATTCTTAACCATTACAATTTTCAAGTTTAGGATTAACTGTAATCTTACATACATATCCTCATAAACTGCCTTTCTTGACAATTACTCTTACCACTTATACAACAACCTGTACTATGTGGATTCCAAAAATATACATTCTTGACCACTACAATCTTAACCACTTCAAGTTTAGAGTTAACAATTGTCTTTCCTACATATCCTCATCAATTACATTTCTGAATTCTTACTCTTGCCACTCATACAACAACCTCTACTTTATGGATCCCAAGAGGATACTTCCTTGACCACTACAATTTTAACCTCTTCAAGTTTAGGGTAAACTGTTATTTTTCCTACATATCCTCATAAACTGCATTTCTTAACTCTCTCTTATCACTCATACAGCAACTCCTTTCAGTAAAACTCTACCTTGAGTGGCTTTTTGTATAGGGTGAAAAATCATTAAAAAAAAAAAATCAGTTTTTGTCAGAAATTCTCCAATTTGATTTTATTAGCATTATCCATTCATTCATTTGAACAAGGTTTTTTGTATTTATTTTATTGATTGCAACATTTCGATGATCCACTCTTCAGTATTTTTTTAGATACAGTGTTATATGATTATCCATTGACTGTCTTGTATCAGTTTCTTTGTCTTTGGTGTTTCTGTCACAACATTTTACTTCCTGAAACATTCTTTTGCCATCTTTCTATCTTAATTTCTGTGATGGGATGTTGTTGTGTATATCACATTGAATTACTTGTAGGTATGTCTCCTATTTTATTGTTTTTCAAATTTCAACCAATGTACCTACAAATATTCCCTCTCACAATACCCTTCTAGCTAAAACAAGAAAAAGAAAACAGCTATTGTGTTCATTTAATATAGCTTCCCTGTGCTTTTTTTTTATAAATACTTTTATGGAAATTGTTCTATGAACTATTTTCTTTGGTATGTAGACTTTACAAATTTAAGCATTAAATTTTTTTTGTATTGTAAATACGACAGGTGTAAATGGAATGTCTCTAATTTGAGGCAAGGGAGGTAGCTTTCGAAGGAAGAGTAGAGTTGGTAAGGTCTGGTGTTGTTGCATTTGTTGGGTTGGTTGACTGAAGTCAAGATGATGACATTGAGAGAGGCCTGGAGTGGATTAGTGAAACTTGCCATTTGCTGCAAATCTGACTTTGCCAATACAGAAGATGTGAGCAGAATGTCCCTATGTGCCAAGATGTCACGACTTGGGGGAGAGTGGGCCTCAAGTGGATATACATGTCAGGTTGTAGTTGTTGTTGTTGCAATCCGCGACGTCTGGCGAAACTTCCTGAACAAAACACAATATTTTCTTGATATGCCTGGTGTAAAAACGCAACGATTGATAAACTCCTTCAATTTTCTCAATAATCTTCTTCTGCACCTCTGCTTTCTTCTTTACACGATTCTCCTACCATGTTATAAAAGAGACTCCATTTTTCTAACTGCCCAGATGCCGGCGTTCAGCATTTTTTATCTCCTTTTCTGCCTTGCTTCATTTGCATGCGAGAATCCACTTTCTGTGGCTTTACGAGACCGTCTGCCTGAGGATACATGACCATTCGCAATACAAGCTTGCTGGTGGCAGCCATGTTTCTTTTTCTGGTCAAAAAGATAAACCTTGCACGTGGAACATATACACCGCCATTTGCGATCAGGTGGGAGAATATTTTCGTTCCAATTATCACTACACAGGTCATTTGACTGAGGTCATTCTTGTGATGTTGGGAGCCTGCTGAACATCGGCAACTGGCTGTTCACTGTGATTCTGTCCCTAGTCATTTATGAGCAGCTTTCTTAAAAGTAAATTACACAGGCTCCTAAGTTCAATTTTTGTTCATTTTTTTTTTTTTTTCTGGTGGCAATGTTCATGATTAGCTTCTTTTATGTTGTATTTTAGATTTTTAAGGGGATTTGTTTTGTGAGCCAGATGTGATGTCTGGAGCCCCTGCACAAAGGAAAAGTTTTTTTATTTTGGGTTTTGTTTTCTTAATGTTCACATCTGACTGACATGTAGAGTGAGTTAGATCTAATTTGAAGCATTAATAATGCTTTCTTTTTCTCATATTCTTTCACACTCAGTAACTTTTTGCATCTTAGTTGCTTTATTGCCTTGGTTGGGATGAAATGATTTTAAAAAATGCACTCCATTTGCCTAACTGTTCAGAATATCAATCATGGATAGATAAGTATTTATTAAGCTTAGTTCATCCTGTTTATGATGATAAACTACATCCTCTAGCAAGGCATATAATTGGGAGGTTTTGAAGAGCATGGAAGCACTTCTTAATTGCTTTTGTTCCAAAGTTCACCCTGACCTGTAGTGGTAGCAACAGTTAGGGTCCCAAATATAGGCAAATAGTTAATCCCCAAATTTGGATCAAAACACTATGAAAATATAAAAATTTTTATAGTAAAAATACTGGTAATACATTTTCATAGGAAAAAAAATATTACCAGTAGTACATTTCTGTAAGGTAAAAAAATATTACCAGTAATACTTTTTGCAAAAGAAATTACTAATGTTATCAAGAAAATGACAAGGAGTTGATATGCCGCTAAACAAAGAAACAATTAAGCTTAGAAGACAAGAAATACATGGCACCCAGTGAGGATCAGAATTACACTAGAGTAGTAATGATTTTTTGTCTAGCTGGCTGACCTTGACTCTATGGTAAAACAGCCAAATAGTTATTTATTGTATTTCATTGAGAACGTGTTACATTTTCCAAAATGTTTGGAAGAAAAGTAAGAAAATAAAATCATGGAATAAGAATAACAATCATTTTCATATTATTTTAAAATAAAAAAAAGTGGTCTCTTAATGGAGCAAGTAACAAACTTGGAAAATCTGAAAATAAGAAATTAAATTTGATTAATGTCAACTGTAAAATCCAGTATTAATTATAAAAATTGAAACAGAAACCTGGTAATAATTGTATATATATATAAAAAATCCAATATTATAGGTTTATAAAAAATTCAAGTAACTTATAATTCTGCTTGTTCCATCCTTAGTTAGCATGACCCTTACATCCTGCCAATCATAAATAATGGACTATTCTGTTTTTATAACATCAAAGATAGAAAAGACATATCAGAGACACTACTTGATTTCAGTGAGAAAAAGAAAGAAAGAGAGAAGTGTTTAATGTCTCCTGCCAATACCTCATAAATAATGGATTATTCCATTTTGATCATGTGGAAAGATGGAAAAGATATATCAGAGATGCTGTTTTCAGTGAGTTTATGAAAGAAAGGAAGAAGGGCAGATAGAACTGTTTAACATCTCCTTCTAATGTCTCATAAATAATGGACTATTCCCATTTTGATCTTGTAGAAAAATAAAAAGATATATGAGAGATGCTGCTTGGTTTCAGTGAGAAGATGAAAGAAAGAAAGAAGGGAAGATAGAAGTGTTTAACATCTGCTGCAAGTACATCATAGATAATGGACTAATATCCTCATCTTTGTAGTTATTAACACATTTCAGCCCACTAGCTTTCTTCAGGCAAATTAACTACAAAAAACAAAAGATAAATTTAAAACTTTTTTAATGGGAAGTTTCACTGTCATCAAGTATCTTATAATTCTGTTTGTCCTTTCCTTCATTAGCATGACCGTTATGCGGTGCCAAAATCCCATAAATAATGAACTATTCTATTTCTGTCTGGTGGGTGGGTGTTAAATAAGAGAAAAAAAAAGAAAGAAGTGTTTTATATCTATTTCAGTGAAATGGAAAAGTTGCCTATTTCAAATCTTTTCATTTGTACCCCCCTTACTTCTTAAAATAACGACAGCATTCATATTTATGATTGTTATTGCAATATTTTGTTAAAGTTGTTAAGCTCAAATATTTAACAATGCAATAATAGAATTTCTACGATGCAATAACAGAACTTCTATTTCAATCATTAATTTAAGAATTAAGATTCATCAGAAAATTAAGAGGAAAATGGTGAAATTTTCAAAGGTATTTCTAGTTAACTATAAGATTATAAAAACTGGTATGGTGGTAATCCATTAATCTCCACTGTCCCAGAAATTAGATTGTAGACATTACTCGGTTAATGAGTGACATTTGTCATTTGTCGTCTTTTGATGTCTTTTTCAAAAAAGAAAATTTTAATTCTGTTTTAATTTCAGGGATCAGGAGTTATCTTTATTCACGTTCAGACTATTGTCCTCATCTTTGTTTCAGCTCATATTACATGTTCAAAGGAGGAGGGGCCTATTCAACAAAAAATAAAAAATTGCCCTTTTCACTGCAAATTATTATATAATATCCAAGTATTTTACAAAAAATTAGAGCCAATTACACAATATTTTAAGCTTAATTTAGGTTTATAATTCATAACCATGCAATGACGTAACATAATCTGTAGATTTGTCTGTGGAATATCATTACATTATTGTTATATAATTATAGTGAAATCATTAAGGTTTTTTGACAAAAGCATTTTATTTTTGGTTGTATATTAATTTAAAATATTCCTTTTTACAGGCTTTATTTTTGAAATGGAATAATATCATTCTAAATTTCAGAATTTTGCTACTCACCATCAAAATGACTGGAAGAAAGCAACCAAAAAACAACAATGGAAAGGGAAGGTAACAAAGTGTAAACGAAATAGCTCCAGTTTGTTCCGCTTAGGAAATGTAGCATTGCAGCCAAAGTATTCTAAAATGTTGACAATAATAAAAGAGAAAATGAAAAATACCTAACAACAAATCAAATATAGCATCAAAATTTATATTATTTTTATTCATTTGTTATGTAACTAAATACATAATTGTCAACAATGTTTCTGTAAAACTTGATATTTCTTGTAATAAATTCTTAATAAATATTATTTTACTTAAGTGTAAGGTAGTCCTATATTTACAATTCCTTACGGCTAATCATGAAAAGAAATGCTGATCAAAACTGCCTAAAACCCTTAAGCACGCATTGGCACAAAATTATCAAATGTTGAATACACACCTCCACTGCCAAATACATCATATATCCTCTAGCCTTCTTCAGGTCTCTATCAATTTGGGTAAGCTTCAGGGAATTTCAACCTCACCCCTTTATTTAGTCTATGGGGGAGGGCTGTTCTCAATCCTCTGTCCATGTCTATGGATATCATGTCTTGCTTTTATTTAGTACTACTTTATTATTGCTTGCCCTATTTCCAGAGTCTAAGTCTGCACTACCTGACACAGGGATTGAACTCACAATTACTATATCCCCACGACGAATAAAGCTGGAGGACACAATGGCTGGAATGTGATAATCAGAGAAAGTATAAATATATGTGTAAATGTACATAAAAAGAAATAAAATTTTATATTAAATAATAACAATAAGAATCATTTAATAGATCACAATAATTAGTACTTTTTTTTGTCTGTGCCATATGTGGCCATGGCTCTTCCCAACATCCTGTCTTTTATAGCTCTTAGTAAGGCTTGACATTTAGGTATCTATCCCAATCCCTGTTCTATCAGCAATTTACTCAAGCTTGTTAACCCTTTGACCCCTGTGTTCCTGAAATATTTTAACCCTTCTGCCTGAGCTCCTGAGTCAAAATTTGTGAATAATTGGTATGTAATGTTTCATGGTAGATATAAAAATAGTTACAAATGTTTACTCACCATTCAACCGGTGACTGGACATTAAGTCATTTTTCTCTACCAGTATTCAACCAGTGACTAAGAATCAAGTTATTTTTCTCTACCACCAGTAAAGCGGTGGTCAGGGTTCAAAGGATTAAGTAGCTTATCCTCTTTCCTACAATATGTCCTGTGAGTGTCAAATTCCCCTAGCCCTCGTTCCTCATTATGTGCTGTAGACATTTCAGTTATCTCTTTCTGATTCTAAAAATGTCCTTTTTGTTTTCATTTTCCTTACAACTTAGAACCACATTTCTAATGCCCCAAGTTTGTTCTTCATCTGTGAAGAAATTATCCAATATTAAGTGCCAGATAGAAGGATCGATATTACATAGCTATTCAGCATTCTCTTCATTCTTTGTAACAGAATGACATTATCTATGAATTGTCATGAATTCTTGTGAATAATACTAAAGTGGTTTCCTGTAGCCTTCTCTATGATTTTGAATTCAGAATGGTCCTTCTCATATAATCCTGTCTTCAGATTGACCAGTATTCAGTGTCATATAGGAGGACTGATATTGCATAACAGTTCAGCACTTTTTTCTTTGTTTCTAACAAAATTTTCCTGCTTCTTAATACTTTGCTTAGCTTTTGATATTCACAAAGACCACAATTTTTTGAACTTCATGGATTGGTGCTACAGATTCACAAAGAACAGTACCAAATAACAGAAACCACATTACTTTAGGACTATCAACAGCAGCAACAATTAAATGGATATCATGTGTAACTCAAAGGGAAAATAATGGGATAATCAAGATGTTAATGTTCTACACTATTTTAAACAAAGAAAGAGACTATTTTGCCAGTCCCAGTAAAATAGACAAACATGCTTTTAAGCTTTTTTTTTACTGGTCTTGGTAAAATAGACCCCCAGGCTATTTTTGCCGATAAATATTTTTATTCTAATGAACAGAGGTAATGTTAAAAATAACAACAAACAGATTTAACACAGAAGTTTATTTATTTTCACTATCAAATGTAAAGACAATTTAAAATCTTTTCCATCATCAATTGTTAAAACATAAGTTAAAATCATTTATTCATCATCAATTATTATAAGAAATATAAAAGTCTCTGAATATTTTAAGCTCTTTAGGCATAACAGTCTCTGTAAATCCAAAAATTGTCCTTGGGCAAGGGTCTCTTGCTAATACACTTCATGTGTACCTACTGAAAACAACAGTCACAGACCACAGAATCCATATTGTTCAAGTCCTGCCTATACAGCTCACACAACCACTGTGCTGATAATCTCAATTTACCAGCAAAATAGCCTGGAGGTTTATTTTACCAAGACTGGTAAAATAAACTTAAAAGCATGTTTGTCTATTTTACCAGAACCAGCTAAATAGCCTATTGGTTAAACAAAAGGTTAGAAAGGAAAACATCATTGATATTGAAATGTACAATAGCAGCTACTGGCCTTCAGAAACCTAGTTCCTTGAAAAATTGTTTTCAGGGAAAGCTTTTTATAAATTTCAACTGAAGAACAAACTCATTCAATGAATGCTGAATGTTTTCTTATAAGGAAATGGCTGATATTACCATTACCATTATTGCCATCAATAATCTTTAGATGTTTACATAAAATACGCTTTGGAGTAAAGGTCTGTATGAGAGCAAAATAATTTTATTATATTCTATTATTTAAAATTGGGTTGGTTAGATATTGTTTGAAGTATTATTTGTTTGATAAACTAATTGTTGCATTGTTAAAAATAGACTAAAAAACCTATTTTCATAGAATAAAATTGTTTCATTTAACAATTGAATGTTATTAGCAAGTGTTAACACAGATGATTTTGCCTTTTGTTCTACTGCTGATGTTAGGCCAACTGGTATTCTCATATCATTGATAGACATCAGGGAAATTTTAATTATTATATTATTTATTATTTAACACCGTAAAGATCTTTGGAGAGAATAGGATTATAACCTGATCATGCTAGATGTTGCTGCTGTCATTTTCCATAGTGCCTAGGTTTTTATAGAGTAGAGTGGCTACACCCATGCCCAATTGCTTTTGAATTCAGAGTTCTTTCTCCTAGACTGGTTAACAACCAAAGCTAGAGAGCCCAATCTGTCCTTCTATTAAACCCTAGCTGGTGGAAGAAGAGATGGTCATACACTTTTATCAAGGGTATTTGTGTAAGTGCCTTGACTGTAATTTGAACTTATTGCAGCAGTAATCACTGTTACAGAATGCTTGTGTATTTAGGTAGAAACACATGTCTCCAGGAATATTTACCCCACAGCAATCATGGCAGACTCAATGTGAGTCCAAGTAAAAAAAGTAATATACAAAACAATATAAAACAAACAGCAACTAATTGCAAAATAAAATTACCTGAATATACAATTACAATAAAAAAAGAAAATATTTAAAGACTGGTTATGTAGAAAAACATTTAAACTAGAGAATGTGTGTTTTTGTGTGTGAAATTTGTGTCCATGATAGGCACATGTGCATATGTGAGTGTGCAATAAATAAACATGTGTAATAGAGATGTGTGTGAGAGAATTCAACAATAAAAAAAAAAGAAAGAAAAACATGTAAGAATAACGGCCATGTTCCAACTGTACATATGACTATGTCTGTAGGGAAAAATGTGAAAAGAGCCAAAGAGAGAGAAATGTACGCATTTTTATAAGTTTAACATATTGGCTCCCACTGGGGTGTTGTGGTGGTATGTCTGTAAGGCCCACACGACCCTCTGGTGGGTCATTTTCCAATTTCTTTTCTATGAGGATTATTGGGAGTGAGATGTTATAATTGATTATTTATCAGATCATGCTACACCAAAACTACATATTTTTCTAAAAAAAATTTAAATATTTTTTATTTTTTGTCTTATTTTGTTTTCCTTTTGAAATTTCTTGTTTTTTTTAGGTCATTTTTTTTTATTTTTACATATACAGAGCTGTACCATGCATTTGAGTAAACTAAAAGATTGAGTAAACAGAAAATTTAATTGGCAAAACGTTATGAAATTAAAAAAAAGTATACTTTATTTACTTAGGAAACCAATATAATGCCAATAACCAGTAAAATAAACACAAGAATTCTAATCTAATAGAAATCACATTCCTAATAAATAAAAAAAAAATCATATTTCTAATGTCTTGAAAAGATATCAAAGAAAAAATATGAAAGCACATACCACTCAGAAAAGATTCTTATTTTTTATGTCTCTTATTGAAACAGTCAAGGCAAGTGAAGGATTTGTAACAAAAAATTGGGTCAGCCCAATAAAAGACTCAGAGTTGGTTGTATGTGTAAGTTACCTCCCCTTCCACAATGGGCTGTTGAGAGAAGACCTTCTACTGAGGGCAGAAAGCGCTCTTGATGTACAGATGTTCGAAAACCAGATAAGATGAACACAAGCTATTTGAGCAATTGATGGACTATGGCAGAACTAAAATTTGATTTAAAGTTAATTTCAGAGTTTGATGGATCAGTGTCTGGTCTGCCAGTGGTTGAATGGATAGAGAAGCTGGAACTTGTTTGCTGGCTATGTGGAGTGAATTCTTTGGAGCATGCAATCCCTTTGCAACTTACAGGCAAAGCATATGCAGTTTACCAACAACTGGATGACAAAGCAAAATCCGACGTTGACCAGATAAAGACTGCCTTAGTTACGGCCTATGCTATGGGTTTGTTTATGGTGTACAAACAGCTTATTGTGTGGCACTTACAGTGTGGCAAATCTGTGGATGGATACTTGGCTGAATTGAAGAAACTAGCATTCTTGATGGGCGGGATGAATGACCATATGCTGGCTTGTACATTTGTGTACGGGTTGCCAGGCAATGTAAAACAGACTCTTTGTGCATTGTCTAGAATGGACGTGTGCTATCTATTAACCAGCTGCTTGCTCGAGCATGAGCAATTTTGAGAGACAATATGGAGGAAGTCATGGTGGCAATGGCATCCCACCTCTGCATGTTGGTGCTGTGATCAGGAGATCAGGGAAGAGTGTAACAGAGAATCTTGTCAGCCCAATAAAAGACTCAGAGTTGCTTGTATGTGGTGCTATAAGCATCAGGAGTTGCATTCCCTTCCACAATGGGCTGTTGAGAGAAGACCTTGTACTTAGAGTAGGAAGCACTCTCGATGTGTGGATGTGTGAAAATCAAACAAGATGAACACAGGATTACCTTCACATTCAGAAAAAAATGGATTTTTGTTTTGTTTTTTTTATCAGCTTCCTTTACACACTCATTGTTTTCCTCATTTCATTAAAACAGAATTTAAGATATAGTGTTGGGACAACAAAGGAAATGAGGTTTGGGAGCCAAAGTATTAAGGAGCACCCCCCAGTGACGGCTTCTTGGCAAAATCAAACACAATAACATACACCACTTGATTGCACACACAACGATTTCATTATTTCATGAATTAAAATTTTGTATTTAACAGAGAGAATGCAAGATCATTGAAAGGAGACAGTAGATAAAAGATTAAATTTTCTCAAAACTTTGTACACTTCAAAATTTCTGAATGTTGCATTTTGGGATATATAATGAGGGAAGAAGGTTTAGAGAATTTGATACTCAAAGGAATTTTTGAAGGCAAGAGATAACAGTGAATAACCTAGCTATTAAGTTTGTGTAAATTGATGTCAGATCAAAATTGGGAAGAATAATAAAAAAGCAAACATTGTTAAAAGCTACAAAAGATAGGAAGTTGTGGAAAGCCATAGCCATCTACATCCTGAAGAGATACAGTGGATAAAAAAATTAATTTTCTCAAAAGCTTGTATATTTAAAAATATATAAATGTCTAATTTTGATTCCTGAGAAAATACTTTGTATATTAGAAACAGAAACAAGAGACTGATATCTACAGACGATCGATTATATTTTATTTCTTTCAACACAGATTATGTGTGTCAGTTTCCTGTGTTCATGGATCTCTTGCATTTTTCAATTTCATTGCATCGATTTGTTTATACCATGTCCTGATTTATGACATAACATTATGGGAAAGTAGCTAGATGCTAGTGATGCAATATAGAACAAGTTGCCAGTCTGGCTGATGATTAAATGCAATAAATTGGAGCAGTCATTGGTAACCCATTCTTAATTGATCAGTGTGACTAATTTTGTTAAATATAAACAACTTTCTAAATGTTCAATCTATTGTTTAACTGTATCCCAACTTAAATTATGGACATTGAAATTTAAAATAAAATCTGTGCCTTACAAGCTACTTTGACCATAACAAGTAAACATCAAGCATTAGGAAAGAGCTTGGCCAATTCTCTTAAGATGCAATGTTGATGAAGAAGGTTTCCAGCACTTCTGAAATATACGAGAGACTGGAATCAGTTAAGAACAGATTTTGTGCTATATTTACTTTAAGCAAAAATCTACCAAATTTTGCTTGAAATTCAACTCCTTCTATATAAATCTGCTGTTGTTAATCCAATACCTCAACTAATTCTTTTTTTCAATCCTTGTCAGGTGTATTCAGTGAGGGGAGAAAAAGAAGGAGGTGTTGACTAAAATGTGTTATCAACAAGTATACAAAGATTAGGTTGAATTTATCCAAACAAGATTTACTATTATAGACCAAAATGCTGTGAAGCTGCAAAAACAAAAAAAAACAAAAAAACAGCTGGAGACATGACTGCTCTTATGAAACATGTGTGCAAGAACAAAAGAAACTTCAGCACCTTTAAATTTTAATCTGTAATTAGATTCAATTTAAGCTCACACTTGCCTACCACATTGCTTTTAGAATTCATCTTTTGCTATCCCAATGCACTTTTGGAATTCAGAGTATTATTTTCCATCATCTGTTAAAACACTTCTAAGATATTCATGTTTGTAGTTGCTTGATTTTGGTGTCTCCAATTCAGAGTTTTCATCTTGTGACATTCCTTTTGCTGACAACAATATATTTTATCTTCTTTCAATTAATGGTTAGTCCTTTCTTCTTGCTTTCTTTTACTACCTTCTGTATGAGTTTCTGTAGTTTGCTTTCTGTGTCTGCTATCAAAATTGTGTCCTCTGCATATCTTATGTTGTTAAGACTGAAGCTACATATTTACTCATGAAAATAGAGATAATAGTTAACCTTGACTCTATGCCGTAAAAAAAAGTGCTCTTAAACTATGGGTTGTGATCCTAAATGGGGTCGCAAATCAAAATGTTGGGCGCACAAAAATTATATTCAAACACTTAAATTTCAGTTTATGTTATTTAAAAAATGCACAATATTTAACATGATGCACCATGCAAGTGCTGCAGTAATAAAATGCGTGTGTTATGCTGTTGCAACTAGTGAAGTGACAACAGATGTATTTTCAGTTGGTTAGTACCTGGTGTCGCGAAAAATCTCCTGATGAAAAATGGGGTCATGAATGAAAAAAGTTTAAGAAGTACTGCTCTAAATAATGAACAGTTCAGTAAAATTTTGGAAATTCTTGAAGCAGTGAACTGATGTCCTGTCATAGTTTGATGGAAGTGTTAAAAAAAAAAAAACTTTTTCTCTGTGTTTGAAGATTTTAAGAAGGTTCTCTATCCCTTCTTGGAATGCTTCCTAAAATTTCCAACTCTAAGTGATATCACATGAGCATTTCTTAGTTACTCCCTAGTCTCATAAGAATAGAGATTATATGAATTGTAATTGTTGAGTATTAGTAAATCATTCTTTTTCCAGCTCAAAAAAATGCAAGAAATGAAGGAGTCTGATTTAACTGCAATTAAAATTTTTTTTTTTTTTTTTTTTTATTTTACCTTAAAAATTGTCATGGGCCCAACCTTACCTGAAATTATCCTTGATGGCAGGTCAATTACCATAATGAAAACAAAGATATTTTCAATTAGTTACTAGTTATAAGGCAAGCCCTACTTAGGTATGCTACAAGACAGTTTGTGTTGGTCATTTTTAACTCAATGATTCAGAATCTGCTATGAGCTGTCATGTAAAATAAAGATTTGCTTATCAGACAACCTAAGGATTAATTTAAAAACTTATTTTGCTGCTACTTATTCAGTGTTACATATAGCCCTTTTGAAACTGTCTCCTTACTCTTACTGCTCACACAACACCCACCTTCATTAACCCTCTACCTTGAGTGCTCTTGGACCTTGTATAGGGTGATAATTAGTTAAAAAAAAAGAAGTTATTTTTAAGAGTTGAACTACATCCTTTTTTTTTCTAAGAAAATGGTTTCACTTTCCTTCTCTCCTAGTCTTGAACATAGTGGTTTCTTCATTGTTAATTGTTGCAGGCAGACAATTCATTATGGATTCAAATATTTTACTCATGTTATCTTACGTCAGTTACAGGTTTCAGAAGTTTGGTATCTTCTTGTTAAGGAGGCTGACTGGAATTGTCCAGAGTGCTAATTCTCCAAGTTCTTCTCTACTGCAATTGTCCCCAACCTTTTGGAGCCATGGACTGGTGTCATGTAAAACAATTTTTCCATGGACTCAAAGGATGTCAATCATATGCATAACAAAACATAATAAACAAGACTGTGACAGTCTATAAAATAGGGAAGAAATTTGTTATTTTACCTGTGCAGTATGGTACCAAACGGTCCATAGCCTGGTACTAATAACCATTTTTGTAAATGTCATTTTTCTGTAAAGATAATTAATTAACAAACACAATTGTTTTTTAATTTCTAAATCTCAAGGTTACTTTTGTGTGTGTGTGATTGAACATTCTGTGGCTACAGTTTTAATTATAATTTTGTTTTACAATTTTTTACTTAACACGAGGCCCAAGAATCACACAATGTTATTGAATGATCTTGTTTTATGAATGTAGGAGGAGGAGGTAGGTAGTGCAGATCATGAGTATATGTAAGTTTGATTGATTGATTTATTTGTTGTTTTTTCTTTTTCTTTTACAGATTATCAGCTCTTTGTGGTTTATTTAAAGCCAGAATATATTTTAGGTATTGTAAAAATAATTTTTTTGTGAAAGAGAATATCGCAATCATTTTTTTATATAAGAGGTAGGGGCAGATAGATTCATACCATTCTCAAAAATATTTGCACATAAATGAATGAATGTTGTTTGTTTGTTTAATGGCATATCAACTCCTTATGGGTCATTTAAAGCTGAAATTTAATTTTCTTGGAAGCCTGAGTAATTTAATTTACAAATATGTATTGCTGGTAATTTTTTTATTTTACAAAAATGTATTTCTGGTATTATTTTTACTATGAAAATATATTTCTGGTACATGTATACTTTCATAGTGCTTTGACACCAGCTTGGGGGTTAACTATTTGCCCATAGTTGAGACCTTAACAGGTGCTACCACCCCAGGTCATATACAGAGATGAGGATGAGAAATTGCATGGCCAAGTTTGAATTCCAGTTGGATTCATTACAATCACTTATGCACAAATACCCTTGGGAATGGTATGAATCAATAGATATCTATGGGTTAAATAGCAGGACAGATTGAGTCCTATAGCCTTGTTTGGCAACCAGATTATCACAGAAAGAAATGGCAACCTACTGCAAGCAAATTTTCTGCCTTGTCAGTAATGAATTGAAAGAGACATGATCACCTAAGTGTGTGTCACATATGGCACTTAACTGACTGAGTGATCCATGGGTGCTATAGCTTTGGTTGGCAGCCAGTCTACTGCAGAAAGAAATGGTAACTTACTGCAGAAAAATCTTCTGCCTAGTCTCTCATGAATTGAAAGAGACATGATTGACCAATTGTGTATTACGTATGGAATTTAATTGACTGGCTGACTGTGTATAAGGCACAATTAGAACTGATTAGAACATCTACTAATCATTGTTCCTAGTTCTAATTGGACACTGTCTAGTTCACATTCATGATTAATCTGCAAATAAATGCCATCTTTAAGATCATAACAATTCTCTTTTTGACCCACTTTGCTGAAAAACATTCAACTGATAAATCATGAAATTTCAAAATTGCTTTCTAGCTTGATGTTTAGCCGACAATAATTGATTAATAAATGTAAAATAAAATTCCTCCACATAGGAGAACAGCATGGAATCTTCCTCAAAGATGAAGAGGCGATTTGAAGCAACAGAAATGTGATTCTACAGAATGATGCTGAGGATACTATGGACCAAACCTGTGAGCAATGGCAAACTTATATTTGACACCAGGAAGAGGCAGCTGAAATTTCTAGAGCACATAATGAGGAAAGAGTGCTCGGTAAATTTGATACTCACAGGACATTGAAAGCAAGAAAGACAGTGGAAATGAAACCGTGACATATTTAGTGAGCTTGATTAAATGGATGATGAGACAAGTTTCAGGAGAAATAACAGAAACAGAAAATTTATAAATTCCAAGATGATTTTTGAAACAAACTGGTGATGAAAAATATCTTAGCCCAACTATAAAACATTTGCAAAATAAATTCTGATGTTTGCTCATTATGTCAGATTTTTTAAAAATGGGTTGTGTTAAGAACTTTTCAATAACATCTTGTTTTGTTTTTTTTATCATTTCACCCCATGCAAGGCAGTAAAGCTATTAAGACACAAGGGTTACTGAGAGTAAAAGAAAAAAAATAAGAAAACATTATTAAGGAGTGAGAACAATAAAAGAAGAGGAATCAAGAAGACAGTAGATTGATATTTAATATATGTCTTATATTTGTTTATATTTTATATTTAGTAACGAATAAAATTAAATACTAACTTATCTAGTTCTTAATCAGAGCTTTGCAGATATTACATTCATCATCATTTTGTAAAAAAAAAAAAAAAAAAGAGAGAGAGAGAGAAAGAAAAATATGATTTCTAAAAATAAATTCAATCTCATAATCAACTCCCCTGAAAAATAGATGTAATTTCCAAAACTGAGTAGGGACAAGATAAGCGAACCTTTAATTCTATTTATTGCTATTAATTTTTCATCCCTTGATATTGAGTAATTATAAAAACTGCTTACCTTAAAAACATTATCTCCCAGATATACTCTGTCAACCCTTCTTTTTTTCTTTCACTTTTGTTTAACCTTGGTAAGCCAAAGAGAACAGATACTTTCTGCAAAATATGTGAATAAATTTTTCAATTTGTCTCATCTTCACATATATATATTTTTTTAATCATTTCACCCCACACAAGGCAATAAAGCCACTAAGACAAAAGGAGTTATTGAGTGTGAGAGAATATAAGAAAGAAACACTATTATAGAGAGAGAACAATAACAGAACAGGAATTAAGAAGGTTGAAGATTATGATTGACATTGCATTTAAATTTTTAAAGATCAAAGTTTACTGGGAAGCAAGAAGCCAGAAGAGAGTTCCACAAATGAGAAGTGTCATAGAAGGAATGGTTAGCATAGAACTTAAATTAGAAATGTTAATCAAAATTCTGAAATTAAATTCATTTAATAAAGGTTTTTATTAATGAATATATAGTTTAATTAAGATTTGTTGATTATCTGGAAAAAGAGAGAGACAATTATTTTAAATATTATCTTAGGGGTTCACTCACTTTTGCACAGCACTGTATATATTCCAGAGATTGAAATGAAAAAACTACCCTTCTCTGTATACTGGTATCTTTTGGTGATCCAGAAAAAATGTCATGATATACTTATCTGAAATGCTGGAACAAAGAAAACTATGCCTGCATAAAGAAAGGAAGATCAGGCAAAGAATAAATTGTTATGTTTACTTAATTTTACTTTTAGTTTCATATTTAGGCAGCTGATCTAAAAAATATCTGACATTGTTAACTGGGGCAAGAAATGGCTTGCTAATTTTAATACTTCCAAAATGAAACTGCTCTCTTTTAATCATCTTCGAGAACCTTTTTTGTCTATCAGCATGGATGACACTAATCTCCAGGAGAGTAATTCATTGTGCCTTCTTAAGTTAACATGTTCTACTGACGCAAAATAGAAAGATTATATTGAATCAATTGCTAGATCTGCTGCTAAGAAAGTTGGTTCACAGTGTTGTGCAAAGCGGTTTTTCTTGACAGAATCAATCTTACACAATTATAAATCTACCATTTCAGTGATTGCACAGGTCAGTGTTGCCAACATTGTGTGAAAATTTTGTGTGAATTGATTGGACGGTTTTTGAAATATTAGAAAAAAGTTATCTTGATAATAATTTGGCACACAGTGTATATATATTAACTTAGACAATGCTATTTTTTTAAATAATTTGTACGAACTATTGTATACTATTTTCTGTTATGAATACATAATAAAACTCTAATCTAATTGTTTTAGTGGTGGAATTTGTTTTGTATCTTAATTGCAATAGTGCCACTAGCATACAAGGGGTTACTGGAAGTGAAAGAGAATGAGAAACTTTAGTGAGGAGATAGGACAATAAAAAAACAGGTCAAGGAAGAAAGTAGATTGCAACTGACATTTAAATTTTTGAAGATTGTAGATGGCAGGGAAGCAAGAAACTGGAAGAGAGTTTCACAGGAAAGTGGTGCAAGAAACTATTAGAACAGACAGTTACATCTATTACAACAGTAAAACAGTGAGACATAACTGCCAATCTAGTAGTACATTTAAATTCATACAGTCATGGTAACAAAAATGAAAATACATCTGAAAAATTACTATGAAAATGTTTATAGAAAAGCCACATCATGATGGTAGAAAAGTGAGTGAAGTCGAGATGTCAGGTTAGGACTAATTACATTATGAACCCTTCTTTGGATTTTATTGAGAATTTCAAGATATATAGTAGGAGCACCAGAACAGAATTAAAGATGAAAAATCTTTGAGAAAGTGATATAAAACTACTTAAAACAACAATTCAGAATTTTTGCTTTGTATTGTTGGACAGTCTTACCAATATCTGGTCATTGAAGCAGACACCTACCCAAGAAACTAAAAGAATGAAAATGAACTTTTTATTTCCTAAAAACAAAAACATGCCAACAAAATATAAAAATGTTAAATACCTTCTTTTTGACCCTGAAAAAAAAAACAAAAAAACTAGAGGATACTGCAAAGTACTGTCTTTACTCACAAGTCAGGACCACATCTTTCCTCTTTGGCATCAATGAAAACTCTGTCTCTCTGCTGATTGGTTGTTAAGGGTACATGACTGTCCAAGCATAATGCATACTAACTTAGGAAGAGGAAAGGAAGTCATTCTAACACTATCATCAAAATTCACTATAAATGTTAATCAAATCTCTATGTGAATTTAGTGTGTCTTATTGTTTGAACAAGTTATGACAAATACTTAAATGTTGGCAAAAGATTTTAAACACATATTTACATTATTCAGACTATTGTCCTCATCTTTGTTGCCATATTTATTATAACGTTTCGGCCATTGTATGCTCCGGCCTTCTTCAGGTGGTTGGAATGTCAAACTGAACCCTTCATTTCATTCACTGGGGTAGACTGTTCTAGTTCCATATGCCATGTTTAATAGATATCAGTTATTTCCTGTTGATTCCCCTCTCCAAGTTCTCCACTGCTTAAGCCAGGTATTGAACTCACACTCTTTGGGTCCTCCTGTCACTGGATCTAAACAATGCCTTTATTCACTTTGCCATGTGTCTTGAAGAAGGCCGGAGCGTACAACGGCTGGAATGTTGTAATAAATATAGCAACAAAGATGAGGACAATAGTCCGAATATTGTAAATAGTGCACATAATACCTCATTTCAGAAATATAGACAGAGATTTTAAAGTTGAATATTCTTTGTCTGTGAGACATTTTGTAAAAGCCACTTCACTTTTACATTTTTTATATTTCTCTTTCTATTCTATGCTTGGACTGCAAGTAAATAATCTTAGAGAAAATGGAAACAAAAAGACACATACATATAATCAGAAAGAAACAAGACACACAGGCTTCTCTTACTCACAGCCATTTTAACTATTGATCTGAAAAAGCAATTGTATACAGCAGACAGGGTACCCCTAAAAGGCATTAAAGAATTTTTTTTCCTTAAATGTAAAGTAACCACTTACCTTGGCTTTTTCAATAGTGAAAGAAGAAAAAAATGAAATGAACACAATTCAGATTTGAAATTAAAAAATATTTAGAATTAGAGAAAGACAGTTGAATTTTCTAGGGCACATAATATGGAAAAAAGGCTTGAAGAATTTGATACTCATAAAACATATTGAAGGCAAGAGGGACAGAGGAAAGCAGTAAATGATTGGCAGAATAAAGATTAAGAGAGATAAACCTTACAAAAAGCTACAAAGGACAGGAAGTTGTGGAGAACCATTATCGCCAAAGTTCTGAAGGGACATAGCACATAGAAGAAGAAGATTGGATTTTCAATGAATTTCTGTAGTAAAATAATTTACAGTACAATACTGTAGAACCTTCCTTTAAGTCTCTGAACTGGAATGTTCAAGTTCTCAAAGGAGAGAAGGCTGTTCAGGAAAATTATGTTTTTAAATAAAACTGCAATTAAACAAATTTGATAGTTCTGAAAAAGATGTGTTGAATATGGTAAACTTGCTGGAATTTAGGTGTTAAAAAAATGTTTCCAAGGATAATAAAAGAACAATCTGAAAAAGTCAGTAGCTCCATGAAAGTGTCTATTCTGTCTGAAAAGTCAAGAGGAATCTAGAAGATGGACCCAAGCATTTATGTAAAACTGTTGGAAGTAACAAAATGTTGCCAAGAATAGAAAGAATGAGGAGGAAAGATTATTTATTGCATAAATTATACAACTGTGGCACAAGGCTGTAGGGGGAAGTGGAGGAAGGTGGGTCATCGTTGACTATCCTACACCTAGCTAATCTGATTAATGAGGAGGAAAGAAATATTGTAGCTATTTAAGGGTTGATAATCAAATAAATTGATTGGGAAAATAGCAGGTATTTGTAATATTGAAGGATCCTGAAAACAGTTTTCTGAAAAAAAAAAATAAATAAATGAACAAAAATGACCTGACAAACCTGTAGTAGAATTGTTTGAGACAATACTTATTGCTTATCAGTAAGCTTTAATAAACCTGGTATTTACCTAGTCCCTCTATGAGATGAGATGTGACACAGGGTTGAAATTTCTGTGGGGAACCCTAGTGCTTTATTGCCCGTTTTTCTCAGCTGAGTTTCTGTCTGTGGACAGAGCTCTGACTGAGTCTTCCTCTGCCCAAAAACAGAGAGCTTGGGAACCAGAGCCAGGCAGTGAACTACCTGACTCATTTGAGCTTTGATATACTCAACCCAGTCCAGGGATTATTGTGGGAACACAAGTATTTCCACTTGGGCTAATTGTCAAAATTTATCCAGCCCCTGCATTCATGAGATCAGGTACAATTTTTGTCTGTTTTTCTCAATCGAGTCTTCTTCACTAGACAGAGCTCCAACTGTGTCTCCCTATGCCCCAAAACAGAGAACTTGACAATGGTGAGCCAAAGTCACCACGAGAGCCAGACAGGGAACTGTCTGACTCTGACAAGGTTTGATAAACTCAGTATTTACCCAGTGCATCAGAGATAAGATGTGACACAAGGTCTAGGTTTTTGTGTGGAACCTGAGTCTTTCCACCCTGGCCAATGGTCAAAATTTACCCAGCCAACACATTCATGGGATTGGGTACAATTCTTGTCTCTTTTTCTTAGTCATGACTTTGTCGCTAAACAGAACCCCAACTGAATCTCCCTCTACCCAAAGACAGAGAGTTTGACAATATCAAGCCAAAGCCAGCGCTAGAGCCCAACAGTAAACTGTTTTCCCCACAAAGCAGGATGTGGCACAAGGCTGGTTTTTAACATCGGGCAATTTTGAGCATGGCCTCTGGCAAAAAATCCCTGTAGACTCCACATACACAGGGTCAGGTGGCTGTCTACTGCCCCAGACAAGACTCAGCCCATAGGCTCGTCTGTGTTCCTCTTTGCTCAAAAGGCAGAGCATTCAATGATATTTATTGTACGTGAGTTGTACAAATATGGCACAAGGCCAAAAAAGGGAGACTAGGGAAAAGGATGGTCATCATCTGTCTTAAGGTTAAACTTAGCTAGTCACAATCACTGGCCCAGACATATAAGCAGTATTCCTTTCACCAAAACAATGCATTCTTACTTGCCATTCTTTCCTCATCCACCATAATGCCTCGGAAACTCTATGAAATCCTAACTAATCCCCATATTTACAAATCATTGTTTGTCAGGGGAGAGGGAATAAAAATAACAATTTAAAATCTAAAAACTCCAATGAGTATTTACTATTTACATATGTGTACAAAAACTATATACAAGAAACTAAACAAAAATTTCAACGGCATATTAACAGAGCTGTCTTGAATATATGTGTTCAAGACAGATCCATTAATGGGGGAGATGGATCATCCCACAAAACCCTACATAAAAAAAAAATAATAATAATTCAGCATTAGTATTTACTTGACAATAAGTGAATGAATGGACGAACATTATGGCTGCAATTTGCTATGGTGAGTAGAGTTATTTACCTTGACTGGATCGACAGGAAGTGACGTACAGGAATTGGATTGGTAGAGATACTATTTATTCAAACTAAAGAACAAGTCATTTTTTTCCTTTTTAGTATGATTTTTGACTGTTCAATAGAGAGTATTATATTCCAAAATATTTAATAATTAATTGCAGAATTTGTTTCACTAAGTCTTATGAACAAAGTAAGTGATTAAAAAAAAGCAAATATTGTGTATTATTCAGTATTATTTATTTTAAGTCATTTTATCCCAAGCAAGGCAGGAAAAAGCCAGTGAAACAAGAGGGGTTACTGACTCTGAATGTGAAAGAATAAAAAAAGAAAAAGAAATTATTCATTATTAAAGAGCGAGAACAATAAAAGAAGAGGAATCAAGAAGACACTTGACTCTAGCTGAATTGAATTCTATAAATTTATTCTTTTCATTTCTCTGGTAAGTCGCTTGGCCTCATTGTACAATGTAAAAAAAAAATTCTTTTGAAGTTTTGAGTGTATCACCGTTGTTTCTGTAGCCTCTGTTATCCAACTCTTCTTTGAAAGTAGTGATGAATTTAATTTATACTACTTTGTGTGACTCATGATTTCATCGTATCTGATTTACTTTAAAAAAAAAATATGTATCCATCATGGATTCACTTAAGTGAATAAAAGCCCACCTGTTTCCAAGAAAGATAATTATAAAAAATAAATGAAGAGCAAATGAGAAGTGTGAAGTTTCACTCGTTTAGAGAAAACAAAGGTAAAAATTGGAAATAGATCTTAGTCTCAATGAAAAAAAGAAGGGGATAATGTTTCACAATTGAAAGTCAAGAGAATTGGACGGAGTGGATCCTAGACTAAACGAAACCCTGAATGGGACTCTGTTGGCTTTGATGAATTTGGAAGACTAAAAAAAGAGCTTTCAATATTAGTAGTAATATTGTTAACATTTAGAGCCAAATTTTACGGTACGTTGATGCCTGAAAGGTACCACCAAACCAAAAATGGATACTTTTTTCCGAATGAAAGCAAAAAATTTCTACCCCTCTCTCCTGTTTTTTTTAAAATATTTGCCAAACATTAGGAAATTATCTGAGTAAAACGAAATTTTTAGTACCTCTAATGAATGCATATAGATTATTTTATTAGAAAACCTTTTGAAAAATTTGGGTATGTGTTACCGCCCAAACACACTTCGATATGTTGTGTATATTTTGGTAAAAGAAAATTGGTAAATTAAATTTGCAGTATAAGCACCAAAATCGCAATGTACCATTCTGGTGTGAAATTGTCTGGTTATTTCGAAAATGACATAAAACATTGCGCTTGATTATCGTTTTCGATTTATCGTCAATGCAAGTTCGATCCCATTGGCGTTGTGGCGTTGTTTACATACGTTTTCCTCTCCGTAGTAAAGTGCGGAAGCTTACTTAACGGATTTACAGCTTTTCGTATCTTACTCATCTTGATAACTACGCGATTTTCGCGGTGTTATTTTAAAATGCGCTTGTTTTTTAAAATGAATAGTATTTTTCATTATTACCCTTAAATCTGCTTAGCTTAATGAAACAAAATCTCACCCTAAATGTATTTTATAAAGCTTTTTTTTTGAGTTTTTAGGTACCTCTACGAAATCGCTAAAAAAAAAAAAGCATAGTCACTTAAGTCTGATGAAAAAGACGCCAAACTTTATGAAAACAAAATTTTATCGTCTAAAAATGCTTATGTTTTTTATGAAGAGGATAGACCAAATTTTTTAAGAATTATTTAAAAAAATTTTTTCCATCTTTTTAGAATATTCTAAATTTTGATTTAAAAACTTTGTTGCAACAAGGGGTAGTAAATAATAATTTTTAGCGCGTTTTTTTGTATTACAGTTACACACATTAATTTGGAAAATCTTGCAAAAATAAAAATAATTGTCAGAAACTATTCACAGAATATCGAAATTATTATAAATATGTTGTTTTTTATTTTTATAAAAGTCATGGCAGAAATTTTTTTTTCATATTTATTAACACCCCCCCATAACTAATTTTATGAAAAACTCTAGAGAAATTCGATCGCGCCCCCCCTTACAGATTACAATAGTTAAAAGCACAAGGCTTTGCTTTGAAGAATGCAAATCATGTTGTTTTTTTTTTAATTGTAGCCAACGTACCTGAAAATCAGTTCTGAATTGTAACATACAAAACTCAATAAAACAAATATATTATTTAATTTCAAATGCTTTTTAGTTTTGTTTTTATTTGTTTTTATGAATATGGACAATATTTTCTGAAAGCAAAAAAATTTTTCAATGAAAATTGAATTTTTAATACAATTATTTGTTATTTCTTTTAATTATAATAGATTTTTACATTAAGTTTTTAAAAATATTATAAAATTAGTTAAAAGCAACGCCGAGCTTTCAATTGTGTCCAGATGAGATCGTCATTGTCTACCGCTTTGAAAATTGTATCGTTTGGACCAATCAGATTTATTAGTCATGGTAATTAAAAAATGTAACTTTTTTTTGTGCTTATAATCGAGTGGTAATTATAAAGTACGGAAGATCAATCAGGATACAATTTAGTTGCATTATTTGAGTTCAGCATTGTTCTCTGCTCTTAAGGCCTTTACTTTTTTTGCGAAACACGTATGGAGAAGTTTGATTTTTCGATTTCAACTGAGAAGGGTACCTATAATAAGTATCAGTATCATCTTATGAAATTTAACTACTGCTAAACTTTAATTTATGATCTTATTTTGATTTTAATCTCAGTTATGTCATTTTTCCATAAATGAAATATCAAAATTAATAACAAAATGAATGGAAATACAAATAACACTAATAAATGTATATAAAATTATAGTATTTTATGTACACTTCTGATAAAAATTCATAAGGTACGTATAAATTAATTAGATACCTTTTTCTTATGAAATTTAATCTCACTCTTAAACAGTCTTATTTTTTAATTTCTTTATATTTTCCATAAAGCATCGTAAACGTAAAGATGAAAGCTAAGTACAAAAAAAAAAAAAATGAAAAATTAGAGCGCTGAAAGTTTTCCTTAAAAGTAACGAGGTAAATAATTTGTTCATTTAAATCTAAATAATTTCACTTCCTTCCATCCGTAGAAAGAATTATCCTCCCGTAAGTTATCTAAACGTCATGAATCACAGCTGTCATCACTTGTCAAAGAAATACTTTGATCTTTCCTCTTTAATAATAATATGAACATTAGATGATAAAAAATTGTTTTCGTCAAGTTCGGCGTCTTTTTCATCATGCTATCTCTGTTTGTTTACATTTTCGTGGAGGTACCTACTTTAAATTCATGAAACTTTCGCGACACATAAAAAAAAAAAAAATATCGTTGAAAAAAAAGGAAAAAATCCTTTTTGTTTACTTTTTTCATGCACGTAATATTTATTTTAATTGTTGGATTTTACGTTTTTTCGCGCATTATTTCGTGCATTCATTTCAAACTTCGCACATTGCGCAATAATCAAGACAAGTGAAGTTCTGCGCCGCATGACTGATCGAGGCAAACGTATGTAAACAAAGCCAGTAATGGCGGACGTTCTGAGTACGTGATGAGAAAGAAGTCGAACTTACATTGTCCATAACTTCTAAACGGTAATCGAGCGCAATGTTTTAATGTCATTTTCGAAATAGCCAGGCAATTTTACACCAGAATGGCACATTCTCAATAGATATCTCTAAATTGTTTGATAGGGTCTGGCATGCCAACCTCCTTCGTAAGATTAAGGGATACGGAATTTCCGGTCAATTATTTCACTTAATATGATCATTCCTGTCAAACCGTATAATGAAGGTTGTCCTTAATGGATTCTCCTCCAGTTCCTTTCCCAAAAACACAGGTGTTCCCTAAGGCTCCATCCTAAGCCCTACTCATTTCCTTATCTTCATTAACAATCTCCCTCATGTCATCAGTTCCCAAGTAGGCATCTATGCTGACAACACAACTATTTACTCCTGCCCCAATAGCAAGCCTAGTATTGCTGACAAAACTAACCTGGCCATTAGTCTTGAAAAACATCTCCAATCGGTTGTTGATATGTCCTGGAAAGGGATATATTTGATCGAAGTAGCTAAGGGGTTTTGGCTACTGTAACCAAATAGTACACAGTAGCAGTAATCGACTGGTACTCGTCGTAGTCACAGGTAATAAGTGTAGACCAATAGGATAGCCAATGGGCGTCGTCATAGACTTAAACTCTGTCGTACCTATACATCCGTCTGTATTTATGACTGACACCAGCCAATCATATTCCAGTGAGGGGGAACTCCGGTGTATGCATATTCCATTATATCAGGATTAAATTGTGGCAGCAAGAAAAAAGAGGGGGAAGTTGGAAGCCATGAGGACTTCAAATCCCCTATTCTTCTCTTTACAAGTACATTTAAAGGTACTAACAAAAAAGACAAGACTCTTACTCAGTCAAATTTGTAAAGAAACATTGGCAAACTTTAACCTTCACCCCCATAAAAATCAGCGTATGAAAAGGGTGGTTTTCCCCTTAACATTGTCGGATTTTTTTTTATGCTGACAGATTGGGAGGAGGGGGAAACTCGGACAGCTAGGCAACTCAGAAGTGTTGTACCTGAAACTCAATGTGAAAGGAGAAAAAAAAGATAGAACTCTTGCCTGTTGTAGCAGCACTTCACGGCATCCCCGGGTATGTTTTGAGATTGCAATGAACTGCTTCATTGCTTACAAGCAATGTCTGTCCTTGTAATAGTAACAGTATAACAGACTAACAGTCTTAACAACATAAGTATAATAACTCTCTGGAGGGTGAAAGGGATTTCCTTTATAGCTTTCTAGACGGTCCATCCAATCAGATAGGATCTAACACAACACAAAACTGGTCGAAAAAAAAACAGTATCCCTGCTTTTTTACTTTGACAGACTACCACACGACCATTTGAATTCTATTGCTTCTCCCCTACACATTAAGCTTCTTGGTGAGTACAAGTTACAACAACACTGCTATATTGTATCATCACTCCATCAGTAATGTTTATTTACATGATTATAAAATATATGAACCACGTACAATGCAATATTATTTACCATTTTACAGAAATAAATATGAAAAATTTGTTTTTTTGTAAAAGTCATGTATTGTAAACTATCTACAATGAAATATTTATTATTTACCATTTTATAAATAACTATGAAAAGATTTTTTTATTCATAATTTGATTAAAAATATCAATGGATTATAAAACAAATATTTCTTTCTTTATGAATTAATAAATTATAAACATTGCACTGTATTAGTTCACATTGTGGCTAAGTGGTAGGATAATTATTTTATCATAAACTTTGTGAATAAAATGAACTGACTCAATCTTGATTCAGTTCATTTTATTTGTTATAGTTTCCTTATAACCCTTGAATCATTTCGTTTTATTCCCAAAGTTTCCAATAAAATAATTATCCTACCAACATGATATAAACACAGATCCTTCTGATATGAACACATTTGTCACAGCATTTTTTAAATTAGCTTTTCTTGCAATTTAATATTATCTGTTTTATTGAAACTAATTCTTATGTTTAAACATTCAAACATTTTTTTAGTTTTTCATACAATTTTAATATATTTTTTCTTAAAATAATTTATATATTAATTTTTACACAATCCCAACATTTTAATTATTTTTTTCTCATACAGTTTTAATATCATTTTTATTAAAAAAATAATTGTTATAGACTCACCCATTGAGATTAATAAATGCTCTGATAGAAATTTAAAAGAAGACATGAAGATGTGGAAGACAGTTCCCACAATATAATTCTGTTTCAATCTTAAACCATGCTGAGACTTTGGTCTCACACTCAGTGACTGGTGGTATTTTTCGATTGTGGGGTAAATGGGACAATGTGTGTTGAAATATGGTTTAAATGATTCTTTGAATTATGATGATAAAAAACAGTAGTATGATATAGCATATGACAAAGTGATTAGAATGTTTATTTTCCAACCATAAGACACGGGTTTAAATCTCAACATGGTTGATTTGTCAGGACTGGTCTGAAGCCACTCGTTCCTTACTTTCTATCCTTGATAGAATTCAAAATCAAATATGCACTTTCGTGATGGATGACTGACTTTCTACTCAGCAATTTTTCTCAGAGATGCAACATCATAATCCTATTTCTATTTCCATGGAAAATGTTTAAATGAGCTCCAGCCTTAAATAACACCAGTTCTGACCTTTACAGCTAAGACATATCATGCTATGTCCATGCAATCAAATCCTCTTCATTTCCGCCATATTTCAATTGTAAGGACAAAGTTCCACTCAGTTATTTCCACCTCTTCTCCCCTCTATAGGTTAATTAGTAAGACTTTTATCACTAAATCATTATCTAAAAAAAAAATTTTTTTTACAATCTAAAAGTATTTTCTGGCTTTAAATAACCTGCAAAGGGTTGATAAAGCATAAAAAAATGTATCAATGAAATCAATTTGCTTATCCACTTCCTGCTTGTATAAATGGCTGGTAGCACAGGGACTAGGAGAGATACTAAGGGAAGAAACCTTATTAGAAAAATGCTTGTCTTATTCTATTGCTCTAGAAAAAACCTGCATGTTTCTTCAATCTTTTATCTTTGCAAGAGTCATATTAAATCAAACTGGAGTATTGTGACCTGAAGTGGTGAAATATGGTTTAAATGATTCTTTGAATTATGGTGATAAAAAAAAAACAATATGATATAGCATATGGCAGTGATTAAAATGTTTACTTTCCAACCATGAGATCTGGATTCAAATCTAGACATGGTCGATTTTTCAGGAAGGTGACATCTTCATGTTATCAGCCTGAGGAGGTGATCCCAGTTTGTGGCACCTTTGGAAAATGAATGAAAATCACAGCATGGGTTAACCCAAGCCTTTTGAGTTGAACTGGGTTAGCAAAACTATTTGGGAGGCGTCAATGGCTGTGATAGCATGAAGTCACAAGTCATCATGTTCAAAAATACAGACAGTTGATCCTGCCAGCATTATCTCCAAGAAACTGTAAAATATGGTCCACTCAGCATAGTTGCCATATAAACCATAGGTGGGCTCTGTGGGTTTTGAACAATGTGCCTGAGAAGATGACTGAAATAGGGATTGGCTAGTTGCCCTAACAGACAGTTATACTTGGAAATGAGCAGCTAGCCATTATAATGATTTTTTTTTGTAAATGGTTGGCAAGACAAGAATTAGAAGAGATAGCAAAGAGACAAATATTGCTAAAAGCTACAGGAGATTGTGAAGAACCATGATCAGCCACATCTGGAAGAGACTCAGTATATAGAAAAAGAAGATCTGAACTGAATTTTGTGTGAGGCTTGGCAAATCTGCTATTGAGACAACTGAAAATGCTTCATCAGGACACTTAGCATCAGAGGTGATCGAAAATCTCTAATGAGGAAAGGGAGCTTGGGAAATCTGATACTCACAAGACATTGAAGGTAAGAGGGACAGAGGAAAACACCATATAACCTACCTATTGTGTTTCCCTTGGTCTGGAATAACAGAAGTTGGCAGGTCATCTTATTTGATGCATAATAACGATATACTAAAATGACAATAATCTAGGACTGCCTTAACAAAAAAATATCTCAAATCTTCGGGAATGTTCATCACAGCACATATTGAAGGCAAGGAGGACAGGAAAACAATGCATAACCTATTGAGTTTTTTGTAAATGATTGGCAGAACAAAGATTAGGAAAGACAGCAAAGAGCATTTCTAAGAGCTTTAAGGAACAAGAAAGTATGGTGAACCATGATTGGCCTCAGCACATAGAAAAAGAAGCCCTGAATTACATTTTTTTGAAGCTTTGCAAATTTGCTATTTAGACATCTCAAAATGCTTCATCAAGACACTTATGCATAGCATCAGAGATGGTTGAAATTTCTAGAGTACATAATGAGGAAAAAGAGCTTGGAAAATTTGATACTCACAGGACATATTGAAAGCAAGAAGGACATAGGAAAATAATATGTAAACCTACTTATTGAGGTTGTATAAATAGTTGGCAGAACAAGGACAAGGGGAGATAGTAAAAAGACTGTTTATTAATAGCTACAATGGATAGGAATGTGTGGAGAACCATAATCACCTACATCCTGATGGGACATGTCATACAGAAGTAATGATATTCTAAAATTATAATAATCCAGGCCAGTTGTAAGGCTTTTAGGATGACTATCATAATTAAGAAAATCTCTGAAGAAAGTTGTAATGAGATTGAACTTTAAAGATAATACAGCTCTGATGTTTTGACAGGTGATCAATCTACATGCAACAATATCTGGTCATTAGGAGTAAATCCCAGTATATACTTGAAGAAAGCTCAGAGAAATCTCTTGATTAAAGTATGGATTTGTTGTAACAAAACTTTGCCAAACAAAATTCTCTTAAGTTGCATTGTCATTTTGCTCATGTTTACGGTCATATCACATTGAAATACCAGTTCCCATACAATCACTGAAGTTAAGCAATACTGAACCTGGTCAATACCTAGATGAGTGACCATTATGGAATACCAGGTGCTTGGAAATGTAGATGGTATAATGGATAATGGTTTGGAATTGTTAATTGGAAAGCCAAGTCCTAATTCCATTTGAGCTTGTTATATTCACCTACATGCAAATATCCATGGGAAAGGTATGAATCCACCTCTTCTCCCCTCTATAGGTTAATTAGTAAGACTTTTATTATTAAATCATTATTTTAAAAAAAAAAAATTTTACAAACTAAAAGTATTTTCTGGCTTTAAATAACCTGCAAAGGGTTGATGAAGCATAAAAAAATGTATCAATGAAATCAGTTTGCTTATCCACCTCCTGCTTGTATAAATGGCTGGTAGCACAGGGACTAGGAGAGATACTAAGGGAAGAAACCTTATTAGAAAAATGCTTGTCTTATTCTATTGCTCTAGAAAAAACCTGCATGTTTCTTCAATCTTTTATCTTTGCAAGAGTCATATTAAATCAAACTGGAGTATTGTGACCTGAAGTGGTGAAATATGGTTTAAATGATTCTTTGAAGTATGATGATAAAAAAAATAGTATGCTATAACATATAGCATATGGCAGAGTGATTAAAATGTTTACTTTCCAACCATGAGATCCGGGTTCAAATCTCAACATGGTTGATTTGTCAGGACTGGTCTGAAGCTACTCGGTCCTTACTTTCTATCCTTGATAGAATTCAAAATCAAATATGCACTTTTGTGATGGATGACTGACTCAGCAATATTTCTCAGAGATGCAACATCATAATCCTATTTCTATTTCCATGGAAAATGTTTAAATGGGCTCCAGCCTTAAATAACACCAGTTCTGACCTTTACAGCTAAGACATATCATGCTATGTCCATGGAGTCAAATCCTCTTCATTTCCTCCATATTTCAGTTGTAAGGACAAAGTTCCACTCAGTTATTTCCACAAGGACTGCTACTTTGTGAAACTGACTCCCACTTGGATGCTTTCCTGAATACAATAACTTTACCCTCTTCCAGTCAAGGGTCAATCATTATCTCTCCTCCTTACCATAAGCTTCACTTCCTACAATATCTTAGAATCTTTTCACACACCCCAGGTGGATTGCCTTGCACACACTTTATTTAGCAACCTTATATTATGAGTGACTTTTGAGCCTTGTATTGGGGGTACTTTAGTAAAACAAAAAACAAACAAAACAGATGAAGAATGGAAATTTGTGGAGAGCCATGATCGCCCATGTTCTGAAGTGACATGAAATATGATGATTGGCAATTATAAAATGGCAACATCAAGAAGGATGGCTTCATTATTCAATAGCTCAGCAATTGCTAAATTTATTTGGCCTGAAACTTTGGGTAGCTCATCAAATCAATTTATTTGCTGTTTTACTTAGTGCTCAAGTTAGTGACTGCTACAATATTTATGCTTGAACTTAAGGCATTTATTCTATTCTATTATGTGTATTGTGTTTCAATACATACTTTTCAGTTTAACCATTACAGAAACATTACTTTGCACTGATTCCAATTGCAGCTATCTAAAAAAATACAAGGCTGTAGTCAACAAAATCTTATCTACCATCCTAACAGCACCCAGTTCTTGATAATAAATGAAATAGTCAAAAGTACTTAAGAAAAAAAAAAAACATAAAAAAATGGACTTTGGTCAGTTCATCTCTAATTTTGATCCCCAAAAAACATCATTTTATTTGAAAATTGAAGAAATACAATAAAAAGTTAAGTCGAGAAGCCATGTCAGTTGAATTTAACAAAACTTATTTAGATCAATTCTTACTGCCTAAATACACTTAACATAAATCTGAAAGAAAAATTCACAATTTATCTAAACTGACTAAAAGTTTTGAGATGTTAACGCTCATCAAGGTCAGATATGACTTGTATTATTGACAAAGTATTTTTTTTTAATTGCTTATAAAGAAAATTTCAAGTTTGCAATTTTCTGTATTTAATAAATGATTTTAAAAATATATATACAGTGTAACCCTGATATAAGAGATTTGTCAGGACCAGAGAAGAAGTCTCTTATATCCGGGTTTGTTCTATTTTGTTTAGGTAAGTATGGCTCTAATTTGGGACCAGAGAAAATCTCTCTTATATCCGGGTTTCACTGTACTGTCAATAATATAATTATTCTTGTCTGACACTGGGAACCTAAATGTAAAATAAAATATGATAAAAAAAAAAAAAAGAATTAAAATAAGGCATTTGCTTTCCTTTAGAACCCACATCTTTTTTCTCTCTTTCTTTCTACCTTTCTCTCTCAGCTAGTGTGAAGGCAGCCCTCAAATAAAAAGAGGAAGAAAAAACTGAACATGGCTGCAAAACTGTGGAAGTTTACTGGTTCATGGGTTTAGCCTTTGTAACTAAAAACTACAAAAATAACAGGCTCCACACATAACTTCTATGTGAAAAGAAAGGAACACCAAAAATAAGGGAATTTTGGTCAATCAAAAAAGTTGACAGAGAGATTTTTGATTTTAGCTGAAACCAAGCTTGACATCAGTCATAGGGATCCCCATCTAAAAGGATATAAACAGTTGAGAGGCAGAAGAGAAACTAATCAAACATGGTGCATGAAGTGGTCATCTGTTTCAGACCTTTTTTTAAACTTCTTCAAGATCAGATTTCTAAACTATTAACTAACAATCTGAAACAGACTTTCTCTCAAGTGCTACCAAGATCTGACTTATAAACAAACTTTCACTACCCTGAATTACAAATGACTCCCTCCACTCAGTCAAATAGATAAATATATTATTTGTTTATACCCTTGACCCTGTTCATTTTTATTCCAAAGTTTCCAGTCAATAAATACCCAAGAACCCCCTAGCACACTACCCACAAGATAAGTATTGTCAATTTTTTGTTTTGTCTATTGATAATTATTTCTCTAGATATCTATTGAGCATTCTTAGCAAAATTCTGCTTCCCTTGACAGGTTTAATTACTTAATTTTATCTATATCAACAATAGGTGTTATCATTTTCAGTGTGTGTGTGTATGTGTGTGTGTGTGCAAGACTCTCCCATTGGATTGAGTTCTCTAGGTCACTGGCATGTTTATGAAAAAATAAATATGCAAAAATTTGCCTCTCTCCCTGCCAGGTGCTGATAGCCTAAAGGTTAGAATCTCCGACTAACTTAAAGCCATTGGATATCTAGCCACACAGCTGAGCTGTGATACAACAAAATTGTCTGTTGATGACGAGTTATATATATATATATATATATATATATATATATGGTGTGTGTGTATTTTTTTTGTATATATTAATACATAAGTAATATTTGCTAGATACTGATACAATAGATTTTAGTTGCTAATATCACGTATAATAAATGAAAAAAAAACATTGTAGATGAGTAAAAAAAATGATTTAGCAGTTAGTAAATTAAAGCAATCCTTACTGACAGAATAGACCTATTGTATGTATAAATATTATTTTGTACATGTGTTTTACTATAGTACGATAGTGTAAATGATTTTACTGTAGGAATGCATTGATAATCAAAACAAATTGTCAGTTATTAAGAAAGTAAGTGTTACTGGTAAACCAAGATCATTATATGTATAATTATTTTGTAGTAGTGTTTTACTACTATGGTATTAAATATGGATTACTTCAGCCCATTAATGCTGACCATAAAATCTGGTAATATAAGTTAAAATAAAATTATTGCTTCCCAGAGATTTCTACTCATCTTGGATATTGCTTTCAATTCTTATTTACATCTTTTTTAATGCTTGATCATAAGTTTTCTGTTGGGTTAATTGGTGTCTTTGAAATATTTTTGGCAAGATGGGCAATAGTTATCTTTGTAGAATATAAAAATACATTGTCTTCAGGTTAAAGCCTTTTCTTTCGGGTCTGGAGCACTGAAAAATGTCTGGTCCAAAAACTAGGAAGAGTAATTCCCTGTATTTATCTTGAAGCATAGGGACTTAAAATTTTACTTCCTACGAGTTCAAAACATTATCCCAGTCACACTGTGTAGTTTTCTAAATCAAATTAGTTGCCTATTTCCATGAAGGTCCCAACATTTAATCGATTCATTTAATATATTTATTTCTAGCTATTAATTCCCACCATCCCCAAAATGAGTTAACATTCTTCAGTGCAATAGTGACCATTTGGGTGCATAATTGCAATTTAATAATTAATGAGGCAAGTCTGGCTCACCATTACAACTGAGTGGTGATTTTGGTCCTCACTGGGTGCCCCAAACATTTTCTACTGACATGAAGTGGAGTGATTTCTTGACACAATTGGTAGGTCTGCTGCTAGGGAATTTGGTTCAGTGTGTTGTTCTAGACAATTTTTCTCACTAGAATCTATCTTACATATTTATATGTCTACCATTCATACATGCTTTGAATATCGCTGCCATATCTTGTCTGGTGCTATTGCTGTATATTTAGAGATTCTTGATAAAATTCAAAGAAGAATTTGTAATATTACTGATCCTGACCTAGTATCTCACCTTCAGTCAATTTTCCACCAACATAATGCAGCTTCCCTGTGCCTTTTCTATAAATATTTTCATATTAATTGTTCCAATAAGCTTTCCTCTTTGGTATTTCAATGGTAAGAAGTTAATTGCAGTACTAGATTAGAAGGTAGTTCTCATCATTTTATAGTTGAATTGGCTAGATGTAACTGTAAGTTCTATGTTAACAGTTCCTTCTATCACACTTGTGGGACTCTCTTTTGGCTTCTTGCTATCCAGTCAGCATGGATCTTCAAAAATTTGAATGCAATATCAATCGTTATCTTATTTCCTTAATTCCTATTCTTTTTTTTATCCTCTCTTCTTGATGTTTTTTCTTGGATTCTTTCACACACAGTAACCCCTTGCATTTTAGTGGCTTTACTTTGATTGGGTTGAAATAATTAAAAAAATAACCCAAGAAAGGTTGACGTGTCATAAAATCAACCAACCAACCAACCAAACCAAACCAAACCTTCTAAGGCTTGACCGACATACTCTCCAATGTTATATCCTTATGTAACCAAAACCCCTAACTGCACACACTTAACACTTAGCAAACCATCTCTCTTCCCACCTCTATAATATAGTATATTCACTCACCCTTCATCTTTCAATCTGTCATAGTAGTTGCTGACTACAAAAACAATTAGGTCGGATAGGCTGATGACTTTAGTAACAAGTCCAAGTGAAATCTAAAAAAATTCTTGCTCACATACAGAATCATGTGATCAAGAATGAAATGTTGAGCAGGGAAAATATCAGAAGGAATTAGTTGGAACATGGATCTAAAGCAAGTAAATATGTTTTTTACTTGTTACTTGGAAATCACACAATGAAGGCTAGTTCCAATTCAACTCAACACACTATGCTGCACATATCAAATGCATGGATGAATTAATAAGCATGATAATCACCTAAGACATGCATGTTTGACTCACTTAGATGCAGGCTATGACTTATACAGCACCAGATCTTTCTACTTGAACAATGAATTCTACATTGCTGAATATGTGAAGAAGAGAGTAAATGACCAACTCTTGAGGTCAAAACCCATAACAGTGAAGAAAGAATAATATATCAAAAGATATTGCTGCACAGGCAAAATGAATTGAACTGAAAGTAAAAAACAGAGAAATATAAAACAAGAAAGTGGGAGAAAAGGGAAAAGATAAAACTATACTTTATTTCAGATGAATGACTAAAGCTGTGTGCTTTGACTTTTTATATCAAATATATAAAGCATATGTTTTTCCACACAGAAATGTATAGAAACATCTTTTTACGCACTACCTTGCATTAATGTTTTCATATATTGTTATAACTAAATCTTATTAAATTATATATTGGCATTCATTGTTCGTTGCTGTTGGTTGTTTCTCCTCATTCATGTATTTGACCTTGTAAGAGAATCTGTCTGCAATAAAGTGGTAAACCTTGGTCAAATCATTTGATGATTAGTTGTTTTTTTTTTAATCTTTTCTTTTTAAATTTTGTGTTGTGGCAGTTGGTGCCTAACACCAGTAAAGGAGAAATATTTTATTTAGTGGAGTTAACATCCTTGATAATGGATACAGTGTATCAGTTAACTGTCACAGTAATAACCATAATACTGAAAACTATGGAACATATGGAATATAGTCTACTAAGATACGTATACATGCACATTTCTACTAGGAATTCCTGCACCAAAAAATTTTAATGATGTTTGTTCAGATTTGAGAATTGGATCAGTACAATAACTTTTCAGCACACACACACACAAAAACACACCAATATGTCCACAGCCTCATGATGGAAAATTAAAAAAAAAAAAATTTGTTTCTCAATATAATCCCAATCTTTTATCTTAATTAGGAAATATTAAGCATATATTAGGTTGGTGCAAAAATAATGTCGTTTTGACGTATTTTTAACGTCAAAAATGACATTATTTTTGCACCAACCTAATAGTTCAAATATTATACACTGAAGATTACAGATCAAAATTCAGTTCAGAATTGTTTGAGGCTATGGTCTATGTGATCTACCCTTATGAATAAAGACAGTGAAAACTGTTTATTATCATTGATTATGCCAACAATTGTTGACATTATCAAAATTGCTTGTTTCCAAATATTTAAAGTTAAAGCATAATAATTGTCTAAAACACTGAATTTAATAACAGTGAATGCAAATTTATAACAACATTTATATGAAAAATAACCTTTGGAATGAGATTTTCAACTCATTCATTTGAAAGGAGATATAACCAATAGTCGTCATAAGAAATCATTGAACTGTATTTATTGAATTGTAGTGATACTAACAACTAAATAAACCCCCAACCCTTATTACTTGACCATGTATTAGTCCAGGACTAAATTAATAATAAAAGAAAGATTGAAAGTTAAAGAAAAAAAAATACTTTAAAATAAAGATAAGATTTAGTGAGAGAGTTACTTCTCTGGGTGAAGCGGGCATATATGCGTTTGGCGTGTAAATCCAACATGGCTGATGTCGCAAGGAGCGACCATTTGCAATCATCCTACTAAACATGCCTAATGCTACTAGTCATTTGCATGCGTGATTGTAAATAATAACAAATAGTGAATTGCACAGTCGTATAGGCAGTGAATCCATAGAGTATGGAGCATTTGCTTGGACCAGTGTGTGTAGAAGTTTCACTGCAAGAGTTGAACACTGTTCATTATTTGTGTGAACTGTGCATTTATGTCCCCAGCTTTTGGCCATTGACACCCACCCCCACCAGATTGCAATTTAACTTCAGAATGGTAATTATCAATAAAGAAAAGTTTATAAAAAAAAATTAAATAAGATATAGAATACTTTCATGATGCATCAAAACAAGCATTTTACAGCCAAAAGAAACAAAATTCAAAACTTTCTCCATTTTTCAATGGCTGAAGGAGGCAGATGTCCTGATAAAACATGTTGCCACCAACAGATAAGCAACACTTTATTTCTGTGTGCATATTTGTTCTTTGAAATATACAATCATTTCTGTGAAATTTATACTAAATTGTCTATGCTTATTTCATTGTATTTCATTATTTTGCTTGTAATTTTATGAACCTATTGTTAGTTTAACTTTTAACCCCCTGCACGCCCCCAAATACACATATAAAAAAAATTACATTCAGACAAGGCCAACACATCACCTGAATACAAATGATTTTACATACAACATTTTATAGAAATCTACATTTCAGTATCTGTCTATATTTCTGAGATGAGGTATTATGTACATTATTTACATTATTTGGACTATTGTCCTCATATTTGTCACCATATTTATTGCAATGTTTCGGAGGTTGTACGCTCCAGCCTTCCTCAGGTGGTTGGAATGTCGAACTAAACCCTTTATTTCGCTCACTAGTTCCATGTACCATGTTTAATCAGTTGTCTCCTGTTAATTTCCTTAACCAGGTATTGAACTCTCATTCATTCCTGTCACTGGATCTAACTAATGCCTTTATCCACTGTGCCATGTGTCCTTGAGGACATCTGTGTATGAATTTCTGGGTATTATAAACCTAATGTCTTCAGCAATCATTTTTTACATGCGCTCATATTGCAATTTTTGCTGTTATCATGGCATTAGAATTTATATCTCTAAAGCCAACTATATGGTTAAAGTACGTAAAAAATATAAAGGGGAGACAGGCCGCCCCCTTAAAGTAAGGCTTTAGGAACACCAGAAAGCTGTAACACGAGGGGAAGTGGAAAAATAAGGCGTGGCTGACCACATATGGAGAGAGAAGGGAGATCACCGCCCTCTGTGGGATCATGTTGAGATCATAGACAAAGAACACCATTGGAAAATTCGTAAACTTAAGGAATCAGCACATATGCTAGGCCACAAAAACCTCTTGATCCGACCAAGCATAGAAATGAATGCAATATGGGAATCAGTAATAAGGAGTGCCAGAGAAAACTGATAATAACAACAAAAATTGCAATATGAGTTCTGGTAAAAAAAACATGTAATGATAATAGCAAAAATTGGAATATAAGCGCTGGTAAAAAAATGGTGCTGAAGACATTAGGTTTATAATACCCAGAAATTCATACACAGATGTCTTCAAGCACAGTAGATAAAGGTGTTAGTTAGATCCAATGACAGGACCCAAAGAGTGTGAGTTAGGGCAGTGGAGAACTTTCAGAGGTGAATTAACAGGAGATAACTGATAACTGACATCCATTAAAACTAGAACAGTCTACCCTAGTGAGTGAAATAAAGAGATCAGTTCAACATTCAAACCACCTGAAGAAGGCCAAAGCGTACAACGGCCGAAACATTGTAATAAATATGGCGGCAA
>OZ010577.1:23259686-23759686 GCA_963932145.1 Acanthosepion lycidas | reverse complement strand
GCAATACTTCAAACTGATTAAAGAGAGGAGGGATTGAGGATTTACTCTTGTTCAGTATACACTTGTGAGATGCTATACTGTCACTATTTCCTGATAAAATAAGACATTTTATCAGCAAATAGTGACTTATCCTCATTGAGTACATTCTTAAATTTCTTATGAGTGGATACAAAGAGGCATCTGTTACAATCCAAAGTGTTTGTATAGGCAGATGAAGTATTTCTTGTGGGCTAAAGCAGCTGAACATGTAGGAGTGAATTAAGGACTAAACTGCAGTTTCATCTAGAATTTCAATGATGGCATGAAAGCTTAAATGCCAGTTTTCTCTCAGGATGACACAATTTTTAATGAGAAGATTAAAAATTTCATCCCAATGTGAAAAAAATTGTAAAATGTATCCCAATCACTGCCTTGGTAACTAAATGATGTCCTATGTATAGGGTGTTTTTACCAAATAGACAAGTGGAAAGAAATGTCTACAGATAATCCCATGTGATCAGAGTTGCAAAGTGAGACAAGATTCCAGAGAGGAGGTAAAGAATGGATCAAATAAAGAAGCATATCCATTCATATTACTAGGGAAATGAGTAGGGAAATTTATTATTTGAGATTGAAAAATTGAAAATCTGGATGCTGAGATCAATGGTATTGGAATGATGAGCACTGTAGTTGCCAAACACAAAAAAGATATTTGCAGGAAAATGTAGCAAGAGAGCCATTTCTATACTGTCAGATATTCTAACAAGCTACAGTCCTGAGAAGAAGGGGAATGATAATGGAAGAAGAGATAACTAACAGTTTAATAGTGAAAGTTGGAGATGCATATAAAAACAATCAGGAGACAATTCCCTTGCCATTGGGAGATTTCCTGAAGATAGAAACCAAGATATGAATGTGCATGCTAGAGTCCTTTTGATAAAGAGACAGGTAGCTAGGAACAAAGAATTCATTGTCATTATTGTCTGAAGTTTTGAGATGAGCAATTATTATTAGGAACAGATTTATTCTTGTGATTTGATCTTAATTTTTATAATCATGGGAGGTTACTGGAACTTTGCAGCATTCTCCTACAATCCAAACTGTCCTGGGTAAGACGGTAAACTACATCTGCGTCCTGGGTAAGACGATAAACTATGTCCAGTAGCAAGGACTCCAATCAGGAGGTTTTGAGGGTGCGTGGAACCACTTAATTGCTGGTGTTTCCAGGTCCACCTTGACCTGGGGTTGTAGCACCTGTTAGGGTCCTAGCTATGGGCAAAAAGTTAACACCCAAACTTGTGTAAAAATAGGTTTTAATACCAGAAATACTTTGTAATAAAAAAAAATTATTACCAGCAGTAATTTTTGAAGGAAAATTTATGAGCAATACTTAAAAAAAAAAAAAAAAAAAAATACCAGTACTACAAAGAGCTATAGATTCTTTGGAAAAAATATGACCAGCTATAGATTTCTTCAAGGAAAAATATTCCCAGAAATAGATTTTTGAAGAAAAACATTACCAGCAATAAAAATTTTGTTGACATTAAATAACCTATTGAGGTTGATATGCCATAAACTAAACCAAACCTACAATCCAAAATGTTTTGGCTTTAAATAACTCAGTGTTGATAAGCTATACAAAAACAATTAGCCAATCAGAGCATAACATATATGCTGATTCTTTAATTTGCCTTATCTTCCAGTTTTATTCTCTACCTAATTTTGACTTTATTTCACATGCTTTGTTGACTACCCTTTTACCTATGTTGCTGTTGAGCCACGTCTAATTTTATCATTTCTTCCCAAATGAGAGCTTTCTAATGTTCTGCTCGTTTTTTGATGAGAAACAAGCTCAGGTCTCTTATCAATGTTATTAATGAGATAAAATGGCATATTGTAATTATATGTTTATAACAAAAATGTTATATAAATTAAAAACCTAAAATGAAGTAAATTTCCCCAAAATTACTGATTAAGAAAAATCTATATTTAAGCCTTGTGGCAATGTTTTAGAACATTTAATTATAGTTTTCAACCTCTGGAACACTTTCCAACTAAATCACCTCATTAAATAAATTAGTTTTCTGAAGAACTATTTATTTGGACAGTACGTTAATGAAAGAAACAATTAACCATTGTAAAGAAGTAAAGTTTCAGAGCAAGTTCCTGCATGGCTGAGTATTAGACTGGAGGACATGTGGTTCAGTGTTGAAATATTGACTCTAAAATAATAATGATTATGATAATTACAACAGTAGTTATTTCTCTGGATATGTAACCACAAATCCCCCAAAATAATAGAGTATTGAAAAATGTAATAGAATGGTCAAGTTCAAATTCTAAGACAACCAGGTTCATTTCACACTTAATCCCTAAGAAAAAGTATGAATCCCATTTTTTTACACAGCTCTCTCTAGTCTTGGGAGGGTAAGCAACCAATAAAAAAAGTAAACTATAAATTAACTGTTGGGAAGGAAATAGATAAACTCCTCCACTAACTTTATTCAATACAATTGTGGCAATACATATATTGAATAAAAACAAACCGTGGAGAACCATGCTCTTTCATGACCCAAAGGGTCATGTCATATACGAAGGAATTGTCTCCCTAAATAATGTGACTCAAGGGAAATTTATTGAAACTGCCCAATTCTTTCTGATGCTGTCAACCAGAATGAACTCTGTGCAACTGAAAGGGTTCTGTATTGGAATTAGAATCTCTAAGGATTTGGCTTATATTTATTTTAGATAGGCACAGATCATGAATGTCAAGAAATACTTGTGTGAGTTACAACAGTATTAGAATCTGAAGAATAAGCTATTGTGTAGCATAATTAATATTGCAGTGTTATGCAGTTTACGCTTACATGGTAAACAAGGAAATTGCTCTATGTACACAATAGTTTAAGGGGATCACCAGTTAAACTTTCTGCTGCTGTAAGCATACTTGTACATCTTTCTGAAATTTATATTACAATGTTGCTATTTCACACACACACACACACACACACACACACATTTCAAGACACCATGAAATGTCAGTCGCTAATGTATATGTTATAAACTAACTGGTGCTTAGTGCTATTTTAAGACTACTATATACATATAGTAACATATAATACAACACATTTTGTGACATATTTTTAGTATATGGTTTGTAGGGGGTGACATTTAGTTTAGTCTGTACTCCAGAGTATCTGACGAAAACCAAAATATTAGTACTCATGAGAAATTGCATCTTCATAACCATTTATTCTCTGTAAAAAGGGGAGGTACGTCTAGTGTAATGGATAGTAACTCTGAATGAGAAACTGGAGAAACGAATTCACATGTCAGTTAGCTTCATTACATTCATTTATATGTTAATACCCTAGGGAAAGGCATGAAACCATCTTCTCCTTCCAACTATAGGTTAAATAGTAGGACTTGTATCTGGAAAAATAGTTATTTTCAAAGGATTGTTAATACAATATTCACTTGAAAAAAAATAATCTGAAATATGTTTCAGCTTTAAATAATCCACAAAGGATTGATAGGCTGTAAAAAAAAAAAAAATCAATCACAGTAAAAGGCAATTTCCTATTTTTCCCAAAATGGGCCACCATAGTCAGGCAACTGTGTGATAACAGTCCCAGAGTAAAAGTGTTAATCTGGTCATTATTTGCATCAACTGTTAAAAATCCAACATAAGTGCATTTGTAATCTTTTTAGTTTGTTTGGACTAAAAATCTATTTAAATAAGTCAGCATGAAAAAAGACTTTTTGATTGATCATTATTAATATCCTTACAATTCACCCAGCCTAAGTCATGTATGTATTTGATGTCACCAGTTTTTTATAGTCTCAGTACAATTATATCTGCCATCCTGGGTATGACAATAAACTACATCTGCATCTTGGGTAAGACGATAAACTACGTCCAACAGCAAGGCCTCTGATCAGGAGGTCTTGAGGATTGTGGAACCACCTCTTAATTGCTGGTGTTCTCAGGTCCACCCTGACCTGGGGAGTTAGCACCTGTTAAGGTCCCAGCTATGGGTACATAGTTAACCCCTAAACTGGGGTCAAAATACTATGAAAGTGTAAAAATAGGTTTTAATACCAGCAATACATTTTTGAAGGAAAAATTATTACCAGCAATAAATTCTTGAAGAAAAAAAAACTATTACCAGCAATACATTTAAAAAAAAAAAAATTATTACCATCAGTGATATATTTTTGAAGGAAAAATATTACCAGAAATAGATTTTTGACAAAACAAAATATTACCAGCAATAAAAATTTTGTCGGCATTAAATAACCCATTGTGGTTGATATGCCTTAAAACAAAACAAAACAAAACAATTATATCTGTCTGTAGAGCCTATGAAGAAAAACATTAAAAATCTATATAAATTAAGATTTGGTAAAACTAACAAAGTAGACAGATTCAAATTATAGCAGACACATTGTTAGAACTCTTTCTATTAATCTGTTTCATATAAAGTAAAAACTTTTTTATTGAAAATTATTAATAAGATATGACTGCACTACTTAATAGATACCAATTTAAAATTTTAATTAACTTATAATTTACAGAAAAAAAAAATTTACACATGATCTAAAACAGATCATTAATCTGCAAAGTTTCAGCTCTGAAGCATTTTTAGTTATTAAATCATTAGAAATTTTAAACACTTTAATAACACACACTTAAAAAAGAGTCAAGCATTTGTGTTTAATACCGAGTCCACATATATAAATAAAAGACAACATATCAAGTAGCCAGTCTTAGTAACACTCTATGTTGAAGTTGTGAGAGAAAAAGCAATAAATCTTCCTTTGTCTTGTCTGTTTCCTGTCATGAAAACTGTCTTCAAAGAAGAAACTTAACTAAAAACAAAAAATTTGTAAAAATCACCTTAACAATTTCTTGATTATAAAATTCTGTATTTACACTTTATCTCCTTTCTTTTTTATTCTGAATGAGTTGAATATTTTTACAAGGACAAATTTACACCTTTTCATGCATCATTGACTGCATGCAAAATTCAAAACCTCTAAAAAAATACTGTGTAACTAATGGGGAAGCAAAGAAATATTAGATTATTTTACCTAAGATTGTAATGGAGGCATTTTTTTTTTTAAATTTTCACTACCAATTTAACCTTTTAGCATTCAAACTCACTCCATAAACATCAGCTTTCAATGTTCAATCTGTCATAACCCACCCCAAGTATACATTGCCATAATATATGCAAATAACACAAAGTCACAAAAGTATTTTTGGGTGTGGGTTTGAGCATGCAGAATGCATCAGATGGGTTATGACATGGCTAAAAGTTGGTTTTCCTGGTAGAAGGTAATTCAGGTTGAGTCTTTGCCAAGAGATATATTTTTGTTAATAAAATTTTTGATGGTCTAGTCTGGTAGGCATTTTGCTGTTAAATAACAAAAATAATGACATGTATTCAGAAAAGTAATGTATATAGTGATAAGAAATATTATGTTTATGTAAGAATGTAATGAAGGGAGTGTTTTTTTATTTTTGTTTTTTTATTTCTTGTAAATTTCATCCAATACAAGGCTTGAGAAGCACTCAATATATGGAGTTAATTTAAATCATACAAAAACTTCATAGAAATCCTTAAAGTGGAACACCCTTAACAACAAACAGACAAGACAAAGCCGATAACAAATTATTTGTCCCCCTTTGTTTAAAGGATAATTTCAGACACCTCCTCGTATGAGGAAGGTATAAACTTGCTGCACACAGTTTAAAAAAAAACAAGTCCACTCTGAAATAGACACAGCTATTTCAAATTCAGACTCTGAGTAGCTCACAAATCAAAGAATATGTAAACAGTTGAATGACTTTATTCCCTATAAATAGCCAGCAGGGGAGGATGTGGTATTGAGTATCTCTCCTTATATGTATTCTGTATTTAAATAAGTTGAATAAACCTTCAGTTGCATATAGCAAGCCATAAAACATATTTTATAAATATATGAAGGACAGGTTGACAATTTTTCAGCAGCTCCTGATATATGTATATAATTATATTATTTGCAATATTTACGGTGAAAGAGTGCTCAGTATTAGAGAACATTTGTAGATATAAGCAGGGTGAACATAAAAATTATTAGGTTGGTGCAAAAATAATGACGTAATAATGTCGTTTTTGACGTATTTTTTAACGTCAAAAAACGACATTATTACGTCATTATTTTTGCACCAACCTAATAGCACTGTATAATGACTGGCAGTTTCATGATTTATGCAATCATCAGACTGTGCAACTGCTTTTTGTGTAGGTTTTCTCATTTTTCATATATATTTATCAAAATTATACAAAAATATCTTGAAATACTAAAGAGTAAATTAATTCAATAAAATTGCCATTGGCTTAAACCATTTCCTACAGATTACTTTGGAATCTCCTACAACTCTTCTGGACAGTCTCCTTATTTAAGTTGGTGAATGCTACCATAATCCTTGTTTTCAGTTTATCTTTGGTGTTACAAGGAGTTTGTTGGTCTCTCACTCAACTTTAAAAATTAGTTAGTACCATATCTTATGGCCATAATTAATAAGTAAATAATGGTCCACCCTCTACAAGTAATTATTTTGTTAATTCGAATTTAGCATTGCTATGTATTGCTGTTCAGTTAGTATTATTTATATCTTATATAGATGTTCCACATTTTTAATTTTATCTACAGGTTCCTTTAAGAAGCTTCCTGAATCTGAAATTTAAAAAAAAAAAAAAATTCTGTTTAACTTTACATCTGATTATCCTCCCTACTCCCCTCAGTGTCCTTTGAAAAATTGAACATGTCGTCATATTTGTCTACAATCATGATACATTTGTTGCTTGCATGCTTTCAGCAAATGTCAATGATGACCTGTCTAAGTTCCAGTTTATCGTGTAATGAAAATATAACTCTCCCACCTCCACCCTCTGAGCTTAATTTTCTATTTAGCATATGTCTGACGCTTGATTGGTTGATCAAGGCAAACCCACAACTCTATTTTTAATTCTGACCTTGTGTTTCCTCACTTGCTTTATCTTTCGAGAAAAAGAGGTAACACTTTGCTTTTGTAATTTTCTTAAAAATTATTTAATCACCAGTCACTTACCATTGCCTGAAGAGGCACATCAGTGCCGAAACACAAAAGCTATTGTGTAGTGATTTCAATATGTTTTTGTTCTCATCTCTTATAATGAAATAATATATATATATATATACACACACACACACATTGCAGAAAATTTTTCAGCTTTATTTAAAAGTAATTGAAAAAATTATTTGGTCAGCAGTCAGTCCCCTCCTCGACCTCCTTCATGACCCCTTCCAAGAAATTTTCACCCACACACACACACTGTTACAAAAATAAGTATACATTTCCTCAGTCTGTAAGATAAATGTTGTCTGAGAAGTGAATCATAAACTTGCATTTGAACAATGAACATTTGTAGCTAAGTGGATTCAAAATTTCAAATGAAGTCCAGTGTTTACCAAGAGAAATCTCTGTACAACCAAACCACATGATTATTTTTTGCTTTTTAATAAGAGCTACACTTATCCTCTTAGTTCTAATATTCTAATTAAGAGGAAATGTCACACTTTATATAAAATGTGCATATATTTTGAAGTTTTGAGTGAGCAGACTTCATAGCAGAGCTTAATATCTGTCACCAGGAAGGAAAATGGAAGTTTGAATTTTGGTTGAAGCTGTTTGCATTAACTTCTGAGCTAATGCTCTTGAAAAATTGTGAATTCACATCTCTCTCTCTCTCTCTCTCTCTCTCTCTATATATATATATATATATATATATATATGTAGAGGTCATCCCATAAGTTCTGTCCAAATTTTAACTTTTTGTTAAAATGAACGAAATTTAAAGAGTATTTTATAATGTCTGATGGAGCTGAACATTATTTTTATGTTTAGATGCATTTAAACTGATCAAATTTTATTTCAGAGAACAATAAAATTAAATTTTGTTTGATTAAAACCCTGCTAACATGGAAGTACCCAAGAATCATTTCAGGCACATAATGCTTTATGAGTTCAAGAAAGGAAACTCAACAGCTGAAGCAGCTAGAAACATTCACTCAGTTTATGGAGAGGAATATGTGAATGAAAGAACTTGCAGAAGATGGTTTGCAAAATTCAGGGGTGGAGATTTCACCGTTGAAGATCAAACCAGACCTCCAGTTGAGTTTGATGAAAAGCTTCTTGAAGCAGCCCTTGAAGAAAATCCTGCATTATCAGTTGAGGAATTGGCAGTGGTTCTCAGTTCAAACCATACAACTGTTCATCATCATCTTCAACAACTTGGAAAAGTTCCTAAACATGGAAAATGGGTGCCTCATGAATTGTCTGAAAACAACCTCAAATCCAGAGTTGACATCTGCTCTTCTCTCCATTCTCGGCAACTTGTTTCATCTTTTTTGGATAGACTTGTGACTGGCGATGAAAAATGGATCTTTTATCAAAATGTTAAGCGTCATAGACAGTGGCTTGGTAAAGGGGAAGGACCCCAGCTACAGCCGAGAAGGGAACTTCATGGGCAAAAGGTTCTTCTTTCAATCTGATGGGATCGCCAAGGAATAATCAACTTTGAATTCGTACCACCTAATGCAACAATTAATGCTCAAATATACTGTCAGCAATTAGAGCATTTGAACCAAGCTTTGAGGAAAAAAAGACCTGCTCTAGTGAATTGAAAAGAGGTGATATTTCATCAGGACAATGCACGACCCCACACAAAAGATTGAAGAACTTGGTTGAGAGAAAATTCCTCATCCACCTTATTCTCCCGATTTTGCTCCTTCAGACTACCATTTGTTTCATAGCTTACAGAATCATTTGGAAGAAACAGCTTTTGTAACACAGGAAGAGGTTAAAACTGACATTTGTGAGTTCATCGAATCAAAGCCAAAAGAATTTTACAGTAATGGAATTAGTAAGCTTGTTAATAGATGGAAGGAAGTCATAGAGAATGAGGGAAAATACATTGTTGATTGAATCTGTAGATAAATGTAACATTTGATCACTTGTTTTCTTTATTCAAAATTCAGACAGAACTTATGGGATGACCTGATATATATATAGTTGTTACACCCACTCTCTGGAGCCTGTATATATATATATATATATATATATATATATATATATATATATATATATATATATATATATATATGAAATGCAATTCAAAACCAAACTAACAAATTATTTCCCAAAAATGGTTATACAAATAAAAAGTGCTCAATGCAATTTTAAGTAAAATGCAAATCAATTTAAGACATAAAATTTCATAGAAAAACTAACCTTTCTGCTATCATGGTTTCACCATCGTCTTCAGGAAATAAGCTACAATTTTCATATTATCCCCATTCTTCCACAATCTCATATATATATATATATATATATATATATATACACACACACACACACACACTTGGCTGTTGGTAAGATAGGGCAGAGAGAAAAAACGATTTATAAACCTTTCTACTTTTGCTCATGTTTTGCTAGAACAAATTTTCTATCATGTTTACACACCATCCTCACCTCCAATCTCTCATTTAGTAACTTATTCAGATCGGGATATCTCATTATCGGCAACTTCTCCTCCTAGCAGTCCGTAAGTTAAATGCACAAGTTTTCTTTACTTTATCCCATTCTACAATAGGGCTCTGTCTTTTTTTCATTTTAGTTCCCACATATATTTAGCAAATTGTATGCTATTCTTATATTTGCAAGGTTAAATAAAGTTTTATGGTTGTAATAACATGACTTGAATGTTGCTCTTGTGAACCCAATGTATACCTTTTCAGCACTTTTTTCCAGTCCCTCCATTGCTCTGTAAACAAGACCTTCCACCAAGAATTTACTCTTCAAGAAACAGTTTACTCTATTTCTAGAGTTACATAGTTTTTCTCTGGACAGTCAATACCATCCAGGCTAAGTACTCTTAGTTTTGTTTTAATGAAAAGAAATATGCATCAAAGTAAATATGAACCAATCATTGAGGTAGATCTAATTGAGGTTGACGCTCAATATGCATATCTTTGTCTTCCACATGACAGAGAAACAATATCGAGTAAACAACTTGCACCAGCAGGCAAGTCTTTCAGGAAATTCTATTGTTCAGCAGTTGACTTTAGAAATCAGTGTAAATATTTAATCAACCTTATATACCAGAAACGAGAGAGAAAAATTGTTGGCAGTGATGATCATCCAGCAATACCTGTTGAACAATTTCTTCTTTGCAGATCATAATTAATTTGCAAAGTACCAATGCAACTGAACTCATAATTAACTGTATGATCAAGGAATTGGTTTAGATCAGATCGATTGAAGGCTCTGAGTTTGTATATTGAACATATTTAGGAAGTCACCAGACTGAGTTGCTTCCCTTTGTAGTTAGAAGTGCCATAGTCTATTTTGGTGCATGTCTCAAGCTATTAAACATACATTCAATGGCTTAACACTTGTTTAAATACTAATGACTTTGAACCAGTAAAATTATTATTGAGGTAACCCCTCTTTTTTTTTTTTTTTTTTTTTTTTTTTTCTTGAACAGTGAAATTTGTAATCAAATCTTAGAGAAAATTTGCATCTCAGCAAGAGGATCCGTGTTTTTTAAAAATATAAAAAACCTAAATGTCTTCTGAAACACATCTGCCCACTAAATGTAATGTTTATCATAATAAGAAATAATGTAAGGTAAAAAAAAATCCATTATTTGCTTAATTATTATATACAACCCTAATTGTGACAAACAACTGACTCAAAACTACTAGATTTCATTAGTAATATAACATGTGTGGAGAAAAAAAAATTCCCCCAAAAAGGTTCAACTTAATTTTTGCTTTTTTATCTCTCTCATTGAAAAAAGCACAAGCATGTCTGGAAATTCCAATTTTTAACATCTTTTCTCATTTATAGTATTTAAATCATTTGGGTTGTTGCCTTCATCTTTATTGCCATATTCACAATGTTTTGGCTATTGTATGCTCTGACCTTCTTCAGGTGATATACATTAGAATTTCAAACTGAACTTTTTATTTAGTTCATGGTGGTAGATTGTTCTACTTCCACATGCCATGCCTTTTTTGAATATCTCAGTTTCTGTTAATTCACTTTAATAACTCAACTCTTTGAGTTTTTGTTCTCTCTGCTGTGGTTTGGTTGAACTCAAATCTCGTTGGGATAAGTCACTTTTTGAATTACTCACCCAACACTTTTATCCACAGCCATGATTACTCAACCATGGCCCAGTGGATAAAAGTGTTGGTCGAGTAATCCAAAAAGTGACTTTACCTGAAGAGTTGGGAGTTCAATACCTAGCCATAGCAGAGTTACTAAACAGAATTAATGGAAACCGAAATATCCATTCCATGGAATGAGAACAATTTACCACTATGGACTAAATAAAGGATTTGTTTCAAAATTCCAATGTATATCACCTGAAGAAGGTTGGTGTGTACAAGAGCTGAAATGTTGTGAATATGGCAATAAAGATGAGGACAACAGCCCAAACAATGTAAATAGTTATAATATCTCATCTCAAAAATGGAGACAGATATCTTTTCTCATCATGCTTTGATTTGGTCAAAAGGCCAACAAATATACATTATTATTATTATTATTATCATCATCAATATTATGATTTTTATTTCACTCTCAAATTTCTTTCATCAGCCAACTGTATCAATCAGTCAATATCTCTCTCTCTCTATATATATATATATATATATATTATATTATATATGTTATTTTTATAAATACAAATATTTAAATAAATGCTTTGTTTATAATAAACAGTATTAACATTTACTGGCCTGAATGTCTGAGAAATTTCATAAAAAATATGTCATCTGATAGGAATCTGTATCCTACATGAAACTGTCATATAGCCTGACATGCTATACCATTTAGCTACAGAGGAAGAGTCTAGTTAGCAAGGTTGAATTACTGCTTTTAAACGACAAATTTCCCATGATTCAACCTTGCTAACCAGACCTTCCTCTGTAGCTAATTGGTATAGCACATCAGGCTATGTGATGGTTCCATGTAGGATACAGATTCTGGTCTGAGGACACATATTTCCTACAAAATTTCTTGGACATTCAGACTGGTAAATGTTGTTAATACTGTTTCTTATAAACAGAGCTTTTACTTAAATATTTGTATCTATAATAATAATGTATAAATATATTAAAATATTTGTTGGACTTAGTTTATTTCATTATATATATATAATTCATATTTTGGAGATTCTGTATATGAATCTTATGAATAACATAGAAAGGCAGATGAGTACAGATGCCAAAGGTAAGATTCTCTTGAACATATCTGCAAATGTTGAAATTTTGTTCACATCACAGAGCACCAGTCACTTCCTTTCTACTGGTCACATATTGTGTACTTAAGCCTTTGTCACAGTAAGACAGGTAAAATTAGGTCAATTTTTGTTTTGACATTTCATCACAACAATGTTCCTTTCCTAATCATCCAAGCTTACCAAAGATTTTTGTCAGAATTTCTGAAATGTTTTGTTCTTATTATACATTGATTTATTCAAAGCAATTTCATGTCTTTGTTGTTTTGTGCCGACTGTTGTTTGTGTATATTGAATAGAACACTTTATTTGATCAATAGGGATTTGCTGTTCTTATTTGTATGCCTGAGACATTCAATGTTTCTCTCTCTCAGGAAATTTTGAACAAAAACACTTTATTTGATCTATGGGGATATACTGTTCTTATTTCTATACCATACACGTCTAATTTTTCTGTGAGGGAGTTTTAAATAGAACACTTTGTTTGATCTATGTTGATGTGCTGTTCTTATTCCAATAGCACAGTGTCTTTCCAAGGTAATTTCAGAAATCCTAACTTCATTCTGTCCTGGGTAAGATGATAAATTACATCTGACAGCAAGGCCTCTGATCAGGAGATTTTGAGGAGCATGGAACCACCTATTAATTCCTGGTGTTCCCATGGTGGTAGCACCTGTTAGGACCCCAGCTATGGGCAAATAGCTAACCCTTAAACTGGGGTCAAAATACTAGGAAAATAGGTTTTAATACCAGAAATAATTTATTTAAAAAAAAAAAGATTATTACCAGCAATACATTTTTGATAAAAAAAATATTACCAGCAATACATTTTTGATAAAAAAATATTACTAGCTATACATTTAAAAAAAAAATATTACCAGCAATACAGATTTGAAGAAAAAATATTACCAGAAATAGATTTTTGGAAAAAAAATATTACCAACAATAAAAATTTTGTCAGCATTAAATAACCCATTGACGTTGATATGTTGTAAAACAAACCAAACCAAATCTAATTTTGTTATGATACCAATAACATTCTGAGAGTATATGCTATATAGAAATTATTTAATTTCAAAACTCTGGAAGATATTTTCTTCATTATGAAAAAAAAAAAGACAATTGATCAAAATAATGATATGCTTGCATATAAATGAAATGTTAAAATTGAATGATAAAATTGTAAAATAAAATTCAGTAAACTGGAAATTATGTTAAAAATTATATGCAAGTGCTGCCAACAATAGCAGATGTACAGTTTCAGAAAATAATAATGGCAGATAAATATATAAGATATAGTGATATAGATCTGTATAATAGCTGAGGTAGTTTTGTACTTCCTGCCAGGGTCAAAGGTTGGTGTTGAGCATAGGTAAAAGCATGATTTTTTTTTAATGTTTGTTTTTTGGAGGTGAGGAGAGGTAAGTAGTATTACAAAGGGGAAGACATTTTTTGTGTGACACATTTTGTCCTTTGGGACTCCATCAGACTAAGGTTATGTTTACATTGATGCAAAGACACATGTGCACAAATGAAAGAGATGCTGATATAGTGGGTTATCAGTTATAGTGACGTGTATGAGTGTTGAAACAGATTAGTTTGATTTGGCCTTGTTAGTTAGATAGCCCATCATAAGAGGGGTATAAAACAAGAAAATCAAATTGTAAAGTGAACAACAAATTTATATGCATATAAATCAATTAAGGTCTTTACAAATAAAATTAATGTATTTTGGTTGATACAAGGTTGTCAATGTTCGTAGTGGTCCTTGCAAGAATGAGTTTATGTGTACATAGGCAGGAACGTATGTGTGGATGTATGTATGAGCATTGTCAAAGGGTAGGAATGTCTTTGAAGTAAGCACTCGGTCTTAAAATGTTCCTCTAGTTTATCAAGTATAAAAGAGGTGAGGGTGAAAGGTAGAGATAATAATAATGCTCACTTGACATTGTCAAGGGATGTGCTAATACACTTGTCTCCTCCTCTATGGTGACAAGCGAACTTGCCTGTCTTTTATTTTGTTTGTGGGGCTTGGAAAAGTCATTTGGGAATTCACTCCCAGATATGATTCAGGCCTTTTCATTGGATGATGAACAAATTTTTGCATCGGCTTGTGAAAAGGTCTGGGAAAGAATTTGTTTCTGAAAATGGAAGATTATTTGAATTTTGTTTTTAAATGATTCCTAGTTTTCTATTGGCCAAAAAACATTTTGCATGAAGCTGTGAAATTTTACGAGTTTTGCTTTGGATTCACTTTTGCGTGTGTGTTAAGCAAATTTGTAAATTCGAGTCTTTAATTTCTAACAAAATCAATAGGTCAGTGCTTAGCATTTGAATTTTAATTCTAGATCTTGTTTTGTTCACTACACTAATAATTGTAAATTTAATTTTTTCTTTTTAACATGCGTTTTTGGCATAAAATCTTGCCAATTTCATTTAGATTATTTTTCCTGTTTATGTTTCTATCACTGTTATAAATTTATGTATCATTTTCCCATTGTTTGCTTTAAAGACGAAGCTCTCTCTTTATTTGGACAAATAGGGCAACACAATCTACTGTAACCAATTTTCCTCAGATTCAATTCAAGGATGGCTAGGTTGTCAAACCACTTATATAAATTATTAGGTAAAAATCCATGGGTCAGATAGTCTGCAAGTACTTACTATTCTAATTGTAATAAAAAAAAGAAACAGAAAAATTGACTTTGAACACATCATGGACCAATTCCCATCAAGAAAAACAACAAAGGTGAAGTTGTAATTGTCAACTTGTGTTATGACTTGTTAATTAAAAAAGTTAACAAGTTCACCTTACATTTTTGAGCTAATATTTTGGTAAAGTTATTTAAAAGATGACTGAACATGTCAGATGTTTGAACAGGACCACTATTTGAATCATCTCCATATATCCATTGAAGAAAGAAAGAAAGAATTGCAGTAAATATGATTTTTCAGACAATTAAAACTGGTGTGAATTCCATCCTCACGGAGTAGATGATACTTGACATTGTTCCAAGCAGACGAAGTTAAGCTTAGTAAAAAATAATCTACTATGGATTAACAATCTGCGAGCTCATCTTGTAGACTGTTATGAAGACTGGGTTTGATCTTCACTTTGTACCTTGCTGGGAGAGTTCTATAATTCCAATCAATGTTAGTAATTGGTAATTTTGCCCAGATAAAAGGAGGTAGGTAAGCAAGCCTGCCTCATTTTGAAAATTGGAGCAATACAATCTTTATACCTTCCCATTTTGATTCCCTTTAGCTTGGTGCTGGATTAAGTTAAGCGAAGTAAATATTGTGGAGGCACAGTGGAGTAATGGTTAGTGGCTTGGATTGAGAATCGGAGCGCTAATCGAGAATTCTAATCAAGTTCATTAAATTCACTTACATGCTAATACCCTTGGGAAAGGTATGAATCCATCTCTTCTCCCTCCAGCTATGGGTAAAATAGCAGGACAGATGGTGTCCTATAGTCTTGGATGGCAACCAGTCTAGCAGAAGGAAAACCTAAACTGAAACCACCTGCTTCCTTGTAGGTCCCACCTCTTTAGGCAAAACCTGGAAGAAGGAAATTCAGAAACAGATCTACATCTCTGAGGAGGGACTAGGTAACCTCAACATCCCTGTGGCAAAAGGAACCAGCAAGCCATTGCACTCTTCTGCTTTCAGTGTCACCATGAACCACAATTCTGAGATGGAGAGTAGTGATGACCACAGTGGTGTAAAAAATGTGATAACTGAATAAAATGAATGAAGTAAATATTGTTATTTATATTTGAAATAAAATTTAGATCAATTTAATTCTTTTAGGGAATAGAAGTTTTGAAACATGTACCAACATTCAATAAATATATTAAACAGTTTTTGTCTACAGTTTTATGTTGATTGTATGGCTTAGTAATTTTTCCATTTTTAAAAATTCTTATTTCCATTCTACTGTCTAATAGTTGTTTTTGAAGTATTTACAAACCTTTTAGTCTGTATATACTTTAAAACCAACTAAGACCAATTTTTTATGCACAGAAATCATTACAATTTTGTTTGAATTCTGATAATCATCAATGTACTCTGTTCTGGCTTATCTCGATAAATGTCTCTGTAAATGAATTGAATTCATTTTCAGGTCTATGTGCTTCTCTCACAATCAATGGAAAAAATATCGGCAATCTGAAACGCAATCATTCAGTGGTTGAAATGAATGATTATTACCTAAATTGGTCTCTGTTATTAAATGATAGTGTCACCAATTTGTTTGCATTCTCTGTTAATGAGGCATATCACTGGCCGAGTAAGAGTGGGTTGTCTTTTTTAAATGTTGAACAGTCATTCAGTTGCTAATTGTTACCATAGTAATTGACTAAATATGGACAGGTCAAAAGCAGCTTTAAGTTATGAATGTAGTTTTAGGAAGTACTCTACCATCGTAAGTGTTACTTTTTAAGGGAAAATTATAATGAAACAAAGATTATCATTGAATTTTCTCCCTCAGAGATTGTGTAAAAGAGCTTTTATTTATTCATTTTATTATTTTGTATCGAGATTTTTTTTTATATAAATGGTAATTAATTAAATAAATAAAAAGGGAAGAGTACTCTAATACATTAATAGCATTTAATAATTATCTCCTTTAAAAATGAATTTTTAAAAATTTCAGTATGAATACAGACTCCATATTATTCAGTGACAAGTCACTTGGATAGCTTTTGCAATTTTAAAATTAATGAATTTTCTTCTAGGATGTGGGCAATCATGAATTCCGCAACTTCCTGTCCTTTGTAGTTCTCAGCAGTGTTGTCTTTTTAGTATATTGGTATCTGTCTACCTAGGTTTTAGTTGCTATCTGAGTGTCAGGATTCCAAACATTTAACAAAAACACATCTTTTAAATAAAATATATAAAAGGTTATTTTCTGGAGGAAAAGTAAAATCAGAATATCAGAATAACATATATTCTTTTAAGAAATATGCAATGACAATAAAATGTTCAATTTTCCTTGCAGTGAAGTTTGTTTTATAAAGTAATTAAGTATTCTCTTAGTATGGTGTGAAATGTGTGAGCAAATTTACTTTATGATGGTCAGCTTAAAGTGTTTCATAGACAAAGGCTTAGACAGTTGCTGGTTGATCCCTTCTATTGTGTGTGTGGACAAGGCCTTAGTCGGTGGCAGCTGCTAGCTGTTTCTTTTCTATTGTGTTTGTGTATGCATGTGTAGATCAAACTGGCCTCCTTTCAGCCTTACGAATTATGCTTCTGTTTTTATATCTGTAAGGGGTTACAAAATCTAATTTTACCTAGAGGTGTGAACTTTTTGAATACAAGTTTTTCATTGGTTAAAGATAATTTCACACTGGCTTACTAAAATATTTATCTTGAATTTGCAGGAGTGGTGAAAGGTATTATTATTGTTATTTCTAAATGATTTGAAAATAACACCTGGTAGGTCTACAACTATGTCCGCAAGTATTTTGGCAGTATTTGCCCTTGTAATAATTGTTTATCAAATAAACCTTCTGATGGGATTTGATTGATTGAAAAATATATATGTATGATTTAATTCCAATAAGCATCCCTAGTAATCCCTGTCCTGCCAACCATTTATGCAAGCTCATTAGGTAAGTTATTAGCTGTTTTTCTATGTCCCTGTTGCCTTTAATATAGCCTGTGAGTGTCAAATTCTCTAAGCCTGCTTTCCTAAGAAATTTCAACTATCTCTTTTTGATTCTAAGTATATTTAAAATTTGAATCTGAAACACATATTTTATTTTTTCATTTTTCACTATTACTTCAGAAAAGTCAAGGTAAGTGGTTACTTTGAATTTAAGAAAAAAAACAGTTTAATGCATTTTAGGGGTACATAAGTTATAAAGAATTAGATTTTTAACATTATATATTATTTTTAAATTTACTTATTTCTGAGATGAAGGTAAACAAAATACAAACGTTTTCTTTTGATTCTGATATTAATTTATCCAATAAATTATACAGCATTTATTTTGATTAACTGTTACAAAGAATAATTACTTCACTACTTATGTTAATGTAAAAAATAGTCTTCTTTTTCCGTGTCCCATGCTCTTTCACGACATGAAAGATCATGGCTCTCCACCATTTCTTGGCCTTTGTTGCTTTTAATAAAGTTTTTCTTTTTGCTATCTCTTCTAATCCTTGTTATGCCAACCATTTACACAAGCTCATTAAATAGATTAGACTGCTTTCCTCTGTCCATCTTGCCATCAGTCTATCCATTGAGAGTGAAATTTTTCAAGGCATCTTTCCTCATTATGTGCCTTAGAGATACAATTATTTTTCCTGATATTAACTATAAATGTCTTTTTTGTTTACATTTCTAAAACTTTGTTGTTGCTCACATGTTCAGTCCATGGTATTCTCAGCATCCTTCTGTTGAAATACATTTTTGTTTCCCTCAAGTCTTTTCTTCATCTGTGATAAGATTGTCGAACATTCTCTGCCATATAGGATGACAGATATTATATAACAGCTCAGTAGTCTTTTCTTTGTTCCTAAATAAATTTTCATGTTTCTTGATACTTCACTTAGTTTTCATAAGGCAACTTCTGCAATTACAATGTGCCTTCAGATTTTGGTGTTGCATTTTCCTTCTGATAAAAGACTTTTTAGATATTTAGATTTTTGTACATACTTGATTTTTGTCTCTCCAATTCATAGTTCATGTCTTGGACTATTCCTTTTGCTGACAAACATATATTCTATCTTTGTACAATTGATTGTCTTCACTTTTCTCTACTACCTTCTGTAGGAGTTCAAATGATAGGTGGCTATAAAAAGTTATTTATAGATAATTTGTTTAAACAATGCATTGACTATTGTTTGCATCAGGTGGCAATAATTCTAAGTAAAATCATGAGCTATAATAAGTAACAAAGTAATCATTTTAAGTCTCTGTATATTGGTGTTGTAATTTTATCATTCTATTTATTTTGAAGAAAATATTTCTAAATTAAAACCATGCAAAACATAATGCATTACATCAAAATATTACTCATCCATTCTTTTATTAGTATACAAAAAATAAAATCTATACGCACAATACAAAGAAAGTTATAACAATTTTAAAACAGTAGGTATTTGTTTTTGTGCCCTTAAAAAAATGGAGTGGCAGGAGGATCAATTCTAGCAAGAAATTAGTTTTGTAAAAGTTAATATCAGTATAATATTGACACTAAAAGCACATATAAATTAGGAGGTTTTCTCCAAAATTACTTGGATCAATCTAATGATCAAAAATCAGAATGGTTGTGCTCAGAAATTATTAGCATTAAAAATACAGTATCATTACTAATAATGACAACATTAAAAACATAAGTGCTATATCATAGGCTGTTTGTTTCTCCTTACATGAAATTAGATTAATCATAACAATTTTTAAAAAAATATTTTAACAATGCATGCCATATCTTTAATTTCACTATAAAATCTATTGTTGGTTATTCTACTATAAAAATGTAGTGTTGGTAAATTTTTTTATTAAAATATATTACTGGTATTTTTACTACAAAAACATAATTTATACTTTCCCAGTGTTTTGCTCTTTGTTTGGAGGTTCACTATTTGCCCTTATCTCTGTCCTTAACAGATGCTACCAACTGGTGTCAGAGTAGACCTGGAAGCAAAAGCAATTAAGACGTAGTTCCACATTCCTCATAACCTCCAATTTCTCAATCATTGTCCTTGCTGCTGGATCTTGTTTATTGACTTACCCAGGACTAGTGGCCTCATTGTGAGGTTGGGAAGCGGGGGGTGTCAACTCCCTCTGCAATGGTGTAGTCAGCTTATTTTACAGCCTCAACCAACAAGATAACTTAAACTATAAATAATATATGATAAACACAAATGTTGAAATAGGCAGAAGTTCATTTGAATGTATGATAATAATAGTATGGATTTCAAATGTGGAATGTACTTTACCAATCAGATTGCTTAATTGGCATTTCAATTTTCATTCGATATTTTGCAGTCTGACGTCTGCTTTAAATCAAGTTTGACACATTACTGAAAGACAAAGTATTATATCTTAGGCTGAGGAAACAAAATAATTTGTTTTATACATATTTAAATAATATTAATTTTTAAAGTACCAGATTGAAAATTGTTCATTAAAAATCTTTCAAATATGACTGTAGCATTTTCCTTTCCTAAAACTTAGCCTTCAAAATAATGATTTGTTTTATATACCAGTGCGTCTTACATTCTGAAAAATATGGAATAAAAAGGATGCAATAAATACACTATAAAGATACATTGACGTGAATCTTCAGTAGTATGCTCTGGTTTCACTGCAAGTTTCAGGTTTTATACATTGTCCTCACTTGACCTTTAACCCTCTGACTTGCTTTTGAAGATAACAGGCCTTTGCCTCAATCAAAACACTATGAAGAGACATGCACAACGTGACAGTTAATATTGCATGTTAAAACCTGTTTTAATTTCTGTTTAAACATACAGAAGTAATTTGACACTTAAAACAGATGCCTATCTCAGTTGATTGGCGATCAGTAACTGGAGAAATAATTTGAACTAAATGTATAAACAATCCTTTAGTTGTTATATACAGTTGGGTTTTGAGATTCTTGCAGTAGTGGTCCTATGAAAACAATGTTATATAAAAGACAAAAGGAAAACTTAGCCAATTCATTTCAGCCTCTGATATCAAGGCAGATGCAAGAATTTTATTTTGTAATAAGTACAAATAATAATATACAAGGGCAAAAATGTTATTGGTTTTCCAAAATTTTTAAATTTAAGAATGCTCATAAATATTCATCAGGTTAGCCCAAAAAGCTATGGAGGATGCAATTTTAATGTCTAATAAATGTGTAATTGATGTTCTTGAAATTTAAATACTAAGTTGCATTAAAATTTCATGAACATCACTTACTCGCTTTCGTTTATTAGGAACAGAGACCCTTGATGAAAACCAGCCATGTGAACAAAGATTTTAGGTGTGGTTTCTGAACAATAGACCATCTACAAACAAAAGATCAATTAATCAAACAACAACAACAGAATATAACAAACTGCTTTGTTTATGTTTGTTTGACTATGAAAAGGCATTGACATGTAAGAACTTGAAGTAATCTTTAACTTTCTATGAGAAGAGTATTAACAGAAATTAGCTGAAGTTTGTGATGATATGTAAATGTTCAGTGTTGTCAAATAACTATGTTATTTGTTTTGTTTGGTAAAACTAATAAAGATGGGATAATTTACTGATTTGATAGTCTCAACATGAAACCACTAAAATAGAAATTGGTACAGACAGCAAGTTCCATCATAATAAGATATTTTTTAACAGTTTAAGTTGAAATAAAAAAAAAAAAAAAAAAAAATTTAAATTTTCAGTCATCAGACAGTTGACTGAGAAATGCTGGTTTGGAGCTACGCCAAACCAGTTGACGAAAAAATAACTTAGTCTCTACAATATGACTACTTCCTTCAGCCACTTTGAGGGGAAGCCACTTGTTGCATTGCAGTTCAGCCCAGACACCAGTTTTGTCCTTAGTGTGCAGTTTCTTCCAGTTAAATGCTTGTGGCTTAAAAATTACCCTTCAGCCAGATCATTACCCATGAGTGAAAAGCAAAACAATTTCTTGCAGTAGCAAGAAATTGTTTTGCTTTTATTCTAGGTTTGTAACCTACTGCTATAAGTGAATAAGTTGAAATGAGGCATAGGTGAAGGAGGGGGTCCACAGTCTAACAGGTGCCTTACTTGTCAGTTCTCCAAGGCCCAATGCTTTTTCACATAATGGTCGGTTTTATAGATAATAATTTTCTTTGTCTTGTCATCTTAGTCTAAAAAAAAAGTAATTTATTTTCATCCCGTGACTTTCTCTCTGTCTGAGCCTCTTGTTCTGTACTTTGAAGTTGACTTCACTTACTGATAACCATCAGTTGAAAGTAAATGTTCTGAATCCATTTTTGTGACAGGTCTAGCTGTTTTCAATTTAAGACCTCAGTTGACTGATATTACTACACACTGTTTCAGCAACCAACAACGAAACCTAAACTGTAAGTAAAGAAGGGTCTGTAATGTTATTGGTCCTGACATGGCATCTCAATTTTAGTCACTTTCCCACTACAGTGCCATAACTTCCCTCTGTTTTTTCTAGAAATATTTTCATGGTGGCAGTTCTAATCTCTGGTACTTGAATGCAGGAATTTAAGCATACTACTAGATTAGCAACTGTTTTACTGTTGAAATAGGTAGATGTAACTGTAATTTCTATTCCAATAATTTGTTCTCTCACACTTCTCACCTGTGGAACTCTCTTCTGGTTTCTGCTTCTCTGCCATCTATGATCTTAAAAAATTTAAATGAGATGTCATTTGATATCTTCTGTCTTCTTAAATCCTGTTCTTTTATTGTCCTTTCTCTTCACTAATATTATTTTCCTTCATTCTCAATAACCCCCTTGCATCTTAGTGGCATTATCACCTTGCTTGGGGTAAAATGATAAAAAGAAAATATTCACATCTTTGCATGAACTTTGCAATAAATTCTCCTTTCCACTACTTTTTCTTTTATTACAAATTTAATAACACAAAAACCACACAGTTTAGATATAAAGGTTCTATCCAATAAAATGTACACAAATAAATAAATAAATAAATACCTCTTTAATATATAAAACTTTGTTGCATTATGACTGATGTAAGTAAATTACACTGCTAAGGATTTTTTTTTGAAAATTCACTTTGTCTTATGAATTCAAGTTTGACTAACCAATTAGCTCTATCAGAAATAACTGAGACCTTGTACATTAACAGTACTGCAATAATTTGCCTATTGTTCCTGCCCGGTCGGTGGGGCATCAGAATACGCTGACTGCCCCCCTGCAGAGGGTAAAAGTCCCTCAATGGGGCCACCTGTTGGCCGTGGGTGGCGACCCGTAATGTCTGTGGACGGGATCCTGGTGGTTGAGCAGGTTGTAACCGAGGTGTAAAGCGGTCACAATCCTGTAACACACCACTTTGGCCCTTACCTGGGCTAGACGGGCGGTCGGAGGGGCCCGATCCGATCAATCGGCTGGTCATGTCAAGCCCCGTCATATATAATCCAGCCCAAACCTATAACTTACACTCCTCTTCCCAACCAAAACTAACACTTAACCCTAAATATGTGATGGAAAGCGGTGGCTGAGGGTCAATCAATTTGGGAGAAAAAAAGGATCTGACACACCTGCTAAACCTTCACAGCCGTAAAACTTGGATAATGGAAACAAAGGAACACGCGCTCAAAGACTCCTCCCAAAGAGAGTATACCATTCACGTAGCCCCGACATGGCAAGGCGAATGGGTTTCCCCCTTGTCATGTTCCAATACTGGACTCCGCGGTGGGTAGGGAGCATGGATGATGAACAAAAATAAAAACAATCAATGGAAAAAAAGAAATCTTCCAAGAGACCACATGTGGATAATGACTCTGAATCAGAAAATGATAGTGAAAACTTTCCACAATTTATTGTTCTCAAAGCAATAAGCAACAAAGCACTAACAGAAATATCTCCATTTAAAATCCATAAAGCTATATCAAATATAATCATACCAAAAAATGTAAAAAAACTACAAAATGGAACATTACTAGTGGAAGTGGAAAAAAAGATATATGCAGATACACTAATAAGACAAAAAAAACTACAAGAAATAGAAATAAAATCCTACCCGCACCAAACCCTAAATTTCTCAAAGGGTGTAGTAAAAAGCAAGGAGCTCTCCCTGTGCACTCTAGAGGAGATAAAAATAGAACTCCAAACTCAAGGTGTTACAAATGTTAAAAGAATCACAATAAAGAAAAATGAAGCAGAGATACAAACTAATACCTACATTCTAACCTTCAACTCCCCCCAAATTCCGACAACAATTAAAATTGGATATGAAATTATAAAAGTAGAACAATACATACCAAACCCTCTTAAATGCTATAGATGCCACAAATTTGGCCATCACAGAGATTACTGTCAAAACAAAAAAACATGTGGAAAATGTAGTGAGAAAGAACCAGAACATAAAGAAAAGAACTGTCCAAATGAGAGCCTATGCTCAAACTGTTTGGGAAACCACTCTGCCCTCTCAAAACAATGTAGTATCTACAAACAGGAAAAAGAAATAATCATAATAAAATACAAAAAAAATATATCTTTCTCAGAAGCATGAAAGGAAGTTAAAAATAATATAAAAGAAAACACCTACGCCTCCATGGTACAAAAAGCAAATAAAATAAACAATGAAGATAAAATAAAAGGTACAACTGAAATAACAAATTTATGTAAGGAATTAAAAGCTTTCCTTGAAGAATTAAAAACCTTTTTAATTGAACTTAAATCGGATCAAAATAAAAATAAAACTCAACAACCCAAATCAAATGGAATTAACCCAGAAGAAGGCAAAAAACTCTGGAAAGAAAACAGAACAAAACTCCAGCGAACCCTCTTCTTCCCAAACCCAAACCAAGAAAATGAAAAATAAACAAAAAGACAAAAAAGTGAAAACAGAACAAGAAAACACTCGATCAAGATCTAACTCAAAATCAAGAATCAATATATCAAATGAAAATAAATTTGAACCTATGGAATATATGGAAATAGAAGAGAAAGAATATAAACAAAATCCAAAACAAAACCCAAAATCTGACCAAAGGACACCACAAGCAGTTGAAGACAAAGCTGGAAAAAAACTGGAGAGGACAAATGATATAAACCTAATAGGTAACTTTACCCCCAAAAAATGAAAATATAACTATGGCACATATGATCCTGCAATGGAACTGTCATGGAATAAAATCTAATTACAATAATCTACTCATACGTATGTCACTACTGTATCCAGCCGTCATCTGCTTACAGGAAACTTTTTTTACAAGAAAATGCCAAATTAAAAATTAAAAATTATAAACAATACCACTATAACCACAATACAGGACATAGAGCTAATGGAGGTGTGTCAATATTGATTAGAAATGACATACTGCAGAGTAAAGTACACATTAAAACTAAATTACAAGCAATAGCAACACAAGTGACACTAGATAAAACCATCACTATTCTTTCCAATTATACACCCCCACAGGAACCAATAAATACAATAGAAATAAAAAACTTGATGTTTCAAATAGTGTATATGTATGTGTATATGTGTTTATAGACATATATATGCATGCATGGATGTAGATATGAAAATATATAATCAGAAACAATCACAAGAAAAAGCAATCCAAAAAAATACAGTAGATTATGAAATCCAACAGCCCCCCAACCTTTTATACACTATAACCATCTTAAATTCATAAATAAATAAGGCTTCGGCATAAAATGACCCAAATAGGAGTTGACATGCCGTTAAATCCAACACCCTATTGTTCCTTTGTATAAGAAAATATATAAATAAACTGTAAACAGGAGGAGGCAAGGGGTTACTAAATAGTTTACAGAAGGTCTTGAAAGAATCTTTTTGAAAATAAACTAGGAAGAAATGGGAGTTAGCATCAATAAATGGTATTTAAACCATCAATGATTTACTTAAATATATATATATATATATATATATCAGATTCATCTGAGGATTTAAAAGAAATGTAAACTGACCTAAATAGAGAAAGGATTAGAAATTAAAAGAAATAAAACAAAAGTCATGTTGTCCCATTGTAATGTCCTGGAAAAAATAAACTCCTATAAATAGCAGAGGGAGTGCTGGAAGATATCCAAGAAAAAAAAAGAACATATCTATCTATCTATTTATTTCTCTCTCTCTCTCTCTATATATATATATATATATATATATATATAAGCAAATATACGGATATAGATCCGACAGTATGAAGAAAAATATACGGAAAAAACAAACAAAAATCCTTATATGCAATTATATGCTGTTTTAATGCTAATATAATGTCAACGTTGGATGTTTCGGTCTAATAAACCATCTTCAGGACATATTCATAAAATATAATTAACTATCAATTCAACATGACAAAGACGATGGACATAAGAACAAGACTTATCCAAACAGATAACTGAAAGTTTTATATGATCAGCGTTCCGTTTAAACATGGTCACGTTGTCGTCACGTGGGCAATGCTGTGAAAACGTATTCCTAAAATTTGAGTATTTTGAATGAAAATTGAAAAATGAAAAGAATTCTATTTTGATCTAAAATTTATATGTACGCTTGTCGAGCATTAATCTCGCTAGAAAAGGGGAAATACTAAAGAAGCCAGGTCTAGTATTCACTGTGCATGAGATGGATATTATGCCTGCTTCATAAATCCTCCTAAGATTTTTATTATGAAAATATTTTAAGATCTTCACGGAATCAAAATCGAAATTATGATCTGCTATATATTTTATATTTGATTTTTGTTTGTTTTTTCCGTATATTTTTCTTCATATATATATATATATATATATATATATATATATGCACGCACACACATTTTTTTTTCTCATGGGAGTAAAGCTGTTTCATGAATGATGCAATCATTAGGTGCCAATTGAAAACTGACCATTGCATACTGTAATAATAGTGGAGCAGTACATTTATTTACAGTGGTGGTGGGAGTAATAAAATAAAATAAAATAAAATTTTTCATATACAGAGTGCGATGGATAAATTGTCATCTAAATCATGCAAAAAGGAAAATAACACTGACATCTCATTTTACCAAAATTACACAGAAATATCTTGAAAAATGAAAGAGTAAATTATTCAATATAATAGCCATTGGCTTCAACCATGGCCTCCTGATGAATTTGGAATCTCTTGCAACTTTTCTGGATGGTTTTGTTGAAGTAGGTGGATGCTGCCATAATTCTTGCCTTCATTTCATCTTTGATGTTACAAGGAGTTTTGTTGGTTTCTTGCTCAACTGTGCCACTCACATAATAATCAAGGGTGTTGCAGTCTGGGGAGTTAGATTGCCAGATATAAGGGGTGATGTGGTCACAGAAATTGTTTGACAGCCATGACTGGGTTCGACTGCTTGTGTGTCACGGTGCAGAGGCCTGTTGCCAGATATAGGGTCTACCAGCGGCCACCCTCTTGATACAGTGCAACATTACCTCGTCAAGGCACTTGATATAGGCCTGCATGTTGAGTCTGAGACCCCGTGAAAATGAATGGAGGCATAATGTTGCCATCACTAGTGAGCACCCCAAACAGCATGATGTTGACTGGATATATCATCCAATTTTTTCCTAATCCTCTGCACTGTGCTCAGAGTGACACCAAAACATTCTGAAATATTCATATTGGAGCTTCTGGCACGAATGCCAAATAGTACAGTTTTCCAAATTTCTGGCAGAGTGAATTGCATCAACGTGTTCTTTTTCTCACAGACAGTGCCCAACTGACCCTACTATACTGTGCAGCTGAAAAAATAAAAAACAATGTGCATATATGAAAATAAAAATATAAAATGGTGAGAATTTACCCATCGTACTCTGTATATATATATACATTGTTTTAAGGCATGCCGTATTTATGGGTAAAAATGATCAATATCAGGGATAGAGCATGTATAAATGTAAAAAGTTGATAGACATACATATACTGCATGAACTTCACAAAATAATCATCAAAAATTATATAGAAGGACAACGATTTCATAATTCTAACCAACATAAAACAGACAAAACCAGAAAAATAATTAAAAAATTTTCCAAAATATTGGATTTGACATAGACCTAAAAACAAACTTAAAAGACCTAAATTTTCTAGCTGCTATGCTCAGCCTAATAAAAGGTGCATATAAAAAATAATGGATTTGATATAAACCTAAAAGCAAACCTAAAAAGCCACATATCAACCATATAGAAAACTCAACAAGAAACCGTTTTAAATACACCCATCTTTCCAACACTTGCCAACAATAATCAAGCAGATTCCACAGTCAATTAACCATAGTTTGTTTGACAATTCTTCTAATGAAACCATTTTCAGTGAAGCCAAAAATGATTATGAAACAGGTTGAAAAAATAGATTTTCAGTAACACGTAACATATCACAAAAAAAGCCAACAGAAAACAAAATGTGATACTGTTCAACCCAAACAAAAATATAAAAACAAAAGTAGGAAAAATATTCATTACTCCTCCCCAAAAACTTCCACTGCATCAAGCACTCTCCACAAGATATTCAACAGCAACACAGTAAAAATCAGCTACAGCAACATTGAGAACATGATATGAATAATAAAAAAAGAACAGACAAATAACCAACAAATCACCCACACAAACTAAACCCCCATCTGTAATGGCCGAGTGAAGCATGAATGTCCATTAAACAAAGCAATATAATATACCAAGCCATTGTAAAAACAGCAGATAACAAAGAAAAAATATACATAAGAGTAATTGAAGAACATTGGAAACAGAAACTACACATACAAAACATCCTTTACCAATAGTAGATATGCAAACATTTCAGCCATTTCTAAACATATATGGGAAGTTAAAAACCAAAATATACCAAAAATATAATCACCTTCCCAGACCAACATAACTTGAACTTATCTCAAAATTGCAGACATGAAAACAAAATTTTTACAACATTACATAAAATCAAAAGCTAGAAAGGAATACCATGTAAAATGTCACAAAGAAAAAGCAAATGTGTGTAATATATACAATGCAGATAATGTAAATCACTTTAGATAAAGCAATTTAAACTAAATAAAAAAGATATCCCCAAAAGGAAAAAAAAAATGTAAATCAATTAAATAAACAAATTAAGAATGTACACATAAGCACAACTAAGTAAATTTAATAAAAATATTCAACAAATAATGAATACAAAATATACTGAGTAATTAATAATAATGAATTAAAAGGAAACAAACAACAGCTGCAAATAACCACATTCTAACCCACAATTATTTCTACTAGTAGCCTTTAGAATAATTTGAAATATTACCAATGTTGCCTTTCCAATGAGGAAAATACTTGATCTTGCTAATGATACTTGATAATGCTCCATTGATCAGTTGAGTTATCTCACGTCACACTTGGCCTGAATATTGATTCCAAGCATGAAACACTGTTACCACTTGATATTGACCTCAGTGCCCATTCATATATCATTTCACTCCAAGCAAGGTGATAAACACACCAAGATACAAAGGAGTTACTGAGAATGAAAGAAATGAAGAGAGGACAATAAAAGACCGGAATAAAAGGATACAGATGACAATTGATGTTGTATTTAAATAATCATAATTGACAGGAGAGCGAGAAGCTGAAAGTGTGTTCTATAAGTGAGAAGTGTAAAAGAAGGAACTATGTTGCAGCAAAAAAAAAACTTTAAACTTTGTTTCTTTCCTTGCAAACAATGCGTTCAAATAATTGCTGTGGCAGCCCAATTCCACAATGAAATAAACAAATCGCATCCCCAGGGGCAGAAAGAAATGTCAAAATAATGATTCACAGGTCCAATGTCACAAATCACAATACACGTAAATGATCAATTCGATAACAAAAACTAATTTTATCGACGGAACAATTTTTTCATTGGTCAACAGGTGGGAGAGGACAAACAATATTAGCATATCTGAGATACATTTATGGCAATAGCTGCAACTGACTTGTTTCTTTTTTTGATTATTTTCTCACCGTTATATCACACAGACCTTGCTGGTACCGTCCCAGCTCACTAGGCCATGACAGATGAATCACAGGTGTAAAGGGTGGGACTGTACTGCACACACTGCACTCCATCTAAAAACACCACTGTACAGGCTCATCGGACAGGTTTACATCTGTGACACCACCAGCACCAACTCTTCCAAGACCTGTAGTGATGGGAAAGGGGTGAAATGGCAGGTGTAAGATGTCACTGGAAGCTGCAGTTTCAATCCCGCATGCAGGTGGTTCAGGATATTGGTTGTCTGATGTTGGCCTGAGATGACAGCATTACCCAGAAGCTCCCTGAACGATCAAGCAGCCCTCTTTAGGGACACCACTGCTTGCTCCACAAGGAGAAGGGCCTAGAAAAGGTGGCCTAACCAAAGCTTGTCTCTCATCCCCCAGTTGGCTTGCCATGGTCATCTGACATCTTCACAAGCAGCTGACCAACACTAAAACAAGGAAGGTATGCACCCACCTTAAAGGGTGCAAAAAATTCTGAAGCTTGCATGCTGGAATGTCAGAACCATGCTTGACACAGTTCATGGCAACCAACTTGAATGTTGCTCAGCACTGATTGCATGTGAACTGTCCAGATTAAATGTCAACATTGCTGCCCTTAGCAAGGTTCGCTTTCCAGGCAAAGGCAGCCTCCAGGAGCATGGTGCTGGATACACCTTCTGGTCAGGGAAACCTGCACCAGAGAGGTGTCTTTCAAGCATTGGCTTCATGGTCAGCATCTCCATCACTGCCAGGCTGGAAAATCTACCAAGCAGTCTTTTTGACTGCATGTCTGTGTGCCTCCCTCTGAAGAACAACCAATATGTCATGCTTTTCAATGTGTATGCTCCAACTTTACAAGCTGAACCTGCAGAAAAAGACAAGTTCTACTGGAGTTCTGCAGCCATCTCCAAAGCACCCCTGAAGGCGACAAGGTGATAATCCTTGGCGATTTCAAGATGCAGATGACTGGAAATGAGTACTTGGCAAACACATCATTAGTAACTGCAATGACAATGGCCACTTGCTGCTGGAGCTTTCCACTGAGCAGCAACTTGTCATTAACATTATCTTCCAGCAAAAGGACAGTCTTAAAACAACTTGGATGCATCCTAGGTCCAAACATTGGCACCTCATAGACTAAGTTCTTGTATACCAGTGAAACCTCAAAGACGTCCTTCACACGAAAGTGATGTTAAGTACCATTGCCTTAGACTGCACTTCGAACCCCAAATCAAGGAAGGGAGGAAAAAAAAAAAGAAGTTCAATCCGACCAAGCTGAAGTGAAAGCTGACTCAGGTAGGCCCTACAGTCCAAGCTTGAAAACAGTGACTTCACCTGATAAATTGCCTCCCAAAGAGACTTCAGATGTATTTCCACTAAGCTGAGTATACTTTTCTTCTAAGGACATATTCAAGGCATCTCTTATTTTGTCCAGTCCCTCATCATTAGAGGACTCTTTGTCAACATCACTTATTGAACCCCTCACATTGCATAACATTCTATCAACACAAACCTCGCACAGGCTTCTAATCCCTGTGATATGTCCCACTTGATATTGAGTTGTACATCTGTTTTAAAGGGATTTTACTCACACACGGTCTCCTAATCCATATGTCAATTGTCTACATTCTTGCTTTGGTGGTGGTGGTGTTTTATCAATACCTTATATGCCCAAACTCTATAATGGTATATCTATTAGCAAGCATGATGGAAGGTGATACATCATCTTTGGGCGTAATGTATCTCGCTGCAGTTCACTTTATGCTTTGGTGGAAATCAGCAAGAGGTTGTCATATGCGTGTTACAGATGTTATGTCTTCATTGACATAGATGTCATCAATATTGGCTGAAGGGACTTAGAGAATGGACTCATCTTTTGTCAGCATGGCGTCTACAGTGGCTTTTCATAATAGCCGGTGCCACATTGAGTCCAAATCCCATTCTTGTCAGGCAGTATCTCCGTCCCTTATAAATGATGGTTTGAAAATGCTACAGTGATTGATGCACATATATCTGTAGGTGCACCTTGCAAAGATCAAGCATAGAAACACTGGCTTCTTTCTTCACCATTCTCTCAGTTTTTTGGGCACAAACATCATCATGAGCCATGTATGTGTCAACATGCTCGTTTAGCTCATGATAATCTAACACCAGGCAGACCTTTCTTTTATTCTTTTGAATCACCGCCATTAATAGGTTCATGCCCCTTGGGGGACCAAGTTCTTTTTCAGATTAACGTATCAGCCTCCTGTTGTCTCTCCATGCCTGTAGTTCATGCTGATATTCACTCTTTGCCTGCTTAGACACAGGGTACTCAGATATCCGGTTTTTCAGATATTCCAGTAGATGGCCATCCAACCTCATCACTTCCATGATGCTGTCCAGGTCATGATATATTGGTCAAATTCCACAGTAAAGTTGGGCTGATTTACAGTCATTACTGCACAAATATGGGGATTAACAAACCTGACTTTACACATCTTTGTGATGAGAAAACTGCCCAGCCTCTCAATGACATCCATCCCAAAGAGCTAGTCAAATACTAACAATTTGCTCTCCATAACTAGAATATTTATATTGATAGGGTCACAATTGTCTATGTGAACTTCCATTCTTGTGATTCCTTGACTTCTGAGGACCTTTTCATCAGCCATCAGTACGTTCAACTCTTGTTTTCTCCTAGACGACAATTGGATATGTTTGTAAGCGAACACAAACAACCTGTATCCACAAGGGTGGCATGTTTCACCCCCATCAATCCTTTTGTTGATTACAAGGTGTGTCTTTGTCATGATTTGTTAGGAAGAGAGACTGTCACTGATGTGGTCAGGTACAAGAGGCATCACAACTGATCGCATTGCATTTACATCCAGGAGAAGGATGGGGCTGGTGTGTTGCCCCTGACCCATTTCCTGGACAATCTCATGACAGGTGCTATGGCAATAGGAGCAATGCACCCAAGTTACTTGCCCCTTCTGAAGGCAGTTCCTGGGCAGGTGGTTTGGGCCATGACATCTGTAGTACTTAATTCTTGCAGAATGGCCCACAGTTAGGAGAACATGTTTCCTTTGGATGGGCCTTGCAGCTGCTACTACCAGTTCCTCTTCTGACTCTTTATTTATAAGTGCCTGGGCCCAGGCTAGTAACTCTTCAAGTGGCAGTGAGTTCATCCTGGAGGTCAACCGAATATGTCGTCATACGGATGTAGGGAGTCCGTGGACAAACATGCATGCCATCATGCATTTGGGCTTTCCTTTGAACAGGTAAACATCTACTGTCTCACCTGAGCATAGTTTTTGAGCTTTGAACTGCTTATATGCAGAGAAACTGTCTGCAGCAAAAGCAGTGTATACACTGCGTGCCAAATTTTTTTGTTTTCAGCATCACTTAAACGGCATACACTATAAACATCTTTTCACTAAATTCTTACACTTTTCTAATAATTTGGCACTCTCAAATCACCGTGCTGATAACAAATACGGTGCCAGTTTGTTTACATTGCACAGATCAGTATACACAATGTTTACATTGTGCAGGTCAGTATTGCCAACGTTGTGTGAAAATTTTGTGTGAATTGATTGGACGGTTTTTGAAATATTAGAAAAAAGTTATCTTGATAATAATTTGGCACGCAGTGTAGTACATCCTTAATTTGTGCTGCATCTGCTCTCTCTTCCTTAGTCAATTGCTGATACATGGCAAATGCCCCTCTAGTCAGTCAAAAGGGAAAGATGGTCTGGAGCTGCTTCAGACCACAGAGGTTGCATACGAGTTCGACTTTCTCAACCCATTCTACCAACAAATTCAGGAATCAGCCTTATATTGAATTTGCCATCTGAAAAAGCTAACAGAAAAGCTTTAAACATTTTTTGTTTCTTTTCTTGCAAACAATGTGTTCAGATAATTGATATAGCAGCTCAATTCCACTATGAAATAAACAAATCATAAGTACAAACTCAAAGATCCAAGGGCAGAAAGAAATGTTGAAATGATGAATCGCAGGTTCAACGTCACAAATCCCAATACATGCAAAGTGTCAGAAATCCGACACACAAGCTGACTGATGAGGTAGAAAAATAAACAACTTCACAATTTGAGAACACAACCACTTTTATCAATGGAACAATTTTTTCATTGGTTGACAGGTGGGAGAGGACACACAATATTAGCATATCCGAGATGCATTTATGGGAACACCTGCAACTGACTTGTTTCTATTTTGGTTATTTTGTCTTTGGCATATTATACAGAACACACCTCCCCTTTTTCAAAGTGACTTTCTCTTTTGTCACATATACTACTGTGTTTTCTTTTATATAATGCAATCCCATATTTTTGAAGCTAAAATCAGGGAATAAATTACATTCTTGAGTGTAATACGATCATATAGTACAGCTATCCTTATGTGAATTTTGTTTTGGAAAAGTTGTACATTATCCATTAAAATCACAATGTTATATTTGTATAAATCTTTTTAATATTTTGTGATTTAAAATTACAAGTACCAGCATACACTATTTATATAGTGACATAATTATGTTGTTGTTAACAAATCTATTTTGTATTGTTTTTTGTTTTTTTTTAATCCTTTAACATATAAAAACTGGATACTTTGTGACAACAAACATAGGAATATTAAACAATAACGTCACAACATGGGGATTATCACTCTATTTTTCAAGCGGAAAAACTAAAAAAAAAGTACATAATTTATACAATAGTTAGGTCATTGTTGTAACATTAATGTGATGAAAAACATGACAGATCTTGTGTATTTCCTTTATTAATATTTAATCAATTTCAATGAATTTCCTGTCTTTGAGAAAAAAAAAACATTCAATCATGCTGATTCCCAAAGAACAAATCTTGTCGACATATCAAATATCTTTTGTAGTCTACTGTTATCAGCACCTGCCTACTTTGTGTTTTATTATCTATTGTGCTGAGTGTATTTGCAGTCTTGCTGTTTAAAATAAGAGGTTTTTTAAGCTGAGTAAAAATGTCTGAAAATGTGTACTTGTGTATATTACGAACCCTTCTTTTTACCTTTAATTTTTGGTCAAAATTTCCCATATTATGCACAAGAAAATAATGTATGTACTTAGGAAAAAATAGTAGTAAATAAAGACCACAGAAATAAAATGACCTATAGCAACTGGGTAGAAAACATTTTTTCTCTGGGCTGCATTTTCAGAATGAAAATTTGCTAGCACCTCACCAAATTTTATGTGATAAAAAATACATTTAAAAAAAAAAAAAACTGAGTTAAAGGGAGATAACTGCAAATTCAAAGTCAGAACATTATCATTGATAACTCTCTCCTCCAATTAGCACAGCCTAGTTACGATATTTTTAATATTTGATATAATGCAAAAATATCAATGAATAAAATTAGTCATTAATTATTTATAACTATTTATACTGTGACTCATTCGTGAATTACAAGTAATCTATAATAATATTTTAAATTTTGAAATCATATTTATTTTTGGCATATGAATTTTTTGAAACTAAATCTTTGATTGTCTTTGAATCATTCTGCCTCACCTATGAAGCATGCGACATTATTTGGAAACCAGTGACCTATAGGAACTGGGTGGAAAACATTTAACAGAAAAGGAATATGATGAAAACCACCTTACCAATTTCTTTAAAATATATAGTGAAAGCTATGATGTCCCAGTGCAAAACCTGGAAATCAAATAAATTACTTGAATGCAAATTCAGAAATGCACAAAGACCAGTAGAAAAATCATTACTATGAATGAGGAATGAAAATATCTCAACATGGATCAAAGAATAGACCACAATAATGGAAGTGAATAGGACACATAGAAAGAAGAAAAGATAACAGATGAAGTAAAAGGTTGCTTGATTGGTGCCCAGTAGGCAACAGATGTAGTAGAAAAATAAACAGGTAAAAGATAAATGAAATAAAAGGGCTTGCTGATACGACATGGCAGAATAAAGCACAGTCACTGTTGTCATGGAAGGATTTGGTGAAAAGCCCTTGTCCTGTAATGGGCAAGCAATGACTCGCACACACACAAAGTTTGGATGGTAATCCAATGGAATAGTAAATATATAAGACAATTTGGTAAACTTCTGTATTTGACATGTTTTACCAATAAATTAGCAGCATCAGTAAACATAATTTTATTTCAACATATTCTGTTGAAAATTAATTGTCTGATGATACAAGTCTTAATTAAAACAGAAAATAAATAACTAAGGTGAAAAGGTATAAAAAGTGCACTAATTTCTGAGTCTTTCATTGTAAATTCACATCCAGGTTCAAACAGCATGTCTTCTATGTGTCACATCTCTTTAGAATGTGAGCAATCATGACTCTCTGCAACATCCTGTTCTTTGTGGTTTTGCATTGATAATCTTCCAACCCCTGCCAGATATACCACACCTTTTCAGATCCTAGTTATGGGCAAATAGTGAACCCATGAAGAAAAACAAAATACTATGAAAGTGTAAAAATACATTTTTATATTAAAAATACCAGCAATACATTTTTTATATAGTAAAATCAACAACTTTATTAGCATACAATTGTGTTCAAAATATATTTAGTTGAAGACCTACAATATTTAGATTTTGGCATCAAATATAGGTGTTGATATGCTGTTAAACAAAATCAACCAAACTATCTGTAAAATATGTGTTTACTCTGAAAGTATAAAATTATGCACAAAACATCTGTAGTTGAATGACTTACAATTGCATTCAAAATATATTTAGTTGAAGTCATAAAATTGTGTTAAAATATTTAGATTTCAGCATCCCATAGAGCTTGATATGCTGCTAAACAAAATCAACCATTTTGTAACAGTATTTATACCACATCCTTTATTTGATTTTTAGTAAAACTATTTTCTCTCTGAGTTTCTGAGATGAAAACCAAGCCTGGTCAGTACCTAGAGTCTGTAAACTTGAATATGCAAGTGATGTAATGGATAATGGCTCGGAATAGGTAATTGTAGAGACAAGTTCCATTTGCCAATGGATTTGTTATATTCACTTACGTACAAATACCCTTGGGAAAGGTATGAATCCACTGCTTATCTCCCAGCTATGGGTTAGTAAGACGTGTATTACTATTATCTAATAAAAAAAGAAAAAAAAAGAAATCACAATCTAAAAAATATTTTCTGGCTTTAAATAACCTGCAAAGGGTTTGATAAGCTGTAAAAAATGAATCAATAAAAGAGATGAACACTTTTCTTTCTTATCACAATGTTTTGTTTATTATATCCTCTTGCCTAGATTGACAAACACTGGAGAACACAATGGTCAAAATGTTGGGATAAAAACAGCAAAGATGAGGATATTAGTTCAAGTGTAAATAATTTAAATAAAGATACTAAATAAAATTTAATTTCTTTTTTGCTATATTTCTGAGATGAGGCATTTTAATTACTTACATTGTTCAGATTATTGTCCTCATCTTTGTTACCATATTCATGATGTTTTGGCCATTGTACTCTCCAGCTTTCTTCAGGTGATTGGAATTTTGAACCAAACTCTTTATTTCGTCCAGCAGGGTAAATTGTTCTAGTTCCATGTGCTATGCCTCTTCAAGGATACAGGGTCTAGTGGGTAAAAGCATTGGTTGATGTAATCCAGTGACTTGACCCAAAGAATTCTGAGTTCAATACCTGACCACAGCAGAGGTGAACAAAAAAAAAAAAAATATTGAAGAGTTGAGTTAAAGAAAAATAACTGAAACTGAGATATCAGGAAGAGGCATGGAATGTGGAACTAGAACACTCTACCCCAGTGGATGAAATAAAGGGTTTGGTTCAAAATTCCAATCACCTGAAGAAGGCTGGAGTGTACACTCGTCATTATCAGAAGTAGTTATCATCATAGTCATGATATTATCAGCAGCAATTCATTTTCTGTCTGTATGTCCCAAGTGCCCATTTCCTCTTTTACTGTTCGCATTAATGTGTCGGATTTGTGTGAAACTGACCCAAGTAATCTCTTTCCAACTGATAAAGTCTCTCCGTACAAGCAGCATCACATTTGCAAGCAAAAACTGTCTATTCTCTTCTGTGTGGTGTGTTTTATGCCAAGCTGATCTCGTCAATAATTTGCATCTTTTGAATCTCACCAATTCTCCTAGCTCTGAGACTGTCTTTCTTATGTCAGAGAGGCCATATTTCTTTTTCCTTTCTTTTCATTCACTCATTTTGCATGTCAGGCATATACGTGCTCACTTTGCCACACGAGGTAAGTTGTCTCTTCTACACTCCTCCCTGATCTCCTGACCACATGACACAGAGATAGCAGTTGCCTTCATCAAGTGCTTCTACATAAAGGTGGACAGGATCCACCCATCTCTTCTGCATGTATGCCCACTTGGTTTCTTTCATTACTGGCACCATTACCGTTGTCTTCAGCATCTGTTTCTGCTGGTTCTGTAGATGAATAATCTGGCCCTGCGCTGAAAAACAGCAGCGAATTTGAGACATCTTCTGACGATGCAGATCTCTGACGTGGGTGGAGGTCTCTAATATGCCATGGTGTTCTATTGATGAGAACTGAATGTGGGCTATAGACTCCTACCACTGTTCCTTTTTTGAACTGCATTGAACATCGACCATGTGGGGGTCTTTACCCATACTGCATCTCCTACTCAGTATATTCCAGGATCTGTATGTTCAATTGGTGATGCAACATCGATACCCTTTATGTGGGCTTGGTAGTTGTATATGGAGTTAGCTGGTGCTGACAAAAAGCTGTTGCATCGTCTTTTGGTGTTACATTATACCAATATAATGCCTCCATGATAGAACACCTCAACCAAGCAGCAATATGCTTGATAATGCAATGGCATCTCTCCATGATGACATTCCCTGATGGTTGATAAGCACACAGGAATTTAAGTTGGACGCCCCAGTTCTCTGCAAATCTCATGGACACCTACCTACAGAATGCCATGCCATCATCAATGAACAGCTTGGCAGGTGGCCCCTCTCTCACAGAATAGCAACTCCAGCTGTTGGATGATGCTAGCAGCATCCTGATGTAGTAATGGTTTCCAGATGGAAAACCAACTAGGGCCACAGTCTATCAGAGTCAGGTAATGCTAGCCTTCATAAAATGTTATGTCCATCCTCACCGTGCTCCAGTTTTCCCACACATCCAATTATCCAGCTTTCCTATGCACTTGCGCCAGGTCAGTAGATTGGCACACTTCATACTCTCAAACCACCATCCAAACAGCTGCCTTTGAGACCTCAGAGTGGATCCATCATACAAAATACAATGCGCACTTCACACCGGGATGCCCGAAATATTGATGGATGGCTTGAATGTCAGTTGATTCTGGCTCTTCTATAGATGCGGTGCATAATGGTTCCATTTCTTTCCAAACCACATCCAATCAATGTTGAGGCACTCTAGTGGGCTGATCAGCTTTGGTTTGCATGGGAGCTGAGGATCTCTATCTAACACTCAATTTATATTCCTCCATCAGTTTCTTCATTGTGCTGAGTCGATGTCTTATCAACATTTCTGTTGCTGCCTTCATGCGCACTCAAGACTTTCCAGAGCCAGGGGTGGGTCCTGCACCTTATCAACCTAGCCAGTCATCACAGTTTATGCCCCATTTTATGAATGCAGTTGCAATGGAGAGCCAGTCACATATTGGCAAATGTCCAGTCAACTTCACACACAGGAAGAAGATGCTCTGATGAGTGAGCATGTTAGGTAACAGGGGGAGGTCACTCCCACAACTCCGTTGCAATTTGCCCTGCTTCTCCCATACATGTAATCCCAGTACATGGGTGCTAGTCTCTAAACACTCTAGATCCTTACTTGTTAGTCTGAATTGCTGAAAATGTACCCTTACAAATGCTGCAGTGCATATACTCTCATTAACAAATATGTCATCAATTTACAAGGATGTGGACCTGTGGATGGTCTTGTCCTGTGTAACCATGGCATTCACAATTGATTGCATGATTAGCAGTGCCATGTTGAGCCCAAATGGGTGAGGCAATACTTTTGCCCATCTATCTGCATTGTTTGAAAGGGCCATAGTAATTTGTCAACATGGATCTGCAAATAGATACGGTGCAAATCCAGCATGGCAAAATTCGAAACTTCCTGTCACCACTCCCCCTCAATTTTTGCATGCAAACATCTGCATCAGCGGTGGTGTGCATCAACATACTGACTGAGCTCCGAATAATCCATGACCAGATGGATGTTCTGTTATTTTCCTGCAGTACACTCATGAAAGGAATCAGGCCCTTGCCGGGGGCAAGTTCTTCCTGGGGATATGGAAGTAGCCAGCTGTTATCCATCCAGGTTCATAACTCATGAGTATACTCCTCCCTGTGGCTTTGGTACTGGATACTTGGCTGTCCAGTTCTTCAATGCAGGTGGTGTCTGGTCAGCAGATCTTCCTGTTCTGGTCATACTCTGCATGGAAATCAGATAATTGATGGTAATGTCTGCGTAAAAAGGCTGGTCAAGTTGAGGAAAGCTCAAAGTTCCATCACTGATCACACATACTCCTCCCAACTTCTTGATAATGCCAAATCCGAGCAGTAGGTTGAAACCAATCAATTTTCCATCCACAACCAGAACCTCAACATCGATAGGGTGCCTGTTACTCAGGTCAAGTTGAATAAGTCCTACCCTAGAGCATCTGAGGATCCTTTCACCAACAGTGAGCATGTCCATTTCTTTCTTCTTCCAAGAGCAAAAAAAGCGGTCTGCTTATGAGTGATCGAAAACAACCTGTGTCTAGCAAGGCTAAATTCCTGATTCCATTGATGCATACAGCAATTGTAGGTAGTGCCTCCTTTGTATGGAGTTGGGGAGTAGACTGGTGCTGAGGCCTATTCCCCTGGATCATTTTTCAGGCAATTGCAGACTATGTGGCCTACCATGTTGCGCTTGTAACATCAAATCCTGGGTGTCTGCCTTTCTTTGCAGTCCTTTGCAAAATGATCAGGACTGTTGCAATGATAACATGTTATGGAGCCATATGGATCCCCAGTAGGAAGCTTTCTCATCTCATCCTGTGTTGTTCACACTGCCACAACTGCCAGTCCCTCCTCCACTACTTCATCTTTTATAATTGATCGTGCTCGAGTCAATAGCTCGTCGATAGACAATTCGTCCATCCAGGTCACATCGAAGTGCAAAAACGATGTTTAACCCAGTCTGGTAATCCTTGCATGAATGCACATGCCAGGCTACAGTTTCTCATTCTACCGAACAGAACAAAGCTTTCGTAACTCCACCAGATAGACATTCACTGATTCTCTGGGATGAAGCCATTGCTCAGCAAATTGCTCATAAGCCAGAAAACCATCCAAGACAAAATCTGTGTACAGTGTGGATTTTATCTGGCTGAAATCCTGTTTTTCTTCCTCTCTCAGCTGCTGGTAGACAGCAAATGCACCACCCATTTGCCTTAACGAGACTACGTGTTCGTGATGTTTTATCTAGCACATCTTACAGACCAGCTCAGCCTTCTTAATCCATTTGAACACAGATGATCAAGATGCAGAGCTGTTGAATTTGGGAATGAGTTTGAAGTCAAACTTCCCCTCCATCATTTTTGCTGAAATAGCTTGTGTGAAACTGACCCAAGTAATCTCTTTTCAAATGATAAAGTCTCTCCATATAGGTAGCACCATGTTCACAAGCAAAAATCCGTCTATTCTCTCTGACATGGTGTGTTTTATGCCAAGCTGCACACACCCAACCTCTCACACTAATTCTTCTAGCTCTGAGACTGTGTCTTTCTTAAATTAAGATGTCAGGGAGCCATATTTCTTTTTCCTTTCCTTTCCTTATTTTGCATAACAGGTATATACGTGCTTGCTTTGCCACATGAGGTAAGTCGTCGTCTCTTCTACAGGGTTAACTCCTTCTAATGTTTGAAACTGCTACTAGGAGACACTCTCCAGACAATATGATACTTTTTTGTAGCCTCTTCTTACCTTATTACATGTCAACAAGTCTCTCATGGAGAATGTGCTTCCCTTTGGGAAACACATGGATTAACCACACTTACACAATACATGTACATACGCATATTCACCCACTTCACATACTTTGAACCAAAACGGTTTTCACATTCTTTTGATACACACATCTTTGTCACTTGTATACCTTTATTGTTAATACATATTCATTTGTTTGTACATATATATCAGTTCTTGTTTCTTTGCATTTCTTTATGTGGACTCACATATCGAGTCTGCCATTTTTTGTTGTGGGCATTTCAGGAGACATGTATTATTCCCAGTTTCAGACACAGATGTTTCTAATGCCCACAAAAAGTTGGGAAACACATAACCATCTGCAACAAATTTGACTATAGTTACTAACAGTCAAAAAGAGAGAGAAAAAAGTAACCCCATCAGATATAACACTTATAGGTACTCTTTGGTTATTTTACAAAAAATTTGTTTGTAGTTTTAAAAAGTATAATTTGACAATTGTTTCTTTATCCTTCAATTTTCTTTACTAAATAAGTAATTTTCAAAAACACACTTTTATTGTTTCAGTTGAGAGATGCTCCCATTAATTCTTCGGGTTTGACTCGTCCACAAACCTTCACCAACTTTGAATGAAACTCTTTGTTTTATCAACAAAGTTCATTGGTTTTATTACTATATTCAGTATCCTGAGAGATTTGAACATATGACTGTATGTTTCTGCTAGGGAACACCTATACTTGTATACGTCTTTACTATTTGGAAGATTTTTCTGTGATATTTTTACTGAAGTTATTATGCATTTTCTTGGAAGGAAAGGGAGATTAGTTTACACAAAAGAAATTTGAGTCCCACTCCTTGTGGGATGTCTTCTCATGGTACACAATATAAGGAGATGTTATAAATTACAAGGAGGAGGCACTTGAAAGCTGCTATTGTAAAAATAAGTATGATTCAATCTTAGTTTCAGGTAGACACCTACATAATAACTTTGTCAGTAGATTTACTATAAGCACCTACGAAAAAATAACAGAAATAAAAAGAAAGAAACAAAAAAAAAAAAACTAAAAATTATTTTGTTGAAAATAAATATAAAATCGTACATTGCTGTTTCCCTCTGCCACCCCTTCCTTCAATATATCCTCTGTATGTTATATTTTCTGAGCCCTCTTTCCTCATAATGCAACCAAGTAATTTTAACTGTCTCTTTCTGCTTTTAAGTGTAAAGTGCTCTTTTAGTTCCTATTTTCTTTCAAATTTCCTCATTGGTCACATTTTCCTCGCATATGGAGATATCTGAGCAACAAAAATGTGGTTCTACAGAAGGATGCTGAGAATACCACGGATGAGGTGTGTAAGAAACAAGGAAGTTTTAAGGAAAATGAAAACAATAAAGTCACTTATACATAAAATCAGAAAGAGATAGTTGAAATTTCTGGGACACTTCATGAAGGAAAAAGGCTTGGAAAATTTAACACTAAGAAGACATATTGAAGGCAAAAAGGAAACAGCAAGTGACCTACCAAATGAATTTGTGTAAATGGATGGCAAAAAAGGGAGTGGAAAAGATAGTAGAATGATGAGCATTGCTAGGAGCTACAAAAGATGGGAAGTTGTGAAGAGCCATGATTGCCCACATTCCGAAAGAACATAGATTCTCAGCATCAGTTTGTAGAACCAGATCTGTTATCATTCAATCTCTTATTCATCCGTTGGAAACAGTCCTGCCTTTACTGCTGAACAGGAGGATAAATATGACAGAAAATCAACACTGTTTTCTTTGTTTCTAATGAAATTTTTCTGTTTCTTAATACTTTGCTTAATTTCTGGAAAGCTATTTCATTATTACAGTGGTGTTTCTGATCTTCATCAACAACCTTCCTGATGTCATCAGTTCTCAACTAGGTATTTATGCAGGTGAGACAACTATTTACTCCTGTCTTAGTAGCAAGTCCAATAGGCCCAACAAAATAAACATGGCAAATGCTCTTGAAAAGGGCCTCCAATCAGTGGTTAACTGGAACAAAGAAATTGCTTGTAATGCAAAATTGAGAGAAAAGCAAAAAGTGAACTTTTCTGTCTGCCATTAGAGTTAACTTTCTAAAATCTAGTGGTCAGAATTATTTTTTAATTATCTTCTTGGGTAGGCCAAGAGTTTTTCAGCCTCATTTTCACCAAGGTGTGCCAGGTAATTGATAAAAAATTAATACATAAAAAAACACTTCCTTCAAAAAATGAGTTTCTTCGTTTAAAATTCTTAAGTGAGAATTTTTCACTTGGTAGCAAACATACTATGTGCAAAAGGAAGTCTTTCACTCACTTCACTCTCTCTCCATCACTGCTCAAGTTATTGGAAAAATTTCCTACTGGGGACAATAAAAGTATCCAATACAGACCATATGCATTGTGCTATTTATTACTGCAAGAACATTTTTCTCTTGGTGAAAGTATGACTGATTTGACTTTCAGTAAGAGATAATGTGACTTTAGTGTATTGAAATGATGACGAATACAGTAACACCACATGTATGGTCCACTACATAACAATGACTGTAGTTGCCCAAACAGCAGCTCAAACCATATTTGATTCTGTGGCTATGTTACACCTTATGTTTCCATTCACCATATATATGCACCATCTTGTTCATTCTTTTGTGTTTTCCCAATCATAACAAACTTCAAGTTTAAATTTAGCCATTATCTTTCCTGCATAGTTCCATGAACTTCACTTCTTGCCTTAGGCCCATACAACACCACACAGTGACACTCTACCTTGAGTGGCTCTTGAGCCTTGTATAGGGTGAACATTAATTAAAAAAAGCATATGAAAGAGAAACAAGAATGTTAAAATGGGATGCATGGTGCGTAACATTAGGTTAGGTTGTCCTTCATTTATGGCCTACTGAAATATGCCTGACACACCCTGTATCTATAAAGTTGGATTCTGTCACTTCATAGCACAAAAAAACCTGTCAGCTTCTTTCAAAGATCAAATGAGCATTGAGTTAACTTTCTTTATCACATTTGTCATGAAAGTGTTTCATGGAACAACTGAAGTATGACATTATCCATAACAGTAATATTATATTTTCAATATTAAAATTCTTGTATGTTGGGTAATACTCAAGTAGATATAAAAGGACTGTTGTCTGTCCTTTATGATTACACAGGCAGTTATGGCTGGTTTATTTGATGTGGGTCATGGAGTTTGATTACAAAGTAACTACTCAGCAGAACATTTCTGACCCACTTATTACACACCCACCATCTCTTTTAAGTGTTAGGGCTTGAAAGAAAAGAATAATAAATATAAGTTAAACATGAAGTAAGTTATTTTATTCTTGATTTTATTCTAGTGTTGCAAAAATTACATATAACCCTGGACCTCTTTGTCCTCTGTAGTAGTTCACTACAAATTACTTTCACCTTTTGTTTCACTTGTGTGAGAGAACTACTAATTGAATGAAGTTATGTCTATGGCTTTTATTTGTCAAACCATAAACTATTGCAGCTGTGAAAACTGCAAATAATTAAATCAAAGACATTAACAAGCATGCAGTTATAAAAATAATACAAAATATCATTTAGAAAAAACATAGACATTCAAAGAAAATCACAACAATACAAACTCAATAAGATAAGTGAGGTACAAAGAAATGGTGAAAATGTGAAAAAACACTCAAAATACAAAGGAGAGGAATATTTATATGTGTTAGTTATACTGTACCTATTGACTATAATGGGTATGTCCCAATCCTTATAAATACAGTGGAATATATTGTACGTGATAGTCATTTGGATTCACTGTGGGATTTCACTTATGATGCACTTTTAGTTCACCACTAGCAGTTGATTACTTACTACAATGCTGCTGGCAAATCTTGTATGTTATTTTCTATTATAAATATTATCGTTTCATTTCCAACCTTCACTTTCGTTATTCTTATTTAGTATAAGACGTGTGTATAAGACAAATGCCTCTTATACAATTAAGGCATAAAAACATTACACCTTAAATTTACTACCAAATACATTCGGTGAAAAGAAATAAGATTTTGAAAAACTAAGAAAGTTTTCACTTTACCAGAAAGAAAAGTGTGAAAAATCCCTGGTGTGTTTAAAGTAAGAAGAAATTATTTACCTCATTGGCAAGTAGGTGGAAAGCAAATTAAGTAAATAGGATGTCCTGTTAAACTTGAATTGCCTCTTATAAAAGAGTGTGTAGGAATAATGGTGAACAGAAAAGCCCAACAGCTCAAACAATAATTTAGGGTTGCTATACCATCCTATCCTGCCAAAAATTTTAAATATTCAACTGTAAAAACTTTTCCTGTCAACATACCAATTTATAAAGTGAGTATTTCTTTTATAAGAAAAACAAAAAAGGAACTACCTTGTTTTGGTATTAGGGTTGTTTTTATTAGGGAGTGATCAAAAGTCTTTAAGAAGTGAACTAGACTGACAGTCACTACAGAAATTTGGAGAGGTACTGAAAAGCACCTGTTTATTTATCCAAAAACAACAAAACTGGTGGCAGTCACATTCTTCAAATGGAAAATACACAGGCAAAGAGAGAAGTCCCATGCTGATGAAGGCTATAGAACAGAGAGGTTGAAACTTGGTGGTAAGGAAAACAAACAACAGAAGGAATGATGTCACTTGTCTGAATAAATGTTGCTATATTTCTATTTCGTCACAAATTATATTACAAAATATTTGTGCATACCATTCTATTGTTTATATACAGAATTATTTTTGAATAGGATTTTTTATCCAGTATTATTTCTTACTACTAAAAACATTATTTTTAGTGTGTACATATAGTTGAGTAGCTATCCCTATTTATTATTAATTTTTTAAACAGTGAAATTAAAGGCAACTAACCTAGATTGAGAAATCTTACTAAAAAAAGATCATACCTCTAACAGGTGATCAAACTTATATCCCCCTTTTCCTTTATGGGGGCCATTTCTCTAGCCAAAATGTGCCTTTACCAATTCAGCTCCAAAGGCCATTTTGATAGAGCAAGGTTTGAATTACCCATTAAAGGAATGCACATTTCTCTTTGAAACTTCTATGAATCTATGTCTGTTAACTTTTTTTGAATATTTTTTTTTTTTTTTTTTTTTTTTTATCTGACATCATTTTTCATTACTATTTCCCTGATGGAAAGAGGGATACTGTTGGGTTGTTATTGGGTAACAGCTCTATACCTCAAGGAACTCTGAAATATATAAAGTCAAGGTACCAAGAGAAATAAAGAGGAAATGTGCAAATTAACATTTACCAATTTATTAATATGAACAAATATAAAAAACATAATAAGACAATATATCAATATAGGGTTTACAATGATGTGGATTTCATAGATGGAGAAAATATTTTTCACTATGCAAAGGCAGGCTAGGACAGCTTTCGATCATATATGATGGAAGCTCCTCTCCCAACCTTCTTTAAGCATGCTGCATTCAAAACTGTGACCCTTGTCACTGATTGGATCATTTCTGAAATGGAGAGTTTTATGCCCACCCACCCCCACCACCAAAAAAAATTACCTGCAAAAACCAAACCATCAACATTGGTTCACTCCTGAATGTGCTGCAGCCATAACTCCATGAAACCGCTACTTCAATATCTATCACAAGGAACAATCTAGTTCGGCCCTCAGTGCATTCAGAACTGTCTGCTATCACTGCAAAAAAAGTTCTAGAAAATGCCAAGTGCAACTATGCATGATCAGTCCAGATTAAGGTTGAAAGGGAACAAATTAGATCCCATGAATTCTGGAAGACCACCAACCAAATCATGAACAGAGGTAAAGCATCCGTGCCAATAATTATAAATGACCCTGAGGTCATATCTTCCTCAAAAGATAGGATGAACTATTTTGCTGTTATCTTCACATCTAACTAAACACTAGATGACAATGACTATCCCGTCCCCATGTTCCCAAGTCTCACTGAGCACAATCTCAGTAATATTATTATTTCAGCTCAAAAAGTTTCTATACTTATCAAAGAGCTTCATCCTAAGAAAGCTACTTCCAGTGATTGTCCTTAAGAATATCAACCTGGAATTATCTCCAATCCTAGCAAAGTTACTCAACCACTGCTTGAAGGAGAAATCCTTCCCAAGCCTGTGGAAAGTGCCAAGTGTATGCTCAGTTTTCATGAATGTAAGCATGCGATCTTCCTCCTTCCAGTACAGGCCCATCAGTCTCCTCAGTAAGCTTTTTTGAGGCCATAATCAATAAGAAAGTCATTGAGCACCTAGAAAAAAAAAAATTCTTAATGATGAAGTAGTATGGGTTTCGTTCAGCCTGATTGACTGCTGATGTCTTAACTACCATCACTCAAAAAATCAGTGAGGCTCTTTACAACAAACAAACCTCAAGGATCATAGCACTAAATGTGTCGTAAAGGTTTACCACGCAAGTTCTCTGGAAGGGTCTTCTCAATCATAAAATCCTTAACAGGTAGGTCTCTGAAGGTAAGTTAGTAATGTTCAGTCCTCTGGTGCCTTAGCAGTCAACGCAAGCAGAGGTCACTCCTTGGACCATCCCTCTTTTTGATTTATATAAATGATCTGCCTAAGAATATACTCAGATCATTTGTAAACATCTATGCTGATGATACAACTATATAAGGGCATGCCTCTAAAACACTTGATAACCAGTGATTGACATCTGATCTCTTCCGATCTTGCATAAACTATCCAATGGGGTAAAAACTGGCTGGTTACATTCAATGCCTTGAAAACCAAGCTAGTTACATTCCATCATTGCCTATCTGACCCCAAACTGCCACCAATCAAAATGAATGGAGTTCCTCTCAGGAAGCACCATGTCTTGAAAGACTGTTGGGCCTCAAACTCACCTCAAGTAGAACTCCTACATATAATCCATTGCTAAGGATGCAGGTAAATTGGTTGATTCTCTGTACTGTTCCACTAAGTACCTGACTCCTCCTATCCTCTACCTTTACAAGAGCCAGATCAGACCAAAAATGGAATATTGCTGTTATATATAGACAGAAGGTGTCAAAATCTCATTCTCCAACCTTGATAGAGTTCAAAGGTGTCTCAAAGCCCTTGTGGGTGATGAATTATTCTCCACCCTTCAACCTCTCTCCCACAGGTGGGAATGGGCAAGCCTTTTGCTGATCTGCCGCTACTTCCATGGAAAGTGCTTAGATGAACCACTTTCCCTAGTCCTGGTGAGGCAAACCTTCACAACAAGAACACACCATGCCACTTACACAGTAGCAAACCCCATCCACATCCCCTCCATATTCCATCAGTGAGAAGTAAGTTTCACTTGAGCAGCTTCTTCCCACAAAGCACTGCACCTTGTGGAATTGACTCCCAACAGGATGTTTTCTTGATCACTACAATCTTAACCTATTCAAGACCAGGGTTAATTGTTATCTCCCTCATATATACACACTAATGGCCTCCTAATGTAACCCTCTACTTCGAGTGACTCTCACTGTAAAAAAAAACAAAAAAACCTTCATGGCGATGTTAGGCTGCTGATTAATACTTAATATCTTTATTGTATAGTTTTGATGTTGAGACATGTCAAACCATTACCATATCTAAAACTCTGACTGGTTCTCTAGTGGGTGAAGGATGATAATTCCTCTGGGTCCTCTGACCACTAGAGGAAGGGTTTCATACAGTACAATTTATCTTTAGTTGGACCTTTCAATCTAAGCCAAGAGTTATGAATTTCACTGTGTAAGAAAATAAAAAAAAGAAAGAGGGATAGCTACTCAAATATGTGTGCCCACTAAAAATAACTTTTATAGCCATTATTTAAATCACATCAGATATTACAAACATAAAAGAAAAACATTTATAGTATATAAGTAAAGTCATATAGTAAATTGCTTATTTATATCACTTCTATACTTGCTTATCCATATCTCTTCTATATTCTATAAAGAAACAGTATGATATAATATATCTCAGCATTATATCATACTGTTTATAATGCAATGTCCTGGGTATGACAATAAACTACATCTGGCAGCAAGGCCTCTGATCAGGAGGTTTTGAGGAATGTGAAATGACCTCTTAATTGCTGTTGTTCCCAGGTCCACCCTAACTTGGGGTGGTAGCACCTGTTAGGATCCCAGCTGTCGTGGGCAAATAGTGAAACCACAAACTGAGGTCAAAATATTATGAAAGTGTAAAAATACATTTTTATAGTAAGAATACCAGCAATACATTTTTGAAAAAAAAATTAAAAAAAAAAAATTACCAGCAATACATTTTTTTTGTAAAGAAAATTACTAATACTCCCAAGAAAATTAAATTTCGTCATTAAACGGCCCATAAGTAGTTGATATGCTACTAAACAAGCAAACAATGTTTATTGTTTATAGATTCTTTTTTTCAATGTAATGTGTTGATTAGTACGTCGGGTTGATCAATTATACTATAATTATTATAGAATGTACTGGTTCTCGAGTGTTGTGGTCACCAATGTTGAATGGGTCAAATAGATAATGTGGCTGCGTGTTGAGAATGTAATCAACATTCATACATAATACTTAAAACATCAAGGAAAAAGAACAATGAGAACCAATTTTGTTTAACGAAGAAATATGTATATTAAATTCAACAATAATACAAAGTAGTTGCAATATGAGTAAAAAAGGGAGAAAAAAGTAGCTTCCCCTTGACTGTAAGAAAATATCTATAGAAGATTTGTCTGAGAAAAGTGTTCAGAGTTCAGTATTGAAATAGAATGTTTCTTTGAGAAAATTGTTCAAATGTTGCAACTTACAAAGTTGATTTAACTTGGTGTGTCCACTGAGAATTGGTGGTGTGTCACAAAGTTCTGTAGTGTGTATGTACGTGCGGAGTGAGTAGGATGAAATACACGAGCGAGTAAGTGAGAAAGAACTATTGTCTCTGGGTACCTCGACTGTGGTTTTGAAATTAAATTACTACTACTGGTTTTTTGGAATGCTTCAATATTTATACTATCGTGAGTGGCTCCAAAAAAGAGACGTTTAGTACATTTTTGAATATACATGAAAAATATCCGATTGGACGGAAAATGGACCAATCAGTGATTTTGTAGCAAAGTTTGAACAAAATTTAGGAACAAATTTACTATGGTGGAATGCGATAGATAAATTGTCCTGTTATTTTTAAGTATGTATTTATTGACCAATTAGAATTGTCGAAAATGTAGGCGTGGCACTACACCAATATGTGCATCTAGAGAAGTTACAGACAAAAAAAAACAAAACCGTTCTTGGTGTATAATATATTAAGATTCATATATTTATCTATTCTGTATGGTAAATACTGTTGTATTAAATTTGAATGTAAGTTACAGACACAGCACTTACATTGAAGGCAAAAGAATCTTCGGGAAACTGAGTAATAAACCACGTAAAAAAAACATGATTGTTTGAAATGGATGGCAAAACAAGGACAAAAAAAATGGTCAACTCAAAAATTAATCTGAACAATAAGACAGGAAATTGTGGAGAGCTATGATCGCTTACGTCCTGAAAGAACTCGGTAGTTAAAAGAAAAAAAATGAGCATTTGATGTTAAAATTTTAAAATATCAAAATAAACCCCGCGAGTTTCGAAAGAGTTAAAAATTTAAAATTCATAAAGAAACAAAGAGAAAAAAAAAATTATTTTTATAAGGGGCTGGACATTTTTTTATATTGAAAACTAGTTTTGCTAAACTGATTTGTGGTCTGCAATATGACTGCGTATTTTGAAGTTGACTTGTAAAATTTGAAATATAAAAAAAAATATAACTAAGGGAAAAAACCTCGAATAATATTTTCAAAATTGTCTCCCTTTATGGATAAACGTATTTTTTTTCTAAAGGGAGACAACTTTAAAAATATTATTCAAGTTTTTTTCCCCCCGAGACATTTTTTTTTACACACGAAGGGGAGTTTTTTTTTTTTTTTTTTTTAATACAAGATAAAGTTTGAGAAGTTAAAACAAGAAGTAAATTATTAAAATTAGTGTTTTCAACGATTTCTGTATAATGCACTGATTTACCCACCTTGCCTTATGCTTAACTTTTTAAAAATACTAATTCACATTGGAGATATTTCAGAAGTCTTTTTTGTTTTGTAATTATAAAAACTGTCACACTGAACAAATAATGTGTTCTCTTCGTAGAGGAAAATATTTCAGAAGTCTTGATTGTCTATATTCCTAAAAAAAAATCCGCATCTACATATTTGTTGTCTTGATTCACAGACATTTTTCAGTTGTCTTTTCTCAATTGATATTTATTTTTATATTACAAAAAAGTCACACTCTACAAGTGTGCCTTCCTTTTTGAATAAATCTCAGTAGTATTTGTATTTATATTACAAAAAAAATCACATTGTAAAAATGTTTTGTTTTTATTCATGAGAAAGATTTTTCTGAAATGTCTAATTTATTTACAAAAAATGTCACACCGCAATGCACTTTTGATAATTCTCAAATGTTTTTCTTGTTTTCATATTTTTGTTACAAAAATTCACACTTTACAAATTTGATGTCTTCTCACTCAAATTAATTTCTGAAGTTTTTTCTAAAGTTGAAATTTAATTACAAAACATTAGCACTGTACTAAACTGTCTTCTGGGACAAAGACATTTCAGAAGTTCTTTTTTATTTGTATTTTTGTTCAAAACAGGTCACACTGTAAAAATGTGCTGTTTTCACACATGAAGTTTTAGTTATCTTGATTTGTAATTTTATTACAAAAAATATCACACTTTACAAATGTACTGTTTTCCTATATGAAAACTTTGTTGAAGTTTTTTCTAGATTTATATTCTTATAAAAGTCACACTTTAAAAATATGCTGTTATCATGTACATGGACAATAGACATATATTAGTCTTTTCTTGAATTGTATTTTTGTTACAAATAGTTTCACATTGTACAAATATGTTGCCTTCAGACACAAACATTTTAGAAATTTTGTCTCAATTTAGATTTTCATTAAAAAAAATGTTGCAATGTACAAATATGACCTTCTCATGCATAAAATTACTTTAGAAATCTTTTTGATTGGTAATTTTATCATAAAAGAATCATACTGTACAAATATGTTCTCTTCATAGATGAAGAAATTTGGGGGGGTTATTTTTATGATTTCTATTCAAATAACAAAAACAAAAAAGTTTACAACTATATTCCTGTCATGTCCATAAAAAATTAATTATAGTGTCAAAAATATAATTATAAAAATTATAATTATCATTAATTCACTCATTCTAAACTCAGGAAAATTGAACTCCCTTTTCTCCTTGACACATGCAAACACATGACATTCTCATTATTGGACAAGCAGTTCACATGGACAGGTCGTTTACACGTGCATCAATGAAAATTTTGTCTCCTTTTCCTTTTCCAAGCCATAATAGTATCATTTGAGGTAAGAAAACTCCAGATACTTCTTGTATTTTTGCAACTAAATTATCTGGATACTCATTATGCATATACACAAAAAACATATGAGAAAGACTGTATACACTTTACTTACTCTTTATCCTATCCTTCTGTCTGATTCTGATCCATATTGGATCTACATTTGACTCCAAACTCACAATTTTACTCCGTATTACTGTCTCTTGTTTTTCCAACACCACATAACAACCAAATAATAAATAATTGTTGTTTCCCTGTCTTGCTGTTTTACAATTTTCTGAGTATTTTTGTATATATAAATGTTAAGGTATTTATAATTATTTAATCAGAGTTATAATTTCCATACACTCGCTTCAAGCTTTATAACATTTCAAATGTTTTTTCTTGATTAGTATTTTATTACAAAAAAGAAAAAATTCACATTACAAATTTAAAGAGGTCTTTTCATATGTTGTATTATAACAAAAAAAAATGCTGTACAAATGTACTCTGTTCACCCAGGAAACTTTCCTTGATTGGCATTTTAAATACAAAAGTTTCACTTTAAAAAACAATGCTGTCCTCATGCACAGATATTTTGGTAGTCATTTCATGAATTGTACTTTATCACAAAAATGTCTAACTGTAAAAATATGCTGTCTTCATGCACAAAGACATTTAAGAAATCTTTTCTTGTGTTGTATTACAGAAAATTTTCACACTGTCCCCAAATATTACAGACCTCTTGATTTTTATTTCTCTTATTGTATTGTATTTTTATTACAAAACATTTATTGTATAAATGTGCTCTCTTCATACAATAAGATGTCTAAGTTGACTTTTCTTGTATTGTATATTTATTACATATAATGTCATACTAGTGGGGATCACTCACATCATACCAGCTGGGATAGGCTCATGTTCACAGGAAAACAAAGGAAATAGCAAAAAAGCATGTTAAATTGCAGATTAAAATCATATAATCTTATTTATTTCCGTGTATTGCTGTATGTCTATTTTAGTTATGTGTGTTTTAAGGTTGTATGTAATAGAAGAAGAAAGTTACTTTGTCTCATGACAAGCCTTGACTCTTTGATGGTTGGTAGCCAAAAAAGTGAGTTTGGTGTTTTTTGGTGCAAACAATCTGTTTCCAGGCAGGAAAGTTTTCTGTTTTATGCTGGGAGAACTTTTATTCTTTTTTTTTAATTTTAAACAAAGTTTTAATGTTATTTGTTTTATTTATTATTATTATTTTATACTTTTATTTAATAATGATAATGTTCCTACACACTGCATAAATATGGCATCATTTTGCATAAATATATCTTTACAGCAGCTGTTCTTGTTTGATCATTAAGTTAAGCAGTGTTGAGTCTGGTTAGTTCTTAGATGGGAGACTACTTGGGAACTCTAGATAATGAGATATGGAGAAAAAGGAGAAATTCTGGTATGTTCATGTTGTTTAATTGGTTAATCATGTTTCACATGCATTTGACTTTTTTAAACCAACGTTAGTATAATTTGTAGCATTTTGAATTCAAGGAGAGATGATAATCTCAAAAGTTTCAAGCAATTAACAGATTCTAGGTCTACCTTAAAACCCATAAATATTGCTTTATGTAAGTGTATAGTAATTCTAGTTTGTCTATGTGGGATTCAGATGATAATGTGTGCGTGTGTATGTCTATGTACATGAAACATGATTAACTAATGAAAAATCAAACAACATGAATGTAAAAATACCAAAATTTCTTTACTCTTTTTCTCCATATCTTATTCTATGATAAAACTTTAATAGAACTGAAACATGTTAATTGATAAATGTTTTCTGTTTTTTATCTTATTCTATATTTGATCCCAACTCATATATAACCACTCTGAAGCCAAATGTGTCCTACCAATAAAAATAATACCCAACCCTCAAAATAGAATGTTGATAGTTATTAGAAATAATGTTAGTTAAAAAAAAAATCCATTTAATTGATTGTAAATTAGCTTGTTTACATAGTTATGAAGATAAAGCTAACAGATAGATTTTGAAATAAATTTTAATAAAAAAAATAAATAACAATCAGTTTTGGTTAGCATTAAATTAAGTGTTTGGTTGGGAGAAAAAGTAATAACAAGGATTAGAACTTAAACAATATTTATTGCTAATATACACAGTGTCATACAAATATCACAAAATAGATGGAATGTCCGTTTCTGGTGTATTGTCAGAATGGCAATCAGGGTTAAGAGAGAATCTGGGAGTTGACCTATTTTTGCGTTGTGTCCTGGAGTGGTTAACGATGATATGAATCTGACTATGATGATATGAGGGTGTTAGCGTAAATAGTTGGGAGAAGTCACAAAATCTAACTTTGCTAATGCTGGTTATGCTGAAGTGACAGAGGTGTTGTCCCAGTGTGGTTAGTAAAGCTACGAATCTGACCATGATGATATGAAGGTGCAAGCATAAATAGTCGAGAGAAGTCAAGAATATGACTTTGCTGATGCAGAGAATGCGAGCATTAAGAGTCAGGAGAACTCATGGGTTATGCCAAGATAATGGTGGTGGGTTGCTGAGGTGTTGTCATGTTGACACTTGACTGCGAAGGTGGCCCTTCAAGCCTGGGAGTGGCAACATTCGGTAATAGGAGTGGTCATGTTGAGAGGTGGTGGTGATAGTGATGGCAACAGCAGCACTCAGTGTGTCAGCCGCAACTGTGGTTTTCATGGTGACAAGGTCATGGCAGCAGCAGTAGGACCCTGCATGACTGTCAGTGGCCAGCTGGCCCTCCACTGACTTGGTCATTCTCAGAGACCTGTTTTTAAGCAGGTCTGGCAGTCCCCAGGGGCATCTCTTTTTCTGGCAGGAATGTTCACAATTTGTCACTGTCGGAGCTTGTTTTGTAGACCAGAATTGATGTGTTGAGCCTATTTGCAGAAAACAATTTTTTTTTATTCTATTCTCTGCATTGATGGCATTCACATTCGGCCAGCATGCAGAATGAATCAGAAAGAGATCTAATTGCAATGGCATATAATGTTAGAACATAACTATATCATTTTATATTTAAAGATATGTGTGTGTGTGTGTGTTCTCAGAATTAATTTAATTGGTGGTGTCCTAAATGTTGAAAATCATCCTAAACCTTTCATTTTAAAATGACCTTCAAATTTGTTTAATGACTAGTTTGGTAACTATCGTCTCACTGATAACAAGATGATCAAATTTAAGATCTAAATTGTTTGTCCATTTTAAATACTACATTTTTAATATATATATTCAGTTTCAATACAGAAAGAGTAATAAAAATGATTTCAAAATGCTTCACCTTTCAGCATACACTATTTTCCTGTTACTCGGGGAATGTTGTCAGACAATAGAGAAATTCACCTTCATAAGACAGATGTCCATTTCAGTTTCAAATTGGTTGCTTTGGATGTTCACATGGGTACATGTAATTGTTGGAAGTTTTTTTAACAATGTTTTTTGTTCTCTACAAGGCCATGGGCCACTTAAAGTAGAGGGTTACAGAGTAAGAGGCACAATTTAAGCAGGGATATGTGGGGAAGATAAATGGTTAACCCTAGACTTGAACAATTTAAGATTGTAGTGATCAAGGAAGAATCCTCTTGGGAATTGGTTCCACAAGGCAGCAGTTTGTGTGGGAAGGAGTTGCTTGAGTGGAACTTCCATCTTCCCTGGGGAATATGAAGGAAATGAGATTAGTTTATTATAATGAGTGTGGCATTTGGTGGTTCTTAGCCATGAAAGTTAGGACTAATGGAACTAAGGAGTATAGTTCATCAGAACATTTTCCATGGAAATAGCAATAGGGCAGGGAGAAGCTTGTGTCTTGTTTGTGAGAAAAAGGTCGTCAGGTGGAAACTAATTTGGAAACTAAATTTTCAATGCTATTGAGAGTGGGAAGTGAACACTGAGCAACTCCTGCCCATATTTGGCAGCAGTACTCCATTTTCAGCCTGATCTGAGTCTTTGATAGCAGGAGGAGTCAGGTACTTGCTGGTGCAGTATGTGCATGTTTTAATTCAATGACAGACCTAAAAATATTTCTACAAAATTAAAAAAAAGAAAATCTTTAAAACAATTTTATTTATTATCAAAAAATTTCTGAAAAGTTCAATAAAATCTTGTGATTACTATATATACTCATATAATGTGCGACCCCCAAATTTTCACTTATAAAAATGATTTTATCATGTATCTTGTATATCATGTGAGTTCCTTTATTGAGAAACCAAATTACAATAGCCACTTTTCCTCTATCTCTTTATTCCATTTTCTATTTAAAGAAGTTAAATAAGTAAAAGAGAATGATAAAAGTATTGTTAGTAATGCTATACACATTGAATAAATGCGTCCAGCTATAAACAAAAGAAAAGAAACGGGTAAATGTCTTATAAATGTAAACAATAGAAAAGATGCATATTCGTTATTTTTGTATTTTATAATATGATACAAAGATGTGAAAATTACATGCATTATTATTAGATAGAATTACAAAAAGCATCAGTTTTATCAAAATCATCTTTATTTTGAATACAACTGTTCTTTTTGACTACAGTAAACTGATATATAGTTTGGTCAACAGTGTTGTAAGGGCCAGCAGTATATACACTAATTATATATCTTGTGCATGATGTGACCTCCTAAAGTCACATGATATTCAAGTATATGTTGTTCTTGTTTTTTGTTTTTTTTGGGGTTTCAAAAATTAACTTTATTTTTTTGTTGTTTCCAAGATTTTGTTGTTCAGCGTAAAATGGGTAGAAATGAATTTCTATTTTATGAATTGTATCTTTTGCATGCTACAGTCACTGTATGAATTCGAATGAAAAATAATTGTATGCAGGATTTATGTTCATAATGCTAAATTAAAGAAAGTAAATGTAAATAGAAAGGACGACAGGAGAGAAACATACAGTGATCAGCCACTGCGTCCACACACTTTTTCAAGTAAATCCCTATTTTATGAATCGTATCCTTTGCATGCTACGGTCACTGTATGAATTCGAATGAAAAATAATTGTATACAGGTTTTAGAGGAGGCTCTTGCATGTTCATAATGCTAAATTAAAGAAAGTAAATGTAAATTGAAAGGACGACAGGAGAGAAGCATACAGTGATCACCCACTTTGCATCCACAAATTTTTTAAGGAATTCTCTATTATATGAATCGAATAATTTACATGCTACGCTCACTGTATGAATTCGAATGAAAAATAATTGTATGCGGGTTTTAGAGGAGGCTCTTGCATGTTCATAATGCTAAATTAAAGAAAGTAAATGTAAATAGAAAGGACGACAGGAGAGAAACATACAGTGATCAGCCACTGCGTCCACACACTTTTTCAAGTAAATCCCTATTTTACGAATCGTATCCTTTGCATGCTACGGTCACTGTATGAATTCGAATGAAAAATAATTGTATACAGGTTTTAGAGGAGGCTCTTGCATGTTCATAATGCTAAATTAAAGAAAGTAAATGTAAATAGAAAGGACGACAGGAGAGAAGCATACAGTGATCACCCACTTTGCGTCCACAAATTTTTTTATGAAATCTCTATTATATGAATCGAATAATTTACATGCTACCCTCATTGTATGAATTGGAATGAAAAATAATTGTATACAGGTTTTAGAGGAGGCACTTGCATGTTCATAATGCTAAATTAAAGAAAGTAAATGTAAATAGAAAGGACGACAGGAGAGAATCATACAGTGATCACCCACTTTGCGTCCACAAATTTTTTAAGGAAATCTCTATTATATGATTCGAATAGTTTACATGCTACCCTCACTGTATGAATTCGAATGAAAAATAATTGTATGCAGGTTTTAGAGAAGGCTCTTGCATGTCCATAATGCTAAATTAAAGAAAGTAAATGTAAATAGGACGACAGTAGAGAATCATACAGTGATCACCCACTTTGCGTCCACAAATTTTTTAAGGAAATCTCTATTATATGATTCGAATAGTTTACATGCTACCCTCACTGTATGAATTCGAATGAAAAATAATTGTATACAGGTTTTAGAGGAGGCTCTTGCATGTTCATAATGCTAAATTAAAGAAAGTAAATGTAAATAGAAAGGACGACAGGAGAGAAGCATGCAGTGATCACCCACTTTGCGTCCAGAAATTTTTTAAGGAAATCTCTATTATATGATTCGAATAGTTTACATGCTACCCTCACTGTATGAATTCGAATGAAAAATAATTGTATACAGGTTTTAGAGGAGGCTCTTGCATGTTCATAATGCTAAATTAAAGAAAGTAAATGTAAATAGAAAGGACGACAGGAGAGAAACATACAGTGATCAGCCACTGCGTCCACACACTTTTTCAAGTAAATCCCTATTTTATGAATCGTATTCTTTGCATGCTACGGTCACTGTATGAATTCGAATGAAAAATAATTGTATACAGGTTTTAGAGGAGGCTCTTGCATGTTCATAATGCTAAATTAAAGAAAGTAAATGTAAATAGAAAAGACGACAGGAGAGAATCATACAGTGATCACCCACTTTGCGTCCACAAATTTTTTAAGGAAATCTCTATTATATGATTCGAATACTTTACATGCTACCCTCACTATATGAATTCGAATGAAAAATAATTGTATGCAGGTTTTAGAGGAGGCTCTTGCATGTTCATAATGCTAAATTAAAGAAAGTAAATGTAAATAGAAAGGACGACAGGAGAGAATCATACAGTGATCACCCACTTTGCGTCCACAAATTTTTTAAGGAAATCTCTATTATATGATTCGAATAGTTTACATGCTACCCTCACTGTATGAATTCGAATGAAAAATAATTGTATGCAGGTTTTAGAGGAGGCTCTTGCATGTTCATAATGCTAAATTAAAGAAAGTAAATGTAAATAGAAAGGACGACAGGAGAGAAACATACAGTGATCACCCACTTTGCGTCCACAAATTTTTTAAGGAAATCTCTATTATATGATTCGAATAGTTTACATGCTACCCTCACTGTATGAATTCGAATGAAAAATAATTGTATGCAGGTTTTAGAGGAGGCTCTTGCATGTTCATAATGCTAAATTAAAGAAAGTAAATGTAAATAGAAAGGACGACAGGAGAGAAACATACAGTGATCACCCACTTTGCGTCCACAAATTTTTTAAGGAAATCTCTATTATATGAATCTAATAATTTACATGCTACCCTCACTGTATGAATTCGAATGAAAAATAATTGTATGCAGGTTTTAGAGGAGGCTATTGCATGTTCATAATGCTAAATTAAAGAAAGTAAATGTAAATAGAAAGGACGACAGGAGAGAATCATACAGTGATCACCCACTTTGCGTCCACAAATTTTTTAAGGAAATCTCTATTATATGATTCGAATAGTTTACATGCTACCCTCACTGTATGAATTCGAATGAAAAATAATATAGACAGGTTTTAGAGGAGGCTCTTGCATGTTCATAATGCTAAATTAAAGAAAGTAAATGTAAATAGAAAGGACGACAGGAGAGAATCATACAGTGATCACCCACTTTGCGTCCACAAATTTTTTAAGGAAATCTCTATTATATGATTCGAATAGTTTACATGCTACCGTCACTGTATGAATTCGAATGAAAAATAATTGAATGCAGGTTTTAGAGGAGGCTATTGCATGTTCATAATGCTAAATTAAAGAAAGTAAATGTAAATAGAAAGGACGACAGGAGAGAATCATACAGTGATCACCCACTTTGCGTCCACAAATTTTTTAAGGAAATTTCTATTATAAGATTTGAATAGTTTACATGCTACGGTCACTGTATGAATTCGAATGAAAAATAATTGTATACAGGTTTTAGAGGAGGCTCTTGCATGTTCATAATGCTAAATTAAAGAAAGTAAATGTAAATAGAAAGGACAACAGGAGAGAAACATACAGTGATCACCCACTTTGCGTCCACAAATTTTTTAAGGAAATCTCTATTATATGAATCGAATAATTTACATGCTATCCTCACTGTATGAATTCGAATGAAAAATAATTGTATGCAGGTTTTAGAGGAGGCTATTGCATGTTCATAATGCTAAATTAAAGAAAGTAAATGTAAATAGAAAGGACGACAGGAGAGAATCATACAGTGATCACCCACTTTGCGTCCACAAATTTTTTAAGGAAATCTCTATTATATGATTCGAATAGTTTACATGCTACCCTCACTGTATGAATTCGAATGAAAAATAATTGTATACAGGTTTTAGAGGAGGCTCTTGCATGTTCATAATGCTAAATTAAAGAAAGTAAATGTAAATAGAAAGGACGACAGGAGAGAATCATACAGTGATCACCCACTTTGCGTCCACAAATTTTTTAAGGAAATCTCTATTATATGATTCGAATAGTTTACATGCTAACCTCACTGTATGAATTCGAATGAAAAATAATATAGACAGGTTTTAGAGGAGGCTCTTGCACGTTCATAATGCTAAATTAAAGAAAGTAAATGTAAATAGAAAGGACGACAGGAGAGAATCATACAGTGATCACCCACTTTGCGTCCACAAATTTTTTAAGGAAATCTCTATTATATGATTCGAATAGTTTACATGCTACCCTCACTATATGAATTCGAATGAAAAATAATTGTATGCAGGTTTTAGAGGAGGCTCTTGCATGTTCATAATGCTAAATTAAAGAAAGTAAATGTAAATAGAAAGGACGACAGGAGAGAATCATACAGTGATCACCCACTTTGCGTCCACAAATTTTTTAAGGAAATCTCTATTATATGATTCGAATAGTTTACATGCTACCCTCACTGTATGAATTCGAATGAAAAATAATTGTATGCAGGTTTTAGAGGAGGCTCTTGCATGTTCATAATGCTAAATTAAAGAAAGTAAATGTAAATAGAAAGGACGACAGGAGAGAATCATACAGTGATCACCCACTTTGCGTCCACAAATTTTTTAAGGAAATCTCTATTATATGATTCGAATAGTTTACATGCTACCCTCACTGTATGAATTCGAATGAAAAATAATTGTATGCAGGTTTTAGAGGAGGCTATTGCATGTTCATAATGCTAAATTAAAGAAAGTAAATGTAAATAGAAAGGACGACAGGAGAGAATCATACAGTGATCACCCACTTTGCGTCCACAAATTTTTTAAGGAAATCTCTATTATATGATTCGAATAGTTTACATGCTACCCTCACTGTATGAATTCGAATGAAAAATAATTGTATACAGGTTTTAGAGGAGGCTCTTGCATGTTCATAATGCTAAATTAAAGAAAGTAAATGTAAATAGAAAGGACGGCAGGAGAGAAACATACAGTGATCACCCACTTTGCGTCCACAAATTTTTTAAGGAAATCTCTATTATATGATTCGAATAGTTTACATGCTACCCTCACTGTATGAATTCGAATGAAAAATAATTGTATACAGGTTTTAGAGGAGGCTCTTGCATGTTCATAATGCTAAATTAAAGAAAGTAAATGTAAATAGAAAGGACGACAGGAGAGAATCATACAGTGATCACCCACTTTGCGTCCACAAATTTTTTAAGGAAATCTCTATTATATGATTCGAATAGTTTACATGCTAACCTCACTGTATGAATTCGAATGAAAAATAATTGTATACAGGTTTTACAGGAGGCTCTTGCATGTTCATAATGCTAAATTAAAGAAAGTAAATGTAAATAGAAAGGACGACAGGAGAGAATCATACAGTGATCACCCACTTTGCGTCCACAAATTTTTTAAGGAAATCTCTATTATAAGATTCGAATAGTTTACATGCTACGGTCACTGTATGAATTCGAATGAAAAATAATTGTATACAGGTTTTAGAGGAGGCTCTTGCATGTTCATAATGCTAAATTAAAGAAAGTAAATGTAAATAGAAAGGACGACAGGAGAGAAACATACAGTGATCACCCACTTTGCGTCCACAAATTTTTTAAGGAAATCTCTATTATATGAATCGAATAATTTACATGCTACCCTCACTGTATGAATTCGAATGAAAAATAATTGTATACAGGTTTTAGAGGAGGCTCTTGCATGTTCATAATGCTAAATTAAAGAAAGTAAATGTAAATAGAAAGGACGACAGGAGAGAATCATACAGTGATCACCCACTTTGCGTCCACAAATTTTTTAAGGAAATCTCTATTATATGATTCGAATAGTTTACATGCTACCCTCACTGTATGAATTCGAATGAAAAATAATTGTATACAGGTTTTACAGGAGGCTCTTGCATGTTCATAATGCTAAATTAAAGAAAGTAAATGTAAATAGAAAGGACGACAGGAGAGAATCATACAGTGATCACCCACTTTGCGTCCACAAATTTTTTAAGGAAATCTCTATTATAAGAATCGAATAGTTTACATGCTACGGTCACTGTATGAATTCGAATGAAAAATAATTGTATACAGGTTTTAGAGGAGGCTCTTGCATGTTCATAATGCTAAATTAAAGAAAGTAAATGTAAATAGAAAGGACGACAGGAGAGAAACATACAGTGATCACCCACTTTGCGTCCACAAATTTTTTAAGGAAATCTCTATTATATGAATCGAATAATTTACATGCTACCCTCACTGTATGAATTCGAATGAAAAATAATTGTATGCAGGTTTTAGAGGAGGCTATTGCATGTTCATAATGCTAAATTAAAGAAAGTAAATGTAAATAGAAAGGACGACAGGAGAGAATCATACAGTGATCACCCACTTTGCGTCCACAAATTTTTTAAGGAAATCTCTATTATATGATTCGAATAGTTTACATGCTACCCTCACTGTATGAATTCGAATGAAAAATAATTGTATACAGGTTTTAGAGGAGGCTCTTGCATGTTCATAATGCTAAATTAAAGAAAGTAAATGTAAATAGAAAGGACGACAGGAGAGAATCATACAGTGATCACCCACTTTGCGTCCAAAAATTTTTTAAGGAAATCTCTATTATAAGATTCGAATAGTTTACATGCTACCCTCACTGTATGAATTCGAATGAAAAATAATTGTATACAGGTTTTAGAGGAGGCTCTTGCATGTTCATAATGCTAAATTAAAGAAAGTAAATGTAAATAGAAAGGACGACAGGAGAGAATCATACAGTGATCACCCACTTTGCGTCCACAAATTTTTTAAGGAAATCTCTATTATATGATTCAAATAGTTTACATGCTAACGTCACTGTATGAATTCGAATGAAAAATAATTGTATACAGGTTTTAGAGGAGGCTCTTGCATGTTCATAATGCTAAATTAAAGAAAGTAAATGTAAATAGAAAGGACGACAGGAGAGAATCATACAGTGATCACCCACTTTGCGTCCACAAATTTTTTAAGGAAATCTCTATTATATGAATCAAATAATTTAAATGCTACCCTCACTGTATGAATTCGAATGAAAAATAATTGTATACAGGTTTTAGAGGAGGCTCTTGCATGTTCATAATGCTAAATTAAAGAAAGTAAATGTAAATAGAAAGGACGACAGGAGAGAATCATACAGTGATCACCCACTTTGCGTCCACAAATTTTTTAAGGAAATCTCTATTATATGATTCGAATAGTTTACATGCTACGGTCACTGTATGAATTCGAATGAAAAATAATTGTATACAGGTTTTAGAGGAGGCTCTTGCATGTTCATAATGCTAAATTAAAGAAAGTAAATGTAAATAGAAAGGACGACAGGAGAGAATCATACAGTGATCACCCACTTTGCGTCCACAAATTTTTTAAGGAAATCTCTATTATATGATTCAAATAGTTTACATGCTAACGTCACTGTATGAATTCGAATGAAAAATAATTGTATACAGGTTTTAGAGGAGGCTCTTGCATGTTCATAATGCTAAATTAAAGAAAGTAAATGTAAATAGAAAGGACGACAGGAGAGAATCATACAGTGATCACCCACTTTGCGTCCACAAATTTTTTAAGGAAATCTCTATTATATGATTCGAATAGTTTACATGCTACCCTCACTGTATGAATTCGAATGAAAAATAATATAGACAGGTTTTAGAGGAGGCTCTTGCATGTTCATAATGCTAAATTAAAGAAAGTAAATGTAAATAGAAAGGACGACAGGAGAGAATCATACAGTGATCACCCACTTTGCTTCCACAAATTTTTTAAGGAAATCTCTATTATATGATTCGAATAGTTTACATGCTACCGTCACTGTATGAATTCGAATGAAAAATAATTGAATGCAGGTTTTAGAGGAGGCTCTTGCATGTTCATAATGCTAAATTAAAGAAAGTAAATGTAAATAGAAAGGACGACAGGAGAGAATCATACAGTGATCACCCACTTTGCGTCCACAATTTTTTTAAGGAAATCTCTATTATTTGATTCGAATAGTTTACATACTACCCTCACTGTATGAATTCGAATGAAAAATAATTGTATACAGGTTTTAGAGGAGGCTCTTGCATGTTCATAATGCTAAATTAAAGAAAGTAAATGTAAATAGAAAGGACGACAGGAGAGAATCATACAGTGATCACCCACTTTGCGTCCACAAATTTTTTAAGGAAATCTCTATTATATGATTCGAATAGTTTACATGCTAACCTCACTGTATGAATTCGAATGAAAAATAATTGTATACAGGTTTTAGAGGAGGCTCTTGCATGTTCATAATGCTAAATTAAAGAAAGTAAATGTAAATAGAAAGGACGACAGGAGAGAATCATACAGTGATCACCCACTTTGCGTCCACAAATTTTTTGAGGAAATCTCTATTATAAGATTCGAATAGTTTACATGCTACGGTCACTGTATGAATTCGAATGAAAAATAATTGTATACAGGTTTTAGAGGAGGCTCTTGCATGTTCATAATGCTAAATTAAAGAAAGTAAATGTAAATAGAAAGGACGACAGGAGAGAATCATACAGTGATCACCCACTTTGCGTCCACAAATTTTTTAAGGAAATCTCTATTATATGATTCAAATAGTTTACATGCTAACGTCACTGTATGAATTCGAATGAAAAATAATTGTATACAGGTTTTAGAGGAGGCTCTTGCATGTTCATAATGCTAAATTAAAGAAAGTAAATGTAAATAGAAAGGACGACAGGAGAGAATCATACAGTGATCACCCACTTTGCGTCCACAAATTTTTTAAGGAAATCTCTATTATATGAATCAAATAATTTAAATGCTACCCTCACTGTATGAATTCGAATGAAAAATAATTGTATACAGGTTTTAGAGGAGGCTCTTGCATGTTCATAATGCTAAATTAAAGAAAGTAAATGTAAATAGAAAGGACGACAGGAGAGAATCATACAGTGATCACCCACTTTGCGTCCACAAATTTTTTAAGGAAGTCTCTATTATATGATTCGAATAGTTTACATGCTACGGTCACTGTATGAATTCGAATGAAAAATAATTGTATACAGGTTTTAGAGGAGGCTCTTGCATGTTCATAATGCTAAATTAAAGAAAGTAAATGTAAATAGAAAGGACGACAGGAGAGAATCATACAGTGATCACCCACTTTGCGTCCACAATTTTTTTAAGGAAATCTCTATTATATGATTCGAATAGTTTACATGCTAACCTCACTGTATGAATTCGAATGAAAAATAATTGTATACAGGTTTTAGAGGAGGCTCTTGCATGTTCATAATGCTAAATTAAAGAAAGTAAATGTAAATAGAAAGGACGGCAGGAGAGAAACATACAGTGATCACCCACTTTGCGTCCACAATTTTTTTAAGGAAATCTCTATTATTTGATTCGAATAGTTTACATGCTACCCTCACTGTATGAATTCGAATGAAAAATAATTGTATACAGGTTTTAGAGGAGGCTCTTGCATGTTCATAATGCTAAATTAAAGAAAGTAAATGTAAATAGAAAGGACGACAGGAGAGAATCATACAGTGATCACCCACTTTGCGTCCACAAATTTTTTAAGGAAATCTCTATTATATGATTCAAATAGTTTACATGCTAACGTCACTGTATGAATTCGAATGAAAAATAATTGTATACAGGTTTTAGAGGAGGCTCTTGCATGTTCATAATGCTAAATTAAAGAAAGTAAATGTAAATAGAAAGGACGACAGGAGAGAATCATACAGTGATCACCCACTTTGCGTCCACAAATTTTTTAAGGAAATCTCTATTATATGATTCGAATAGTTTACATGCTACCCTCACTGTATGAATTCGAATGAAAAATAATATAGACAGGTTTTAGAGGAGGCTCTTGCATGTTCATAATGCTAAATTAAAGAAAGTAAATGTAAATAGAAAGGACGACAGGAGAGAATCATACAGTGATCACCCACTTTGCTTCCACAAATTTTTTAAGGAAATCTCTATTATATGATTCGAATAGTTTACATGCTACCGTCACTGTATGAATTCGAATGAAAAATAATTGAATGCAGGTTTTAGAGGAGGCTCTTGCATGTTCATAATGCTAAATTAAAGAAAGTAAATGTAAATAGAAAGGACGACAGGAGAGAATCATACAGTGATCACCCACTTTGCGTCCACAAATTTTTTTATGAAATTTCTATTATAAGATTTGAATAGTTTACATGCTACGGTCACTGTATGAATTCGAATGAAAAATAATTGTATACAGGTTTTAGAGGAGGCTATTGCATGTTCATAATGCTAAATTAAAGAAAGTAAATGTAAATAGAAAGGACGACAGGAGAGAATCATACAGTGATCACCCACTTTGCGTCCACAAATTTTTTAAGGAAATCTCTATTATATGATTCGAATAGTTTACATGCTACCCTCACTGTATGAATTCGAATGAAAAATAATTGTATACAGGTTTTAGAGGAGGCTCTTGCATGTTCATAATGCTAAATTAAAGAAAGTAAATGTAAATAGAAGGGACGACAGGAGAGAATCATACAGTGATCACCCACTTTGCGTCCACAAATTTTTTAAGGAAATCTCTATTATATGATTCGAATAGTTTACATGCTACCCTCACTGTATGAATTCGAATGAAAAATAATTGTATACAGGTTTTAGAGGAGGCTCTTGCATGTTCATAATGCTAAATTAAAGAAAGTAAATGTAAATAGAAAGGACGACAGGAGAGAATCATACAGTGATCACCCACTTTGCGTCCACAAATTTTTTAAGGAAATCTCTATTATATGATTCGAATAGTTTACATGCTAACCTCACTGTATGAATTCGAATGAAAAATAATATAGACAGGTTTTAGAGGAGGCTCTTGCACGTTCATAATGCTAAATTAAAGAAAGTAAATGTAAATAGAAAGGACGACAGGAGAGAATCATACAGTGATCACCCACTTTGCGTCCACAAATTTTTTAAGGAAATCTCTATTATATGATTCGAATAGTTTACATGCTACCGTCACTGTATGAATTCGAATGAAAAATAATTGAATGCAGGTTTTAGAGGAGGCTCTTGCATGTTCATAATGCTAAATTAAAGAAAGTAAATGTAAATAGAAAGGACGACAGGAGAGAATCATACAGTGATCACCCACTTTGCGTCCACAAATTTTTTTATGAAATCTCTATTATAAGATTCGAATAGTTTACATGCTACGGTCACTGTATGAATTCGAATGAAAAATAATTGTATACAGGTTTTAGAGGAGGCTCTTGCATGTTCATAATGCTAAATTAAAGAAAGTAAATGTAAATAGAAAGGACGACAGGAGAGAATCATACAGTGATCACCCACTTTGCGTCCACAAATTTTTTAAGGAAATCTCTATTATATGATTCGAATAGTTTACATGCTACGGTCACTGTATGAATTCGAATGAAAAATAATTGTATACAGGTTTTAGAGGAAGCTCTTGCATGTTCATAATGCTAAATTAAAGAAAGTAAATGTAAATAGAAAGGACGGCAGGAGAGAAACATACAGTGATCACCCACTTTGCGTCCACAAATTTTTTAAGGAAATCTCTATTATATGATTCGAATAGTTTACATGCTACCCTCACTGTATGAATTCGAATGAAAAATAATTGAATGCAGGTTTTAGAGGAGGCTCTTGCATGTTCATAATGCTAAATTAAAGAAAGTAAATGTAAATAGAAAGGACGACAGGAGAGAATCATACAGTGATCACCCACTTTGCGTCCACAAATTTTTTAAGGAAATCTCTATTATATGATTCGAATAGTTTACATGCTAACCTCACTGTATGAATTCGAATGAAAAATAATTGTATACAGGTTTTACAGGAGGCTCTTGCATGTTCATAATGCTAAATTAAAGAAAGTAAATGTAAATAGAAAGGACGACAGGAGAGAATCATACAGTGATCACCCACTTTGCGTCCACAAATTTTTTAAGGAAATCTCTATTATAAGATTCGAATAGTTTACATGCTACGGTCACTGTATGAATTCGAATGAAAAATAATTGTATACAGGTTTTAGAGGAGGCTCTTGCATGTTCATAATGCTAAATTAAAGAAAGTAAATGTAAATAGAAAGGACGACAGGAGAGAAACATACAGTGATCACCCACTTTGCGTCCACAAATTTTTTAAGGAAATCTCTATTATATGAATCGAATAATTTACATGCTACCCTCACTGTATGAATTCGAATGAAAAATAATTGTATACAGGTTTTAGAGGAGGCTCTTGCATGTTCATAATGCTAAATTAAAGAAAGTAAATGTAAATAGAAAGGACGACAGGAGAGAATCATACAGTGATCACCCACTTTGCGTCCACAAATTTTTTAAGGAAATCTCTATTATATGATTCGAATAGTTTACATGCTACCCTCACTGTATGAATTCGAATGAAAAATAATTGTATACAGGTTTTACAGGAGGCTCTTGCATGTTCATAATGCTAAATTAAAGAAAGTAAATGTAAATAGAAAGGACGACAGGAGAGAATCATACAGTGATCACCCACTTTGCGTCCACAAATTTTTTAAGGAAATCTCTATTATAAGATTCGAATAGTTTACATGCTACGGTCACTGTATGAATTCGAATGAAAAATAATTGTATACAGGTTTTAGAGGAGGCTCTTGCATGTTCATAATGCTAAATTAAAGAAAGTAAATGTAAATAGAAAGGACGACAGGAGAGAAACATACAGTGATCACCCACTTTGCGTCCACAAATTTTTTAAGGAAATCTCTATTATATGAATCGAATAATTTACATGCTACCCTCACTGTATGAATTCGAATGAAAAATAATTGTATGCAGGTTTTAGAGGAGGCTATTGCATGTTCATAATGCTAAATTAAAGAAAGTAAATGTAAATAGAAAGGACGACAGGAGAGAATCATACAGTGATCACCCACTTTGCGTCCACAAATTTTTTAAGGAAATCTCTATTATATGATTCGAATAGTTTACATGCTACCCTCACTGTATGAATTCGAATGAAAAATAATTGTATACAGGTTTTAGAGGAGGCTCTTGCATGTTCATAATGCTAAATTAAAGAAAGTAAATGTAAATAGAAAGGACGACAGGAGAGAATCATACAGTGATCACCCACTTTGCGTCCAAAAATTTTTTAAGGAAATCTCTATTATAAGATTCGAATAGTTTACATGCTACCCTCACTGTATGAATTCGAATGAAAAATAATTGTATACAGGTTTTAGAGGAGGCTCTTGCATGTTCATAATGCTAAATTAAAGAAAGTAAATGTAAATAGAAAGGACGACAGGAGAGAATCATACAGTGATCACCCACTTTGCGTCCACAAATTTTTTAAGGAAATCTCTATTATATGATTCAAATAGTTTACATGCTAACGTCACTGTATGAATTCGAATGAAAAATAATTGTATACAGGTTTTAGAGGAGGCTCTTGCATGTTCATAATGCTAAATTAAAGAAAGTAAATGTAAATAGAAAGGACGACAGGAGAGAATCATACAGTGATCACCCACTTTGCGTCCACAAATTTTTTAAGGAAATCTCTATTATATGAATCAAATACTTTAAATGCTACCCTCACTGTATGAATTCGAATGAAAAATAATTGTATACAGGTTTTAGAGGAGGCTCTTGCATGTTCATAATGCTAAATTAAAGAAAGTAAATGTAAATAGAAAGGACGACAGGAGAGAATCATACAGTGATCACCCACTTTGCGTCCACAAATTTTTTAAGGAAATCTCTATTATATGATTCGAATAGTTTACATGCTACGGTCACTGTATGAATTCGAATGAAAAATAATTGTATACAGGTTTTAGAGGAGGCTCTTGCATGTTCATAATGCTAAATTAAAGAAAGTAAATGTAAATAGAAAGGACGACAGGAGAGAATCATACAGTGATCACCCACTTTGCGTCCACAAATTTTTTAAGGAAATCTCTATTATATGATTCAAATAGTTTACATGCTAACGTCACTGTATGAATTCGAATGAAAAATAATTGTATACAGGTTTTAGAGGAGGCTCTTGCATGTTCATAATGCTAAATTAAAGAAAGTAAATGTAAATAGAAAGGACGACAGGAGAGAATCATACAGTGATCACCCACTTTGCGTCCACAAATTTTTTAAGGAAATCTCTATTATATGATTCGAATAGTTTACATGCTACCCTCACTGTATGAATTCGAATGAAAAATAATATAGACAGGTTTTAGAGGAGGCTCTTGCATGTTCATAATGCTAAATTAAAGAAAGTAAATGTAAATAGAAAGGACGACAGGAGAGAATCATACAGTGATCACCCACTTTGCTTCCACAAATTTTTTAAGGAAATCTCTATTATATGATTCGAATAGTTTACATGCTACCGTCACTGTATGAATTCGAATGAAAAATAATTGAATGCAGGTTTTAGAGGAGGCTCTTGCATGTTCATAATGCTAAATTAAAGAAAGTAAATGTAAATAGAAAGGACGACAGGAGAGAATCATACAGTGATCACCCACTTTGCGTCCACAAATTTTTTTATGAAATTTCTATTATAAGATTTGAATAGTTTACATGCTACGGTCACTGTATGAATTCGAATGAAAAATAATTGTATACAGGTTTTAGAGGAGGCTCTTGCATGTTCATAATGCTAAATTAAAGAAAGTAAATGTAAATAGAAAGGACGACAGGAGAGAATCATACAGTGATCACCCACTTTGCGTCCACAAATTTTTTAAGGAAATCTCTATTATATGATTCGAATAGTTTACATGCTAACCTCACTGTATGAATTCGAATGAAAAATAATTGTATACAGGTTTTAGAGGAGGCTCTTGCATGTTCATAATGCTAAATTAAAGAAAGTAAATGTAAATAGAAAGGACGGCAGGAGAGAAACATACAGTGATCACCCACTTTGCGTCCACAATTTTTTTAAGGAAATCTCTATTATTTGATTCGAATAGTTTACATACTACCCTCACTGTATGAATTCGAATGAAAAATAATTGTATACAGGTTTTAGAGGAGGCTCTTGCATGTTCATAATGCTAAATTAAAGAAAGTAAATGTAAATAGAAAGGACGACAGGAGAGAATCATACAGTGATCACCCACTTTGCGTCCACAAATTTTTTAAGGAAATCTCTATTATATGATTCGAATAGTTTACATGCTAACCTCACTGTATGAATTCGAATGAAAAATAATTGTATACAGGTTTTAGAGGAGGCTCTTGCATGTTCATAATGCTAAATTAAAGAAAGTAAATGTAAATAGAAAGGACGACAGGAGAGAATCATACAGTGATCACCCACTTTGCGTCCACAAATTTTTTGAGGAAATCTCTATTATAAGATTCGAATAGTTTACATGCTACGGTCACTGTATGAATTCGAATGAAAAATAATTGTATACAGGTTTTAGAGGAGGCTCTTGCATGTTCATAATGCTAAATTAAAGAAAGTAAATGTAAATAGAAAGGACGACAGGAGAGAATCATACAGTGATCACCCACTTTGCGTCCACAAATTTTTTAAGGAAATCTCTATTATATGATTCAAATAGTTTACATGCTAACGTCACTGTATGAATTCGAATGAAAAATAATTGTATACAGGTTTTAGAGGAGGCTCTTGCATGTTCATAATGCTAAATTAAAGAAAGTAAATGTAAATAGAAAGGACGACAGGAGAGAATCATACAGTGATCACCCACTTTGCGTCCACAAATTTTTTAAGGAAATCTCTATTATATGAATCAAATAATTCAAATGCTACCCTCACTGTATGAATTCGAATGAAAAATAATTGTATACAGGTTTTAGAGGAGGCTCTTGCATGTTCATAATGCTAAATTAAAGAAAGTAAATGTAAATAGAAAGGACGACAGGAGAGAATCATACAGTGATCACCCACTTTGCGTCCACAAATTTTTTAAGGAAATCTCTATTATATGATTCGAATAGTTTACATGCTACGGTCACTGTATGAATTCGAATGAAAAATAATTGTATACAGGTTTTAGAGGAGGCTCTTGCATGTTCATAATGCTAAATTAAAGAAAGTAAATGTAAATAGAAAGGACGACAGGAGAGAATCATACAGTGATCACCCACTTTGCGTCCACAATTTTTTTAAGGAAATCTCTATTATATGATTCGAATAGTTTACATGCTAACCTCACTGTATGAATTCGAATGAAAAATAATTGTATACAGGTTTTAGAGGAGGCTCTTGCATGTTCATAATGCTAAATTAAAGAAAGTAAATGTAAATAGAAAGGACGGCAGGAGAGAAACATACAGTGATCACCCACTTTGCGTCCACAATTTTTTTAAGGAAATCTCTATTATTTGATTCGAATAGTTTACATGCTACCCTCACTGTATGAATTCGAATGAAAAATAATTGTATACAGGTTTTAGAGGAGGCTCTTGCATGTTCATAATGCTAAATTAAAGAAAGTAAATGTAAATAGAAAGGACGACAGGAGAGAATCATACAGTGATCACCCACTTTGCGTCCACAAATTTTTTAAGGAAATCTCTATTATATGATTCAAATAGTTTACATGCTAACGTCACTGTATGAATTCGAATGAAAAATAATTGTATACAGGTTTTAGAGGAGGCTCTTGCATGTTCATAATGCTAAATTAAAGAAAGTAAATGTAAATAGAAAGGACGACAGGAGAGAATCATACAGTGATCACCCACTTTGCGTCCACAAATTTTTTAAGGAAATCTCTATTATATGATTCGAATAGTTTACATGCTACCCTCACTGTATGAATTCGAATGAAAAATAATATAGACAGGTTTTAGAGGAGGCTCTTGCATGTTCATAATGCTAAATTAAAGAAAGTAAATGTAAATAGAAAGGACGACAGGAGAGAATCATACAGTGATCACCCACTTTGCTTCCACAAATTTTTTAAGGAAATCTCTATTATATGATTCGAATAGTTTACATGCTACCGTCACTGTATGAATTCGAATGAAAAATAATTGAATGCAGGTTTTAGAGGAGGCTCTTGCATGTTCATAATGCTAAATTAAAGAAAGTAAATGTAAATAGAAAGGACGACAGGAGAGAATCATACAGTGATCACCCACTTTGCGTCCACAAATTTTTTTATGAAATTTCTATTATAAGATTTGAATAGTTTACATGCTACGGTCACTGTATGAATTCGAATGAAAAATAATTGTATACAGGTTTTAGAGGAGGCTATTGCATGTTCATAATGCTAAATTAAAGAAAGTAAATGTAAATAGAAAGGACGACAGGAGAGAATCATACAGTGATCACCCACTTTGCGTCCACAAATTTTTTAAGGAAATCTCTATTATATGATTCGAATAGTTTACATGCTACCCTCACTGTATGAATTCGAATGAAAAATAATTGTATACAGGTTTTAGAGGAGGCTCTTGCATGTTCATAATGCTAAATTAAAGAAAGTAAATGTAAATAGAAGGGACGACAGGAGAGAATCATACAGTGATCACCCACTTTGCGTCCACAAATTTTTTAAGGAAATCTCTATTATATGATTCGAATAGTTTACATGCTACCCTCACTGTATGAATTCGAATGAAAAATAATTGTATACAGGTTTTAGAGGAGGCTCTTGCATGTTCATAATGCTAAATTAAAGAAAGTAAATGTAAATAGAAAGGACGACAGGAGAGAATCATACAGTGATCACCCACTTTGCGTCCACAAATTTTTTAAGGAAATCTCTATTATATGATTCGAATAGTTTACATGCTAACCTCACTGTATGAATTCGAATGAAAAATAATATAGACAGGTTTTAGAGGAGGCTCTTGCACGTTCATAATGCTAAATTAAAGAAAGTAAATGTAAATAGAAAGGACGACAGGAGAGAATCATACAGTGATCACCCACTTTGCGTCCACAAATTTTTTAAGGAAATCTCTATTATATGATTCGAATAGTTTACATGCTACCGTCACTGTATGAATTCGAATGAAAAATAATTGAATGCAGGTTTTAGAGGAGGCTCTTGCATGTTCATAATGCTAAATTAAAGAAAGTAAATGTAAATAGAAAGGACGACAGGAGAGAATCATACAGTGATCACCCACTTTGCGTCCACAAATTTTTTTATGAAATCTCTATTATAAGATTCGAATAGTTTACATGCTACGGTCACTGTATGAATTCGAATGAAAAATAATTGTATACAGGTTTTAGAGGAGGCTCTTGCATGTTCATAATGCTAAATTAAAGAAAGTAAATGTAAATAGAAAGGACGACAGGAGAGAATCATACAGTGATCACCCACTTTGCGTCCACAAATTTTTTAAGGAAATCTCTATTATATGATTCGAATAGTTTACATGCTACGGTCACTGTATGAATTCGAATGAAAAATAATTGTATACAGGTTTTAGAGGAAGCTCTTGCATGTTCATAATGCTAAATTAAAGAAAGTAAATGTAAATAGAAAGGACGGCAGGAGAGAAACATACAGTGATCACCCACTTTGCGTCCACAAATTTTTTAAGGAAATCTCTATTATATGATTCGAATAGTTTACATGCTACCCTCACTGTATGAATTCGAATGAAAAATAATTGAATGCAGGTTTTAGAGGAGGCTCTTGCATGTTCATAATGCTAAATTAAAGAAAGTAAATGTAAATAGAAAGGACGACAGGAGAGAATCATACAGTGATCACCCACTTTGCGTCCACAAATTTTTTAAGGAAATCTCTATTATATGATTCGAATAGTTTACATGCTAACCTCACTGTATGAATTCGAACGAAAAATAATATAGACAGGTTTTAGAGGAGGCTCTTGCACGTTCATAATGCTAAATTAAAGAAAGTAAATGTAAATAGAAAGGACGACAGGAGAGAATCATACAGTGATCACCCACTTTGCGTCCACAAATTTTTTAAGGAAATCTCTATTATATGATTCGAATAGTTTACATGCTACCCTCACTGTATGAATTCGAATGAAAAATAATTGAATGCAGGTTTTAGAGGAGGCTCTTGCATGTTCATAATGCTAAATTAAAGAAAGTAAATGTAAATAGAAAGGACGACAGGAGAGAATCATACAGTGATCACCCACTTTGCGTCCACAAATTTTTTTATGAAATCTCTATTATAAGATTCGAATAGTTTACATGCTACGGTCACTGTATGAATTCGAATGAAAAATAATTGTATACAGGTTTTAGAGGAGGCTCTTGCATGTTCATAATGCTAAATTAAAGAAAGTAAATGTAAATAGAAAGGACGACAGGAGAGAATCATACAGTGATCACCGACTTTGCGTCCACAAATTTTTTAAGGAAATCTCTATTATATGATTCGAATAGTTTACATGCTACGGTCACTGTATGAATTCGAATGAAAAATAATTGTATACAGGTTTTAGAGGAAGCTCTTGCATGTTCATAATGCTAAATTAAAGAAAGTAAATGTAAATAGAAAGGACGGCAGGAGAGAAACATACAGTGATCACCCACTTTGCGTCCACAAATTTTTTAAGGAAATCTCTATTATATGATTCGAATAGTTTACATGCTACCCTCACTGTATGAATTCGAATGAAAAATAATTGTATACAGGTTTTAGAGGAGGCTCTTGCATGTTCATAATGCTAAATTAAAGAAAGTAAATGTAAATAGAAAGGACGACAGGAGAGAAACATACAGTGATCACCCACTTTGCGTCCACACACTTTTTCAAGTAAATCCCTATTTTATGAATCGTATCCTTTGCATGCTACGGTCACTGTATGAATTCGAATGAAAAATAATTGTATACAGGTTTTAGAGGAGGCTCTTGCATGTTCATAATGCTAAATTAAAGAAAGGAAATGTAAATAGAAAGGACGACAGGAGAGAAGCATACAGTGATCACCCACTTTGCGTCCACAAATTTTTTAAGGAAATCTCTATTATATGATTCGAATAGTTTACATGCTACCGTCACTGTATGAATTCGAATGAAAAATAATTGAATGCAGGTTTTAGAGGAGGCTCTTGCATGTTCATAATGCTAAATTAAAGAAAGTAAATGTAAATAGAAAGGACGACAGGAGACAAACATACAGTGATCACCCACTGTGTCCACACACTTTTTCAAGTAAATCCCTATTTTAGGAATCGTATCCTTTGCATGCTAAGGTCACTGTATGAATTCGAATGAAAAATAATTGTATGCGGGTTTTAGAGGAGGCTCTTGCATGTTCATAATGCTAAATTAAAGAAAGTAAATGTAAATAGAAAGTACGGCAGTAGAGAAACATACAGTGATCACCCACTTTGCGTCCACAAATCTTTTAAGGAAATCTCTATTATATGAATCGAATAATTTACATGCTACCCTCACTGTATGAATTCGAATGAAAAATAATTCTATACAGATTTTAGAGGAGGCTCTTGCATGTTCATAATGCTAAATTAAAGAAAGTAAATGTAAATAGAAAGGACGACAGGAGAGAAGCATACAGTGATCACCCACTTTGCGTCCACAAATTTTTTAAGGAAATCTCTATTATATGAATCGAATAATTTACATGCTACCCTCACTGTATGAATTCGATTGAAAAATTATTGTATGCAGGTTTTAGAGAAGGCTCTTGCATGTTAATAATGCTAAATTAAAGAAAGTAAATGTAAATAGAAAGGACGACAGGAGAGAAACATACAGTGATCTCCCACTTTGCGTCCACGAATTTTTTAAGGAAATCTCTATTATATGAATCAAATAATTTACATGCTACGGTCACTGTATGAATTCGAATGAAAAATAATTGTATACAGGTTTTAGAGGAGGCTCTTGCATGTTCATAATGCTAAATTAAAGAAAGTAAATGTAAATAGAAAGGATGGCAGGAGAGAAACATACAGTGATCACCCACTTTGCGTCCACAAATTTTTTAAGGAATTCTCTATTATATGAATCGAATAATTTACATGCTACCCTCACTGTATGAATTCGAATGAAAAATAATTGTATACAGATTTTAGAGGAGGCTCTTGCATGTTCATAATGCTAAATTAAAGAAAATAAATGTAAATAGAAAGGACGACAGGAGAGAAGCATACAGTGATCACCCACTTTGCGTCCACAAATTTTTTTATGAAATCTCTATTATATTAATCGAATAATTTACATGCTACCCTCACTGTATGAATTCGAATGAAAAATAATTGTATACAGGTTTTAGAGGAGGCTCTTGCATGTTCATAATGCTAAATTAAAGAAAGGAAATGTAAATAGAAAGGACGACAGGAGAGAAGCATACAGTGATCACCCATTTTGCGTCCATAAATTTTTTTATGAAATCTCTATTATATTAATCGAATAATTTACATGCTACCCTCACTGTATGAATTCGAATGAAAAATAATTGTATACAGGTTTTAGAGGAGGCTCTTGCATGTTCATAATGCTAAATTAAAGAAAGTAAATGTAAATAGAAAGGACGACAGGAGAGAAACATACAGTGATCACCCACTTTGCGTCCACACACTTTTTCAAGTAAATCCCTATTTTATGAATCGTATCCTTTGCATGCTACGGTCACTGTATGAATTCGAATGAAAAATAATTGTATACAGGTTTTAGAGGAGGCTCTTGCATGTTCATAATGCTAAATTAAAGAAAGGAAATGTAAATAAAAAGGACGACAGGAGAGAAGCATACAGTGATCACCCACTTTGCGTCCACAAATTTTTTAAGGAAATCTCTATTATATGATTCGAATAGTTTACATGCTACCGTCACTGTATGAATTCGAATGAAAAATAATTGAATGCAGGTTTTAGAGGAGGCTCTTGCATGTTCATAATGCTAAATTAAAGAAAGTAAATGTAAATAGAAAGGACGACAGGAGACAAACATACAGTGATCACCCACTGTGTCCACACACTTTTTCAAGTAAATCCCTATTTTAGGAATCGTATCCTTTGCATGCTAAGGTCACTGTATGAATTCGAATGAAAAATAATTGTATGCGGGTTTTAGAGGAGGCTCTTGCATGTTCATAATGCTAAATTAAAGAAAGTAAATGTAAATAGAAAGTACGGCAGTAGAGAAACATACAGTGATCACCCACTTTGCGTCCACAAATCTTTTAAGGAAATCTCTATTATATGAATCGAATAATTTACATGCTACCCTCACTGTATGAATTCGAATGAAAAATAATTCTATACAGATTTTAGAGGAGGCTCTTGCATGTTCATAATGCTAAATTAAAGAAAGTAAATGTAAATAGAAAGGACGACAGGAGAGAAGCATACAGTGATCACCCACTTTGCGTCCACAAATTTTTTAAGGAAATCTCTATTATATGAATCGAATAATTTACATGCTACCCTCACTGTATGAATTCGATTGAAAAATTATTGTATGCAGGTTTTAGAGAAGGCTCTTGCATGTTTATAATGCTAAATTAAAGAAAGTAAATGTAAATAGAAAGGACGACAGGAGAGAAACATACAGTGATCTCCCACTTTGCGTCCACGAATTTTTTAAGGAAATCTCTATTATATGAATCAAATAATTTACATGCTACGGTCACTGTATGAATTCGAATGAAAAATAATTGTATACAGGTTTTAGAGGAGGCTCTTGCATGTTCATAATGCTAAATTAAAGAAAGTAAATGTAAATAGAAAGGAAGACAGGAGAGAAGCAAACAGTGATCACCCACTTTGCATCCACAAATTTTTTAAGGAATTCTCTATTATATGAATCGAATAATTTACATGCTACCCTCACTGTATGAATTCGAATGAAAAATAATTGTATGCGGGTTTTAGAGGAGGCTCTTGCGTGTTCATAATGCTAAATTAAAGAAAGTAAATGTAAATAGAAAGGACGACAGGAGAGAAACATACAGTGATCAGCCACTGCGTCCACACACTTTTTCAAGTAAATCCCTATTTTATGAATCGTATCCTTTGCATGCTACGGTCACTGTATGAATTCGAATGAAAAATAATTGTATACAGGTTTTAGAGGAGGCTCTTGCATGTTCATAATGCTAAATTAAAGAAAGTAAATGTAAATAGAAAGGACGACAGGAGAGAAGCATACAGTGATCACCCACTTTGCGTCCACAAATTTTTTAAGGAAATCTCTATTATATGATTCGAATAGTTTACATGCTACCCTCACTGTATGAATTCGAATAAAAAATAATTGTATGCAGGTTTTAGAGGAGGCTCTTGCATGTTCATAATGCTAAATTAAAGAAATTAAATGTAAATAGAAAGGACGACAGGAGAGAATCATACAGTGATCACCGACTTTGCGTCCACAAATTTTTTAAGGAAATCTCTATTATATGATTCGAATAGTTTACATGCTACCCTCACTGTATGAATTCGAAGGAAAAATAATTGTATACAGGTTTTAGAGGAGGCTCTTGCATGTTCATAATGCTAAATTAAAGAAAGTAAATGTAAATAGAAAGGACGACAGGAGAGAAGCATGCAGTGATCACCCACTTTGCGTCCACAAATTTTTTAAGGAAATCTCTATTATATGATTCGAATAGTTTACATGCTACCCTCACTGTATGAATTCGAATGAAAAATAATTGTATACAGGTTTTAGAGGAGGCTCTTGCATGTTCATAATGCTAAATTAAAGAAAGTAAATGTAAATAGAAAGGACGACAGGAGAGAAACATACAGTGATCAGCCACTGTGTCCACACACTTTTTCAAGTAAATCCCTATTTTATGAATCGTATCCTTTGCATGCTACGGTCACTGTATGAATTCGAATGAAAAATAATTGTATGCAGGTTTTAGAGGAGGCTCTTGCATGTTCATAATGCTAAATTAAAGAAAGTAAATGTAAATAGAAAGGACGACAGGAGAGAAACATACAGTGATCAGCCACTGTGTCCACACACTTTTTCAAGTAAATCCCTATTTTATGAATCGTATCCTTTGCATGCTACGGTCACTGTATGAATTCGAATGAAAAATAATTGTATGCAGGTTTTAGAGGAGGCTCTTGCATGTTCATAATGCTAAATTAAAGAAAGTAAATGTAAATAGAAAGGACGACAGGAGAGAAACATACAGTGATCACCCACTTTGCGTCCACAAATTTTTTAAGGAAATCTCTATTATATGATTCGAATAGTTTACATGCTACCCTCACTGTATGAATTCGAATGAAAAATAATTGTATACAGGTTTTAGAGGAGGCTCTTGCATGTTCATAATGCTAAATTAAAGAAAGTAAATGTAAATAGAAAGGACGACAGGAGAGAATCATACAGTGATCACCCACTTTGCGTCCACAAATTTTTTAAGGAAATCTCTATTATATGATTCGAATAGTTTACATGCTAACCTCACTGTATGAATTCGAATGAAAAATAATTGTATACAGGTTTTAGAGGAGGCTCTTGCATGTTCATAATGCTAAATTAAAGAAAGTAAATGTAAATAGAAAGGACGACAGGAGAGAATCATACAGGGATCACCCACTTTGCGTCCACAAATTTTTTAAGGAAATCTCTATTATATGATTCGAATAGTTTACATGCTACCCTCACTGTATGAATTCGAATGAAAAATAATATAGACAGGTTTTAGAGGAGGCTCTTGCACGTTCATAATGCTAAATTAAAGAAAGTAAATGTAAATAGAAAGGACGACAGGAGAGAATCATACAGCGATCACCCACTTTGCGTCCACAAATTTTTTAAGGAAATCTCTATTATATGATTCGAATAGTTTACATGCTACCGTCACTGTATGAATTCGAATGAAAAATAATTGAATGCAGGTTTTAGAGGAGGCTCTTGCATGTTCATAATGCTAAATTAAAGAAAGTAAATGTAAATAGAAAGGACGACAGGAGAGAATCATACAGCGATCACCCATTTTGCGTCCACAAATTTTTTAAGGAAATCTCTATTATAAGATTCGAATAGTTTACATGCTACGGTCACTGTATGAATTCGAATGAAAAATAATTGTATACAGGTTTTAGAGGAGGCTCTTGCATGTTCATAATGCTAAATTAAAGAAAGTAAATGTAAATAGAAAGGACGACAGGAGAGAATCATACAGTGATCACCCACTTTGCGTCCACAAATTTTTTAAGGAAATCTCTATTATATGATTCGAATAGTTTACATGCTACCCTCACTGTATGAATTCGAATGAAAAATAATTGTATGCAGGTTTTAGAGGAGGCTCTTGCATGTTCATAATGCTAAATTAAAGAAAGTAAATGTAAATAGAAAGGACGACAGGAGAGAAACATACAGTGATCACCCACTTTGCGTCCACAAATTTTTTAAGGAAATCTCTATTATATGATTCGAATAGTTTACATGCTACCCTCACTGTATGAATTCGAATGAAAAATAATTGTATGCAGGTTTTAGAGGAGGCTCTTGCATGTTCATAATGCTAAATTAAAGAAAGTAAATGTAAATAGAAAGGACGACAGGAGAGAAACATACAGTGATCACCCACTTTGCGTCCACAAATTTTTTAAGGAAATCTCTATTATATGATTCGAATAGTTTACATGCTACCCTCACTGTATGAATTCGAATGAAAAATAATTGTATACAGGTTTTAGAGGAGGCTCTTGCATGTTCATAATGCTAAATTAAAGAAAGTAAATGTAAATAGAAAGGACGACAGGAGAGAATCATACAGTGATCACCCACTTTGCGTCCACAAATTTTTTAAGGAAATCTCTATTATATGATTCGAATAGTTTACATGCTACCCTCACTGTATGAATTCGAATGAAAAATAATTGTATACAGGTTTTAGAGGAGGCTCTTGCATGTTCATAATGCTAAATTAAAGAAAGTAAATGTAAATAGAAAGGACGGCAGGAGAGAAACATACAGTGATCACCCACTTTGCGTCCACACACTTTTTCAAGTAAATCCCTATTTTATGAATCGTATCCTTTGCATGCTACGGTCACTGTATGAATTCGAATGAAAAATAATTGTATACAGGTTTTAGAGGAGGCTCTTGCATGTTCATAATGCTAAATTAAAGAAAGGAAATGTAAATAGAAAGGACGACAGGAGAGAAGCATACAGTGATCACCCACTTTGCATCCACAAATTTTTTAAGGAAATATCTATTATATGAATTGAATAATTTACATGCTACCGTCACTATGAATTCGAATGAAAAATAATTGTATACAGGTTTTAGAGGAGGCTCTTGCATGTTCATAATGCTAAATTAAAGAAAGGAAATGTAAATAGAAAGGACGACAGGAGAGAAGCATACAGTGATCACCCATTTTGCGTCCATAAATTTTTTTATGAAATCTCTATTATATTAATCGAATAATTTACATGCTACCCTCACTGTATGAATTCGAATGAAAAATAATTGTATACAGGTTTTAGAGGAGGCTCTTGCATGTTCATAATGCTAAATTAAAGAAAGTAAATGTAAATAGAAAGGACGGCAGGAGAGAAACATACAGTGATCACCCACTTTGCGTCCACAAATTTTTTAAGGAAATCTCTATTATATGATTCGAATAGTTTACATGCTACGGTCACTGTATGAAATCGAATGAAAAATAATTGTATGCGGGTTTTAGAGGAGGCTCTTGCATGTTCATAATGCTAAATTAAAGAAAGTAAATGTAAATAGAAAGGACGGCAGTAGAGAAACATACAGTGATCACCCACTTTGCGTCCACAAATTTTTTAAGGAAATCTCTATTATATGAATCGAATAATTTACATGCTACCCTCACTGTATGAATTCGAATGAAAAATAATTGTATACAGATTTTAGAGGAGGCTCTTGCATGTTCATAATGCTAAATTAAAGAAAGTAAATGTAAATAGAAAGGACGACAGGAGAGAATCATACAGTGATCACCCACTTTGCGTCCACAAATTTTTTAAGGAAATCTCTATTATATGATTCGAATAGTTTACATGCTACCCTCACTGTATGAATTCGAATGAAAAATAATATATACAGGTTTTAGAGGAGGCTCTTGCATGTTCATAATGCTAAATTAAAGAAAGTAAATGTAAATAGAAAGGACGACAGGAGAGAAACATACAGTGATCAGCCACTGCGTCCACAGACTTTTTCAAGTAAATCCCTATTTTATGAATCGTATCCTTTGCATGCTACGGTCACTGTATGAATTCGAATGAAAAATAATTGTATACAGGTTTTAGAGGAGGCTCTTGCATGTTCATAATGCTAAATTAAAGAAAGTAAATGTAAATAGAAAGGACGACAGGAGAGAAGCATACAGTGATCACCCACTTTGCATCCACAAATTTTTTTATGAAATCTCTATTATATGAATCGAATAATTACATGCTACCCTCATTGTATGAATTCGAATGAAAAATAATTGTATACAGGTTTTAGAGGAGGCACTTGTATGTTCGTAATGCTAAATTAAAGAAAGTAAATGTAAATAGAAAGGACGACAGGAGAGAATCATACAGTGATCACCCACTTTGCGTCCACAAATTTTTTAAGGAAATCTCTATTATATGATTCGAATAGTTTACATGCTAACCTCACTGTATGAATTCGAATGAAAAATAATTGTATACAGGTTTTAGAGGAGGCTCTTGCATGTTCATAATGCTAAATTAAAGAAAGTAAATGTAAATAGAAAGGACGACAGGAGAGAATCATACAGTGATCACCCACTTTGCGTCCACAAATTTTTTAAGGAAATCTCTATTATATGATTCGAATAGTTTACATGGTACGGTCACTGTATGAATTCGAATGAAAAATAATTGTATGCAGGTTTTAGAGGAGGCTCTTGCATGTTCATAATGCTAAATTAAAGAAAGTAAATGTAAATAGAAAGGATGGCAGGAGAGAAACATACAGTGATCACCCACTTTGCGTCCACAAATTTTTTAAGGAATTCTCTATTATATGAATCGAATAATTTACATGCTACCCTCACTGTATGAATTCGAATGAAAAATAATTGTATACAGATTTTAGAGGAGGCTCTTGCATGTTCATAATGCTAAATTAAAGAAAATAAATGTAAATAGAAAGGACGACAGGAGAGAAGCATACAGTGATCACCCACTTTGCGTCCACAAATTTTTTTATGAAATCTCTATTATATTAATCGAATAATTTACATGCTACCCTCACTGTATGAATTCGAATGAAAAATAATTGTATACAGGTTTTAGAGGAGGCTCTTGCATGTTCATAATGCTAAATTAAAGAAAGGAAATGTAAATAGAAAGGACGACAGGAGAGAAGCATACAGTGATCACCCATTTTGCGTCCATAAATTTTTTTATGAAATCTCTATTATATTAATCGAATAATTTACATGCTACCCTCACTGTATGAATTCGAATGAAAAATAATTGTATACAGGTTTTAGAGGAGGCTCTTGCATGTTCATAATGCTAAATTAAAGAAAGTAAATGTAAATAGAAAGGACGGCAGGAGAGAAACATACAGTGATCACCCACTTTGCGTCCACAAATTTTTTAAGGAAATCTCTATTATATGATTCGAATAGTTTACATGCTACGGTCACTGTATGAATTCGAATGAAAAATAATTGTATGCAGGTTTTAGAGGAGGCTCTTGCATGTTCATAATGCTAAATTAAAGAAAGTAAATGTAAATAGAAAGGACGGCAGGAGAGAAACATACAGTGATCACCCACTTTGCGTCCACAAATTTTTTAAGGAAATCTCTATTATATGATTCGAATAGTTTACATGCTACGGTCACTGTATGAAATCGAATGAAAAATAATTGTATGCGGGTTTTAGAGGAGGCTCTTGCATGTTCATAATGCTAAATTAAAGAAAGTAAATGTAAATAGAAAGGACGGCAGTAGAGAAACATACAGTGATCACCCACTTTGCGTCCACAAATTTTTTAAGGAAATCTCTATTATATGAATCGAATAATTTACATGCTACCCTCACTGTATGAATTCGAATGAAAAATAATTGTATACAGATTTTAGAGGAGGCTCTTGCATGTTCATAATGCTAAATTAAAGAAAGTAAATGTAAATAGAAAGGACGACAGGAGAGAAGCATACAGTGATCACCCACTTTGCGTCCACAAATTTTTTAAGGAAATCTCTATTATATGAATCGAATAATTTACATGCTACCCTCACTGTATGAATTTGAATGAAAAATAATTTTATGTAGGTTTTAGAGGAGGCTCTTGCATGTTCATAATTCTAAATTAAATTAAGTAAATGTAAATAGAAAGGACGACAGGGGAGAAACATACAGTGATCACCCACTTTGCGTCCACAAATTTTTTAAGGAAATCTCTATTATATGATTCGAATAATTTACATTCTACGGTCACTGTATGAATTCGAATGAAAAATAATTGTATACAGGTTTTAGAGGAGGCTCTTGCATGTTCATAATGCTAAATTAAAGAAAGTAAATGTAAATAGAAAGGACGGCAGGAGAGAAACATACCGTGATCACCCACTTTACGTCCATAAATTTTTTAAGGAAATCTCTATTATATGATTCGAATAATTTACATGCTACCCTCACTGTATGAATTCGAATGAAAAATAATTGTATGCAGGTTTTAGAGGAGGCTCTTGCATGTTCATAATGCTAAATTAAAGAAAGTAAATGTAAATAGAAAGGACGACAGGAAAGAAACATACAGTGATCACCCACTTTGCATGCTACCCTCACTGTATGATTTCGAATGAAAAATAATTGTATAGAAGTTTTAGAAGAGGCTCTTGCATGTTCATAATGTTAAATTAAAGAAAGTAAATGTAAATAGAAAGGACGGCAGGAGAGAAACATACAGTGATCACCCACTTTGCGTCCACAAATTTTTTAAGGAAATCTCTATTATATGAATTGAATAATTTACATGCTACCCTTACTGTATGAATTCGAATGAAAAATAATTGTATACAGGTTTTAGAAAAGGCTCTTGCATGTTCATAATGCTAAATTAAACAAAGTAAATGTAAATAGAAAGGAAGACAGGAGAGAAGCAAACAGTGATCACCCACTTTGCATCCACAAATTTTTTAAGGAATTCTCTATTATATGAATCGAATAATTTACATGCTACCCTCACTGTATGAATTCGAATGAAAAATAATTGTATACAGGTTTTAGAGGAGGCTCCTGCATGTTCATAATGCTAAATTAAAGAAAGTAAATGTAAATAAAAAGCATGACAGGAGAGAAACGTACAGTGATCACCCACTGCGTCCACACACTTTTTCAAGTAAATCCCTATTTTATGAATCGTATCCTTTGCATGCTACGGTCACTGTATGAATTCGAATGAAAAATAATTGTATGCGGGTTTTAGAGGAGGCTCTTGCATGTTCATAATGCTAAATTAAAGAAAGGAAATGTAAATAGAAAGGACGACAGGAGAGAAGCATACAGTGATCACCCACTTTGCGTCCACAAATTTTTTAAGGAAATCTCTATTATATGATTTGAATAGTTTACATGCTACCCTCACTGTATGAATTCGAATGAAAAATAATTGTATACAGGTTTTAGAGGAGGCTCTTGCATGTTCATAATGCTAAATTAAAGAAAGGAAATGTAAATAGAAAGGACGACAGGAGAGAAGCAGACAGTGATCACCCACTTTGCGTCCGCAAATTTTTTTATGAAATCTCTATTATATTAATCGAATAATTTACATGCTACGGTCACTGTATCAATTCGAATGAAAAATAATTGTATACAGGTTTTAGAGAAGGCTCTTGCATGTTCATAATGCTAAATTAAAGAAAGTAAATGTAAATAGAAAGGATATCAGGAGAGAAACATACAGTGATCACCCACTCTGCGTCCACGAATTTTTTAAGGAAGTCTATATTATATGAATCGAATAATTTACATGCTACACTCACTGTATGAATTAGAATGAAAAATAATTGTATACAGGTTTTAGAGGAGGCTCTTGCATGTTCATAATGCTAAATTAAAGAAAGTAAATGTAAATAGAAAGGATGGCAGGAGAGAAACATACAGTGATCACCCACTTTGCGTCCACGAATTTTTTAAGGAAATCTATATTATATGAATCGTATAATTTACATGCTACACTCACTGTATGAATTCGAATGAAAAATAATTGTATACAGGTTTTAGAGGAGGCTCTTGCATGTTCATAATGCTAAATTAAAGAAAGTAAATGTAAATAGAAAGGATGGCAGGAGAGAAACATACAGTGATCACCCACTTTGCGTCCACGAATTTTTTAAGGAAATCTATATTATATGAATCGAATAATTTACATGCTACACTCACTGTATGAATTAGAATGAAAAATAATTGTATACAGGTTTTAGAGGAGGCTCTTGCATGTTCATAATGCTAAATTAAAGAAAGTAAATGTAAATAGAAAGGACGACAGGAGAGAAACATACAGTGATCACCCACTGCGTCCACACACTTTTTCAAGTAAATCCCTATTTTATGAATCGTATCCTTTGCATGCTACGGTCACTGTATGAATTCGAATGAAAAATAATTGTATACAGTTTTTAGAGAAGGCTCTTGCATGTTCATAATGCTAAATTAAAGAAAGTAAATGTAAATAGAAAGGACAACAGGAGAGAAACATACAGTGATCACCCACTTTGCGTCCACGAATTTTTTAAGGAAATCTATATTATATGAATCGAATAATTTACATGCTACACTCACTGTATGAATTCGAATGAAAAATAATTGTATACAGGTTTTAGAGGAGGCTCTTGCATGTTCATAATGCTAAATTAAAGAAAGTAAATGTAAATAGAAAGGATGGCAGGAGAGAAACATACAGTGATCACCCACTTTGCGTCCACGAATTTTTTAAGGAAATCTATATTATATGAATCGAATAATTTACATGCTACACTCACTGTATGAATTTGAATGAAAAATAATTGTATACAGGTTTTAGAGGAGGCTCTTGCATGTTCATAATGCTAAATTAAAGAAAGTAAATGTAAATAGAAAGGATGGCAGGAGAGAAACATAGTGATCACCCACTTTGCGTCCACGAATTTTTTAAGGAAATCTATATTATATGAATCGTATAATTTACATGCTACACTCACTGTATGAATTCGAATGAAAAATAATTGTATACAGGTTTTAGAGGAGGCTCTTGCATGTTCATAATGCTAAATTAAAGAAAGTAAATGTAAATAGAAAGGATGGCAGGAGAGAAACATACAGTGATCACCCACTTTGCGTCCACGAATTTTTTAAGGAAGTCTATATTATATGAATCGAATAATTTACATGCTACACTCACTGTATGAATTAGAATGAAAAATAATTGTATACAGGTTTTAGAGGAGGCTCTTGCATGTTCATAATGCTAAATTAAAGAAAGTAAATGTAAATAGAAAGGATGGCAGGAGAGAAACATACAGTGATCACCCACTTTGCGTCCACGAATTTTTTAAGGAAATCTATATTATATGAATCGTATAATTTACATGCTACACTCACTGTATGAATTCGAATGAAAAATAATTGTATACAGGTTTTAGAGGAGGCTCTTGCATGTTCATAATGCTAAATTAAAGAAAGTAAATGTAAATAGAAAGGATGGCAGGAGAGAAACATACAGTGATCACCCACTTTGCGTCCACGAATTTTTTAAGGAAATCTATATTATATGAATCGTATAATTTACATGCTACACTCACTGTATGAATTCGAATGAAAAATAATTGTATACAGGTTTTAGAGGAGGCTCTTGCATGTTCATAATGCTAAATTAAAGAAAGTAAATGTAAATAGAAAGGATGGCAGGAGAGAAACATACAGTGATCACCCACTTTGCGTCCACGAATTTTTTAAGGAAATCTATATTATATGAATCGAATAATTTACATGCTACACTCACTGTATGAATTAGAATGAAAAATAATTGTATACAGGTTTTAGAGGAGGCTCTTGCATGTTCATAATGCTAAATTAAAGAAAGTAAATGTAAATAGAAAGGATGGCAGGAGAGAAACATACAGTGATCACCCACTTTGCGTCCACGAATTTTTTAAGGAAATCTATATTATATGAATCGAATAATTTACATGCTACACTCACTGTATGAATTTGAATGAAAAATAATTGTATACAGGTTTTAGAGCAGGCTCTTGCATGTTCATAATGCTAAATTAAAGAAAATAAATGTAAATAAAAAGGACGACAGGAGAGAAACATACAGTGATCACCCACTTTGCGTCCACGAATTTTTTAAGGAAATCTATATTATATGAATCGAATAATTTACATGCTACGGTCACTGTATCAATTCGAATGAAAAATAATTGTATACAGGTTTTAGAGAAGGATCTTGCATGTTCATAATGCTAAATTAAAGAAAGTAAATGTAAATAGAAAGGACAACAGGAGAGAAACATACAGTGATCACCCACTTTGCGTCCACAAATTTTTTAAGGAAATCCCTATTTTATGAATCGTATCCTTTGCATGCTACGTTCACTGTATGAATTCGAATGAAAAATAATTGTATACAGATTTTAGAGGAGGCTCTTGCATGTTCATAATGCTAAATTAAAGAAAGTAAATGTAAATAGAAAGGACGGCAGGAGAGAAACATACAGTGATCACCCAGTTTACGTCCATAAATTCTTTAAGGAAATCTCTATTATATGATTCGAATAATTTACATGCTACCCTCACTGTATGAATTTCGAATGAAAAATAATTGTATGCAGGTTTTAGAGGAGGCTCTTGCATGTTCATAATCCTAAATTAAAGAAAGTAAATGTAAATAGAAAAGACGGCATGAGAGAAACGTACAGTGATCACCCACTGCGTCCAAACACTTTTTCAATAAATCCTTATTTTATGAATCGTATCCTTTGCATGCTACAGTCACTGTATTAATTCAAATGAAAAATAATTGTATGCAGGTTTTAGAGGAGGCTCCTGCATGTTCATAATGCTAAATTAAAGAAAGTAAATGTAAATAGAAAGGACGACAGGAGAGAAACATACAGTGATCACCCACTTTGCGTCCACAAATTTTTTAAGGAAATCTCTATTAAATAAAGCGAATAATTTACATGCTACACTCACTGTATGAATTTGAATGAAAAATAATTGTATACAGGTTTTAGAGAAGGATCTTGCATGTTCATAATGCTAAATTAAAGAAAGTAAATGTAAATAGAAAGGACAACAGGAGAGAAACATACAGTGATCACCCACTTTGCGTCCACAAATTTTTTAAGGAAATCTATATTATATGAATCGAATAATTTACATGCTACACTCACTGTATGAATTCGAATGAAAAATAATTGTATACAGGTTTTAGAGAAGGCTCTTGCATGTTCATAATGCTAAATTAAAGAAAGTAAATGTAAATAGAAAGGACAACAGGAGAGAAACATACAGTGATCTCCCATTTTTCGTCCACTCAGTTTTTCAAGGAAATCCCTGTTATATGAATCGTATCCTTTGCATGCTACGCTCACTGTATGAATTTGAATTAAAAATAATTGTAAGCTGGTTTTAGAGGAGGCTCTTGCATGTTCATAATGCTAAATTAAAGAAAGTAAATGTAAATATACGGTGCGACAGACTGAGTAGAAGGAAGTTTATTATTTCAAGCTGAGTCAAGTTGTGTCTGTAAGTGTATGGGTTTGCGTGTACCTTTAAATGCCACATGTATTATCCGTCATGCATAAGAAAAACATGCACATACATTGCATATGCACATATAAAGTCACATGCAGGCTGGCTGACTGACAGGGAATCGACTCTTCATCTATGATAAAGATTTATGAGGATAAATAGCTTTGTTAGCTTAAAATTATCAGGTTTCCCTGATGTAAAATTCAATTTCAGATGAAAATAATGAAATATGCATAATTTTTTTTTAAAATGATTAAAAGATATGTTTAATGATTAAAAGATGTTGACAATAATATGTAAATACCCAATTATTATTAAACTGAAGCACTAAAAAATCAGAGACTGCTATCAAATAATGTGTATCCCACCCACCATCATAATGGATTCCCATATTCCTGGTAAAACATTTGTACTGATTTTTGAAAAAAAATTAAAGAGAGTTGCAATTTGGGAAATAAAATATGCAATCGTCCTAGCCCCCAGCAATCATTTTTTGGTCAAACAGTGCTAAATCCTAGCTGCATCATGTGGCTTCACAGCTACACTACTATTTACTTATGCAATACATTTGTTTACTTTTTTTCACTATTGGTTCAGATCAGCATAGTCAATTTCTTCCACTATTATTTATCCTTCAAATATTTGTAACAATAATAATAAAAAATGTTCGCATATATTTGATGATAATTTTCTTTATTTTCTTATTTTTTGTTTGGTTTCTAAATTAATAATAATAATAATGTAGTACTGTTTACTGACATTCATTTGATTTAATTGAAGCTCCTACTGAGTCAGGTTGTGACAAAAGGTCAGTTTTTAATGTGGGGACCCAAGTGAAGACACTTGGGGTGCTGGTCTTAGCTGGTCAAAGCTGGTCAGAGCTGGTCTAAGCTAGTCATAGCTGTGATACTACCAGTGCAGGGATGGATCTTCATGCCCGGTAAGTATCGGAATGTGTATACCACTTGAGAGAGCAGCTTACATGACATTCAGTGTAAAATATATGTGTGTATGTTTCTATATGTTTCTGATAGGTCACTCCTTGTCATCGTGGAGAGACCTGTGTGGTCTCATGACTCGGAAAGTTATGTCATCAGGAGTTCTAAACTCTTGGTAGGGTCACCTTTGGCAGCAAGGTCAAAGATAAGGTCCCAGATTAAATGTGACCAACCCCAAAGACTGCAATGGTGGAACAAGTGGATGACAATTACAACAGATCCTAGTTGTTGAACCAGCAGATGAAAAGGGTTGCATATAACGGACATGCTACAGAAGGCACCACTTGAAACAACTAAAAAAATTTAAACATTTACAACAAGATGGCACAAGGAAAGGTAATTTACATATGGTCTCTACAAATGCTTCTCTCCAATCTTGAACTACGGATGAACTGTGCCATTAAACAAACAAATCAGTCAATTAAAAAAAATCTTCAGTATATATCCAAGAAATTTCAATTTTAAATGTTTTTTTTGCGTCCATTTTCATTCAGACTTTGTTGATTATGTGCTCTCATCCATCTTTCATGATTTTTAACCAAATGTTTGAGTCTCCTGTTTTCTACTCAGTTTTGTTCAACATTTTGTGATATTTTATCAGATGTGAAATTTCTGTTTTACAATGATTTACTTGGACAGGTATCCTTATCTTGGTTGTTGTTGAAAAAAAGAATTCCTTGATGTCAAATTGAACTACAAGTGAAGAGACAGAAATCTCTTAAAAAAATTACAGGAAAGACAAAATGAGTTGGTTGAATAAAACTCATTAAATATACTACAATACATGGCTTTTATTGAATTGAAAAGATGGATGAAATCTGATAGACTGATTTAAATAAAGGACAAGTAAGAAAATATTTATAAATTTATCATGTTTTGATATAAGTTTCATCAGAAATACTGGAAGTAGAATAAGTTGTTTGGATCTTTAAATTCTGTGTTTTTGGTTAAGTAGACACCAGGTGTTCATTTTATGGCATTAGCATATGAAAATATATATTCTGTTATTGTTGAGGTGCAGACGTTTTTTAAATATAAATATATACATCTTCTGGTACATTGTGCCCTCAGTATTCATTGAGATATGCAGCAAAGTTATGAATCTAAGGAATTAAATGCTAATTTAAAAAGTTTGGTCAAAATCCATAATTTCTTTTTTTCATGTTCAGGTAAATTTTTTAAAGGGCAAATTAGAAATATATGTCCATGAAAATGGCTTTTTGGTATTTTTAGGTGTTGTTCCCACAAAGTCACACACCGCATCATCATGATAGTGTTGTCATATGTATTTCAGTTTACGGTTTTGCTGTTCATTACATCACATTCATTAGTTATATAGCAATGACTTTTTACATGAGTGAGTAATTGAAAAATGTATGAAAATGTTAAGAAAAAAAAAAAGAAGCAAACTGAGTTGGCTATCCCGACAGTCTCAAATGGTGTGGAATGAGCCTACTGGCTTTTTGTTTCCTGGAAATGCCCCACTTACTGGCAGATGATCACTGGTGTGCCGGTGCATGTATCCACACTTTGAGTAACACTGCTTCAAACCACTCGGCCATGGGGACCCTCACAGTCAAGAATGATTCTATTTACTTTAAAGCATATCTTCTCATGCATATTTTTTCTCAAAAGCCATATCTGCTCAGCTTCATATCCAGAATGTAAACAAAGCAATTTCTGAAGAGTTAATGGATTAATTCAGCATATTTCTATTACTTCAAATGTTATTTTTATTGTCTACTTGTATTTGAGTAAATGTCATTAACTCTTTAAAAATTGCTTTGTTTACGTCTCAGATATGAAACTTTGCAGAAATGTTTTTTTAGAAAAAGTCTGAATAAAATGTGCTTTAAGGCAAATACAACCTTGCTTAGCTGTGAGGAACTCTGCAGACAAGTGGTCTAAAGTATGCTGGATCAGACTGTGGTTCCTCCTACAAATGGCGATGCAGGTTCAAATCCTGCTGGAGTGCACATTTTATTTTTCTCAAAATGCGCAGACCAGTAGACAAAATAAATACTTTAAAAAAAAGTTGTTCTGCTTAAATACGGGTATCCACTTTAAATAAAAGTTGACATTGAGGTCAACACTCAGCTGCAACAGTCTGTTTCATGCTTAAACGCAATCTTCAGGTCATGTACACACACACACATATATTAAATACTTAAGAAAGAGACAACCTTAAGGTTTCATGACTATAATTTATTTCCCCAGGAAATATATTTTTTCTGGTTCATCAGGTCATATATATATATATATAAAACATACTTTTACAAACTTTGGAGGCAGGTTCTTAATACCAAAACCTGGACAACAATCAATATGAACATATGTCTGCAAATCATTAATTTTTGAGTTATTAAGTTTAAAGTTTATGGTAGGCACTGTTAAATGTACAATCCAAAAATACTTTTACAAATTTTGTGGCAGGTTCCTGACACCAAAACAAGATAAAATGTCTCTATAAACATATGTTCACATGGTGGAACACACCTATTTTATAGTTAATAGACTCTCCCACCTATAATAAGTAGGAGTAGTAAGAGTAACGTGGGAGTCAGTCAGTGAGTTGCTCAGTCAGTTGGTGTCAGACAATGGTTAGTCGAATACTAAAGTATCAGTGACCACAACTAGATTACTCTGCATTATACCTATTATATCAAGTTCCTAACGTTTTTTATGTCGAACCTATTTTAGGACCGACTTAGTACAAATACAAGCCTCCACTGTGAAATCACTCCACAACAGTTCAAAAGGCCATCATTGTACCTCAACATAACAACTCATAGCAAATGTTCAAAATGTCCTTCATTTGTTTCTACACACATATGCACCTGTTGCAAAAATCGCATCGCAGCTCGTGACATCACACATGACCATGCAAGAGTGAAAACGAGAAGTATTAAGTATGAGAAGCCTTTGGTATAAACCAATGAATTCTGTTATCAATTATAGGCATTTAAGAAAGTTTGTGGAAATTTTGTAGTTTATTTTGTTCAGATTAGTTTTCAACTGTTTTATGTATATAGCTTCAAGAATTTTTAGTTTTTGTTTATTGTTTTCATGTTTAAGTATATTAAGCATGTTGTTTTAAATGCCTAAAAATGTTAGAGTTGTCGTGAAAGCGAGTTTGTGGTGTGACCAACATTAATATTATTTATTTCATTGGAGATACAATCTCCCAAAGGGCATTTGAATTTGTAAACTATGTTGTTTTTTTGCAAATCACTAACAGGGAGGGGGTAAGAATCATTGAAAACAATTAAGTTGGATATACTAGATTTAGTGTAGTATATGATTAACCTAATTAAATGATTCAGCTTATCAGACAATATGAAAGGAACTTACTTAAAATAAATAGACAAAACTTGTCTATATTGTTTAATGAAACATGCATCAATGAAAAATTGCTGCCTAAATATATATATATATATATAATTATATGCAAATGTCACTGTGCCACACTTTTTCAACTTTACTCATAGAGGCTGTAGCCCAACATATCATACCATTTTGGAATCAGGCCAACTCTGTGAGCAAATTCAAAACATTCCGGGCTGAATCCAGACCAGCAATCCTGAAATTTTGGATTCCCAAGTTTTCATTACTGCAATTGTTTTCAGATTTTTTTTGTTTTTTTTTTGTAATATTTTGCAGCAAATTTTTTGTATGATAATAATTTTTACAACTCTGAAATAAATTTAGGAATAATCAAAATTAAATGTAAAATCCAGCGAAAGCCACCCATGAAATGAAAATAATTGTTTGTACGGAAAGTAAGGACCTATGTATATCAAACTGTCTTTAAATTAAATGGCAGTAGAAGAATTATTGTTGAACTTTTAAAAGGTAAGCTTAGATATTAATGCAATACTTAAATGGAGCAATCAATTTTGAGTTCTTTTGTAGTTTATTGCTGTCTATTGCATCTACTACTCCTTACGTATTGTGATGAAGGCCAGTCAAGAGCCCTTCACTGGAGCTAGCTTAAATGCTGCCCAATAGGGTGGCCTTTAAGTTTGTGTGTGTGTGTATATATATATATATATAGAGAGAGAGAGAGACAGACAGACAGATGGGTATGCCTGAGGAAATGAGGACCAAGTAAAAAAGAACAGAAATTTAAGACGTTTTGGTATTTATTTTGCTTCATCAGAAAGTTTTTGAGAAGTGGAATAATATGAAGATAGATTTTGATTTTTAAATTCTGTTTTGGTTTCATTAATTCTTTTTTGGTTTCATTAATTCTTTTTTTTATATTGATTTTCATCTCGTACAAGGCCCAAGAGCCACTCGAGGTAGAAAGTCATAGTAAGAGGCACAGTATATGCAGATATGTGTGCAAGATAATGGTTAACTTTAGACTTGAACAGGTTAAGATTGTAGTGATCAAAGAAGCATCCTCTTGGGAATTCTACAAAGCAGGGGGTCATGTAAAGAAGGTCTTCTAGTGGAGCTTATCACCAATGAATTACAAAGGTAATGTGCTTCACATGTCGGGTCTTAGCTATGTAGGTTAGAAATGGTGGAACTAAGGAATGTAGTTTGTCTGAACAATTTCCATAAAAATAGCAATAGAGCAGCAAAAGACTTGCAATGTTTCATCTGTGGGAAAGGGGTTGTAAGGGGAGAAAATAATTCATCACTCACAAAGATATATATATATATATATAATATAGAGTAAGAGGCACAGCTCATGGGGATATGTGGGGAAAATAATGGTTAACTTTAGATTTGAACAGGTTAAGATTGTTGTGATTGAGGAAGCAACTTCTTGGGAGTTAGTTCCACAATGCAACAGTTCATGGTACAAAGCTGTTTGAGTGCAACTTCTCACCACTGGAATATGAAAAGAATGAAGGTGGTTTGCTACAATGTGACTGGCATAGTGAGTTTTAGTTATGAAGTTTAGAAATGGTGGAACTAAGGAATGTAGTTTGTCTGAACAATTTCCATAAAAATAGCAATAGAGCAGCAAAAGGCTTGCAATGTTTCTGTAGACATCATGTGTTTGTTTTATGGCATTAGTGGGTACGTATTTATCAGCTTTTAAGTTCTATGCCTGTTTTGTTTTCATTGAGTGTAGGCATCATCTGTGTTCCTCATGTCATCCATGCTTATTTAATTTTTGAAATGTTAGCCTAATTTAACCCTTGAAACCTGAGGAGCCAGTATACCAGCTGCTGTGTGAAAGTGCATATACCATATTCATCAAGGAGTTAGGGTTCAAAGGATTAAGTATGTATTAAAAATTGTGTATATTAGTTTTTTTAATTGCATGATAAATACGTCTAGGTTTAATGAGTAATGGTTATATGAAGGAGTGTATCTGGTTAGTATTTTGGTTGACTATTATTATGAACAAATCTAATGCTTGTACTGTCGAAAAAAAATTACTGAGAGATTTTAAAATTGTTATTGGGTGCATAAGATTACATTCTCTCAAGTTAAAATAATTGATTCGATTTGGAATAAATCAATATATTCACTTGTTCACCAGTAAAATGGAAAAAATTACATGAAATAAATATAACAAATATATATATATATATATATATATATATATATATCAATAAAAAGGTACCAATGATGAAAGTTCATTTGGTCAGAATCTGATCCAGGGCCTTCTCACTCTTTGGAAGCATGCTGCCCTGACTGACCATGACTTCAGAAGTGTAGCCATACTCATCATGATTTGCCAATTGTAGGTTGGTGAGGCTATAACCCATATGCTATTTACATTGCTCGAACTATCATCCTCATCTTTGTTACCATATTTATCACAACATTTTGGCTGTTGTGCACTCCGGCCTTCTTCAGGTGGTTGGAATGTTGAACTGAACCCTTTATTTCACTCACTGGGGTAGAATATTCTAGTTCCACGTGCCATGTTTAATGGATATCAGTTATCTCCTGTTAATTCCCCTCTCCAAGTTCTCCACTTAACCTGGTATTGAACTCACACTCTTTGGGATCTGTCACTAGATCTAAAGCCTTTATCCACTGTACCATGTGTCACATCTGTGTATGAATTTCTGGGTATTATAAACCTAATGTCTTTAGCAACCATTTTACCAGTGCTCATATTGTAATTTTTGCTATTATCATTGCATGTTTTTTTACCAGAACTCATATTGCAATTTTCATTGTTATTATTACTTTTCTCTGGCACTCCTTATTACTTGCTCCTATATTGTATTCATTTCTATGCTTGGTCGGCTCATGAGATTTTTGTGGCCTAGCATATGTACTGATTCCTTAAGTTTATGAATTTTCCAATGATGTTCTATATCTATGATTTCAACCTGATCCCACAGAGGGCAGTGATTTCCCTTTTCTCTCCATATGTGATCAGCCACGCTTGATTTTTCCACTTCTCATGTTACAGCTTTTTGGTGTTCTTGAAGGCTTACCTTAAGGGGGCGGCCTGTCTCCCCTTTATATTTCTTTCTGCAGCTGCATGGGATGGCATACACACAGTCTTTAGTCATGTTCTCCTCTAGGGGTTTGGGCCTTACTCGGGAGAGGTAGCTGTGAAGTGTCGTCCAGCTTTTGAAAGTTGTCCTGATGTTATATGGACTGCAGATCCTTTGTATTTTCTTCAATAACCCCTTTGCATAAGTCAAGGCAAACTGTTTTCTGAGTGTTGGTGTCCTCCTCTTGTACCCACCTATCCCAGTTTATTAGGGCTGCTGCCATGTACCCAGGGTAGTTGTTATGTTGTAGGGTACTGCTTATACTGACCAATTCTTTATCTAATATCCCTGGGTCGCCACTTATGACTTTTGCTCTGTGTTGTAAGCAGTGAACGATCCCTTTCTTTACACTGTATGGATGGTGGGAGTCAAAATTGAGGTACTGTCTGATGAATGTTGGTTTATACGGATGTCTTGAACCCATGCTATGTTCAAGATATTAGAACATTCAGGAATAGGAGTGTGTTGTTACTCTCTTTCTCCATCATTAACTGTATTGAAGGTCTTACTGAGTTCACATGGTCCAGTAGAACCTGGGCATCTTCCTGGTGTGGCCAGAGTATGAAGATGTTGTCTACATATCTTAACCATAGAGTTGGCCTTAGGGATAGAGATTCTAATGCACTTTCCTCAAAGTATTCCATGTATATATTCGCCATTGCTGGTGATAATGGTGAGCCCATTACTAAGCCCTCATCCTGTCGATATATGTGTGATCCCATTCCAAAATGTGTTGTTTATGTACAGAAAGTCAACATCTCCATCAGATTATCTATTGGAATACTGGTCTGTTCTCTTAGGGATGAGTCAGAGGCCAATCTCTCTCTGACTACTGAGAGTGCCTCCTCTGTGGGCACCTTGGTGAACAAACTCACCATGTCCAAGCTCACCATCTGGTTGGATAGGATGGGGGCATCTTTGATTATTTCCACGAAGTGGGCAGAGTTTCGGACATATGAAGGTAACTTTCTGATCAATGGGTCAGTTATATCTATAAGGAAGTGACTCAGAGGGTGGCATACAGAGCCTTGGCAACTAACAATCTACCTGAGTGGAATACTGTCTTTGTGAATCTTAGGGAAAGCGTATATGTGAGGTAGCTTGGTGTAACACTGCGATAACTGCCTATACGTCTTGGGTGTGAAGTGATCTTTGTTCTTGATTAGTATCTGTGACAGTTTGTTTTCCTTTTTCATTGTAGGATCTTTTTTTTTTTTTTAAATTGCTGTAGCTACCATTTCTAAAGAGCTAACTGACATCCATTAGACATGGCACATGGAACTAGAACAGTCTACCCCAGCGTGCGAAATAAAGGGTTCAGTTCGACTTTCCAACCACCTGAAGAAGGCCGGAGCATACAACAGCTGAAACGTTGTGATAAATATGGCAACAAAGATGAGGATGATGGTCCGAGCAATGTAAATAGTGTACATAATACCTCATCTCAGAAATATATACAGATCCTATAACCCATAGTTCGAGATTTTTAATTCAGAGTTGCCCTCCTAGACCAGTTGTCACCCAAGGCTATAGAACCCAGTTTGTCCTGCTATTTATCCATAGCTGGATGGAGAAGAGATAGATTTATACCTTTTTTAAGGGTATTAGCACATAAGTGAATGTACTCAACCACTATACATTGCTCCATCATGCCCCCCTCTAGCCACAATAAATATACCTACTGAAATATATAACATAATAAAATGCAATATATTATAAAAAAATAAACAATATAAAATATTTTGTTGATCTTTATTTGTCAACAGTGACTAAATCTTAGTAATCAGATGAAATTTATTACATAATTCTATCAGTTTTGGTCAAATTTCTGAGCATAAAAAATATCTGAAATTGATTAAAAAAATTATATCGAAATATTCTTTCTTTTTTTTTTGTTTTTGTTTTGCTTACTGTCAATGATGTCGAAAGAGAAAATTATTTGTTTTGCATAAATCTGTTTTACATCTTGTCATTAGACCAAGGTCAAGCATTTTCTATTCTCTCTGGGCCTTGCTCTATGGCAAGAGTTGCAAACAAAATAGCAAAGATGATAAACGTAGCAAATAAAACAAGGAGAAGACTGAAAGACATAAGTGATAACTGTTCTCCAATTACAGCTGGAATGCTGTTGCTTATGTACATCATAAAACCCATTGTCCAACCAACTTCACATCCTTTCACCTGGAAGAAAAGGAGATTTTATTCGATTTATAGATTATAATTATTTACACATGAATAAATACAAGGAACAATTTCATAAATTATCTAAAATCAAAAGATATTTAAAATTAGCTTCAAATGTTTTATACTAATCCCAAATCAGCAGGAGTCTAATGTTAAATCATTTTTGAATATACAGAATTACAATTTAGAAAAAAAAATGATGTTTTTAGTAAAGTGTGGAAAAGTTTGCGATGGAAGAGAAAAAAGACAAGAAGATTAATTTTTGTATGAAATAAGGATACAACAGATATATTGTATTTGTAAAATATGCAAAAAAAAAAGTTACTTTTAGACATATAGGATTCTGCTTGATGGAATACGAAGGAAGTGAGGATGGTTTGCTACAGTATTCATAACATGGTGGGGGTCTTAGCTTTGAAAGTGAGAACTGGTAGAACTAAGGAATGTAGTTTGTCTGAGCACTTTTCATGGAAATAGTGATAGTGTAATAAGAGACTTGCAACTTTTTGTCTGTGTGAAAGTGGTTGTAAGGTGGAAATAAGTCATTATCCATGAAGATGTGGAAATGATTTTGGGCTCTGTCAAGACTGGAAAATGAAGACTGGGCAGCTCCTGCTTACATATGTCAGCAGTACTTTATATTTAGCCTGATCTAGATTTTGTAAAGGGATTAGATAGCAGCAGGAGTCAGGTACTTATTGGAGCATTACAGGGAATTGGCCATTTTTCCAGCATCTTTAGTGGTGGCTTGTATATACAAGTACCACTTGAGGTCTGGTTTGATTTTGTCTCAATAGGTGCTTGGAATATCACTAGTTTGGTTTTTGAGACTTTGTGACCAGCCATTTTTTTCCCCACTGAGCTGTTAGAGCTTGGTCAGAGAAGAGATCAGCTGCCAAGGTCTGGTTATCTAAATATACTGTTGTATCATCAGCAGAGATATTCACAAATGATTGGAGTATATCTCTTAGACAGATTATTTGTGTAATGTAGAAAAGGGGTTGAACTGAGAAGTGAACCTTGGGGAATGCCTGTATTGATTGATGAGGCCACAGAAGACCTTACATTAATAAGTACCGTCAGAGACCTACTCATTAGGAAGAATTTTATAATTGAGAAGGTTATTCCAGTGATTACATAGCTAGAGAGTTTGAACAGTAATCCTTTATGCTACACCTTGTTAAAGGCCTTTGAAATATCTAATGCAATCATCCTAGAGATGTTGTCTAGTGTCTACGGATTCTATGAGTAATGACAGTTAGGATATCAGCAGTGGACTGAGCCAATTGAAACTCATACTATTTGTTGCTCAAACAGTTGTTCTTATTGAGGTGATCAACAAATGCCTTGCAGATTATAGCTTCAAAAAGTTTGCTATGACATTGATGGGTCTATACTATGAGGGGGATGAGTGCTCACCTACATCCTTAAAAAAATGATCATATACTTGACACCTTTCACAGACTTGAGAAGGATTTCTTTTTTAAACTGCAGTTAAATAATTTGGTAAAATTGGAGATAGTTCAGGGTTAATATTCTTATAAACAACTACTGGGATCTTGTCTGGACCAGTGGCCTTCTTAGCATCAAAATTTGAATAAGTCTTGAGACTTTTTGGGTGGTAATAAAAATATTACTGAGATGAAAATTTATTTTACTTACTGTCATATTAAAATGCAAAGAATTCCAACTTGTATTATCAAAACCATAACCCTTTGTAAGGATGGTCTTTATATAGATAGCTTCAATGCACATCACGGAAAGAATTGCTTCTGAATATCCTGGAGTCTGTCGAGCCTTCATGATAGTAAAATATCAATAAAAAATTGAAACTGAACTATGTTGATAGATTGCCATATTGTTTTGTGCATAATATGAAAAATTTAGAACAAAAACTAATGTCAAAAAAGTGGGGATCATATTCTACACTAGTACATGTTTTTAGAAATTTGTTTAAAAAACCTCTTATTTGAAACAGCAAGATTTCAAATACACTTGGTTAACACAATAGATAATAAAAACAAAATATGCAGGTGTTGATAACAAATACCTTTTGTAAACCATTGTTATGTTGATAATATTTTTTCTTTGGGAATCAGCGTAATGTTTAAAATTTGAACTGTTTTGCTCACAAGATAAAATTTGTTTACATTTTGATTTTCTTTCTTTTTATAACATTTTCTCTCTTCATTCTTAATGAAAGATATTTTTTTATTTTCATAGTAAGAGTAATATGTAGAAATAGAATATAGTTATATCATAAAGAAAAATATGACTAATTAACACCTTAAAATGTATTACTGTGTATATCTATGGAGGATATGTGGATGCATACAGGAGAGAATGAGAAAAACAGTGTAATTATATAAATATACAGGACTTATGTATGTTTTGTATATCTGTGTAGTAGCCACTGTTTGACCACGTGGTGAAGCAAGATATATGTGCTTTCAACTTAGCAAGGATGGTTTGGCTGTGTAAGGTTGCCAGCTAGTCATGCAAATGTCATATTTTGTCACTGACCACATCATCAGAAAATGGATAAAATTAATTTATCAACTTTGATTTTTGTTGATTTTTCCATCTGTTTATATACACATCTATAGATCTACTTTGAAAAGACCACTTACTTCTCATTGGTTCCTGGTTGTGAAAGTTTTCTGATTGGTTGATCAAACTCCCTGTTATTAGAGATGGTGAAATTTTGATCTTATTATTATTTGTTCATTTCTTTCTTACATCCTGGTTGTGAAAGCTTTCTGATTGGTTGATTGAACTATTGCTGTGTTTGCCTGGTGATTTTTATTATCCATTTATTTTTAGAGATTGTGAAATTTTGGATTTATTATTTATTCTTTTCTCTATCACCATATTACCTTTACACAAAAAGTTGAAAATTTTTTTAAAATCATTTCACCCCAAGCAAGGCAGGAATGTCACAAATATGCAGGGAGGTACAGAGTGAAGGTGAGAGAAAAGACCGGGTATAGGGGGAATGAGGAAAGGATAAAATGTGAACAGGGTTCAAGAAGATAGAAGATGGTGATTGATGTTGCATTTAAGTTTTTGAAGATTATAGTTATCAGGGAAGCAAGTAAACATAGGTGGAAAGTTTGAGAAAAGAAACTGTTGGAGAAATGGTGGTGGTTACACTTACCTAATTAAACAATAAAACGGATGAGACGGGACCTAGATGCCAATCTAGTAGCACACTTAAACACATGTAGTCTAAGCACCAGAGAAAAAAGCTTGTAAGAGCAGTTGCCATGAAAATATTTGTAGAAAAGACAGGGAAGCCATATCACATTGACGAGAAAGTGATGGAAGTCAAAATGCCAAGTCAGGATCAATTACATTGCAGATCCTTCTTTGGATTTTGTTGAGAACCTCAAGATAAGTAGCAGGGACACCTGACCAGATATGACAACAGTATTCAATATACGGATGAATGGTAGATTTGTAAATGTGCAAGATGGACTCTGACAAGAAAAACATTTTGGCACGACATAGTGACCCAACTTTCCTTACAGTAGATGCAGCTATTTATTCGATGTAGATTTTCCACTACAAGTCATTTGAGAACATGAGGCCAAGAAGGCACAGTGTGTTCCTTTCTATGAATCTAGCATCAGCTATACTAATGGTGGTTAAATGAGAGCAGTTTTGTTTTGGGGGGGCATTAAAATTCATAAGCCATTTCCTGTCTCAGTTAACCATAGATTCAAGGTCCTTTTCAAGAGCAGTGGCCAGGTTAACTTTGTCAATGGATTTGCTATTGAGACAGGTGTAAATGGTAGTGACATGAATATAAATGTCTACTTGGGAACTGATGACATCAGGGAGATCATTCATGAAATTCAGAAACAGCGCAGGACCCAGGATAGAGCCTTGGGGGACACTCACATACATGTGAAAGGATCTGGAAACAAGCCGTTCAGAACAACCTTTATTTAATGATTTCTGATATAATGGAATATGCATACACTTGAGTTCCCCCTCACTGGAATATGATTGGCTGGTGTCTGTCATAAATACAGATGGACGTGTAGGTACGACAGAGTTTAAGTCTATGACGATGCCCAGTGAACTATGCCATTGGCTATCCTATTGGTCTACACCTATTATCTGCGACTATGACGAGTACCAGTCGATTACATGCTACTGTGTACTACTTGGTTACAGTAGCCAAACCCACTTAGCTACTTCAATCAAATATATCCCTTACCGGGACATATCACTTTCATAGAAATGTCAGTACATCAGAGGTAAATCTGGCAAAACAGAAGCCATATTGTTTGTCAGAGAGTAGGTCATGAGAAGTATGATTGATTAAAACCTTGAATACTATTCCAAAAAATGTCATGAGACTAATAGGGTGATAATTAGAGGGGTTAGAAGATTCTCCAGAGTTCTTAAAAACAGCAGGAACTACAGAGGAAGACTTCCAACAAGCAGGAAGCAGTGAGGCAATAGTTGTAGAGTTTTGGAGAGGTTTTGCAATAAAAATTAGGTGAAAAAAAATACAATGGTTCCTCATCTGGTTCATTTTTATTCTTCAAAAATTTGAAAAATTAAATATTTTTGTAAATATATGTGCACCATAGAGATTTTGATAGATACGGTACAACTTTTCAAAAAATATTTGCATAGGGATGGCTGTGGTATGGTGTATTCTATTCAATGGTGTAATTTATTAGCTGTTTTTAAGTTCAGAAATTATTATATTATTATTATAAAATGTATTTTATTAATTAGCTGTTTTTAAGTTCAGAAACACGGGGGTGTATTATGTTCATGAAAATACAGTAGATTTATTTTGATAAATTTTACGAGTAACTTTTCTTTGTTCCTGCCAGGTTAACAAATAAGTGAATTACATTTTCTAATATATACTAGTTTGTCCATGTTAAAATAATGGTGTATTTTTGATATGTCCCTGGAAGGGATATATTTGATCGAAGTAGCTAAGTGGTTTTGGCTACTGTAACCAAATAGTACACAGTAGCAGTAATCAACTGGTACTGTCATAGTCACAGGTAATAAGTGTAGACCAATAGAATAGCCAATGGCTTAATCCAATGGCCATCATCACAGACTTAAACTACACGTCTGTTTGTATTTATGACAGTCATGACAGTCATAACAGTCATTAGCCAATCATATTCCAGTGAGTGGGGAACACAGGTGTACGCATATTCCATTATATCAATTTTGTTTAGTTTTTATGATTAGGTTTTCAGATGTGAGTTTTTGAATATATAGTATGAGATAACAACAATATATAAATTTTATATCAAAAACAATTTTAAGGGAAAGAAGTAAGACAAGGTGGAAAAATTTTTGTGTAACATATTTTTATTTTGTTTGCATTGATGTGCACAAACAAAAGAGATACTGAGAATTTTATAATTAAAAATAATTTTATTTTTAATGTGTTTTAGATATATAATCTATCTGATTTCTTTTAGATTTTTTTCTTTTTGTTTATATTCCCATTTCTTTTGTTATTAAATGTCCCACATTGTGATAATAGAAGATCTGCCAAGTAAATTTGCATCCAAGTTCTTGTGTTTCACCATTCTTGGGAGATCTTTTATTATTACAATGTGGACATTTAATAACAAAAAAGATGGACACATAAAGAAAAATGAAATTGGCTAGATTTCTCCTGCAAGCAGCGGTTAAATAACTTTGCTAGAATTGGGGATAATTCTAAGTTGGTATTTGTTTTCAATATATTCTTAGTTACGCTTCGATATATAAATTCTATTCTATTATGCATTATATTTATATTTCATTATTTTCAATACAATTTGTAGAGTGAGTAGCCATTGTTAAATGTAAACAAATGGCAAAACTGCACAACAAACAATTGACAAAGTTTGCAATAAACAAGGAAAAGGAAAGAACAATAATATAAAGCAACAGTAATGTGGCAAAAGTTCACAAACTAAGAATTAGGATTGACACAAAAGAGTAAATTTGAATAAACAAATGTAGAGTTCTGACTTCAAGTCCGACCAAGACTGAATCGAATGAAACCAAGAACTGGCCTATTTTATTGGCTAGGAAGAAATCCCAGAATGCATTTGTGTACTTCTGATTATAAATTGGAGAGGGGAAAATGTTTTGCAGTCATTCCCCACAAAGATTAGTACCGATACAATTTTATCACTTACTTCTTTCCATGTTTTATTGCACCAAGAATACACAGCATTGTTGTACGTTTTCAAACTGAAGTTGTCGCTCTTCTTTGTCAAATTCAGTGATTTCATAATGTAGTAATAAACTGAAAATGCCTGGAAATGCAAAAAGCAAAAAATAATTTAGTATTTTTTAAATGCTGTCATGCATTATAAAAGTTATGGAATAAATACATTTTTATTATTTTTAGAAAAAAAGAAGCATTTTGGATGGTGTGTTTTTATATTCAAATATGGAAACAATTTGATAGGTCCCTGTTAAAACTGAATGCATTCATTTTTTTTTTTTTTTTCTTTTTTTTTTTTTACTTATTTTTGTTGTTCCCAGTGCATTTTGACCAATCTAATGTACTACCTTTATGAAAAGAAATGGTCTTTTTTTTATTTTTAAAGTTCAAAGCTAGGAATGATAGCAAACAGTTTGGGTGACTTGTTAACAAGAATTATATTATGAATTTAAGTGCAGTACTAGATTGGTAGCTGGGTCTCATCATTTTGCATTTAAAATTGCCACATGTAAGCATAAATTCTATACTAAGAGTTTCTTCTCTCACACATCTCACTGGTGGAACTCTTTTCCAGCCTCTTCCTTTCCAATCAGATTTGACCTTCAAAAATTTAAATGCAATATCAATTGTCATACAGTGTTTCCTTAATTCCTGTTCTTTTATTTCAACCTCTCTCCTTTATGTTTTTTTCTCACATTGTCTCACACTCAGTAACCTCTTGCATCTTAGTGGCTTTATCACCTTGGTCAGGGTGTAATCATTAAAATAAAAACTTCAACATTTTAATTTTCTGATTGCTATCATTTTTGCTTTGTACTATCAAATGCAACTCTCTTCAAGCAAGCAGTATTCCTGATGACCACCATAGAATGGATTGGTTGAAACATTTGAAGAGCAAGATGATTCTCAGGAAAAAAAGGACGTCTGAAAAATCTCAAAATTATATACAATGTTTCAGTCTTTAGATTTCTTAAGACATTAGCATTGTACATAATATGAGATATTTAGGAGTATGGAAGTAGAGTTTGCATTGCCTCATTTTTCCAAGTGGAGAGGACCTGTTTGCTTTGGAAATCAGCACTTGAAATACATCTCTTTATAATAATATGATATCCACTAATCAATGTTAATCAGATAATATTTTGAAATAATCTAAATTTACATTGATACAGATTTAAAATGCTAATATCAAATGTCAAACTTACCATGAAGGATTTGTTTTTGACAGGAGGTTGGTAAATTTTATTGAATGAGCATCCTTTATAAGGGCAATTCTTGAAGTCAAATAACATGTCAATTATTCTTTGACATTCTGTGTGGTTTGCAGTGCCAACAAAATGGTAATACATGGAAACCTTAGAATAAAAAAATGTAACATGTAAAATTGATGTCAACGCTTAAATGTTTATTATCATATGACCAATTCTGAGCTGCTCTTTTAATGGGATCAACACGAGTAAAGGACAAAATGCATTCAAATATACATTTTGAATAACACTGATATTACACTCTGATCATAAGCATAGGATTGGGGAGCAACACAGGGCTTGCATAGTGTGTAGAAGTTTAGATGTTTTGTGTGTATTTTAGGTGGAGGGGTGTGTTCAAAGAAGACCGAAGCAGCAGCAGCATCATACAAAAATTGTATTTTCTGCTATGGACGATTATTCTTTTTACGGTGACTGTAATTATTTAATGATGTATTTGTTTTAATTGAAGACCAACAATAATTCTTTCAGATTTTTCTTTTTCTTCAGTTTGGACCGTTTTCTTAACCATAAACAATGTTTTGTGAGTTAAGAGATATTAGGAGGATATTGAGGAATATTTAGCAAACCACCCTCACAAATTATTATACCTGTAATGAGCTTGATCTGCTTTTGGTGTTTGAAACTTGTGGCCTTGTGCCAAACTAAAACTTGCCTCACAGATATCAGGGAGCTTTCTGACCAGGTATATTCCACAAATTAGTCTAATAAAAGATTAGAACTAAAATGAGTTTAATTCACATGTGTACCTGAAACTTGTGGCCTTTTATCTAAACTAAATAAGCTTAACCATGGGATAGTGATTAGCAATGAAGCCTTGTAAACCATCCTTCAGGTAGTGAATCTGATATATACTCTACACCTGGAGCCTTGTGCCAGACTCAGCTAATCTTATTACATATCTTGGATGTTTCTCTGGAGTTGTGGTTAAGTTTTTTTCATAGACCTTTATGATTTTATTAAGTTTGCTCCCAACTCTGTGCCTTGTCCCATCTGGACGTGGGTGATCATGGCTTTCTCCAACTGTCTATCTTTTGTAACTCTTAGTATGGTTTGCCCTTTTGTCATCTCTCCCAGTCCCTGTTCTGTAATCATTTTAAAAAAGCTCATTAGGTAGGTTATTTGCTATTTTCCTTTGTTCCTCTTTCCTTCAATAGGCACTGAGAGTGTTTTCTCCAAGCTCTCTAAATCCTTGTAAAATGTATCTTACCATGAAATAGTGGCTAAGTTAATTTCATTATGTTTCTACATTTGAGCATGATTAAATTTAGTAAATACCTTGAATTTGGTAGTGAAATGACTTCGTAAAATTTATTTAATAAGTCTCTGATGAGAATGACTTACATTGCTATATGTGGGGTCAAATGTGCATGGAGTCTTGAAAATGTTGTCACTTGAGTCATTTTTGCTACTTCCTTTCAGCCAACATGGACTGGAAATATTCGTAGTTGTTCCATTGCTTGCCTGTTGAATTAAATTTGAAATATTCATTACTATAATAAAAATCAGCTTGAAAAATCATAATTTTTTTTTACTGTGGCCATATATATATATATATATATATATATATATATATAATAAAGACAAAAAAAATTATCTTAGTTAAAATGACTTTATCAGGGCAAATGTAATGATTTTATTTTGTAACAATTATTTATATACAAGAACAAAAATGTTATTGGTTTTTCAAAATTTTTGGGTAACGAATGCTTATAAATATTCATCAGGTTAGCTGAAAATGTTAGTCAAGCCATGGGTGATATGAAGTGATATAATTCAATGTCTGATAAACAAAAGCAAGTGATGTTTTGGAAAGTTTTCTTTTTTGTTTTGTTTTCTGAGCAATTTTGTGTAAATTGGTTTTTGAATTAATTTAGTTTGGGATTCATGTATGTGTCATCTGTTTTGAATAAATTGAGGTCATTGGTTTAACTTCTTTTTTAATTTTTTTTAACATTTTTGTAGGCTTGGCTTGGGAAAGTAGTGGTTCTTTCAAGAATGGGGATATTGGGAAAAATTCAGGATGCAGATTTATGTTTTGGTAAGATTCAATGGCAGCACTCTCCTTTTCCTTCTAAGTAACTTATTTTCTCTTTTGATAAGTATGGCATTCTTTAGATTAAAATCGTGGTTGAATTTGTTTCTATCTATAACTAATGCATTTGATAATTTGTAGTGTGTAAGATCCCTTTTTATGTTCATAGACATGTTTTTTTTAAGTTTTTGTAAGTTTCTACAATGAGGAACAGTTTTGGTAATTGATTTTATATATACCTGCTTCAGAATTATTATTGTAAAAGGTATTTTTGGTTCCGATCATATGTAATTATTTTGATGTTATATATATATATGCTTAACTTTTTTCTAGAGATTTGTTTATTTGTCAAAGCAAAAGTTTGTAGCATTTTATTAAAGTAAATTTCAAAGACAATATTTGTGATATTTGTACATAGATTTATCCAACAACATAATTGCCATTTTGTTCCATATTTTGCTGTCTTTGATGCAGTTTCATGATTCCAACCTCTTAGAATTTGGCATCTTCTGTGTGCTGAACAGGTCTAAGTGGTTTTTAAAGGCTTTCAGAGAATTTAAGTTCTCATGAAAAAAAGATTGAAAAAAATGTGGTACTCAGAAGATGCAACATGAGGTGAGTATGCCAGGAGTAGTAGGATACCCCTGCCAAACTACCAATTTCTGTCAGGTCTACAAAGTGAGGTTTGGCATTGCCCTGATAGATGACATTGTTTTGATTGAATAAATTCAGGTGTTTTTCATTGGTTGCTGCTTATTAATTTGTCCAATTGGGAAAAGTACTTGTTTGAATTCAATGTCAGTTTTAGCACTAAAGGAACTTGTAATTTACAATGTCTTTCCAATCCCATGAGATACACAGAATTACCATCTTCAGATGCAGTATGGCTTTTAAAGTGGTTAAAAGTGGTACATTTTGTTTTCCCCAAGACCATTTTATGCTCCACATTGTTGTAAAGAATCCATTTCCCATTAGTTGTCAGAGTTCTTTAAAAAAAAAAAAAATGGGTGGGTTTTATTGGATTTGAGCAGAGAATTATAGATTAATTAAAATTTTTCTCATTGAATCATGAAGCCCCCAAACATTGTAGTGATTCACATATGTAGGTGTTTTCAAATTTCTTGCAATGTCCATATGAGATATGTCTAGTACCTCAGTGATATCTTTTGTCATGTGACCTGGATTATTTTTAATCAGTATTTCGATTTGATCATCATCTGTGACTGCAGGCCTGCCAGAATGCTCCTGGTCTTCCAAATCCAAATTTTCACTTCTGGGCCTAGTAAACAGTACTCTCAGCTATAGCACCATCTCCATAAATGGCACATATTTTTTTTTGCTGTTTGTCCAGCATTTTTGCCTTTCTGGAAATAAAAGAGCATCAAATGATGAAAATCCATCTCATTTTTCTCCATTTTCACTTTTAAAATAAAAACATTTAAAATTCACATTCCATGCACGAATTGTATCAAAAAATGAATTGAAATGTCACCTTTCAGAATATGTATATATGGGAATTTAACTATACTAATATGTATATCCGTCATAAAATTTCTGCCATGTTTGAAATGCCACCTACTGAAAACACTACAAACTTGTTTTGACTAGGATTTCTTTTACCTTATTTTTCTTAGATTATATTTCACATCTATTACATTTAGTAGTGTCTAAACCATTTCCTAAGATCAATGGTAAGAAAAGGCTTTGAGTAAGTAAAGCCTTAGGGTCTTGGCAAAGATCATCCTCCTTTAAACATTATGGATTGCTGCTACAGAATCAAACAAAGAACTGTACCAAATAACAGAAACCACATCACTTGAAGACTACCAACAACAACTACAAAAGTGGAGAGCACATGTAACTTGAAGCAAAAATGACATAGTCAAGATATTGACATTCCACACCACTACAAATAGAAGGTTAGAAAGAAACCCCAGTCAGTACTGGAAAGAGTGATAACAGCTACTGGAACTGAGAGACATTTTTTCCTAAAAAATTATTTTAAGTGAAAGATTTTATACATTTTAACTGAAAACTGTATTGGCTGCTTGGTCAATGAATACCAAATGTTTCCTATAGGGAAACAGCTAATATTATCATTACCTAATTATTTTGTTTCAGTTTTATTTATTATTTTTCTTAGCTCTTATTTATCATTATTTCTGTTACGATGAGCATATGGTTGCAAAGGTAAGGACAAACTAGGATTAAAATTTCGATAATGTATTGATCAAGTGTGAAGAATATATATATATATATATATATATATATATATATATATAGTTGTGTGAAAGGTGGCAAAAATTGTTAATACATCATTTAGTTGTTGTTGGTAAGGAAAGCAATTCAGTGTAAGGGTGTTGTTGGTAAAGCCAGAAGTTGACTGATTTGTTGGGTTGGTTGGCCAAAGTGTTGGTTTGGTATCAGGAGAGAGGCCTGGAGCAGATTAGTGAAGCCGACCAGGGTATTTGGTAGTTGGTTGGATTGAGATATGCCTTTCTTCTGGGTTGGAATCGACAATGGTGAGGTAGAGGTATTGAGTCAAACTCCTGTTGTTGGCAAGGAGTGCCACTTTTATATTTGTGGTTTAACAAGTGTAGGTTCCCAGGTCGATTTTTTTTCTGCAGCTACATTTATGATTGGCTATTACATTTTAGACTTTTATGGGGATGTGTTTTGCAGACCAGACGTGATGCTCAGAGCGCTCTTGTGCAGATGACTTTTTTATTTTGGGTTTTTCTTTCTTAGTGCTGATATCAAGCTGACATGTCTAGTGAAATTGTGATTCAGAAAGAAATCTTGATTAAATCCTAACATTTCACTATTATTATTTCACACACAGTTTTTCCATGAAAACACATCTTAGAATTTTTAGATGTCAAATATGGCATGTCCAGTTCATCTGGATGAATAGATATACAGCTTGAAATCTGGGAATTGAAATATTTGGTACAAAACTATGATTTTTAAACTGATATGTTCACATTTAATGTGCAACACAGACTCAATGGCTCAAAATCATTTAGTTATTTAAGTGCCATGTGTGATACATGCTTATGTAATCATATCTCTTTTGATCCATGACTACCTAAACAGTATTTTCCCTCAGTAGGTTGCCATTTCTTTTTGTGGTAAACTGGTTGACAACCAAGGCTATAGAACCCAGTCTGTTCTGCTATTCAACCCATGTCTAGGAAGAAAAGAGATGGATTCATACCATTCCCAAGGGTATTTGTGTGAAAGTGAAAGTAATGAACCTGACTGGAATTTGAACATGGCTCTCTGATTTCTCATTCCTAGCTAATATTAGGTTGGTGCAAAAATAATGACGTAATAATGTCGTTTTTTGATGTTAAAAAATACGTCAAAAAATGACATTATTACGTCATTATTTTTGCACCAACCTAATATCTATTATGCTACAACACACATCTGAAATAAAAAGCTAGAATAACTCTGAATTTTTGTTCATTTTTTTTGTTTTAAAATTAACTTTATTATTAAGAATGAAATTCAAAAGAGAAAAAAAAATTTTCTATGAATTTTAGAACTTTTAATTTATTTTTCCAAAATTAATTTTATACATCTTCAATTGGAAAAATATACTTTTTTTTTTCTGATTTAATTGATTTCCAAAAGTCCTTAACCTTTTAAGCTTCATGACTGACAGCTTCTGGATGAGGTGTTTACATTGTTTTTGAAATTTCTATGATCAAGCTTCCTTTGAACTATGAACTACTTAGAGATATGAAAATTGTTCAAGGAATCTGTGGAGAGTCATGATCAGTTATGTTCTGAAGGGACCACTCTACTATCTTTCCCTAGAAGTCATGGTAATTCACAGATAATAAAGAATCTGTGGAGAGTCATGATCAACTACCTTCTGAAGGGACGAATCCACACTGAATTGCCATAAATTTTAAGGAAAGACAGTAAACTGGTCCCTTTAGAACCTAGTTGAGCATGGATTTCTACAGATTCCTTTTTTTATTATCTGTGAATTGCCATGACTTCTAGGGAAATGCAGGAGAGTGATCTCTTTAGAACATAGTTGAGCATAGCTCTCTAGAGATTACTTTTTTTTATGATAATGGCTCATTGAAAGATAATGGAGTGGTTTCTTGTTGCTTTCTCCATGTTTTTTTTAAATTAATAGTGAGCCTATTTTATTTTGCTCTTTGACTCAGAGATTGAAGTGGGTGTTTGTAAAATGCACTCATGCTTTTCCCAAGTGCATTAGTGTGAAAAAAAAAATGAAACGGAAAAGGTTGTAATTTTAACTTGTCTTCTTTCCAACACTTTTTACATTGTTAAGTGTTATATCAGTCTATATTTCTGAGATGAGGTATTGTAATTATTTACACTATTTACATTGTTCAGAATATTGTCCTCATCATATTCACGTCATTTCGGCTGTTGTACACTCTGGCCTTCTTCAGGTGACTGGAATATTCCTCACTGGGCCATATGCCCTCAAGGACACATAGCCCAGTGGATAAAAGCATGGGTTGAACCCAGTGACTTGACCAGAAGAGTTTGAGTTCAGTACCTGGCTACAGCAGAGGTGAACAAAAACTTGGAGAGTTGAGTTAAAGGGAGATAACTGATACTGAGACATCTGAAAGTGCTATGTGGAACTAGAACAATCTATTCAGGTGGAGGAAATAAAGGGTTCAGGTTGAAATTCCAGTCACCTGAAGAAGGCCAGAGCATACAACAATTGAAACATTGTACATATGGCAATGAAGATGAGTACAATACTCCACTCAATGTAAATGGTGAAATTAGTTAAAGGTTATGTTACCTGCACATCCTATTCTATACATGAAAAGAATCAATTTTTATAGGTATTTTGTGAGTTTGATAATATTAGTTAAAAATTGTAAAGTGATTTTTTTTTTTTAATATTTTGTCAAATGTAATGAATCCATGCCAAATTGAAGAAGAATGTGAATGAATTATGTGAAAAGTAAATATAAAATATATTCCTTGTTCTGGCAGACCCTCTGGAATGTCAAGGTGAAAATCATGCCAGTTGTTATCAGAGCACTAGATTTACAAAGTCATGAAAACCATAGAAGGAAACCAACAGGAAGTTGATCTCAGAAACCTTCTAGATGATAGCACTAGAATACTGAGGAGAGTCCTGGAATATTCAGGAGATTTACTATCACTTGTACTTCAGTGAAAGCTATCATTTGCTACTGAAATTAAAACTTGAATGGAAAATCCAACAATAAGCAAGAACATGATCTGAATGGCATAGACCAGGAAAAAAAGCAGCTCTTGAATGTGAACATGGCTACCTCAGCAGACTAGCTGGCAATATGAAAAACTGGAAAATACCAGGACCCCACCTCCTGGGAGCTGGGAAAATTGCAGAACATGAAAGTTAAGTTTTTTGTTGAAATTCTTTTCAAAGTCTAACTCTTGTCCAAAGCAAATAAAGTGAAAACTTGTGTAGGTACGTATAATTTTGAATAATATGTGACGTGTGTATATTGTATATAGCAGCTTGGAGTTCAAGTTAGTATAATGATTATCATCATGGCAGTGTTCAATTCTGATTAAATCCCTTGTGGGATAGATGAAACTATTTTCCTTTAACATCTCGACTTCAGTCACTTTCTCACCAATGTGATGTGTCTTTTCTACAAATATTTACATGACTACTGTTTTGACAAGTTTTTTTCCCTGGTGTCCCAATTACATGAATTTAAGCATACTACTAGATTGGCATCTAGGTTCCACACTATTTCTGATGAAAGAGCTAAATGCAACTGCCACTTCTACTCCTGCAGTTTATTTTCTCGCACTTCCCACCTGTGGAACTCCCTTCCGTTTACTTGCCTTCCCTGATAAATGTTGTGGTAAACCCTCCTACAGTAGAATGAACTCTTCCTCCTCTCATAAATACAGACTGCGAGAGTTGGAGAGACGGCAAATCGCAGTAGTAGATGCAGTGCTAATCTACTGTTTCGGACGTACACCGCTATATATTTGTTTCACCCTACCTTCATCTTCCGTGTCTTTCTTTTCAGTCCCTAAACAGGCCACAACAATAAATACAATCTTTAAAAATTTAAATGCAATGTCAATTGCCATCTTCTATCTTCTTGAATCCCATTCATCTTTTGACTGTTCCTCAATTCTCACAATACTCAATCTTTTCTCTCACTTTTCACTCTCTGTAACCCCCACTGTGTACTAGTTGTATTTCTGCTTTACTTGGGGTTTCACTTCCTATTTTGACATCTATTTATACAAACTCATTAGGTTGATCATTTACTGTTTCCTTCTGCTTTTTATCTTCAGTATGTCTTGTGAGTATTAAATTTTCCAAGCCTTCATAATGTGGCATAGAAATTTAAACTTTCTCTTTCAGATTCTAAGTAAAATAGTCCTTTTTTTTATTGTCCATTTTCCTTAAAACTTTCTCATTGCTCAAATTTTCTGTCCATGGCATTTGCAGCATCTCTCGGAGAACCACATTTCTGTTGCTTATTTTCCTCTTCATCTTTTAGGAAATTGTTCATCATAGTAATCACTAATTAGCATTTAATAGTTAACACCCTTGAAAAATACAGCAGCCAAATTCAGTTTTGTTTCACAGCAGTGAAAGCGAAAGGTTGTTTTCTTTAGCCCGGGGCCTCCTATGCTTGTACAGAGGCTAAATCTGCCTCCCCAGCAACTTACAAGTCCATGGTGCCATTTCCCTTTGGAAATATATCTTTCGCAGATATAGAATGAAATTCCAGTTTGCAGTCCTCAATTTGGGAAAACCCAAGACTTGCTGTTTCTCATTTGTAAAATATGTTCTCATCTGGGACATAGATGAGTCCAGCCTGTTTGAGTCTAAAAATTGCTTCTCCAGACACAGAAGCATCTCCATATTATATGTAAGACACTTTGTTTTGTTTCTCTTTACACTCTACTTTGCCATGTAGATATATGTGATATACTATTCTCCACATGGAATGCACCTATATATATGTATATATAGTTTTATTCTATATCTTAGTAGTGCATGAAGATTCGGCTTGTGACTTCCTCTTCACCAATAACTGTACACCCAATGCCAGTATCCACTCTGCCATGCAGGGCAGCATGGACTTATTCTCCAAAGCCTGCAAAGATTTCAACCTTACAATTTCTACAAAAAAGACTGAAGTTCTGCACCCACATTGAACCTCACATTACCTTCAACGGCCAGAGACAAGCAGTTGCAGACAAGTTCATCTATCTTGGTAGCACACTGTCATGCTCCACCAGCATCAATGAGGAAATTGCCTACAGAATCATGAGAGCCAGCACAGTCTTCGGCAGACTGAAAGATAAAGTCTGGGACTGACGTGGACTGAGCCTTAACACTAAGCTCAAAGTGTATGGAGCAGTAATACTTCTATACCTGCTCTATGTGTGTGAGACATGGACAGACTACATCCGGCATGCTAAACACCTGAGTGCCTTCCATATTTGATGCTTCAGGACCCTGCTCTGTGTCAAGTGGCAGAACAGAGTCCTAGACACTGAAGTGCTCCAGCATTTTGGGATGGAGAGCATCCATGCCATCCTACTGTGATATTTGCTCCTGTGAGCTGGCCACATCCATCACATGGATGACTGTCACAGTCCAAAGAGATTGCTCTATAGCAAGCTATCCACAGGCAAGCACTCACTCAGTAGACCAAACATGCATTATAAAGACATGGTGAAGAAGTCTCTCAAGCAATGTGTCATTCCCCACCTTGGAAGAGTCTGCCGAGGACCGTGCTTGTCTGGCGCTCCCTTGTAAGGTCTGAAGTGTCTGATTTTGAAGAGAAAATAATCAAGAACAAAGAACAGAGACAGCAGAAAAGGGAAGAGGGAGAGGATTCTTCCTTGAAGCTTCGTTCAGCCTCCATGTCACAATTACAACAGATTTTTCAAGGTAAAGATTGGACTCATTAGTCATTTACACCCCGCCAGTAATTCAAAGTCAAGGTCATCTCTCCATGTCACTCTTAGTAGCATAAAAGTATCTCTGAGAACAAAGTATGTTTGTCATTTTTTTTTTTTCTTTCCTTTCATCCATTCTATTCTGTCTGTGAAATACCGGTGTTATCATATGCTCATAATGGGGAAAATAAATGTGAGAATAAATTTTTCTTCCATAACTCTCTCATTACATATAGATAATCATAGAAATAAATTAAAAAAAAAAAAAAATCATTTCAGTCACAAATCCGCAAATGTAATGAATAAAGTATCTGAAGAAACTCACTTTGGCAAGTACAGCATGATATTTCCTGATGACTTCATTAATTCCATAACATAAGAAACTGTGTGTGTAGACTTTCAATGGGTGATTATATAAGGAAAATCTATAAGTGAAATTTTCAGGGATGCTGTAATTTGAAGCAGGTATAAATGTAATCTGTGTTGAAGCTCCCCCCATGTCCAGGGCACCAATAGTGGATGATGTTTCTAAAAGATGTGGTAATGTTGGTGCTCCATTCTGTTAAATAAATAAAAAGAATTTTAAATGTCAGATTAAATATAATAATAAATGAAAAAGTTGGCAGAAAATTTTTCAGAACTTTTAATTTGACAAGCATCTTACCCATAAAAATGATAGAGGTATTTATGTAGGGATCAGCATTTTTGCTTAGGATCATTAGGGTACTCTTTAAGTTATTACATACCCATGATACATATAAACTTGAGTAGCTAGGTTGAGTTTTTAAATTATTTTTTATTTCTCATCATTTATTGAGGGTATACTGTACTGTGATTTAAATTACATTGAGTACATAAAATTGAGGTGGTTTAGTTGGTCCACACCATCATAAGTACAGTTTATTGAGTAATACACACACACACACACACACACACATATATATATATATATATATATATATATATATATATATATATATATATATAGTGTATTCCTGATCAATCAAAATTTGTAAATAATTATATAGGCCATACTACAACATGTTTGACATGAAGACTCACACTACATCTTTCTGGCTATAGCTCAATTAGGTCTCATTTAAATACTCATGGAGAGCTATGTGGACCCTATTTGTAACATATTTGTTGATAACAGAAATATAATAGCATCGTCTATATGTAAAAAAAAAAAAAAAAAAAAAAAGCTAAAAATAATGTAAGCCTTATTAATAAAAACCAAAAAATCAACTCTCAATAATATTAACTATGAACAAGGACACACTATCATGACTGTGCTTTGAAAATGAAACATTATATAAATACATACATACAACAGTCTATTTCTAGTTAACAGTTAATATATTTCAACCTTGAAAATGGCTAAATGAAAGTGCTTGGAGAAAAACAACATTTGGACAGTTTTTATATCTACTGAAAAAAAAAAAAGATCACATGAAAAATTATATAAGAAACTTAAAGTACCTTGTCTGTCATATTCAATGAAACTTATATATATGTTTCACACTTCAGTGTGATCTTCAGGCTAAGTGCTACTCGTCTTTTAGCAGGCTGTATATATAGTGGGCTTTTTATATAGTTCACTGGGGGATTGTGGAAAGGTAAAATTTGTTTTTCTTTAGTGCTAATATTCATGGTTATTTGTGGTTATGACCTAGATCAGGTGTGTCAAACTGGCGGCCTATGGGCTGTGTGCAGCCCTCACAAAGATTTCTATAGCCATGGTACATCTGGAATTTTGTCAATGTTAATAATGCAAATTATTAAAAACAATGAGATTTTTTTTTCAATTGATATGATTAGATTGTTTATTCTACTTTGATGTTTTTTGTTTTCAAATGTCAGCAACTATTTTTAACTTCTGGTTAATCATGTGATCATCCTTGACAACTAAATAAGAACAAATGTAAAGCGAAAATGTTCATAATTTTGTAATATTTTGCTTTAAAAATGTTGAATTCTACTCCATCTAGTAAAAAAAGAAAATTATCTGAAGAAGGAAGTGTGTTTCAAGAACAGTAGGAATTACAGTACTTTTGTACGACTGTTAATGGAAAGATAAACTGTTTAATTTACAACCACTGCATTGTGACACCAAAAGAATATAATATGAAAAGACATTATGAAACAAACCATCAATCTTATTATAAATATGAAGGAGATATATGTGTTTCAAAAGTGAAGGAATTCAAGGTTAAGTTAACACAGTAACAAAGTTGCTTTACAAAAATTCAGAAAGGCAATGTTAGTTCTGTTACTGCAAGCTTTGAACTCTGCAAAGTCTTGTAAAAGCAGCTGAAATTGTATGTCCAAAGAACTCACACTTATTTCAGGACATTTCATTAAGCAGGGACACTGTTGCTGACTGGATTAATGAAATGGCAGGTGATTTGAGTCGGTTTTGAACATTTTTCTATTGCTCAGGATGAGACTGTTGACATAGCTGGAATAGCACAGCTCGCCATTTTCATCAGGGCTTGTGACAATGAATTTCAAATTTATGAAGAAGTAATTGAACTGGTCCCAATGCATGATACTACAACAAGCCAGGACATTTTTGAGAAAGTTGAACAGCTTCTCCGTGAGTATGGCTTTGATTTGAGTAATCTTGTGTGTTTATTTACTGATGGTGCTGTCAATATGGTTGGGAGGCATAATGGTGTTTATTGCCAAGTTAGGTGCAAAAATAGAAAACATTTATCCAGATTTAATATTTTATACATTTTCACTGTATAATTCATCAATAGTTCTAAGATTTTAAAATTAGATCATGTGTTGAGTTTTGTCACAAAAACAGTAAACTATATCAGATATTATGCTCTGCACAAGAATAGTTTGTCTAAAGCCATGTCAATCACCAGGACAACATAAAAATGTACTACTTTGTATTGTAAGTATTTTGTATTTAAAGTTTAGTTACCACTAGCTGTGATTAATCTAAGACTGTAAGCAAGTTGGGCCCTTGCGGCTGTAGATATGGCCGATATGGCCCTCCATATGCCCTGAGTTTAATATGCCTGCTTTAGATTAGATTCATGTCAGTTGAGTAGTTCGAGGAAGTGTGTCTGTAATTAGGCTAATGCTATTTTTGTTGATACGACTAAATTGCTTACATATATTTTATTTATTCAGCAATCTTGAACCTATTATTTTAGTTACCTTCACTCCTTAGCAATATTTATTACTTTAAATATTATAATTGGGATTGTAAAAACAACTAAACACAATGAAAGTAAATTTATACATTTTTTTTGTTCTTGAAAATTTAAAACAAAAAACATTTGTTTATTTGATTGTTTATTTACAAGAATAATTTTATATTTGCAACATTCTAAAAGCTAGTACATTTGTATTAAAAATAATGCACTGTAATATTTATCAATTTATAAAGAAATAAACATGAAAACAGTTTTTAATTCATAAATTTATAAACATTTACTGAATTATAAAAATATGTGAAGCAACTACAAGGAAATCCTTATTTTTACCATTTTATAAAGTTTGAATCAATTGGCAATCAGACAATATTTTGCCAACCATTCCAATTATCAAGCTAATAAGTAAAGTGTTTATTATTTTAGTTGTCAATTTTCAAGAACAAAGAAAATGTATAAATTCATTTCTATATGTTTAGGTTTTATTAAAATTCTAATCATCACTTTTTAAAATAAACATTACTGAGGAGTGTAGTTAGTTAAAATAATGGCAGTGCCAAGGAAAAAAAACATCCTTTTGACACACTATTGTTTTGTAGGTATGAAAGTTTAGTCATGATGGGGTTGTAGGTAGTGTAGAAGTGAAATCTTCATTTTTGCAAGTGCAGTGGCTTGATCACATTGAAGAAGGAAACTGACAGTCACTATGCAATGTTGATTTTTAAATCCACACTGTCAATATCTCTATATTGATATTGAACACTCTTTTCTTATAAATATAGTAAATTTTAATATATATGATTTCTATTTGGTTGAGTATCAGATATTTGACAGAATGGAAAATATATGACAATTTTGAAAATTAATATTGATGATATGTTTCACAGATTAGTTAGCATCAGTGAAAAATGGATTACATTTAAACAAAATCTACATTAGAAAGACAATGTTATTTACATTGATCATATGAACAATTGTTTTTTTTTTTACTTTAACTGCATCATTTTTTTTAAATTGGATTTTTAATTATACATTTGTTTTTTTTAAGGTTTTCATATCCCACATTTCAATATGGTTTTAATAAGAATAGGTGATGAACTGAAACAACCTGGTTGTATATTAATTTCTGGATCATGACACTTTGGATATATATTTGTCTGAGTAAGCTATATACATTTTTTTTTTATTAAAACATCATTTTTCAGGTCAAAATTATGATTATGATGATTTTTGTGGCATACAAGTGCATTGAGTGTATTGTTTAATTTCAAGCCTCTTTTATGATCGTATATGCTTGGTCTTAAATTTCAGGATTACATTCTATTTGGTAAATTCCTACTTCTGTAAAGTTCTATGTTTTATGTCAATTAAGTGTTTAACTGTTTTTGAAGTATTTGTGATCATTTCTATATTGAGATGAGGTAAATTTCTCTCAAGTTTATTAGTTATGGAGTGTGTAGTCAATATAAGGTGCTTAGATTTTGTGCTGACACATTTTTTCCTTTTTTGGATTTGTTGATTTAGTATGCTTTTTGCCTGTCATTATATATGAAATAAGTGGGATATAATATACTCAATATATTTCTCTTCATCAGATAGATTTTGGGAGTTGGATATTTGAAGGGCTCTTAAATAAATATGCCAGATATTCTCTTACAGTTGTGATGTGATTAAAAGTGTATGAGGCCAGTTTTTTATTTGTTGACTTATGGTGGATTTTTAAACTTGTATCAATTCAAATTTGAAGGATATCAAGAAAAGATAAGATTTTTTGTTTCTTCATATGTGAATTCAGTGGTAAGTTCGATATCATTTAGTTTATGAGATCTAGTATTTTAATATTGTATGACTATGAGAAGTGTTATCTATATAACAGAATTATTCAGTATTGGGGTAAAGATATTTTGAAATGGGCCAGATTCCAAGAATTTTAAAAAGAGATAGGCTAAAATACTACTGATTGGAGAATACATAAATTAGTCAACTTTTTATTTGTAAAATTTATTATTGTATGTGTGAAAACATTAGTTAATACAATCTTGAAAATTTTTTATACCTTTTTATAAGCTAAGCTCATTCCCAGCAATGTGAGCCACACAATAATTCATTAGCTCTAGTAATTTAATATTGTATTCTCAGCAACACTTTTAAGACAAGTGATTCCATATTTATGCACAAATATGCTCTTCAGCTCAAAGGCTTAACATTACAGATGATTTAATCTATTATGCAAAACAGGTACAATAAAGCAGTTGAAGTCTTAAGATTCTCAGGTGAATTTTCTTATATGAAAATATTTGATATTTTTTGCCGAACTTACCTTTCCCACGTTTCCTTTCAAATAGTTGACTGTTATCCACGAAAATGTTCCTTCTTCTTCTCCAGAAAGAATGCGAACTTGATATATTGGGTTGTTTATTTGAAAACCGGACTTTTTGAAGAGGTTTCGAATTGATTCGAAAATTGCATTTGATGCACTCTGGTTGGACTGGCTGAAAAATTCACCCAGAGTCTATGAAGGCCTGAAATACGTTTAGGTTTGAACACATTTTTTAAAAATTTACCTCCTAAGATACCTAAGTTACTCAAAATGTAGCAGTTTTCATTCATATAACATAACATGAAAAACTAAAATATTTTCATTGACACATATTTATCTCATTGTAAAATGTCTATTTAAAAGTCCCAAATACTTTTGACATGATGACTTTCATCATTTGGCATAAATTTATCTTTAATTATTTTAGTTGAAATATGTTTTTCTAATTGTTGTGGCCTTGTTAGGGGCTAGAAATAAAGACACAAGAGAGGAATTGAGTTAAACAAATATATTAACAGAACAGTAATACAAACATATACAAACGAGTGTGTTACAGCAAGACTGTTCGGTCCAACTGTCAGAGCTGACTGCTGGAAACTTCCCTCTCCAAAAGGCAGTACCTGCTCATATTTATAGCTGGGAGAGTCCATGTGTGCATGGGTAAATTACCATAACAATAATGAAATAACTTTATAGACGAGTTTGTTTATTCCTACTGAAAAAACTGATTCTTTGTCGATCACACACTGTGTGCATGAGTGACTTTGTATGTGTTTATGTAATGTATATGTTTGTTGCATGTAAGTGACTTACATCTGATTGTGTCATTTAATGTACACACTTACAAGAAGATGCACATGCAGTTTGACTGAGTTTGAAATAAGGCTTTCAAATATATTACCCTTTCCACTAAGTCTGGATAACCCCTACCATCAGCTAAGCAATAAATAAAAGTTGGAGATAAAAAAAAAAAACTGAATGTTTTAAACCTTTAAAAAAATCAGACAGTTATAAAATTTTAAACTTTTCAGAAATTATTTAGTAATAGAATTATTTTTAAAGCTTTTGTAAAAAGTTTTGTACAAATATTTTTAGGTCTCATTGAATTAAAATTTATATGTACACACAAAAATGTGCATATGAACGCAATTTGAATAAAACTGAAATGGACATTCATGTTAAAAGGATTAATTTGCCTTCCTGTCTGACAACAATCCCTGAGTAATAGGAAAAGATTATAAACTGTTGTTTTGAAGAAATCTTTGATTCCTTATGTATTTAAACTAAATATATTTTCTAATAAATACAGGATTTTAAATGGATAAAAAAAAATTAGATTTAAAATTTGATCATCTGGGCATCAGTGAAGTGATTGGTGTTTCCTCAAAATTGGTTCGTTGTGTCATTCCAGACAATTCTGCTCTTTAGAATCCTTCTTGCACATTTATAAATTTACCATTTGTCTGTGCATCAAATACTGCTGCCATATCTGATCTGGTGCCCCTGCTATATATATCGTTATTATTAACAAAATGCAAGGATGTGTCTGAACAGTCCTGGGTATGACAATAAACTACATCTGGCAGCAAGGATGTGTCTGTACAGTCCTGGGTATGACAATAAACTACATCTGGCAGCAAGGGTTCTGATCAGGAGGTTTTAAGGAGCATAGAACCACCCCTTAATTGATAGTGTTCCCAGGTCCACCCTAACCCAGGGTGGTAGCACCTGTTAGGGTCCCAGCTATGGGTAAATATTTAACCCCAAACTGGGGTCAAAACACTACGAAAGTGCAAAAATATGTTTTAATTCATTTTTGTAAAATAATATTATCAGCAATACATTTTTGAAGGAAAAATTATAACCAGCAATACATTTTTAAAAAAAAATACCAGGAATACATTTTTGAAGAAAAAAAATATTAGCAGAATAGATTTTTGGAAAATAAAAATTTTGTCAGCATTAAATACCCCATTGAGGTTGATATGCCATAAAATAAACCAAACCAAAAGTGTCTATAATGTATTCGACTCTGACCTGACATTTTGGCTTCAATCACTTTCTCACAGATTTCCTATGTTGTAACATAGAGTCAAGATTTATATGCATATAAACCCTTCCATGGTTTCTGCTATCATCTCTAATCTGTATCCGTACAAAGCATGTGGAGCTGATGGTATACATGTAATAGTTCTTAAGAAGTGTGATCCTGAACTGCCTCCTGTTCTCTCTAAACTGTATAATAAATACCTTGCTGCCTCTTGGCTTCCTGCTTGTTGAAAATCCTCATCTATTAGAACATTGATGAACTGTCCAAGCCTTCCTACTATTGGCTTTTGAGCCTTCTATGTCTTTTTGGTAAACTACAAGAGCTCCTAACTGATGCTTAATTAGTGATGCATCTCACATCACACAGCTTCTTTCAGACAAGCAATATGGTTTTTGTTTCACTATGTCAACTGCTGACATATTAACAATTATTGTGGAAAAAGTTTATCAAGTTTTAGATAAGAATGGTGAAGCTCAGGCTGTTAATTTGGACATCTCAAATGCATTTGACAAAGTTTTGCATACTGGTCTTCTTCACAAGTTGAAAAATTACGGTGTCTCTTGACAAATTTTTGAACTGATTCAGTCTTTCTTATCAAATCATGAAATAAAAATTGTCCTGAATGCCCACTCTTCTAGATTGTTTTTTTTTACTGATGCAGGTGTCCCCCCCAGGGCTTTATCTTTGGTCTTACTTTGTTTCTAATTTTTATTAATGACCTTTATCAGCTCTCAACTTGGTATGTATGCTCTGATGATACAACCATTTACTCCTGTCTTGAGAGAAAGTCAGATCAGTTCAATAAGGTCAAACTTTTTAAAAATAACCTTCAATCTGTTGTTAATTTTTGTCTTCAAAACAAAAATGTTTTCTATTAATCATCTGAGTGACCTCCTTCTGCCTTCCATCAGCATGACTGATGCTAACCTCCAGGAGAGTGATTCATTGTGTCTTTTTGTGCTAACATTCTTGACTGATATGAAATGGAAAGATGATATTGGATCCATTGTTAGGTCAGCTGCTAAGAAAGTTCATTCACTGTGTTGTGCGAGACAATTTTTCTCTCCAAAATCTATCTTACATACCTATAACTCTACTATTCACCCATGTTTAGAATACTGATGCCACACATGGTTTGGTGCTGCTGCTGCTATATATTTAGAGATTCTTGATAAAATCCAAAGAAGAATCAGCAATATTATTGGTCTTGACCTTGTGTCTTGGTTTCAGTCACATCCCCACCATCGTAACATAGATTTTCAGTGCCTTTTTTATAAATACTTTTACGGTAATTGTTCAGATGAGCTCTCTGTTGTGGTATCTAGACTTTGTGAATTTAAGTGCAATACTTGATTGTCAACAAAGTTTCATCAATTTAGAGTTAAATTGACTCGATGTCACCATAAAAGATGTATGCTAACAGTTTCTCAGTTTCTTCTCTTACACAGCTCACTTGGGGAACTTTCTTCTGGCTCCATGTTTTCCAGCCAAATTTGATCTTCAGAAATTTAAATGCAATGTCAATTGTTATCTATTGTCTTTTTGATTACTCTTCCATTGTTCTCACTCCTTAATAATGTTTCTGTTTTCTAATTCTTTTACATCCAATGGCTCCTTGTGTCTGAGTGGGTTTTTTGCCTTGTTTAGGCTAAATTATAAGGAAATGTCTGGTGTTTATATATATATATATATAAACATTAGGCAATTCCTTATAAGGAAGCTTTTAGTGAGCTATCAATGCTGCTTTTGGTTGAAATTTATAAAATCTTTTTTTAAAACAATTTTTTTAGGTAAGTGGCTCTTACTACACTTTCCAGTATTAATGGAAATTTCCTTCCTAATTTTTTGTTTGAAGTAGTGTGGAACATCAACATTTGATGTCATTATATGCTTTGAGATACCTGTGCTAGCCATTTCAGTCATTGCTGCTGTTGAAAGTCCTCAAATGATACGTTATCTGGTACAGTTCTTTGTAATTCTGTAAGAGCAGTTGAACATGGATGGTCCTCATTGAGACCTACACGTCTCATTATTTATATGCGAACTCACCTTTGTCATTTGTTTGTCATTGTATTTCTGATACCACCATTTCATATTACTGTCCACATGTCAGAATGTGTAGATGGGTGAAGAGTTGGGAGAAGAGCTGATCTATGAGATCCATGTATCAGAAGTTGTCCAAACTGTTACCAACTTAGCCACCCAGGTGAGGAGGTGAAGCTCTGAATAAAACATCTACATTAATTCAGAGTTTTTTTATTACAAAAATTATCTCATGTAATAAAAAATCTCTGAATTGATTTAAAAAAATTTTTATTCATATTATTTTCTTATATGCAATCATTAGAGTAAATGAAAATTTTGACACATTTAATAATTCTAATGTATTCCTATAGTAGAATAATTTCCAAGGAATTTTTATATATGCTTTTAGTATTTGTCTACATGTAATGAATAGAATTAATTAAAGTTTTGACATATTTGTTTAATATCCTATGTGTGGTATGACAGGTTGCCTATGATAGGTATTCATTTTATAAAAACTCGTATATCAAACATTCAAGGCCCATGTATTGAACAATTTGAAAGTTAAAACAGGCAGCAATTTTCAACAATATAAATGATGAAACTTTACTTTTTTTTCCTATTTCTTTATGAAGAACATTTAAAGACCAAATTAATACAGACCGAAGCATTCTCATTCCTGCTGTGGCTCCAAGATATACAGGAGTATGTGGGATTTCAATTTCTGGGACCATATCCTTTGCAAATTCCATATATGGTTCTAAGGATTTGGCAGCCTGACTTGGATTATCCTCGAAGTGGGATATACCTGGATCTGGAATTCAATCAGTTGCTAATGAAATCATTAAATTGTTTCTGAAATCTTTCATGAGGTTTTAAATTACCAAAAATGATTTTTGTCATTGTTTATTATTAATGTAAATGTTATTAAATCAGAAGTAGATATTTATGTCAAAGGTCAAAGGGTTATGTTGATCAAAAATATGGTAATAATAAAGCATTAAAAAAAATGAAAATATTCATGTCTGAACCTAAGAAATTATTGAACAACATGGCATCAAGAAATTCCATCTATCATGATAGATTTGAATGTTGCCAAACTATGAGACTCACCTGACCGAATTGATTATGGCATCATCTATGAGTACTCAATATTTTAATATTCAAAAAGTACTAAAAAACAACAACTGAGTACTCAATACCTGAAAGATGAGTTAAATCTGATTGGAAACTTGCCCTTTAGTCTGATTTAGGCATAAATCATATCACGTTGAAACACCACTTCCTGTATGATCACCAAATTTAAGCCTGGTCAGTAACTAGACAGGTTACCACTTGGGACTAACACATGCTGTAAGCTTAGATGTGCAGGTGGTGTAATGGATAATGGCTCAAAATTAACAATCAGTGAGCTGAGTTCCAATTTCAGTTGAGTTCATTATACTCACTGACATGCAAATACCCTGGGGAAAGGTGTGAATTCACTTTCCCCCTAGCTATGGATTAATTAGTAAGATTTGTATCATTAAACTATTATCTCAAAAAAAATTCTTACAATCTAAAAATATTTTCTGGCTTCAAATAATCTGTAAAAAGGCTGAATGAATCTTCATTCAGGTAACCTTCATGAAATTTTAATGGCATTATATTCTTATTCTACTGTCCATGTCTAGGGATATCTCACCTTGTTTTATTTAATACTTATTAATTATTACTTGCCCTGGGCCAGGTAGTGAAGATTTAGCGTCAATAGAAATTGGGTGAGCAATACCTAAGCAGAAGTAAAAAGAACAAAATGAGATATTCCTACACATGGTCAGTGGAAGGAGAACAGTCTACCCCTATAGATTAAATAAAGTGTTCAGTTTGAAATTCTGTGAAAGTTACCTGGATCAATAGACACCTGAAGAAAGCCAGAGATACAATGTCCAAAATATTGTGATAATAAAGATGAGGACAGTTGTCAGAATATAAATGATGATAACTCTTCATCCCAGATATTCAGAGAGAAATTATCCAATAGATAAGGAAAAACTACCCAAATCTTCATCCTTGAAGCCAATCATAATAATGATGCTACACCAGACTCTCATGGCTTCTTAAATGATTGGAGGTTTTAATGTTTACATGATTACAGTAAGTGTCTTGTTCAGTACTAAAACATTGCCTAGTCATTTACTTGACCATAAACAGTTGAACATGTCTCCTAGTAGCTGGTACATTGTGAATCTCTATTTCTGAGCAGGAGTTTTTGGTGGGTATAATATCTGGCAGACTAGGTTAACTGAATTAAAGATATTAGTAATTGTAGCTGTTCCCCAAGGATATGCATTCCTTTTATCAAAACCTACATGGATCCAAGTTTGGCCTTTGTTCACTGATCCCGTGTCTGGCCTTTGTTCACTGATCCCGTGTCTGGCCTTTGTCCACTGAGCCCGTGTCTGGCCTTTGTCCACTGAGCCCGTGTCTGGCCTTTGTCCACTGAGCCCGTGTTCGGTCTTTGTTTCATGCCTCCAGATGCTGTCTTATTACATTGTCTCCAGTTTTGGTCTTGTTACACTGGCACTATTTTTACCTGGGTTTATTGGGTTTCATATATTTGAAACTAATTTCACTATGCAGGGGGGTGCAAAGTGGAGTAATTTATGATGGCTTGGATTGAGGAATCAGAGAGCCAAGTTTGAATTCCAGTTGAATCCATTACATTCACTTACATGTTAATACCCTTCGGAAAGCTATGAATCCTTCTCTTCTCCCTCCAGTTATGGATAAATAGCAGGACAGAACAGATTGCCTTGGATGGCAACTGGTCTACTGCAGAAAGAAATGGCAACCTACTGCGGGAAAAATCTGCCTTGTCAGCTACGTATCAAAAGATACATGATCACCTAAGCATGTATCATACATGCTACATAACTGAATATCACTATGTTGGCATGCTTTTCTCTCTTACTCAATAATAATAATAATAAGAAGAAACTCTTCAAATATAAAGTTCTGGAAACAGAAATAACAAAAGTGTGCTATTTAAATACAGCCATTATTCCAGTATTAGTAAGAACACTAGGAATGATTAAGAATACTGATACACATATTGAGAAAATCCCAGGAAATTCATCTTTATCTAAAATACAAAAGATTTTGTTAATGAGTATGGCTCACATACTGAGAAAAACTCTTTCAGCAACTTCAACCATTGTTTACCTTAGGCCTCAAGTGAAAGACTTTATAAATTATCCCACTTGTCTACCAAAGAACTTCAGCTAATAATGGTGTTACCAAAAGCAGTAAGAAAATTACACAAAATCTTACCTTTTTTCTCTTTTAACCACACGATGTGTTAGGACATGTCTCATTTCCCCCTCTGGGATGGGTGGGGGTTCAGTCTACAGTGAATTTAATTTCATATTGACCATAACATAGAAAGTACACTGGATAATATGCCCTGAGCTTGCTTGATGATTACACAAAAACATATTGGAAAATTCAATCAAAACAAATAAAGAACCCTTTTCAAAATATAAGTTGAAAATGAAACTCATTACATTCCGTGACTGCTGACTGGACCCTGAACTACTGCCAGTTGAAATGAATGAATGTCCACTTGAGGAGGCACTATGCCTTGTGGGACTATTGGGCCTGAAAGTCACACCTGACCACAAGTGGAACTCGTATATATGATCCATCACTAAAGATGCAGGTAAAATGGTTGGCTCTCTGTACCATTCCAGTAAGTACCTGCTTGAGGTAGAGAGTTATGTTAGGAGGCAATTTGGGCAGATAGGAGGCGAAGATAATGGTTAATCCTAGCCTTAAACAGGTTAAGATTGTAGTGATTAGGGAAACATCTTCTTGGAAGTAGGTTCCACAGAGCAGTGTTTTGTGGGAAGAAGCTGTTTGAGTAGAACTTATTTCTCACTGATGGAATTGTGGGGTATTCACTCACACCATAGAAGTAGTGATAGTAGAATTTTAGGCTTGTTTTCATGAAGATAAAAACAGAAAAATAAATGTACACAATACAGAGAAGTCATGACAAATTGTATGGCAATTTCATACAATTTTATTTATGTACTTGTGTGTATTGGTGTGTGTGTTTTACATTACAATTGTGATAATGTTCATATTATAAAAGGGAGTAAGTTACTCTATAATATCACAAGTCCTATCACAGAGGGAAGTTACACATGTGTTGTCATCCCGACAGTTCTTGGGTGAAGAGATTGAATCTCATGTCTTTTGATGTCCGTATTTCTGGTATGAACAGTTTTTGTTGGATGCTGAGATTAATGTTATTTTTAATTTGTATTTAATTTATTTTAAACAAGGTTGTATATTATTATTTTGTTTTATTTATAATTTTTATTATTATTATTTTATTTATTAGTACCAATAATAATAAACCTACATACAACATCCCCACCAAATAGCAGAGCTAATTAGTAGTGATGGATGCCTATTTAAAGTAAAAATAGTCATTATTTTTAGAGAAATGAACTCTCCTCCTGGAATGTGTAGTTGTTTTGAGTGTTCTGTAGGTTGTTCTTGTTGTTCAGTGATTTTTATTGTTGTGGTTTTGTAATAATGTCACAGGTTTTAATCTATCAGTAGAGAGACTGTGAGGTGTTTTCCTGCAAAATTCTCTACTATGAAGTATTTTTCATGTCTGGTAATAACCTTGTGGGGACCAGAGTAAGGAGCTTCAAGAGGTTTCCTGACACTTGCGTTGAAAAGTATAGGTTTTGTGGAATGAAAGATTGCTTAACTGAGTGTAGCCATTTTTCAGAAAGGAGTGATAGGTTCAGCTTAGTCATCTCTTCAGAGAACTGTTTAATGTTTTCTTTGATAACCATGGAGTAGTTATGTTCTATAAGCAGTTTTGGGAGTAACAATTAGGTTCTAGTGATAGTGATGGTAGGTGAAATGTTATCTTCATTGGATATATTTCTCATACCAAGAAGAACGATTGGTAGAGCATTTATCCAGTTTTGTTTTCTTACCATAATGACTGTTCTTAGAAATCTGCTCAAGGTCTTAGTCATTTGGTTCTGGGAAGCCTTGAATTTGTTGAATTTTTTGTTTAGCCAGCATTAAGCCTTTAGAGCTGATATTATATCCTAAGAAGTTTATGTTGTCTTTGAAGAACTCATATTTATCCAAAGAGATTTCTAGGTTGTTTTCTGCAAGGATTGACAGAACTGTATGCAGATGTTCATAATGTTGGATCTGTGTTTCTGAGGATATTAAAATGTCATCTATATAGACAAAGATAGTCGATGTCCATGAAGATATTATCCATGAAACGTTGGAATATAGTAGTATCTGTCTATATTTATGAGATGAGTTATTATGTACACTATTTACATTGCTCGGACTATCATTCTTATCTTTGTTACCATATTTATCACATTTCGGCTGTTGTACTCTCTGACCTTCTTCAGGTGGTTGGAATGTCGAACTGAACCCTTTAATTCGCTAGACTGTAGACTGTTCTAGTTCCACATGCCATGTTTAATGAATGTCAGTTATCTTCTGTTAATTCCCACTCCACCACCTTAACCAGGTATTGAACCTGCACTCTTTGGGTCCTGTCACTGGATCTAACTAATGCCTTTATCCACTGTGCCATGTGTCCTTGAGGACATCTGTATATGAATTTCTGGGACTTATAAACCTAATGTCTTCAGCAACCATTTTTACCAGTGCTCATATTGCAAATTTTGCTGTTATCATTGTCCTTGAGTCCTTGAGGACACATGGCATGTGGAACTAAAACAGTCTACCCTAGTAAGTGAAATAAAGAGTTTGGTTCGACATTCCAATCACCTGAAGAAGGCCGGTGAGTACAATGGCCAAAACGTGATAAATATAGCAACAATGTAAATGGTGGAAAATATCACTACTGTTACATAGGCATGAATAAATATTCAAACAGACCAAAGGCTGTAATGACAGCGATTTTTTTTCGATGTCCTCGTCACTCATGGGTAACTGATGATGTGCATATAACAAGTCTATCTTAGAGAACACGTTTGTCAGGGAGTTTGGATTCTAAGATGTTGATATTGGGCAGGGTATATGTATCAGGCTTAGTTAAGAGGTGTAACTGTCTATAATCACCACAAAGTCTGTACTGATCTGGTGTTGATTTGGGTACTAAGTATAGTGGTGATGCCCATGGGGGTTTTGAGGGTCTTATTATACCAGTGTTTATGACTCCAGTGAATTCTTGTTTTTCAACTTTATATTTTTATTCTAGTAACTTTAGCAGAAGTTGGTATACTATTATTGGGTCTTTCTCTGCATGACATGAGCACGGTACAGTGTTTGTTTAGTAGTGACTGGACTTGCTTTGGTAACTGAGAACACTTATTAACAATAATCTGTTGAGTAATTGCTGTGACATGCATGCTTTGTGTGTAGTACTCTATTTTGTTATCACACAGTTCTCCAGAATTATAGTGTAATTTCTGAAGAAGTCTGCTCCTAGTAATGAATTGAGGGTGTCTGCTACAACTACTGTCCATTGGGAATAAGTGTTCCAGGCCAGGAATGATGTTTCACCATGACAAAGAATATTATTGCCTGTGGCTTACGATAAACGGACAGGAGTAGGGTTGAGATGTAGTCCTTGAGTGAAGTTTGTAGGAAGTATAGTTACAGATGCTCCAGTATCAATGAGAAAGTCAACTTGAGACAAACCTATAATAGTAGCAATCTTGAAAAGCTGCAAGTTACTGGTTACCATAGCAACTTGCACTAGTAGTTCTCCAACAGCCGTTTTTTTTTATTTTTGTGGAATATGTCTAATGGAGAAAGCTGGGATTTATTTTACATAATGTTTTATAATGCCATTTACACCATGGCTTGCATGTCCTTGACTTAGAAGCAAAGTAGATATGGCCTCTACAAAAGAGGGGCTTTTGAATTGGGTTTGATTGAATGAAAATATAGATTATCAGTCAATGTAAAGCAACTCTTGTTCCAGGCAGAGTTACAGAACTTGTATTTTGAACAAAGTTTGTTTTTATAAATGGAATTATTTCATCTGCCAGTGTGCTGAGTTTGGATATTGAGAGACTTCTAGTGGCGATCATAACTGGTGATATATTCAATGGTAATGCTTGTATAAAACAATGTCGAACAAGTGCCTCACCAACTCCAACTTTAGATGCTGTAGAAAGTAATTCTCAAAGATAATCTGACGGTCTTCCAGTCGTTTTCATATTTGGAATAAGGTTAGCAAACATTTCTGGCTTTGTTTTCTCATACATCTGAATTACTGCCTCCTTGAGTACATCATACTCCTTTGAAGAGTGTGTATAAGTTTATAGTTTTGACATGGTGTCTGGAGGTAAACATGATAGCACATGGTAAAATTTTGTTTTGGAGCTGGTAATTTTACACAAGGCTATTTGTGTTTCAGATATTGCAAACCAGCCATTTAAAGCTGTTTGCATAAATTCTGTAATCTTAATGGAAACTGAAGCTAGTATGCTGTCTTGTTTCATTTTGAGAGTGTATGTAAAATAAAAAAAAATATGGATAAAAGGAATGCTTTACTTTTTTTTTTACTCCTTCACTTGGTCAATTTTTTTGTTTATTTTTTTTTAATGTTGGGAATTCCAAAGTCTTTGTTTTTTTTTTGTTTTGTTTTTTTTTTTTGTACATCGTTTTCAACAAAGGTGTTGCTTTTTTGGTTTCTTTTTTGAATGTTGTTTTTTATTTTTTTTCCAATTGGTGTGGTGAATACACATTGGCAGGTTATCATAATTTTGTAGTGTATTCATTCACACCATAGGAATATTGGTAGTAGAATTCTAGGCTTGTCTTTATGAAGATAAAAATAGGAAAAACAAATGTACACAATACAGAGAAGGCATGAAAAATTTTATGGTAATTTCTTACAATTTTATTTATGTATTTGTGTGTGTGGGTGTTACATTAGATTTGTGATAATGTTCATGTTACAAAAGGGAGTAAGTTACTCCATAATATCACAAGTCCTATCACAGAGGGAAGTTACACACATGCTGTCATCCTGACAGTTCTTGGGCAGAGATATTGAATCTCACATCTTTTGGTGAGATATCTGTATTTCCAGCAGGAACAGTTTTTGTTGCATAATTTTATTATTTTTATTTTTTATGTAATTTATTTTAAACAGGGTTTAAATATTATTGTTTTATTTTATTTATAATTTTCATTATTATTATTATTTTATTTATTTGTAACAATAATAATATTTCTAGAGAATACAGACGTAATGTGGCTCAGTAATAATAAAAATGTTTGTATTCATATGAGTAAATAATATATTTAACATAAAATAAATATAAAATAAAGGATTTCTTTTCAATTACACTGACAAGTGGGCAGTATGTATAATTGCCAAAGCTGTGAAATGATGATTTACAAATGGGCACTCATATGCAAATGAGATGTTTATAATTTATAGATTATTAACTTTTCTATTCACAATACAGTCATTTATGTGCCTTGTGTGATACACGCTTAGGTGATCATTGTAGAAGTCAAGTGATTTACCTGCCAACATAAAGACACTCGAGCAAAACATCAACCATGCTGAGGCATTCTAGGCAGCACTGTGTGACCAAGCACGAATGGCACAGGGCCTCTGATGCTATTTCCCGCAATCCAGTCACTACAGTACAAAGCCTACTTGATACATTCTCCATAGAACCCTCCCCTATAGAAATTGATGAATCAGATGAGACTTGTGCAACAATGAGATTGACAGCCCTCACATCAATATCTCAATTAGATGATAACCCTGCCATAACTTCCCCTGACCACATTCGTTTTGCTGGTCAAAAAGACACACAATACACCCTATTACAGAAAACCATAGACAATGGTTTTCCAAACAGTTGTCAAGCAACACCGCCTACAATCCGGGAATACTGGGAAGTTCGTAACCGCCTCAGCAATGAAAATGGCCTAATACTACTTGACAGGAGGGTAGTGATACCAACCTCCCAGCGCAAGAACATATTAAAGTGCCTACATTTGGCTCATCAAGGAGTAGTTGGCATGAAAGCGCGTGCCAATGACTCAGTTTACTGGCCTGGAATGAATGCCTCAATTCGCAATTACAGGTATAATTGCATTATATGTTCAAGGAATGTCCCAAGTCTACCACATGAACAAATCCACATGATGCCTACACCTGAATGGCCATTTCAACAAATTGTAATGGATTTGTTCTATGTTGGATCCTTCACATATCTTGCTTGTGCAGACAGGCTCACTGGATGGCTCATTCTGTACCGCATCAAGCCAGGGCAAGCAGTTGCTTCTAGGTTGATATCCATCTGCAGAGAAATATTCTAAACATATGGTGCACCTGAGGAACTTAGTACAGATGGTGGACCACCCTTCTCAGCTTACTCATTCCAACAATTCCTAAAAACCTGGGCTGTGAAACAAAGAATTTCATCAGTGGCCTATCCCCAGTCTAACAGACGTGCAGAATTAGCAGTCAAGACTGCAAAAAGACTCATAAAAGACTGCACAGGACACCAGGGTTCCTTGGACAATGACATGGCAGCACAAGCAATCCTGCAATACAGAAACACCCCTATCCAAGGCATTGGCTTATCACCAGCACAACTTCTGCTTCATAGACATCTTCGAGATTTTATCCCATTGCACCCACAGTTATATAAACCCACACCCTGAATGGATAGCCGCAACGCAAAAACGTGAACAGAAATTATCCAAACGCAATGCAGACCTCATCGAGAGGTACAACCATACTGCACATGCCCTATCCCCACTTTATAAGGGTGACACAGTCTCCATTCAAAACCCAAATAGCTGTCGATGGGACATAGCTGGGCGAATAGTAGAGACACTTCCCAACCGTCAATATAGAATTAGAGTTGCAGGATCAGGCAGAATAACCCTGCGGAACCGTAGGTTCCTAAGGAAACTTAAAGCACCCATAATCAAGACCCCCATACCAAGCGCCATGCCTGTATCACCTGAGCCGAAGATTACAGATATGTGTAGACCACATCAATCTGCCAAAGAGTCGAGAAATGGTGACATTACATTGCAAAATGACCCAGCGTTCCAGGGCCCTACTCAATCACAGCCATCAAGAACCAGGATTCCCAGGGCGCTATCCCAACTACTCCCGTACAATCAGCCAGGCAATAGGGAACTAATTCCTCCCCAACGGCCAATACGTTTCTGCAATGGGGGGAGGAGGGAGATGTAGAAGTCAAGTGACTTACCTGCCAACATGGCTGCCTTCTTCTGTTTCCTTGTAAATATTTATTGTACTAATGTACAAATGTGGCACAAGGCCAAAAAATGGGGAAAGGGAGTAAGGATGGTCATCTTCTGTCTTAACTTTAAACTTAGCTAGCCGCAATCACTGACCCAAACATACAAACAATGTTCCTTTCACCAAAACAACGCATCCATTACATACCATTCTTACTACATCCACCAAAATTCCTCAGAGACTATGAAGTTCTAACTAGTCCCCATATATACAATTTGTTGTCTGTGGGGGGAGGGGAATAAAATAACATCTAAAAACCCCAATGAATATTTACAATGAATACAAATCTATGTACAAGAAACTAAACAAAAATTTTGTTAGTAGTAAAACCCCCCACAGCCCTAATTGTGGTAGAAACATCAGTTAACTGGACGAAATCAATGCGGGACTTAAAAAAATATATAAAACATTCATACAATCCATGCACTCACCACAAACACACTCTCAATCAGACACAACAACAAATACGAAAGACACACTCAAAATGAAAGGCGTCCCGCACCCACCAGAGAACTGATATCACTAACCACCTAATGATGGGAGGGATGGGGAATTAAACAAAAGAAAAAAAATAGGGCCAGAAATAAAAGGGGGCCAATGAACATACACATCCTAGCTAAGTTAAACTGAAAAAAAAGAAAAAGGTAACTAAAACAAAACCGACCTAAACTAACCTATACATGGGAGGGGTTACCAATGTTCACCCCAGCAATCCCAAAATTCTTAAAGCCTAACCTGCGTCAAATAGCCACTCCAAGTCAGCACCTTTCACTCTGCAGAGACGCGCAAGACTCACCCACCTTTCGCTGAATTCCAATGGGTGGAGTCGCTTCCTTTCCATCCTGATCTTGACTTTAAGCTGATGCTTAAAGAACAAGATCAGTTGGGAAGAGGTAAACTTCTTGTCCCCATGAAATTCCTTCTGTCGCGTCGTCCATATCACGACTCGCATAACCCCCAGTAAGCAAAGGAACACATAGTGCTCAGCCTTAGTCAATGGCGGTACTATATTGCTACAGACGGAACTGGCCTCGAGGACAAAGAACTTTCTGCGCAGCATGCGAACCATGAGATCTTCAACGAACTTGCACAACGGAGCTACGACACTACAATGAAAGAAGGCGTGACCTAGGGTCTCCACCTCCCCACTGCAGCGAACGCAGTTTGGCGACTTTGCCAAACCCGCTACGCGAAGTCTTTTGGCGACCCAGAGGGCCCCTCGAATCACCAGCCAGGTGAGTGATGCCTCAGGGTTAGTGAGACATTTCAACCCAGGTGCCCAAGGCCATATGCAGCGAGCCTCCTGCTTCGTCAGACCGAGCTCGTCAATCAGATCATCTTGAACGTCTCCCCTAACTAACACCTGATATAATGCCTTACGAGACAATGGCTGGATGTCGGAGAGGCCATCCTTCGCCGGTAAGAGTCGCTTGAGGGCCAAGCGACATTCATGATAGAAAGAGCCCTCGCCTCGAGGATTACGGCCGGCCCCCTCCTCACACGAGCGCACATTTCTCAAGGATGGAAAATGTTTATGGACGTCTTCCTTCCAGAATTCGCCGTTCTCATCCAGTTGCATACACATCCGGTCTAGATAAGTAATGCGAAGCGTATGTCGACGAGTCTCAACGCAAGGCTCCCCCAGACCGCCATCAGAGGGATGGAGGTAACAGATCTCGCGACTAACCATGGCGGCCCTGCCTCCCCACAAGAAGGAGAACAAGAGCCTTACTAAAGCCAATAAAGTGTTAGACGGGAGTGGAAGCACGGAGAGTCGGTAAAGGAGAATCGGGTAGATGTGCGAGGCACATACTTCCGCCCTCCCCTTCAAGGAAAGATTCCTCCAAGTCCACAGACGAACTACGAGCTCGGCCTTCTCTTGCACCTCCGACCAATTCATTTCCAGCAGGAGGTCGGGACCAAACCAGACGCTGAGTATCTTGACCGGCCCGTCCGTCCAGAAGAAAGGTCCGGGAAGAGAAACTCCCCTCCATGAACCCAACCGCAAGCCGACAGACTTATCGCGGTTGATCTTGGTCCCCGTCACCATCTCATAACAATTGATTTCTTTGCCGACTTCGTTAATTTCGGCCCTACTCGACACCAGAACCGAAACGTCATCAGCATAGGCGGAGTACCTGGCCGAGGTGGTAGCACCAGGTAAGGAAATTCTGCGAAGGACCGGATTCGTCTTCAACTTACCCAGGAAAGGTTCCAACGCAAGAACGTAAAGCAATGGAGACAGCGGACAACCTTGACGAATGGAGCGAGACAAAATGAAAGGCTTCAAAGACGCATACAGCAGTCGGATCCAAGTGCGAAAGTGCGGCCCGAAACCGGCGGCCGAAAGGACAGCCTCCAGAAAGCGATGGTCAACCCTATCGAAAGCCTTGGACTGATCTAAATTGATCAGCGCGGCATCACTGTCGACTTTCTTGATGATCAAGCGTACCAAATGAAGGTTGTCCTGAATAGTCCTGCCCTTCACAGCACAAGTCTGCTCAGGGCCAATCAGACTAGAGAGGACAACCTGCAAACGGTCAGCTAAGACCTTGGCTAAAATCTTCAACTCTGTATTTAACATCGTCAAAGGCCGATAATTATCTACCCCATCCCCACCGTCTTTCTTCTTGCGAAGCAACTTGATCACACCCCTGGTGAAGCGTTGAGGAATAGACCCCTGCCTCATCCAGTTGTTGAAAATCAGTGCCAGCAAGGGGACAAAGACGGGCGACTGCCTCAAGTACATTTCATAGGGAAGACCATCTAATCCTGGAGTCTTGTCCAGGACAACCTGCTTCAGTGCATCCCAGATCTCAGACTCTGTTATGGGACCCTCGCACCTAGCCGCTTCAGCCGCCTTAAGGCGGGGAAAGTCGGCTAAATAGGCGTCGAACTGAGCAGGGCTCAGACCGGGCTCCCTGGTAAAAAGCTCCTGAAAGTAGTCCCGAAAAGGCTCGCAAATGCCCGCGTCTGTAGTCACAGTCCGCTTGTCCGGCAATGTGATGCTCGTGATATGCCGACTAGATGCCCTACAAGCTTCCTCTGAACACAATGAAGCGGCCATATTTGTAGCCTTGCAAGACATTCTTTTTATCCTAGCCCTAACTACTAGAGCTTGATCCTTCTTGATAAGCAAGGAGGCCAGCTCCGCCTTAGCTAAGGCTACATCCCCACTATCACGGGATTTGATCGCCCGATCTACCTTGGCCTCTAGAGACTTTTGCGCTGCTAGCCCTGCTAGATTGAGTCACCGACTAAAATCAGCAGCAAAAGACCTAAGTTTGGATTTCAAAGCACCCCACCACTTATTCCCAACCACAGCCCCCGACAATTCCCGCTGTAACATTAGTAAAAGCTGGTCCCGGAAATCTTGCTCACCAAATAATGATGAGTTTAATTTCCAGTAACCAGCCATCTTAACCCTAGGCTTACCTAAGTTTACCCGAACCCGGACAAGCCTATGATCCGAGTAAACTATATAATGGAAACTTGGACATTCTAAGAGCCCTACTTCGACTCTCTTAACTAGAACTCGGTTGATGTAGCTTGCGCTAACCACCGTATCCGAGCTGCCGCCCCTAGTCCAAGTCCATGCTACCTCCCGGGGGTGCTCATTTCGATCAAACCCGTCGATGAAGGCCCGAAACGATTTCACTTCCGGATTGTAAGTACCCACTTTTTGCCCTATGCGATCTATATCGGGATCAAGGACGGCATTCCAATCACCCGCTAGAACTACCGAACGAGAAGTCGTCAAAAACGGCTCGATCTGCCGAAACAAACCAGGCTGCTGAGTGTGGTCATTGGGCGCATAAACCCCAATGAGATGAAGAGCTTTCTCCTTTATGGTAATATCCAGCACGCAAAGCCTGCCCGCCGGATCCGCGAAGACAAGAGCACACACCGCATCCAGAGACTTCCTTACCAGCCAGGAAACACCCCTCGAGCGTCCATCAAAACATGCTGAATAGAGGACGAACCTCTTAGACAGAATGTCTTCATAATCGCGAGATAAAAACGGGTCTCCTGCACACAACATACATCCACCCCGAGGCGCTGAAGATCGCGATCGAGCCTCGCCCTTCGAGACTCCGACCTCAGGCCCCGGACATTTAGACTTGCTAACCAGAGAGCCATTGTCAGACCTAATTAGGGTTGGGACACTGATTTGAACATGGTCGGGGTAAGGATACCGACAGCCTCTCCCAACGACCCGTGGCCCATCTCATTGTTGATGGAGCCGTCTTGAGAGAGACCGCCTATATCCCAAGGAAAGGTCAATTTCAAAGCTCTGTAAAGGGAGGGGTGAACTAAAATTGGGACCCTCCCTGCACAAAATTTCTTCAAATGATCAAGTTTATCACTTTCTGTGATAGCAATTGGAGGAGACATTTTACATGCGCTAATCGCCTCCTCCAACATGGTCCATGCCTGGCGAGCTCCGCTTCCAGTTCTTATTACAGTGAGAACTCTCCGGGCATTGGGAAAATTGTTCGGATCTTCTTCGTTTTTATCCACGAACTGCCTTATCGATAGAAGGTACTTAAGCTCTTTAATTCTGTTCCCATAGTCTTTGGCCCTTTCAGCCTGGGCCGGGGAAATTCTACAGGTATCCTTCCCTGTGTTGTAAATATATTTGGCTGTTTTTTTTCTTCTTTCCTTTGTTTCTTGAGAAGGACTTCTCTGCCTTTTCGGTGCGGGAGGGAGCATTTCAGGGTTTTTAATGGGGGAAGGACTGGGAGTGTGAAGAGGGGTATAATACGATCTATGTTTATATGGGCTGGGATCTCTACTGAGGGGAGCAGATTTAACAGGTGATGAAGGGGTGGAATGTTTTTGTGGGGAAGAATGTTTTGGGGTCGCAGGTGGGGACAAGGTAGATGTTGTGGGTGTCACTTTTTTCGGTTGAGATAGCCTCTCCTTATCTAGCTTTTCTTTCAGCTGCTTTATTTTTTCTGTTTTCTCAAATCCAGGGTCGAATTTCCTCTGCTTTTCTTTTAAAGTCTCCTCAGAGGCCGGGTTATCGCCCTTAACGTTGACAGTGGGCTTGGGGCTGTGCGTGTCTTTTGCCCTTGGGGCTTCATTGGACTGAGGCCCCGCTGTCTGGCGCTTCCCTCTGGCCTTACCAGCAACCAGCCATTCCTCCTCCCCCTTCTCCACAACTGCACTAGCAGCGGGCGAAGGCTCTTTGGGGAATGTGGCCTTTGTGCCAACCGGAGGTTTATCCGACCCGGTCCCGGAAGCTGGTATGCCCATTACAGGCGAGGCGGAAGGTAACGACGCGGTCAGAGGGGGATCTTGGTCAACTGGTGCCTGACTTCCAGAGGCCTTCTTCTCTGGGCAGGAAGAGGAGAGGTGACCAGTCTCTCCACACTTCCAACATACCGGTCTGCGGCCGGTCACAATGACCGGCAGCTTCAGACACCCTACCACCAGACAGTTGGGGATGGAGCGGAAGGCCTGTTCATTTAACATTATGTCGAAGCTCCATCCCCCTTTCAGGCTATCGCAAGAAGCACCCAGGATCTCGCCATACTGCGATAAGAACGCAGCCAGGTGTTCCCCGATAACATGAGGAGGGACCTCGTATATTGCCACACTGGTCCTTATTCGCCCTTTGTATTCTGTGCGCAAAATCAGATCTTTTGTTATCAAGTCTCGACTTGATGCAGCAACACAGTCTTCAGCAGTGGGTAGCAATACGTCCCACATGAAAAATTTTTTCCCCTTAACAATTCTAAGGGGCTTGAACCCCAGGGACTCCAGTGACTTTAACACTGTGTCTTTTGTCGAGCAACAAATTTTGCGCGAACGCTTGTCCACGACAAAGACCGACACAATTCTTTTTTCAATCTTTTGTAATTCCTGGGCGTCTTCCAAGAGTCCACCTTCCACGACAAGGTGAGCGTAACTCTTGGCCCGCTCCAAGAACTCCGCAACATTGATAATGCAACTCGGAGGGGACGACCAACAAGAGGGCAATTCCCCGGCCTCTGCATTCTTATTTTTCTTCAGATCGTTTTCACCATTCTCAGCTTCTTTGATATTCAAATTTTCAGTCTTTTGAGACTCTGAGGTCTCCGCAGCCTTTTTTAGAGTATTCACCATTTCTTCGTTAGATGGAACTAAAAAAGGGTACTCCTCCGTATCATTTTTATCAGGAGGCTTTTTTTTAATGGAGAACAAATGCTTTTTTGTAGTTTTTTTAAAATCCGGAATTACTGGTTTCTTTTTTTTAATTAGGAAAGATGGCACTGATCTTGTTTTTTTTTCCATTTTTTAAAGAAGGAAAGGGAAGGGGAGGGTTGGAAGGAGAAAAGGGAAAGGGGAGGGGTGATAGAAGTAAATAAAAGCGCTACAACAAATTTAAACTAGTAAACAGAAGAGTGTAAAAAAAAAAATATAAGGGAGGGTAAAAGTAAATAAATAAATAAGTATATAAATAAAGTTTCGCTTATCAGCGAAACAAATTTAAATAGACCAACAAAAAAATAAGACAAAAGGACGTATAAAAAAATTAAAGACGAAAAAAGTTTCGCCTAAGCAATTGACAAATTCAAACAATTAAACAAAAACGCAAAACAAATAGACGTAAGACAGACAAGAAACCGTGAACAAAGTTCACAAAAACGAAGAACGAACAAAAAATTAAAAGGACTACAGACAAGAACACAATAAAAAGAAAAATTATAAACAGAAAATTAAGAGAACACGCAATACAAAATAAAATACGAAACTAAAAGCGTGACAATTTACAATATGGCTGCCGATAAAAACCGGTCAACCCAAAAACAAAAACGTTAAATAAGTAAATAAATGCACAGAAATTTACAAATTAAACACAAAATTTACAAACAAATTTAACAGAAAAAAACAAAACTTTTACAGAAATTTAAAAGAAAAACACAGAAATAATTAACACGTAATAAACAAATAAAAAAAGGTAGGATTAGAAACGTAAAGACGAAAAATAAACAGATAAATTCCGGGGTGTGAGCACGGAAAGAAAATAAATTTAAAAAATGAAAAATAAAACGTAAAAGAAAATCAAAAAGTTAAATAAAAAAGAATAAATAAAAGCAAAAAATGAAGTAACTGTAAAAAAATAGGGTAAGGAATAAAAACGGAAAAAATCAAAAATTTAAACAATAGTCAAAAATAAAAACGAACGTTAGAAAAATTAAAAATTTAACAAAAAGTCAAAAAAATAACGTTAGAAAAAACGGTAAAATAAATCAAAACTTAACTAAATTAAGGCAGTCAAATGCGCAAAGTAAAAATCCACGGATAGACAGAAATATGTCTAAAAAGGTCAGACAAGAAAAAAGAAGAAAAAACCTTCTGTTTCCTTGTAAAGCAAGCCAGCTGATTTTAGCTCATTTTATAGGAGAGTGCCTAATACACCAGTTAGGTTGGTCCATTTTGCTAGAATGAACCTGCCCAATACATTTACATGAGTGGTCTTTATTCACCGATATATTTCTCCATAAATGACTCAAGTCAGTTTTTAGCTTTGGCTACACTTGCCTACTTGTGTGTTAAACCACTGGCAAGCTAACCAATATTCTACGATCATGTATCTTTTGATGCATGACTGACGAGGCAGATTTTTCCCACAGTAGGTTGCCATTTCTTTCTGCGGCAGACCAGTTGCCATCCAAGGATATAGAACCCAGTCTGTCCTGCTATTTACCCATAGCTGGGGGGAAGAAGAAAATTCATACTTTTCGCAAGGGTATTTGCATGTAAGTGAATGTAATGAATTCAAATGGAATTCGAAATCGGCTCTCTGATTCCTCAATCTGAGTTGCTATCCATTATTCCACTGTGCATCCATTCACAATACAGAAAGGCTAAATATGCTGCTGTTGATTTCTGTCTCATCAAGTGTCAATCAAAATAATTTGATAATATGAACAAGACAAACAGAAAAATAGATAATAAAACTTCTCTTACTTGAATTTTTAAAAGTTGCAATCTGTTTGATAATAGCTGTTTCATTTAATTTAGCTCCAGCCCATGTGTAAATGAACAATTTTGTATGAGATGAACCAGCATCAAACACAAGACTGTACTGAAAATAAATAAGACAACACTTAGTCATATAGTGTACACACACACACACACACACACACATATATATATATATCACCGAAGATCTATTAATGGCTGCTATATCCCTGGCCAAGAATTATTGCACCATCACTGACAATGATATCAGCATCATTATGCAAGCCCTAAAATTTCATCCTATATCACGATGGTTCTTTGTGTACCAAAAAAAGGCAATCCTAACTTCTCTGTAGGGATGGGAGCATTTGACTCTGCAGAAGCTTGTGAACTAGTCAGCATACTACTACTAGAGAAGCACAGGTATACATTTGATAGTGAGAGCACCAGCCCGTACACAGACGATGGAGTTATACTTCTATGTAACATCAATCCACAACAAGCTGACCAGCTCAGGAAGCAGCTAATCAAATTCTTTAAGGATCAAAGACAATATCACCACTATCACCAACGCCAAGGTGATCAACTTTCTGGTCACTACTTTCAATCTATCCAGAGCAGTGCACATGCCTTATAATAAGGAACTTTATAATCATATATACATTAGCAAAGAATCTAGCCACCTACCAAGTATCCTTAATGACCTCACAAATCTGGGCAACATAGACTCTCTACTAACTCCACCAATAAATACATCTTTGACAAATACAAAACCAAATATGTTGATGCACTAAATAAAAGTAATCACAATATTAAACTAGAGTATGTCCCAAACACTAGCATGAATACCAATAGTAAATGTAGAAATAGAAAACACAGTATATGGTTCAACCCACCTTTTACCAGTAATGTCAGGACCAACATCTGTAGAATCTTTCTTAAATTAGTACATACTTTAACCATAACCCTTTACACAAAAAATCTTCAACAAGAACAACATTAAGGTTAGTTACAGCTGCACTAGAAACTTTGACCAATATATAACCCAGTATAATAGTAACAAATACTTAAGCAACACTAATATCAGTGGTAGCTAGGATGATCAAAAATGTAATTGCCTTAAAGGTACTATCTGTCATATTAATGGCAAATGTATATATAAAGGAGTTTATCTATAAGGCTAGCATCAGGCGTAATGACCAAATTAAATTTTATTTTGGGTCAACTGCAAATAATTGGAAAAAATGTTATTATCATTACAAAATGACCCTTAACAACAAAAAATGCACAATTGCCACAGCATTCTCAAAATTTTATGAGGGTATCAAAATAAATAGCTACAGCCCTGTAGTAAATTGGAAATTTGTTACGAAAATCAAACCATTTTCAGGCTGGGGGAACTGATGCAACCTGTGTTTACAAGAAAAAAATTCATCCTCAAAAATATTAATAATTTAAATCTACTTAATAAGTGGAATGAGCTTATGTCAAGATGTAAACATAGAAAGATGTTTCTCTTAAAATATTTCTCTTTTCGTCTCAATTTTATTTTCTGTTCTTTATTTTAGGGTAGACACCGATTACCTCCCTTTAATCATTCAAACGTTCCTTTGTGAACTACCGAGCTGCATAGCCTGTTCAAATTTTAAATTAATTGTGCTTCAGTTCTTTTTTCCTAATGACGCTTACCTGCACCCCATTTTCTGCACTTAAACCCCAGTAATGTTTTTGTACTATTTTAATTTTGAATGATGAATCAGCATTCTTCCCATGAACCACTGAATATATTTTAAAAAAACAATAAGCTATATCTTGTGCCCAACGAGTTGGGTAACCAATGAAACTTAACTTGCACACCAAATGTAGGTCTATGTGTATTTATTAATATATATCTCTTAGCTCTGTCTAACCACATCGAGCACTATAATGTCTATACCTCTTGGCAAAATTTGGTTATTATTTATTTGCTTATCTGTGTATGTATGCACATGGTTGCTAATATCTAGCTATCTCATTTACCTAACCCCATATATATATATATATATATATATATATATATATGGTATTTAGAACATATACATTCGGGGGGGAATAAATATTCGTACACATGAAAAATTGTATTTTTATAAATGTAAAAGCCATAACTAAAACAAATTTTGATACATTTTATGTGTAAAGATACATTTTATTAAAAAATAGTAATAAACTTAATTAATTCTTATCCTAACAGAAATTAATGCATTTTTTTCATTTTAACTGATGAGAAAAGTATTTGTACAAAACAAAAAAAGCATATTAACTTAATTTAATACTTTGTGAAATATCCTTTATTGAATTCAACAACTACCAGTCTATTCCTTTACGTCTCAGCTAATGATTTGCACACATTGAGTGGTATTTTGTCCCATTCTTCTTGTCATATGGTCTTCAAATTCTTGACATTTGTTGGTGCTCTTTTCCCAATTTGAATTTTCAAATATCGCCATAGATTCTCGATTGGTTTCAAGTCTGGGGACTGACTTGATCATTGCAAGACATCAACGTTACTTTCAGCTAACCATTTCTTTGTAGATCTAGCGGTATGCTTAGGATCATTATCCAGTTGGAAAACCCAATCAGGAGGTAGCCGAAGTCTCTCAACAGAACTCATTAAATTGTCTTGCAGGATTTTCTGGTAGCTTTTGGCATTCATCTTGCCATCTATTATTGATATTCTGCCAACACCTTTTGCAGAAAAACAGCCCCAGATCATGATACTGCCACCACCAAACTTTACAGTTGCCAACGTGTTCTTTGGTAAGTAGGCTTCACCGTCCTTCCTCTACACATGATTTCAATAATTATGACCAAAGAACTCTATTTTAGTTTCATCTGTCCATAGTACTTTTTCTCACAATGAATATTCTTTATCCTTATGCTCTCTAACGAATTTTAGCCTAGTATCTCTGCGTCGTTTCAAGATGATTGGAGTCTTCCTTGGGATGCATGATTTCAGACTGTTTTTGTGTAGTTCATTACTTATTGTATGCTTGGTTACTTTAATCCCTAATGCACGTAGATGTTCCTGCAGCTTTTCTCAGGTAACCTGTGGATTTTGTTGGATCTGGCGTCCTAATATCCTTGCTGATCTTAGAGAAATCTTCCTCGGAGCACCTGTTCGTCTTTGGTTTTCGACACTGTTACGAGTTTTAAAACTTGCAATGAACGAAGCAATTATAGTAAAAGGAATATTCAGGTTGTTAGTTCCCATCTTTCCAAAGAGACAAAATGTGTTGTTTTTGTGAAATAGTCAATTCTTTACGTTTAGACATTATCAGAACCTTCTCGTAAGACTAGAAATTGCAGAATGCTCTGATAATGGCTAATAGTATTAACTATAATTACTGATAACATTCCTGGAACATTCTAGAATATACTTTTTTCATAATTGATTATTTTATTCTAATAATATGAATACTTTTTTCACCAGTTAGAATTAAAAGAATGCATTAATTTCTGTTAGGATAAGAATTAAGTTTATTATCATTTTTTAATAGTATGTGTCTTTATACATAAAATGTGCTGAGATTTGTATTATTTAAGGCTTTTACATTTATAAAAATACAATTTTTCAAGTGTACACATTTATTTCCCTCCTCTGTATGTGTATACTTATTAGAAGCTTGATATTATTTTAATGAGATGAAGCATTGTTCACCATTTATAATTTTAAGCAATGATTGCTTTCATTATAATTTTAATTGTTTTCTGATGTAACTGCTCACTCTGTAGCAGAGGTAGGCAACCTAAGGTCTGTGTACTAGATTTGGCTTATGAAGGGATTTTAACCAACCTGTAGGCAAATATTGGACTACTAACACTTGTAGTAAAATATTGTTAGCATAGTGGTTATCAGTGCACAAGTGAAATCAGTAAGCCAAGTTAAAATTTTGACCGAGTATATTGCATTCACTTTCACACTAACACCCTCATAAAAAATATGAACACATCTCTCATCCTTAACATTATGAGTTAAATAATAGTGTAGACTGGGCTCTCTAGCTTTGGTTAGTCCATGAGCATGACTAATTTGAGTTGAAAACTTTTGAAAAGACAATGGGAAATCATTCCACTTTCTCAAGAAGGCTCCAGATTGTGTCTTGCTACATGGCTCCAGATTGTGTCTTGCTACATGGCTCCAGATTGTGTCTTGCTACATGGCTCCAGATTCTGGATTTTTACACTGATCACAGGTTCTGGCTGGTTATGCTGACCCCAGGTTCAATCTTGTTACCTGGTTTTGGTCTTGTTACACTGAATCCAGGTTCTGTCTTGTTACACAAAGCCTGCATTCTCTCTTGTTACACTGACCCCAATTTTGATCTTGTTACTGTGATCCCAGGACTGGTTTCATTACATGGCTCCAGGTTCTCTCTTTTTGCACTGACCCCAGGTTATGTCTTGTTATATATCTCCAGCTTTTATCATAATGCCAGTTGTGTTTTTGTTACAATGGCTGCAGATTTTTTCTTGTTACACTAACTGAAGATTCTGTCTTCTCACACAGTTCCAGTTTCAACTTTGTTACATGGTTCTTGTTACACACACCCTGTGTTCTACATTGTTCCATGGCTCCAGACTTTGTCATGTTACACTGACCACCATCTTGTTACTTCAGTTTCTCACTTTTTACACAGTTACCAGGTTGTATCTTGTCACATGACTCCAGGTTCTCTCTTTTGACACTGTTACCAGTTTGTCTTGTTACACAAAGCCCAGATTCTGTTTTGTTAGACTGAGTCCAGCATCTACCAAGTTACAACATACTCAATTTCTGTCTTGTTAGACTGACCACAGGTTCTGTTAGGTTACAATAGCTGCATGTCCTGTTTTGTGACACTAATCCAGGGTTACACTAATTATCTGATTTCGGACTTCTTACACTGACCCCAGATTTATCGTGTTAGATTCACAGAAGATACTCTCTTGTTACACTGAGCCTGTGTTATCTTTTGCTACACTGACACCAGGTTTTGTTCTGTTACATGGCTCCAACTTCTGTATACATGTCAGTTTTGGTTTTGGTACATAGTTGTAGATTCTTTGTTACACAAGTCTCAAGGTCAGGCCTGTTACATAGCTGCAGGTCCTGTCAGTTAACACTGGCCACAGATTCTGTCATTCAAGTGGCTCCAGTTTCGGTCTTGTTACATGGCTCCAGTTTAGTTCTTGTTAGACTTACAGCAGGTACTGTCTTGTTTTATGGCCCTCATCTCTGATATTACATAGCTCCAGGTTCTCATGTTTGGCACTGATCACAGTTTGTCTTGTTATATGGTTCCAGGTTCTGCTTTGCTTGATGACTCCAGGTTCTCTCTTTTAACACTATTACTAGTTTCAGTCTTGTTACACTGAGCCCAGGGTCTATCAAGTTATAATAGTGTCAATTTCTGTGTTGTTACACTGATCACATGTTCTGGCTTGTTGCATGGCTCCACGTTATGTCTTGTTACATGTCTCTTGTTTATACCTTGTTATACCAAACTCAGAGTTCAGTCTGGTTACATGGTTCTAGTTTTCATTTTGTTATGAGTGTGGGAGAAAACAGCTTATAACACAATATAAGAACAAATATTTTTGCTTAACATAAAAAAACTTAGTGCAATTTTAAATCGTGTCCATATCCAGTTTTATTTATCTCTTTTCTAACAAAAATTGTCAGATCCATTTGAAAATTGACATGATACAGGAATTAGAACAAGTTCCACCTCAAACAAACACTGATTTCCAATCACCTACCATATGTCTAAAGCTGATTCCATCTAAATGAGATATAAGGATCAGAAAGCATAGTATCTTTATTTTTTAAGCCTGTGGATCCATTATAGTGAATGGATGAATGAGGTCAGGAAACGTTGATAGAAGTATTGTGATAAAAAGCAACGAAGATGAAGTACTGTTCTGAGTGAATCAATAGTAACAGGAACTTATCTCAGAAGTTTAAACAAAAATATTTAGGTCATTAATCGACTTTAGATGATTATAAAAGATCAAACACAAGTGAACAGTAATGTCAAATCAACAAAGATGAAAAGTGGCTTAACTAACGGAACATGGGTAAATACCAGTAAGGTAAAAACACCAACCATGGAAAAAGTTTGGTAAGTGTAAGATTTGTCATCACATTGGATGAAACAAGACAACAAAAATAAAGGAGGAGGTAAGAAAGAATAATCTTTCTTTAACATATGCAGTCTGTCTGAAAATGTTCGAATTAACATTAATGAAAAATTAAACCACTGATGCCAGTGGCGCCTTAGTCCCCTTCAAAATAGTCCTCTTATTCCAGTATTGCTTCATCTTTACAAAGCAATTTGCAAAGTCCTGTTTTGAGATTTTCATCAGCTGTCTTCTTGTACTTTCCTTCATCTTATCTACAGTTTGAAATTTCCTTTTCTGCAGCAATTTTATCATAGGGAAAAACCAGAAGTTGCAAGAAGACAAATCTGGACTGGGTTGAATTGGCATTGTCAGCATGAATATTTTTAAATGTGACAGTCACGTTGTGCACAAATTCATTCAGTGGCATCCTCTAACAAAGTAACTTTTCATGATGTGCAGCTTCCAAATTGCACCAAATTTACACAACCAATTTTTAAGATATTTAAAATGGCCCACTCATTTCTATATAGAAGATATGTAGAGGGAATTGTTGACTATATCTGAGTGAGGTTGCACAAAAGAGGTTCATTACTTTCGTTGAATCTCCTAAGCAATTGCTTTGGCCAATCAGAATTTATTGAAGGAAATATTCAACCAATCAATTTTGCTGTCTTTGATACTTATGGAATATAATCAAACATTATCAAAAGAATTCCAAATTTGAGCTATTGATCAATTCTGTGAATAACTTCCAAACATATATAACTGTTGGTTCCAATCTATGCTGGGAATGATTGCAAAATACTTCTCCAGTGAATGCTGGACAATCTTCTCAGAGATGAAAAGACTTGAAGCAATAGAAATGTGGTTCCACAGAAGGATGCTGAGAATACAATAGATCAAACACGTGAGTAATGATAGTTTTAGTGAAAATGGAAACAAAAAGGACACTTAACATCAAAAAGAGATAGTTTAAATTTTTAGGGCACATAATGATGAAAGAGAGCTTGGAAAATTTGATTCTCACAGAACAGATTGAAGCTAAGAGAGACAGAGAAAAACAATGCACAACCTACCTGATGAGCTTCAGTGAATGGATGACAGATCAGGATTTGGGTGAGATAGCAAAAACAAGAAATATGAAGAACAGAGAATTGTGGGGAACCATGATTGCCAATGTTCTGAATGTTCAAATTTCTTCTGTGTTGTTTGTCCCTTGACTGGGCTGATCCATGTTCCTGCAGCAGCTGTTTGTTGACTCCTTGAATTCAGTTCTTCTTCTGCTTTTATTCACCAAGATAGGCTCTAGATTTGCTTCTTGGAATTTGGAGGGAAACCTTTTGATTGCTTCCGAATGAAAACCAAACACATCTATTTTTGCACAAATTGGAATGGTCCAAAAATATTTTTTAAATTCAAATGTCTAAGCAAGAGCTTAACACAGTGTTTGCTTTCTCTTAGAAAACAGACGATACATGCTCAAGCAGCTTAAATTTCTTCTATACTAGAAATAAAAAAACTCATCTGATGACAAAGATTCTCAAAAAGAAAAAAAAAGTAAAAAAGGGGATTAGAGAGAACTTGTATATGTGATGTTGTAATATAGTCAATGTTATATACTGTAACTATGAACACTAATGGGTATGTCCCAATCTTTATAAATACACGGACGCTATTGTAAGTAGTCCACCACTAGCAGTGGTTTACCTACTTCATGCCACTGGTGAGTATTGTATTTTGTTGATGTTATAAAGATTACCATTTTCATTTCCAACCTCCGTTTTTGGTTATTCCTCATTCAGTAACCCTTCCTAGGTTACAACATACTGTATTAGACTTATCTCCCAAGCACTTTTTTTATGTCAAAAGCAGACTGTTTCAAAATGTTTTCAGAGCTGAATAGCAAAAAAATGGCTCCATGAAAGAGCAGAGTACAGAAATAACAATTTGATAAATATATCTAAAATGAAGTTATTTTTGGTGTCATGGCAAAGCTTGTAAAAATTAATATTTGGCTTCAGTGTTTGCATGTATAAAAATGCAGTGTTTCCTTGATGTTGCTGTGAAGATGTTGTTTTAAACAAACTGTGAAAACAAAAGTTGTCACTATAAGTTATAAGAAAAATCTTTCAATTTTTTAAAAGGTTTTGAGAAACTTAAACAGTGCCTTATGATGAACAAACAAGAGAGTTATCTAGTCATTGGTATTTCTTTTTGTTTTACCTATTTCTAATGATCCTTGACCTCTACTGGCGAGTATTGTATTTTGTTGATGTTATAAACATTACCATTTTCATTTCCAACCTCTGTTTTTGGTTATTCCCCATTCATTAACCTTTTCTAAGTTACAACAGTCATTTTTTGATGAAATTATGTTCACAATTATATCTCTATGATATTGTCCTTTTGCCAGTACTTGTTCTGATTCAAAAGTAATGAAGTATAAATAAAATAAATTTAAATAAGGTGTATTCAAGCACCGAGAATTTATCTAAGCAAGTTTTGTTAAATTCGACTGATAAGGTCTGTTGATTTTTTTTTTATTATATTTTATTGCATTTTTCTAATTTCCAAATGTGATGTCGGACATAAAGACTGAAATTATGAATAAACAGTCCAAATATTATGTTTTTTTTTCTTTTGTTTTGTGCAAGTATTTTTGACTATCTCAATCATTATCAAGAACTAGGTTTTGTCATATATCCTGGTATTTTTTTAGTTTGCTGTAATTGGAACTCTCTTCCGGCTTAATTTCCAGTCAACTTTGATCTTCAAAAATTGGAATGTGGTATCAATTGTTATCTTTTGTCATCTTAATTCCCATATTTTTATTGTTCTTTCTCTTTAATTAAGTTTTCTTTTTCTCATATTCTCTCATTCAGTAACATTGCTTTATTGCCTTGCTTTGGGTGAAATGAAAAAACAAAAAACAAAACTGGAATCAGATCTAAGTGATGTTATATGTAATGGTTAAACTGAATAGCATGTATTTGAATATTTGTGTTATTTGTATGCATATATTAAATATAGCATACATATATATTATATATTTTCTACACACTTCAATAAACCATCTCCTGTGGAGAGTCAATGGGTTCTTTCATTTGCATTATAAAATTTGCTTCTAAAATTTTGAGTCATCCTTTGTAGTGAGTCCTGTATAATATTTTAGTATTATCTACTAAAATTTGTCTCTAGTTAATAGTTCTATTTTGGTTGTTTGTGATGTGATGATAAATATGTGAATAAATTGCATTAAGTTTTGACAAGTGATTAGGTCCAAATTTGGCTGTATTGTTATAAATATCTGATTATAATTTAATCATCTTATCATTATGCATATAATATGATCGATATTCTTCACCTGTAAGATACAAGTAATGAAAATGTATCAAGTTTCATATATCTTTTTAAAGTGGGCCTCAAAGCTACTGATAGAATTTGGAAAATAGGTGATGGAACTATATCTAAAGGCTCATGACTTGATGGCAATAAATTTTTTAAAAATATTTGAATAAATTAGTTTACTAAAATATTACTTGCATTGAGATAAAAGCAGATTAAGATTTACGTTATTAAAATATTATTTCGTTATAAATTAAGCATGCTATCTATTTTAACATATATTAAATCAAGTAAAGCATCAATTATTTTATGAAAACGTTTTTTATTCTTTTTAATTAAAATATATTTTATCCCTTCTATGTCTTTTTTGCTAGCCACAAGCTGAATTTATGTCCTGGTTTCTTAGAACTTCTTTTTCTTACCCCAAGAAAACCTTATGGATTTTCTTCCATTACTTTTTCCTACTCTGATTATATAAATATCTACACTAATTAAATTGGCTTTTATTTCTCTATTGTAAAATGTATTTTAGTTATATGAAAAAAAAAAAAAAATCAGAATATAAATTTTAAAATATTATGATCAGTTAGAAGAGAAGAATAATTAAAGTAAAACTATATATATATATATATATATATCCCCACATCCTGAGTATGACAATAAACTATGTCCAACTGCAAGGCCTCTGATCAGGAAGTTTTGAGGAGTGTGGAACCACCTCTTAATTCCTGGTGTTTCCAGGTCCATCCTGACCTGGGGTGGTAGTACCTGTTAGGCTCCCAGCTGTGGGCAAATAGTTAACCCCCCAAACTGGGGTCAAAACACTATGAAAGCATAAAAATAGGTTTTAATACCAGAAAATACTTTGTATAAAAAAAAAAAAAAATTGGAAAAAAGATATTATTAGCAATACATTTTTGAAAAAAAAAAAGATTTTACGAGCAATACATTTACAAACTCGGTGCGATGGGTAAATTGTCGCCATTTTATTTTTTTAATTTTAAGTATGTGTATTGTTTGTTTTTGATTTTGTCAGCTGCACAGTATAGTAGGGTCAGTTGGGCACAGTCTGTGAGAAAAAGAGCATAATGCAATACACTCAGTCAAAAATTTGGAAATGACATGTTGTGCTGCTTGACATTCATGCCAGAAGCTGCAATACAAACATTTCTGAGTGTTTGGGTGTCAATCTGAGAACAGTGCAGAGGATTCGTAAAGAATTGGATGAGTCTAATGGTGATTACGAACACGGCCTGCACCAGGGTCATGGCCCCCACCCCGAAACTTTGATATGGAGTCACCCCTCTCTACTACATGTCAATTTCAAAGTTCCCCACAAACCCTCAAAGGTAAATTGTTGGGGAGGGGGGAAGGCAGTGCTTTTTTAAATTACCAAAAATCAGAGAATTATCCAATTTAAATGAAAATTTCAGTACATATTCATTAATTATTTAATCTTATAATGAAAAGGTTTTTTAGTTTTAAAAAATTCAAGAAAATGTTATTTTTTTGTAATAACCACCAATATTTTCATGACTGAATTTTACTTGAAAAAAATGTTTAAGTTGCAAGTTTTTACATTTCTATAAAGATTAATCACTGACACATCTCTGCTGAAAAAAAGTTTTGGAAAGATTACAGCACAACACAAACGGGATTGTCTTAAAAATCTTTTTTAAAAATAGTATTTTGTTTTGGGGGAAAATTTTCCATGTGTTGAAATCTTTAAACATTTTTATTTTTTAAGTGATCATTTTCTCGGTTTTATCTTTTTAGAAATGTAAAAAAATATGGATGAGAAATTTCATTTTAATTACTAGCAATGGACTTCTGGTTAGTATTATTAGTAGTAAAAAAAAAATATCCTCCTTAGTGAATGATTTCAGAATAAAAAATGATTTTACTGAGATATATTACTATCTTAATTGATTTAAAAGAACTGTTCAGAAAAATTACAATTTAAAATTATTATTAAAATTAGCACTTCTGACCCCACTCCCCAGTAAGCCTGGTTGAGAGGTTCAGGATAGTAAGCACTGGCCCTGTCAATTATTATAGTTAATGATTGACAATATAACATAGGTAGTAAAAAGTACATAAAAACACATTGTGAGACTGGTAAAGTCACTCTGAATATTCTTAAAGACTCTAGTCTAGTTGCATTTTCAACTTCTTTTTCCTATATATTTTTACCCGGTTGCAAAATGTATATTAAAAAAGTTACTTTCTTATCTATCTCTCTCTCTCTCTCTCTCTATATATATATATATATATATATATATATATATATATATATATATATACACACACACACACACACACGTTTCACTATTACTTTAATAAAGATTTTAATATTTTAGAACTTGAAAGTGATTACATCTTAAACGATTTAGCTTCAAGGGACATAAATCTAGTGCATTGTCTAAGGGAAATAATTCTGTCTGCTTGCCTTCATTTTAATGTTACTCAATATTTCTTAAGTTTAATTGTAGAACCGGCTCCCTTCCGTCCTTGTATTATAAATAAATAATATGTTTATTATTAGATATAAACATTATTTAGTTTGAATAAATGGAGAACTAGATTTGTAATTTGGATATTATAATAAGTAGTTTAATCCCGATATAAACACACGCATAATTTCTCTCTCTCTCTCTCTCTCTAATGGCTGGCTACAATCGTCTTCCAGGTACACCTGTCTGCTAGAGAGGCTAGCCAATCCCTGTCGCAGACACCTCCTCAGGCACATTTGCGTTTTTTGAACAAATCTCAACTATGGTTTACACTGCAACTATGTTGAGTGGACCTTACTTATTGTTTCTGGGAGAAAGCAAATATATGATTTATAACTTTATAGTAACACAACAATTAATGGCTTCTGAACAGTTCTGTGTACCCAATTTCACTCACAAGGTTTTAGTCAGCCCCTGGTAATATTTTCTGGCACTTTCTAAAGGTGCTGCACACTGGGATTGCATGCCCAGACTGTTTATATCAAGAAATTAACTTTCTGACAAATTGGCCCTGTTGAGAATTGAACTCTTGGTTGGAAATTAATATATATATATATATATATATATATATATATATATATTGCCAGAAGAATTTTTAGAAAGACATGAAAATTTTATTTATTTTTGCTTTATCGCACCTTATGGTCAGGTTCCTAAAAGGTGTATCTCTTGTTTTTTATGCCTATATTAGCCGCTGATTACATAAATCCTATTTACTGCATTTATGAAAAACAAACGAGAAATTTTACCAGTCATATCTTTAGAAACGATGCGTGTGAGTTAAGTGTTTCATCTGCATTTCATATAAAATTTAATTCTATGTTTGTTAATCAGCCGTTTTCTTTATTTTCAAACTTAGCTTGAATAAAGGAAAAAATGAACAGATTTTGTGCATGGTAAAATTTCTGCCTATCGAGAAGCTGGCTATTCAATCACTGTTTGAAAGGTGTGTAAAGGGCATTATGCATCCTAAATCATTCATATTAGGTGTTTTTTTTTTGTTTTTTTTTTACTTCAATTCCATTGTGTGAACAATGATTCATTGTATTCCTGGCAACATTTTTGGCACAAGATAATAAATAAGAATTTTGCTTGATGGCAAGTTTTGGCTATCACTACATATAAAAATATAAATGAATAGTATTTCGTAATGAGTCTGAATAAAAAAACAAAAAACAAAAAAAAAGTGGATTCATGCCTTTCATTTGTATAGAGTGAACTAAAAGAGCTTCAGTTACAATTCAAACATGGTTTATTGATTTTATTTCTCAGGTTGATAACTGTTAGCTATCTCATGATTCATTTCAGAGTTTAAACAATAAAATCTTTTAGTTTTGTATGGATCTGCTTTTTCATTTCATTTTTTTGTTTAAAAAAAAAAGTTTCTTGTGTATCATTTTTTTTTAATGCCAGGATTCACTTTGTAAAATGATAGCCAAATTTTCTTGATCTTTTTTGTTAAATATGGTCCTGTACAGCCATAACAGATTCTGTGCCACCATCAGCAGCTAAAGCATAACTTTTTGGGTGAAGATCCATGATTTGAAACTGATATATGCCATATATAATGGTAATATATTTTTCTTCACTCCCTGGACAAAGATCAAAGTGTAGCATCTGTCCTCCAGTAGACAAATTACATTTTATCTTTCAATTTTGTTTCTGTCTTCAGGCTGAGTGCAACTGAATAGATTTTGACAGGTGCTTGGTCCAGGGAAACAGCTGTCCATGGGAGTATCTCCCTCATTGCACTGCTTTCATTCCAATTCCAGATCATCATTTCTTTTTTGGAAACATTTGTCTTGAGGTGTATATATATATATATATATATATATATATATATATATATATATATATATATATATACACACACACAGTAAAGTTGTCTGTACAATATGTAGGGGTAATTTGGTGTAGAGGGTTACATTAAGAAGTAGTATATATAGATAGGCAGGGAAGATAATGGTTAACTCTTGAACAGGTTTAGATTGTGATCGGGTGAAACATCCTCTTGGGAGTCTGTTCCACAGAGCAACAGTTTGCAGGAAGAAGCTGTTTGAGTGGAACTTACATCTCACCAATGGAATACAGAGGGAATGGGGATTGTTTGTTACAATGTAAGTGAAATGACAGGTCCTAACTGTGAAGTTTAGAACTGGCAAAATCAAGTAATCTAGTTTGAGCACTTTCCATGGAAGCAGTGATAGGCTAAATAATACAAAATAAATATAAACAAAAGAATATCTACCATTGTATAATTGTTTAATATCTCTCTGGATTTCTGGGATGAGGAATTATCATTATTTACACTATTTAAATTTGGACTATTGTCCTTCTTCATTATTATCACAACATTTAGGCCATTTTGTGCATTCTACCAATCATCATCATCAATATATATATATATATATATATATATATATATATATATATATCCAGATAGCCTAGAGAGAATTTCAAACTGAACCCTATATTCATTCTCTGTGTTGTCATTCCACTGCCCATGTTTAGGAATATCTTGTCTAGTTCTTATTCTTAGCACTGCTCAGTTCTTGCTTACCCTGTTTCCACTGAGTGAAAGTAGACACTGCCTGTCCCAGGGATTGAACTCACAATTACTGTGTCACCATATTCATAAACCAGTGCTTTAGTCCACTAAGCTATTGTCTGGTAGGAATACTCAATGGGTTGCCTGGATCAATATAGATTTGATGAAGGCCAGAGCTTTTTTCTTTTTTATGAGCTGTGTCCCTTCAGGATGTAGGCAATCATGGTTTTCTATAACTTCATGACTCTTGTAGCTCTTAATAAATTTTGTTTTTTTGTTTTTTCTCCTAAACTCTGTTTTGCAATACATTTACTCAAGCTTATTAAGTATATCATGTGTTGTTTTCCTCTGTTCCTCTTTCCCTCTCCTTGCCCTGTGAGTATCAGATTTTCCAAGCTCTCCTTCCTCATTATTATGCCTCAGAAACCTCAAATGCCTCTTCCTTATGTTAAGTATTAGTTTCCTTTTTTGTTTCCATATTCTCCAAAACTTTGTTGTTACTTACATGTTCAGCCCAAGTTATACTCACTATCCTTCCTTCTCTGTCTCTCATGTGTCCCTTTTCTGTCTCTCTCTCATGTGTCTCTTTTCTGTCTGTCTCTCTCTCTCTCTCTCATGTGTCCCTTTTCTGTCTGTCTCTCTCTCTCATGGGTCCCTTTTCTGTCTGTCTGTCTCTCTCTCATGGGTCCCTTTTCTATCTGTCTCTCTCTCTCATGGGTCCATTTTCTATCTGTGTCTCCTTCACTATCTCTTTCTGTTAAGGCTGGTACACAGAAGACCAATTCAGTCTTCACCAATGTAGCAAGTAAAAATGTGAACTATGGACAAACATTTTTTTTTTGATTACTCCAAGTTATAGCAACAACAAAGATGGGGACAATAGTCTGAATGTAAATAGTGTAAATAATATAATTGTATAGTTTGTGTAAAAAAAGCTTTAAATTATATGAAAGACAAATAGTGAAAGACTGATGAAGGTTATAGAACGTCAATGGATGTATATTAAAATGCAAAACAATAAAATAATTTACATTTTTAAAGAGCCGAGACAAAAATTAGAACCTTGTTATTCCCTGCTGCATGGGTTGACTGCACAAAGGTGAAGATAAAACCCTTACTGGACAGACATATGCACACAATTTCAAATACAGATTACTATTTGATGCTAACTTTGTCATACAAGAATCTTCATAAACCTACATGTGGAACTAGAGCAATCTACCCCAGTGGCCGAAATAAAAGATGCAGTTCAAAATTCCAATCACGTGAAGAAGGCAGGAGTGTACAACAACTGAAACATGAATATGGCAATGAAGATGAGGACAACAGTCTGAACAATGTAAATAGTGTAAATAATTTCTCAGAAATATAGACAGATATTAAAAGTCAAATATGTTAGATTTATATACATTTACTATTTGTTCTTTTATCATATTATTATTATATATATATATATATATATATGTGCACACACACACACACACACAGACAGCCATCGTATTATATACTTCTTAACAATGAAAATATGCTGATGAATGTTGTAGAGAGAGAGAGAAATAAGTATTTTATTAATAATTAATCTCCTTACCTTTCGGATGAGTGTGTCTTGAGTTTCCCAAGTGTACAAGACAGAAAAAAGTCCAGTAATTCCGACAAGGGAGAAAATAGTAGCAAAAATGCACAGAGTTGAATTTTCCATGTCAGCTGAAAATTCTAGATGAAAAGAAAAAATGATTTATTTTCTGTTAGAGGATGAAAAACTAAAAAAAACATTAATGATGTCATATCACTGTCATCAATGATGTCACGATTTATATAAAAAGAAAAAAGATGGTTCACATATTTTATTACTGAATGCTGCATTTCTACAAAAAATATTTTATACCAACATCCTGGCATAGATTTAGTCAAACAATTTTAATTTCTTTTCAAATGTGTAAGCAAATTTAATATTACAGATGTGTGCTTTTAACTCAGTGTATATATTAAGATTGATAAATGTAAGACATATGTCTCTTATATAAATAAATTATTGTATTAATCAATCATATTTTAGCTTTATTTATCCATAAACATTTTTGAAATATATCTGGAATAGTATTCCTAAGAAAGCCTTTATCAGCTGTTGATACTTGAGTCAAACATGGTTTCAATGCAAAATATTGTTGTCACTATTTCATCTCAAAACACCTCCAGTCTTTCTTTTCTTTTTCTTTTTTTTTTTCTTTGAAAGACTCACTTTTGCAGCTCAAAGTATGCTTACCATTAGAACTGGATGGAATCTCTACTTGGATCTAGACCTTTGTAATTTGTTTCATCATGTGAACATGTGCGAATATTTGCAGGTAGTTTTGTTTGGTTTTTAGATTCTACAGATTTACTATATTGAAAAATTAATCTGGGTTGGTTTGACAATAAGTGGAAATTAACTTTTTTCGTGTTGCAATCTGTTTCCAATTGAAAACCTGTGTCATAACATTTTTGTTTGAATTCTTGTTTTGGTTAAATAGACAGCAGACAAAATTGCTATGAAACTGTAGTAAACATATTTGTACAGAATAAGTTTTTGTATATTCATAAAAATTTGTCATATGAAAAGGGAGAATTTAAGATAATGATAGAAATACAGCTGGAGAGAAGCAATACTGACTTGTGTTACCCACCATTTTTGTTTAATTATTTCAGCCCAAGCAAGGCAATAAAGCCACTAAGATACAGAGGGTTACTGCGTGTGAGAGATTATGAGAAAAAGAAAATATTATTAAAGAGAGAATATACTTGAATTAAGAAGACAGAAGATAACAACTGACATTGCAGTTAAATTTTTTTTCAACTGTAAAATGATGAAACCTTGCTGCCAATCTAGTAATGCACTTAAATTCATAAAGTCTAGGTACCAATGAGGAAAACTCATTAGAACAATTACCAGAAAAATATAGAAAAGGCAGAGGGAAGCTACATTATAGCTGTGGTAAAGTGACTGAAGCCATGGTGCAATATCAGGACTAAAAACGTGAATTATTTGGATTTCATCAAGAATTTCTAAATTTATAGCCAAAGCACCAGATCAGATGTGGCAGTAGTATTCAATGCATGGGTGAATGGTAGACTTACGAATGTGTAAGATACATTCTAGCAAGAAAAATTGTCTATTGCGACACAGTGAACCAACTTTCCTAGCAGCAGATCTAGCAATTGATTCAAAATAATCTTACATTCTGTTTTGTAAAAATGGGGTTTGCTTTTTCTTCATGTTGGTCTACTTCAACATAATGTCATTAGTGAGGAAAATGAAAAAGTTGGTTGGGCCCTCTTTGTATTTCATCACCCAAGGTAGTTGAAAATGTTAAAAGTAAATGCCAAGAAGGCACTTGGCAGGCAGGTAACAACTGTTTAAAATCCCAAGCAAGGTTCATTATATTAGGCCTTCAGATTAAGACATAATTATGAGGAATCCTAATGGTTATTTTTTTTAATTCCAGAATGTACTTAGCAGCTAAGATTATTTGGTTCACCTGAATCCCATCTAACCCAATTTCCAATCCTCTATCATTTGCAGGTAGCTCCTATGATGGCGGGCTCACTTTTATTCTCTAAGGTATAGTTCCATTATTTACATTGCCATATTCACAACATTTCAGCTATTGTACATGCCAACCTTCTTCAGATGATAGGAATTTCAAACAGAACACTTTATTTCGTCCACTGGGGTAGATTATTCTAGCTCCACATAACATGCCTCTTTCAGATGTCTCCGTTATCTCCTTTTAACTCAACTCTCGAAGTTTTTGTTCACCTCAGCTGTAGGTAGGTATTAAACTCGCAGCTCTTTGGGTCAAATCATTGGATTCAACCAACAATCTTATCCATTGGGCCATGTGTCCTTGAATATGGCAACAAAGAGTAAGACAACAATCTTTTTTGTTTATCTAAATCCCTGCTAAGTGAAAAAAAGAAAAAATTCATCTGTTATTTTTTCTCAAAGTATGATGGTAAGTCAGAATTATCCTTACTTTTGCTATATCTTTAAATTTTTCCCACACTGCTTTCTGTAGTAAAATCATTTAAATGAATTCTGTACATGCTTTTACTATTTAATATCATATAAAAGGGTAAGTCAGACATTATCTTTACTTTTTGCCATAATATATTTTTAATATCTGTCTATATTTCTAAGATGAGGTATTATTAGGTTGGTGCAAAAATAATGACGGTTTTTAACGTTAAAAAATACGTCAAAAACCGTCATTATTTTATATACATTATACACATATATAGACATTATTTACATTATTCGGACTATTGTCTTCATCTTTGTCACCATATTTATTACATTTTGGCCATTGTATGCTCCGGCCCTCTTCAGGTGGTTGGAATGTCAAAATGAAACCCTTTATTTCATTCACTGGTGTAGACTGTTCTAGTTCCACATGCCATGTTTGATGGATGTCAGTTATCTGGCTAAGGCTGTGGAGAACTTTCAGAGGGAAATTAACAAAAGATAACTGATAACTGACATCCATTAAACATGGCACATGGAACTAGAACAGTCTACCCCAGTGAGTGAAATAAAGGGTTCAGTTTGAAATTCCAACCACCTGAAGAAGGCTGGAGTGTACAACAGCCAAAACGTTGTAATAAATATGGCAACAAAGATGAGGTCAATAGTCCAAATAATGTAAATAATATCTACTTTTAAGTTTGTCACACTGCCTTCTGCTCATGCATGCTTATAGTTGGTACTATTGTGGTCACAATAAAGCTTGATCCTGCCAGTTTTCTTGCTGCTGTTACAGTGTAAACATGGCCACTCCACTAGCAGTGTGCACCAAGGAGGAACAATACATTCTTCAATATCCTGTCAAGGTAAAGATACATTCCTTAAAAGTCTTACTGATAAATACTGATAAGAAACTCCAATATATTGATCTGCAGTTTTCCTGTGCCAATTGTTGAATGTAAAGATTAACTTGAGTAATGGTCACAAAACGGCCTGGTATATATGTTACCAGGTTTAGAAACCTTGCTACTTAGCAGTAGTAATAGTGTTAAAATTATGAGGATACTTTTTAATGTTCCATAAAATGTAAAAATAGACATTTATCACATATATAGACACGCATGTATTTAACTGTAATTTCTGTGGTCCTGCTCCCACATGAGCCCTTTATTCTCTTTTAGCTATTTCTGGTCTATGAGGCAACACAGTAAAATATCTGCTTCAAATAAGTCTGAAATTCTTTACTCAGACACTATGTGTCACTTTAGCATTTCTTTGAGTTTGTTCCAAACTGTTATTGTTTCTTTTTGAAAAGTGTTTTCCTTATTTTATATATTTCTTTGAAATGTATTTCTTGTTTGAGTATCTTGAAGAAAGCTACTCTGTCCTTGCCTTATTTCTGGTCTAATTCTGTTACAGGTGCCATTCATTATTATGATTAGTTATGTGGCACATCAAGTTTGGTTGTCCTATTCATTTGCACTTTTGTTTCTTTGGCATTTGTTATGAAGGTTAAACAACTGAGATTTTCCAGTATTTTGCTGATATCATATTTTCTTCAGCTTTCTGTTCAGCTTCTCTATCCCCATATTGACAAAGATTGTCAGCATCCCAATTACAGTCTCATCTGACCCTGATGGTTTTTACTTATTGATCTTGTCCAGTGCAGACCTCACCCCAGATTTTAATGGTAGATTTTTCTCTTCTTTTAGTATGGAAGAGCTTTCCAGTTTACTTGTGCTACCTTTTTCTTTTAGGGTTGTTCTCTATTTAGATTTTATACAGCTTGCTGAAGAGCATATCTTCTGTCCAAGTCTTTCTTTTATTCTTTGGTCCATATCCACTAAATCAGTGTCCTGCAATTTTTTCAGTTTAATTTCTCATTAAGCTATTCCTCTTGTATACACATATTTAGAACTTAGTGGATACATGTATTAACTTAGATGCTCTGTTTTATTTTATGCAGTATTTATTTTGTCTATCAGCATGGTAGTGGTTTAATAGTATGGGGTTACCCACTAAAAATAATGTTTCAAGTAATAAAAAATATGTGGGATTAAAAAATAAAATCTATCAATTCTTTAGAAATGACATACATACACTTATCACCTATTTAATCAATTTATCAGGTTTAATGCCAATCTTCAACTCATCTATCTATATATATATATATATATATATATACACACACACACACACACACACACATGCATGTACAGACACACACACACAGAGAAATTTTAAGGTACCTTTTGTCTAACTCTTCATCAGAAGAAAAATTGTTGGAATTAAGAGAAAAACTACTAAAAGGACAAAAACCTCCTTGCAATAGAATTAAGAGACTAAGGGGAGAGTAGGAAAAAAAAAATTTAATTTGCCAAGAACACAACAAAAACTCACCAAAGAGTGCCAACTTATGTTTCATCTCCCTTTGCCTACACAGTCAGACGAAATGTATTGACAACTACTACCTCCATGATGTTAAGATGGTGTTTTGTCCATGTGCAGAACAAATGAGAACTCCATGGAATAACTGGACCCACAAGTGACAGAGCTCATTAAATGCTCACCAATAACCGACTCATGCACCTGTATGTGTCCATGTGTTAATGGAGCATGTCTATGTATGCTGTGCCAACCGCACCTCCAACTGCAGGATAGTCTTACCCACATAGTCAACATCATGATAAATAACAGAAGTTTGTTGATTGGCGAGCAAGACATCCTTACAGACAAATGGGAAAGCACTCCTAGTAGAAAGTATGTTCCGTACTACTACAGAATTAAAGCAGTTAATGATAGAGTAGACGTTATAAGAACTAAAGGAGACAATCCAGGGTAACCTCATGTAGATGCTCCACTGAGGTGGACTAAATGTTTTAATTTCATTAGAAATTTTAAGTCTAATGTTTGTTTTAATAACACCTTCAGGATAGCCATTGGCGAGAAAGATAGTGGTAAATTTCCCTAAATTCAAACTCATGCTTGCATCATCAATTCATGGCAAGTAATTGTTTTAACAAAGGTTAATTTTCCAAGACTTAGAAGTGAAAGAGTCCCAACTGAGATATAATTCAGTGAAAGTGGGCTTCCTATATACGCTGGTGATTTAAGAAGTAGGAGTTCTCTCAAATAACCCATCCAGGAATGGTAACATAAAATTATCCCCCATCATAAATTATAAAGAAGTGTGGGGACTATTTAGATACTGAAAAACCTATCTGTCTTGTTATGTGATGCAAAGGATGAGAAAGTGTCATCAACATAACGGTAATAGCAATATGGTTTAGAAACATTGTCAAAATTGCCTCTTATGAGACCATCAAAAATATTAGCCATGAGAGGTCCCAAATGACTACCCATTGCTACCCCATCAATCTGTTGGTACATGTAATTATCAAAGCTGAAGGAGACAGGCTTAGTAGCCATCTCCATCAGGTTGACAAAAGATGGTGTCTTTAAGAGGCCACAATAAAGATAGCACAAATGTCAATAGTCTTGTCAAGAAGGATATTCGTAAACACACTACAAATATCAAAAACATGAGAAACTCCATATCAACAGTACGTTGCAGTTTATCTATATCAGGTGCAAACTGGAATGAGTCTGGAATACAATACTCAGAATAATACTGCAAAACAGGATCAAGAATTTTGACCAACCACTTGGCTAACACATGCTGGGCAGAGTCCACCATAGACAAAATAGGCCAAAGTGGAACATTCATTTTATGAATTTTTGGCAAATCATACATCTTAGGACACTGGAAGCCTACAGGTCAGATTCTATCATACAGCTGCTTTGAGAGGAACATACTTTTATGAAATTCAAACAATCTATACTGAAATATAACTTCCATTTTCACAGTGTTATCAAATGATGTATCACCTAATTTCCAAAATTTACTAGTGTTGTCCAATATCAATGATATTTATATAATCAGAATAGTTCAGAATCACAACACTAGATCCTTTATCAAGTCTGGTTATATAAATGTTGGTCCTACATATTAACAATCTGTCTGATAGTGAATCTGCTGCCAAAGGAAAGTCTTAGAATCAATAGATGAATTTATAGTCATATGCAAGCTCATTTAGATGCACTTTAAGATGGCTTACATTCTCAGCAGATGTCAGCACATGTTTTACTAATTGGGAAAAAGGCAACAATAACTCAAACTCACTAAAGACTTTGATTCTATCAATCATCTTCGGAGGAATACAGAAATCCAAACCATGAGACAGGACCAACTTATCGGTATCGGAAAAACTATAATTGGATAAATTTATATGTTTATCCATGGTAACAGTAACACCAAACTTTCTTTCTATCAGAAAATTGAGATAAGCTAAATGCTTAGCATTAGTTGTGCTACTAAAGAAAATATCTTCCTTGTAACTGTTATTGCTCTTTCCGGTATTTAAAGTAGTGTGCAACATCAACATCAGGATTATGATATTATTTTCTGTAGGTAGCAAGAATTCACTCAAACAAGTTTTCTGTGAGAATTATGATTTTCAAAACAACCTAATATATAATATGTAATAGTCTTCAAACTTATTTAGATGAAACATTGCTAATTTTTTTTTAACTGTACCACCTTCATCTTAATCTCCCTTTGCAGGCTATTTAATTCAGTACACATTAACAAATGGTCTTTTATACAAATTTCTAGTCAGTCATTGTGGCAGCAATTTAATGGATATAGACATTTAAACATTAATATGGTGACCTGCTGAATTCCATTTCATGCTTAAGCATGGGAAAGAAAAGGGATTTAAGTAACTGTGAACACAGTATGATCTTTGGTGCCTGATGGGTGGGTCTAAGTATTTCAAAAATGCTGATTGATTAGGATTTTCCTACATAGCTATCTTGAGATGACCAGAAAAAATAAAGAATTTCAGTGAATGGCAAATCTATGGGCAAAAATCCATTTTTTTTATGAAAAAGGCAAGAGGAGAAGATCAGACTGATTCAAGCTGATAAAAAGGCAGCAGTAATTCAAATAACCACACTTTACAGTGTGGAAGAGCACAGAAGAGCAGTTCTGAATGCACAACATGTTGAATCTTGAAGCAGATGAGCTACAGCATCAGAAGACTACACCTGGTGTCACTTGTATCAGAAACTGAGGCTACAATTTGCTAAGGAACATAAAGGTCAAAAATTGGACAGCAGAGGATTCCAAAGATGTTTCCTCATCTGATAAGTTTTGGTTTCTGCTGCATCATTCAGATGGTTAGGGCCAGAACTTGGTATGTACAATATCAAAGCATGGATCTATTCTGTTTTGCAGCCCAATGGTTCAGGCTATTTGGTTGTGGTGGTTTAATGGATGGTGGGGAATTATTTTCTTGGCATACTTTGAGATTGTTTAAATGCTGCACTAACTTGGATTATTATGGCCGACCATATGCCTCAATATATAACTTCAGTGCATGCACTCTTTGGTCCTGCTTTCGAGTAGAACAACACAACAGACCTGGAAGCAGATGGCCTACAGCAGCGGAAGACCACACTGACAGCAACGTCTATCAATTATGACTAAGGTTAAAAAATTATTAAGGATCACAAAAATTAAGCAATAGAAGATTGGAAAACATTGCCTATTCCTGCTGTGACACTCGGATTTTGGCATACACATGAAAGTATGGATCCATCTTGCCTTGCATCAATGGCTGGTGGTGGTGTAATGGTATGGAAAGTATTTTCTTGGCACAGCCTACTTATGTATTGTAAATGAACACATACCTCAGTTTATGATTATGGTACACCCATCTTCTGGTCACCACTTACAGCAGAACAACATACCATGTCAAAAATCAATCCGATGGAGCACCTTTGAGATGTGGTGGAAAGAGAGATTCAAATCCTGGATGATCATCCAATCCATCTTTAAGAATTGCAGGATGCCATGTTAACAGCAGAGAACCAACATTTTAAAAGGGTGTTTCCATTGTCAAGTACATGCCAAGAAGAACTGATGTATTTCTAAAGACAAAATTGTGTCCAACATGGCGCCCTAGAAGAGTACACCAAAATTGTGTCCAACATGGCCCTAGAAGAGTACACCAAAAAAAAGTGACTGGTGAGTAGATATATAACACCAAAGCATATCCATATTAAAGCATTGTTGTAAATTCAGTGGGTTTCAAATTTCCTACCTTACCTGATCATGCATAAATTATATCATTATTGTATATCATATATTGATATGTTCACATGTTCTAGTGGTTTATAAATGGAGGCTAAGTAACAACAAATTCCTCAAATTTCCAGCAACCTTCTCAGTTTATTCACAGATCTCAGATTATTTTGGACTGGACAGTTTTAGTCATTCTTTGAATAAGTTATTTGTCCAGTTTTTATTTTTAATGTTTTTAATCAAGTTTCTAAGTATAACAAACAATGCTGTTGTGTGTGAATATATGCTGTTGGTTTAATTTACAAAGTGAATAGCTATACAGCATAAACATAAAAAAAAGTTCAAATAAGCCACAAAAGTCTTCATATAAAAACATATCTGAAATAAAATATAATATTTGGTACTTATGTTGATTGTCATGAGCCTGAATGCATACGTCTTTCTAGTCTGACTGCCAGGAACAAAAGAGAATGTTTGACTTTCGTACCTAACAATCTCTCGGGCAGTTCATGTGGCTATATATCTATTTTTAGCTTTTTAAAGGGTTAGTGAAAGGGTGATAACTTTTTGTCTTTTGCAACATAGCCATTATTCACAATTTCCTGGATGAGGTCTTCATATTTTTCCAATTGTTCCTTTTTCTTCATCCTCTTCTAGTGATCTAATGGTGTATCAAAATCCAAGACTTTCTTTTCTAGCACTTTTATCACCTCTTGTCTTTTCTCTCAGATGGAGTGATTTATATGGATCTGAAAGTTCCAGAGTATCTATTTGTTTCCACAGCTAAAACCAAATCATTTGCACAATTCTTTATGTATCACTGTTCCTACTCTCTCATACCTATTTTTGTATTCCTTCTGTGGATCTCTAGCTGATCGATGGGTCGTTAAGTTTCAAACAAACAAACTGCATTTATCGAATACAAATTCTAACTATGATGGAATGCTTAAAAGTTCTTGAACCAACCAAAAAAGTATTCCCCTAAAATAATTCTGATGTGTCATTTAGTCAGAATTTGGAAAGTGGGTCAGATGGAAGACTTTTCAGCCCCTCCTCATACATGCTCTGTAGAAATATCTTTATCCTTTCAAGAACCCTGGATAAATAAATTGAATTTTTATCTATTTCCATCTTATCTAACAACTTTTATATATTTTGTAAAATATTTAAAACAGTTTCTTTTTAAATAACTACTGTTATATAAAAGATTATCTGAGTGCTTTAGACTATAGATTTTTAAAAATTTATTTCTTAGCAATTAAAGGGTTTTCTCAAAAACCAGTTCCATAAGTTTTGTTTAAGAAATACGCATTATATATCTTTCTAATTGAAATTTTTTTTTGTACAGATACTTTACTTATATTGAAAAGTAAAATCATATATTTGGTTTACTTCTAATGACTTCAATCCTTGTACATCCCTTTAAGCAAATCCAGCAACATGACAGCCATATTGCTTTATTACCACTTCTCATAATGCATCACTTCTATTGAGTGAGTTTCTATTCTCTCTCACTAGAGATTTTCTTAATGTTGCTAGCTCTTGGCAAATTGAATTAAAGTAGTACATCAATCATATTCTAATTGAGTTTTAATGTCATCTTCTTTAGTCTTATCTTCATATTTATCTTCTGATTTATTTTGTGGAGATAATTAGATTCTCATATGAATAAACATGTAATGTCTGTCAAAAGGTTCTGTTTCAACCATTTTTCTTTCTATCACTATGAATTTTACCCATACCATTATCGTCATTAACAGCAAAGCTACAAAATCATAATTTTCTCCAAAAGTTAATTTTCTGATTGTTAAAGTTTGTATGTTATTTTTGTAAACTTGTGTGGATATTTTTCTTTGTTGTTCAAAAGTTCAAAATACATTTTAGTGATGGAATTCTGATTGACTCTGACAGAATTGAGTTTTACTTTATTCTGCTTCTTTTTGTTTTTTTTAAAAGGACCAAGTGAGAAATTCAACCTTTTACTTTGCAAAACCCGAACTTTATGAAATAATCTGAGAATGAAAGTTTATATCTCAAATATTCTATTTCACTTACAAGTTAACACCTTGTTTTTTTTTTGTTTGCATTTTATTGTTGGTTGTGTCACATTTCACAGGAGTAGATTCAAGAAATCAAAATCACAGAAAACTACATTGAAAAAAATTTAAATGTGCAGAATGAATTTATGACTGAATAATATGAATAAACTTAACAATAACCAATAATTGTGAATTATATTCTGAAAAATGTTTTTAAAATGACAATTTTATTTGACTGTTACAAAAGATCATACTTTTTTTTTCAAAATCTTTTATTCATATTATTTAGAAATTTATTCTGTCATAATTTATTATTCAATTAATAGTTTTCACAATTAAAATTGGTATTAACCTGTAATGAGTGCCAAATAATAACACTCGTCATTCACTCTCTTCAAATTCAGAAAACTGGGGAAGAAAAGAAAAGGAATTTGTGAGCCTTTGTGAAATTTTCATTGGACCAATGAAAATCTGGCCTTTATAGAAATTAGCCAGTCATCTAAGGAGAAAAAGAAAAGAAAGTAGCAAGTTTGATATAAAATGAATTGAAGAATTAAATTAATCAGAGAAGAGTGTCTGAAGTCATGTGAAAAGTTTTCTTTCAGTTCCTCATGGTCTGGGTTAAAGTTCTTGCCAGTGTAAAGTTATTCACCAAGTATATTATCAGCCTCTAACCAAGCTCACAGCATTTCAAAGAATTTTATCTCAACAACTCCAAAAAAGCTAAGTATTTCAAACTATTTCAAAGTATTTCATCTACTTTTGAATGTATGCAACCATTTAACCCTTCTGTGAACAATGAAGTCTCTTACCTTTGTCTTAATCATATTTTAATATTATTTTGTATCAGATCATTTAGTCTGTTGTATGAACATTTCCTCTTCATGACAATACATTAAAAATACAGACTTTAAGAATTCTGATTTATTTTCCTGCAACAAGCAACTAACACTACTTCAAGCATGTAAATTCATTAATAAATTCCTTATCTTTTGTTAAAATTACCCGTGTGTTTCCTTGTCATTATCATCTTTCATTAATCTTCAAGGCATTGGTAAATCAACTGTTCCTTCTAATCTCTAAGCTCTACACCACTATAAACCAAATGATGTTGGTAAACTTTTCAGGATGTACTAAAATTTAGTTTCAGCTTCATTAAAATGTCTAATAATTTGAGATGCAATGAGTTGTATTTAGGCAACAAAAATTCATCCAAACAAATTTTGTTAAATTCAACTGATAAGATCTATTTCTTTTTATTATATATTTCTAATTTATGAATGAGATTAGCATTAAAATGATAAATAAACTGTTCAAAGTTCAAGTTTTTCTTTTCTGTTTTGTTCAAGTATTTTCAATTATCTCAGTCATTATCAAGAATTGGGTGTTGTCAGTATGGCAAACACTATCTTTTAAAGAAATCCTAGAGATTTTAGATTACTAGCATTGGAATCAATTCAAAATGATATCATATATAATGGTTAAGCAAAAAAGCATGTCTTGAATATTTATATATAATGATATCTTTTGTATGGTATTAAATATATGGTTGGAATATTAAATCCTATGATTATTACAATGCATCATCTCCTGCATAGAAAGGTATTTCATTTAATGGGGGATAGTCCTTTTGTATTACAATGTTGGTGTGGTGTCGTAGTAGTAGTATTCCTAAGTCACTCACAATTGATACTGACAAAATCTTTCCCTCTCATGAATACTTCAGTTTATATAGCGTGTCTCTCATCAAGGTCCAGTATTAAGTAGAATTAATGGAGAATTAGATTGGGGGGGGTAGGGGTGGTGGTGAAGAATTATTTTCAACTCTACAACCCCTCTTCCCCAGAAATTGTCACATGCTTCTCGCTACTAATATTGCCATTTCCATGGCAAATGTTCTGACAAGCTACATTCATTAGTATCACCACCTTCATAACTTAACTGTTAAAACTCCCCATGCCATATACATTGGGACAGTTCATCACCATTCTGTCTGTATTCCATCAGTCAGCTTCTTCCTGAGAGCTGTTGCTTTGTCGAACAAACTCCCGAGAGGAAGTTTCCTCAATCACTATGATTGTTAAATCTAGAATCTAAACTATTATATTTCCTACATTTCCTCAGCATCTGCTCTTCTTATATCCTCCTCCTCTCACATATATACAACAACCTCATTCATTAACTCTCTAACTTGAACGGCTCTCGAGGCTTTTATTGGGTGAATTTTAGTAAAAAGATGAAATCTTTCCCATAATTACATTAGCATCTAACATCAAAAAGTTGTGATCTCCATATAGTCAGCCTTGAAAAGATACAATAATAAAAATATCATTGCATGACAGTCATTGGGAAAGGCATGAGTCCACTTTCCCATTCTATTTCAGTATGACAAAAATGTCTTGTTGACTAGTTGATGAAAAAGAGATTAGGTGAGTGAACACCTGGACAAAATATTCTTCATAGCTACCTTAATATGTAGGCAGTAGTAGTAGTAATAGTAGTAGTAAACACCTGTTATGTCCATTGTTAACTTTGATATGGTTAACCAATCACAATCCAAAATTGATTATTTAGTACATTTTACTTTTGTCCAAATGATTCCAATTCCTGTAACTTTCAGGAAAATGTATGATTATAATGAATAAAAAGAGGTGTTCATTTTATAAAGGAAATTTATCTATGATTGATGATTAAGGACCAAAATGTTTTTGACAATAGTTGTGGATATATGTAGTAGTAGCAACAGTAGGTACTTGCCACCACATCGTGACTTTACCTTATTGTAGTTGTAGACATCTGTTTATCTTGTGAAACAATGGTAGCACTTAATTTGGTAAAAATTCAGTCCTTTTGTGAGCAGCATCTGGACCTGTGTTGGGTTCTCACCATGTGGTGAGACTGGAGTGACATCTCCAGGGTGCTACTATAACCACATGACCCCTCATCTCGACCATAACAAGATCCAAAGGAATACAAGACATTACATTAAGGGCCGGCTTAGCTGCAGCATGTTACCAACTTTGATAGACAGCCAAGTTCCTGGTTCCATTCTGGATTTACTTCCATAGACTTTTCTGTGCTTGGATATAGCCATAAGGCAGCAGACATTTAAAAATCGGTTTTCCTTCTCTTAGATGGAGTTCCTGCATTGATATGCTCCATCTATATAAAAACAGCAGTCTAATGAACATATATTCTGAAATCAGTTCTAATGACCCATTCATTGGTTAATTTTATAGAGAACAATCTCTGATTGGTCATCACTTTGGTTTGATAGCAACTTGTGCCATTAAAATTGGGTTTAATAAAATTTAACAATTTGCTCAGGTAGTATTTTTTTTCAAGATATACTTTATATATTAATACCTTGGATGTATGTTGTGGTATAATGGATATTGGCTTGAAATTGGAGAGTAGATTTTGAATTCCAGTCAGGTTCATTACATTTTCTTGCACACAAATACCCTTGGGAAAGGTATGAATTCATCTCTTCTCCCCCCAGATGTGGGTTAAATAGCAGGACACACTGGGTTCTACAGCCTTGTTTGTTAACTAGTGTACCACAGAAAGAAACAGAAAAATCTCTGCCTAGGTAATCATTAATTGAAAGAGACATGATCATCCAATTGTGTGTCACATATAGCACTTAATTGACTGATCAGTACCTTTTATTTGAAAATTAGAGGCTGATTAATGAACAGTAAAAATCTTTGCACACATTCATGAAGATAAAATTCCTCTGGCTGTCTTTGAACTCGTAAATTAGTTTTGAAAAGGCATGCCACATTCAGTTTTTATTTTTAGGTGATCCTTTCAAAAACATAGTAGGGTAGGCCCAATAGTATACATAAGTTTGCTCAAACTGTTGTCATATTCTAAAATATTCTTTCTTCTATCCAGGGTAAAATGAAAATGGAATTTAACTCTTGGCACAGGATATATATATATATATATATATATATATATATATAATGTTTTTAATCAATTCACTCCAAGTACGGTGATAATGCCACTAAGATGCAAGGGGCTACTAGCCTCTACTCTTGTTCAAAAGAGTGTGAAACAAATGATAGAACCTATCTAAAAGTGTTGTTTTTTAACACTATGAAATAGCTACAAATGACCATATTTGGATCCACAATTATTCCTTCTCAAGAGCCTCTAGAATAATTTGAAACATAACCATTAACACCTATCCAATATACATTAGGATAATACAATAGTCCCTGCTACCCATACTGCACCATTGACAGCTTATATAAATAGTTGTCAAAACACAACGCACATTGTCTGAAGATTGTGTGTAAGCATGAAAGAGACTGTTGCCATCTATGTTGACCTCAATGTCCACTTTTTTATTTATATACCCTCTATCCCTGGTATTGAGCACTTTTACTCATAAATACAGCATACCTTAAAACTATATTTTTATCATATATATAATAATGGATTTTATTTATCAGTCTGACAGATATGCACTTGCCAAAGAGCACAGTTCTTTAATATGATTTCTCGAATATTCAGGCTGGTAGATGAAAATAAATATACTGTTTTATAAAGAAATGGAGGATCTACTCAAATATGGTTATCCACTAAAAATAACATTTAAAAGTGAGATATATACACATACACACACACTTTATGATCTGATACTTTTGAGGTATTAAAGTGGATATATGAATGTTGATCAATACAGTATACCTTAAGACTATATTTTTATCATATATATATATATATATATATATATATATATATATATATATATATATATATATATATATATAGTAATGGATTTTATTTATCAATCTGACATATACATTCATTAAAGAGCACATTTCTTTAATAGGATTTCTCAAGTATTCAGGCTGGTAGATGAAAATAAATATACTGTTTAATAAAGAAATAGAACATCTACTCAAACATGGGTATCCACTATAAAATATTTAAAAGTGTTTTTATATATATATATATATATATATATAAACAAACACACGCTTCATGATCTGATACTTTTGATGTATTAAAGTGGATATATGAATGTTGATTCCATATTGTCACTAAGTTTCAAATTAGACTGGATTTTGTTCTGCTATTCAAGTGAGGGAATTTTAATGGTATTGCTCTAACAGAAATCGCTTTATGATTTGCCATGTTGTATATGTTAGAAAAATGGAATCAGTGATGAGTTCAAATTCCAACCTAGTCTGTTGCATTCACTTTCTCACATATTTCTTTAGGCCAAGCATGCAGTCATCTCTCTTCAGCTGTCATTTAATCTTTACCACACAGGAGGAGAAAATTGACGCCATAGAATTCTCTCCCTTTGCTGCTCTAGACACATTATGTTGCCTTGAGATGGTTGCCATTTATTTCTGGTATTTTAAGCTAGAAATTGTCTACTACTGCTTTGGAACGAGGCTAAACTTCCATTTTATGATGCCATTTTAAATTCTTCTAGAATGGTGTAACATCGATTAAACCCATGTTAATTTTTTTACAATTTTTTTGCGAACAAAAATAATCACATCAACATCCAACAAGAAATAACCACATCAACATCTATTCGAGAGTTTTTCTTTGATTTAGACTCTGATGATGATTTTAAAGGCTTTACTCAGGTGGATATTGATTAAGTGGTCAAAGATGATAACCATGCATCACTACATGGAGGAAAACGTTAATGACCACTAGCAGCTACTACCATCTATGGCTGACTAATTTTATAGAAGCTACTGGTGACCATTGATATACCTAATAGTCTTTCAAAAGGCGAATTATTTCATTTATTTATAATCAATGAAATAACAACTTTGTCAACGAGACAAATAAATATGATAGGTAAAACAAAAACCAAACAAATGCTGGTGTCTTCTCATATGTAAACATGAGGAAGCATGTCACTTTTTTTATGAAATAAAAGCTTTCTTAGCCATTTTGCTTCTTATTGCATCCCAGAACTCCACGAGGAAGTAATAAAAGTTAAAGTATGTTAAATTGTTCATGTATTTGTTTTTTATTTTTTTGTTTTTATTTTGTGTTTCAATTTTTGTTTTTGTTTTCAACATAAAAGCATGCATGCAGAACGTAATACATAACATAATGCATTACATCAAAATATTACTCATCCATTCTTTTATTAGTATACGAAAAATAAAATCTATACGCACAATACAAAGAAAGTTATAACAATTTTAAAACAGTAGGTGTTTGTTTTTGCGCCCTCAAAAAAAATGCAGTGGCGGGGGAACAACTCTAGAAAGAATTTAGTGTGGGGTAAAGGTTAAATAGAAGAGTAGAAAAGGCTCTGTAGTCTTGAGTGGCAGCCAGTTTAGGAGAAGAACAACTCTGAATTCATCATAACTGTCAAAAGCAACAGGAAACCATTCCACTATCCTTCTCAAGATGTTCTGGTAATTCAGTTATTAAAACTAAAAGGAATCTGTGGGAAGCCATGATTGCCTCTATTTTATCTATATATATATATATATGTATATATATCAATAAACCTGTACCTATGTATAGTGTGTGTCACACTTGGTATCACAGATACCGAGCAAAAAATCAGTGACAGAGACAAAAAGAGAGTGATATAGTCAAGGATTGGAGGGGAGGGTCATTTTAGATAAAGGTAGTTGTTTGTAGTGACAGGTTAAATCAGGTTTCATGACCTAATATGTTGAGGACAAATGTGCCCTTGAACTGAAAGTGAATTTTGAAATTAAAATTTTTTATTTTTGTTTCTTAATCTCTGTTAATTTCTTACAGACTAAGGCAACCCAGATTGTGTGGAGAAATTCAAGAGAGAAAAAGAAAGAAAAAAAAAAACACAAAGGCATAGAGAGTAAAACATTAAAAGACAGTGTAACAATGTGTTGGTGGGGGGGTATGTTAAATCATGTTTTATGATTCAATTGATCTGTTGAGAACATTTCAATATTTTGACTATCTGGGAATGGTCATGTTTTAAAAAGTAAAGAGTGTAGCAGTAAAAAATATTAATAAATCTGTGTAATTTATATAGGTCCTGCTAGTTTAAATAAATATTCCTAAACAGGTTGCTAACTAAGATCAAAAAATTCAGTCTACCTTTAACCATTGCAATGTAGGGATACAGTGCTTTGCAAAAGTTTGGAAACCCTGTACAGCAACAGATTAAAAACGGTGTTTCAAGGATATGAGGACAGGTATAATTGTTGAGCCATGGTAAACTTCTGGCCTAGTCTATTAAATTTCACTTTTATACATTTTGGAAAGGCATGAACCTATCTATTTTCTTTCTAGTTATGGATTAAATATCATTGTAGACTGGGCTCTCTAGCCTTGGGTGGAATCTAGTCTAGGAGAGGGACTCTTCTGAATTCACATTTGTGGAAAAGGCAGCAGGGAAAAACTCCACTATCTTTGTCAAGATGTGTCAATTTGCAGATATTAAAAAAGATATGGAGGGACCTGATATTAAAGCAATGGTAACAAGCATACCAATAAATAGAAATTTGCTCATTATAAACTAGATTTGCTATAATTTGTGTACTTTTAATGTACAGTTGTACTATTTATAATTAAGCTCTTTGACCAAAAGGAAATTAAAAAAATATTTTTTTATATAACAGCTTCACAACCTTTGATACATGGATGTGTTATTTATTGAATAACAATTTTTTGCAAGAGTTTCTTTGTCTTGATTCAAAACAACTTTTTTTTTTTTTTTATAATTCTTATCTTTCATTATGTTGAAGCTTTAAAAAGAAATGAAATAAATAAATTTTAGAAATAGTTGAAGAATGTCTTCTTCTCACAAACAAATAATTCAGTACACAAAAAATAAATTATCAAATTCTTTGTCTCAGCCAAAATCAATTTTGATAATTATTTCGCTTTGGTGCCTTTTATTAGGTTGGTGCAAAAATAATATCGTTTTTTGACGTATTTTTTAACGTCAAAAAACGATATTATTTTTGCACCAACCTAATAACATCTTATCAAGTGATAATATTTTATTTTGACTAAACTATCTATATTCTCTACATTTTGACAAAAACTTAAATGATAAACTTAGATTTTTCATTCCTTTTCATGACAGAAATTGTTTATCTACATGAATTTTTTTTTGTCTTGGAAATACAAAGACTGTATGGAAGGTCATTTTGAATATCCAGAGAGCCAGTTGTATGGTAAATTTGCAACCAACCAGAGAACTAGACTGAAAATATATGAATGGACACTCTCTTATTTAGTTATACAGTGAGCTTGTGTACTATGTGACAATTGCATTCAAAATGAGTAGATAAGCAAGTCTTAGACAAATATGTTTGGTAAAGCATCTTATCACTCAGGTGTTTCACATCTCTACAATCTAGATTTGACTTTCTGAAACTTGGGTCTTTTCTCAAAATTAAAATAACAATAAGATTAAGACGGCAAATAACTGATGGCAGTCTCAAAAGATGACTTTGCAGATTTTTCTGAAAAGTAGAAGGGGTATTCTGTAAGGGTCCTAGATAGAAGACCCCATTGCCCTAGGTAGGCTAATTTTTGCTAACATTAAATAGCAGGATCATTTCTGGACAGATTTCCAAAATTCTTTTGGTCAATTATTGGATTCATTGTTTGATTTTTTTTTTTTTTTTTTTTTTAAGTGCAGTAGAATTAGTTAACATTTCACATAAAACATTGTAAGTTGATAAAGCCACTAAGATGCAAGGGGCTTACTGAGTGAAAGAAATTGAGGAAATGTTACTGAGGAGAAAGTAAAATAAAAAGGACACAATTCAAGGAGACCAAAGGTGGCAAATGACTGTATCTGATATAGTATATAAGAACCCCTCCCTTTCTTCCATTTCAACAAGGAATATAGACTCTTTGAAGTAGTAGGGCCTTGGATCCTTTCAAATTATTCTATCTCAGACCTCACTTATAATCGTGTCTTTTCCACTTAGTAAAATAATTCCATTTTGGGAACACCAACAGCTGCTTTATTACATTCTCCTTAATCTCATCCACTGTATTTCAAATTTGATTTTAGCTTTGAGAAAAAGCAAAAGGTCTGAGGAGACCAATCTGAACTGACATACCTCGGTGATGCAATATTTTACTTAAAAGAATCAGCTTTCAGTGTCAATATGACAGTGACGCAATACATTAGCTGCTCACAACTGACCGAATATCCCCACAGGAAAGTGTATGTACATGCATGTGCAGTAAGATCATCTCTGATTGGTTTCCAAGTTACATCAAAGTCGTTCAACTGCTTCTTGAGATATTCAAAATGGTTGGATACTTTTCAGACATATCACATTCCTTCAAAGTTGGCTATTATCATCATCATTTAGTAGTAAAAGAATGTTTGTGATGACCTTGGAGCTGAAATTGTTAAACATTACCTCCTCTCCTTCCATGGTAACAGGTTAGTGTTGAAGCTCATATAAAAGACCAAGATTTCAAATGCTGATTATCTAAGAAGACAGACAAGGCACAATAATCATGTAGAATTTTTCATCAGCTCAGAAAAATATCTACAAATAATTGTCAATTGACCTCTTTTTATACAGAATTTAATTGTTTTTTTTTTTTTTTTTTATTGGTGTATGTTGTCAATCCATATCTGTTTGGAAGAAAAAGTTACAGAGTAAAAGATAAAGGTAGGTATATTGGCCTCAAAATGGTAAAAAATGATCAAATTTGCATTTATATCAAATGAACCTCTTAAAATAGATGCAAACACATTAAGATATTTGTGGTTCTAAAATGGAAATATTTAAAATTACTGATGGTAATTCATAATGGTGGCTCTCAGATACTAAAATGTATAAATGATACTTAAAACAAAGAAAGCATTTTGAAATCAATATCAACTTGGGGAATATAATCACACCAATATAGCAGACACAGAAAGAGAACTACAGAAAATTCCTTGGTAAGGTACTAAAAGAAAGTGAGAAGAAAGGACTAACCATCAATTGTAAGATGACCAAAATGTGAACTATGAATTGGAGATGTCAGAATCAAACAAGTATGAAAATTTAAATATATGGGTTGTATTTTTAACAGAGGATGGAAAATATGATATTGAAATCCGAAAGCACATTGGAATAATGAAAGCTGCCTTCCAAAAGTTAAACAAGATATTAAGAAACAGGAAAATTTTATTAGAAACAAAGAAAAGTGTGTGCAACTGCTACATGATATCAATCCTCCTATATAACAGCGACTGTTGGGTAATTTCATCATAGATGAAGAAAAGACTTCAAGCAACAGGAATTTGGTTCTATAGAAATATGCCGAGCATGCCACAGACTGAATTTGTAAGTAACAAGGAAGTTTCAGGGGAAGTGGAAACAAAAGGCATTTACACTTACAGTCAAAAAGTGAAAATTTCAATTTCTAGAATAGATTATGAGGACAGAGAGCTTAGAGAATTTAACACTCAGACATATTGAAGGCAAGAGGGATAATGCAAAGCAGTGAATGACCTACTTAATGAGCTTGTGTAAATGGATGGCAGAACAGACACAAGGAGGGATAGCAAAAAGATATAACTTACTCAGAATTACAAAAGAGAGAAAGTTCTGTAGAACCATGATCAACCACATCCTGAAGGAACACAGTCCATAAAAGAAAATTATTAGCTCGATATCAGGATGATTTTTTTTTTTTAATAAACTGAAAGTTTATTTACTATTTATTTATTTTCACTAGGAGTAAATATGTTTGCCCATCATCCAGTTCACACCCCTCTCAGGTCTTTTGAACAGGAGTAGAGAGTTTATCCTTTGTTTCCTGTTTAGGATTCGGTTTCTTCTTCTTTCTAAAGTCTTCTCATGCTCTTTTACTCCCAGTAGCCCTTTATGTCTTAGTGGCATTATCACCTTGCTTGGGATGAAGTGATTTAAAAAAAAACTATTTATTTTACAACATTGTTACATTGAATCAATTGTTGGAATAAAAATATGCAGAACTTGTAATGTTTTTAAAAGTGGCTGAATGCAAAGATAAGATTCCATTGGTCATGTTTGCCCCTGAAAAAGAAAAGCATAACATGCTTTTCTTTCTTCCATTCTCCACATTTAGCTTTATGACAGAAGAAGCTAAGCTTAGAAAAGATCAAGAAAGAAGTTGTCAACATTTCTGTATTCCACTACGTTGACATTTTGTCATCATGGTATGTACACTTTGGGAACTAGTTCTATTAAATAACCTGACCACAAATTTGTTTATTTTTTTTATTTTTTTTTAGTTGCATTTTAATGGCATATCAACTCCTTATGAGTCATTTAATGCTAAAATTTCCTTTTCTTGGGAACTTGAGTAATTTTTTTCCTTTTTACAAAAATGTATTGCTGATAATTTTTTTTTTTTAAAATCTATACTTTCATTTTTTGACCCCAGTTTGGGGATTCACTATTTGCTCATAGCTGAGATCCTAACAGGTGCTACCACTCACTGTCAGAGTGGACCTAGGAACAACAGCAATTAAGAAGTGGTTCCATGCTCCTCAAAAACTCCTGATTGGAGGCCTTGCTGCCGGATGTAGTTTATGATCATACCCTAAACTCTTGTGTTAGGTAAGTGAAGCTGATTTTGGCTGTTAACATTTGGTAGGGAGGAAATAATTAAAATAGGTTAGAGATTGGTGTTTTTTTTTTGTTTTTGTTTTTTTTACTAAAAAAAAATTACCTAATACAAAGCTCAAAAATAACTCAAGGTAGAAGTTTCCATTTGAAATGTTAATGCAATATGTAGAAGAGAAGGCGATAGGAAATGGAGATATTGGAGATAAGTAGGACATATAATGACTGAACCTTGATTTGAAGAGGGCTGAAGTATTCAGGGAAGCAACCATGCAGGAGTCTTTATCTACAAAGTGGCAGTTCAAGGGGAAAAGGTTTGTTTGTTTATACTTATTTTGGAAGCACTTCGTTCTTGTTTTATTATTTCCTAACTAGAATTGACGCCTGATGAAATCAGGAATAGAAAAAATTTTTGTTGATGCCTACCAGTGAAAATATCAAAGAGATCCAATCTGAGAAATCTGGACCCAGACAGCAATAAAATTTCTTTCATTTGGATGTAGTTAATGACTGACTACAGAAGTAAAGATGAGAAAGCAGTCACAAGAAGATATGTCGCCATTGATTCATGCAGAACCTGCTTTTTGCTGAGGTTTCAAAAAAAAAAAAAAAATTTAACAATTCTTTAAAGAAAACTTGATTTATTTGGGAAAGTAGAACATTTATTGGGAACAGACAGCATATGGATAGAAAATGTTTGCAAGTATGCAAAAATACAAGATGTAAAACAAAGCTGCATCTTCTCACTGAATTTATTTAGCCTATATAGTTTGATCTTGAGAAAACTATAAGTTCTACCAGGATTTATTACTTGAGAGCAGAGTCTTAAAACATAAGATGTGCAAACGACACTTGTAGCCAGCAAAGAACAAAAACTGCAGGAACTTGGAGAGTTAAAGAAGGCAAAAAGAAAGGACTATCAGTAGTAAGAAGACAGAATGTATGGTTGTTAGCAAGATGATCAAACGAAAATGTAAGCTAAAAATTGAAAACTGAAAATGAAGCAGATAGAGAAATTTAAATATCTAAGAAGTGCTATAACTGATGATGGAAAATGTGACATTGAAATTCAAAGATACATTGAAATAGTGAAAGAAGTACTAAGAAACAGAAACATTTATAGTCACTTTCTTTTACTGCTTTTTTTTTTTATTTTTTTTAACCAGTATAAAAGATTTTCAGTGATGTATTATAGTCAACCTGAAAGAGTCCAATAAAGAGTTAGTGGGCAGACAACTGCAGATTTAGTATCTGTTATCTTTTCAAATAAATCCTTAATTACTCAGTTAAAAATAAAAGCAGAGATGAATGTAGATCTGGAGATTAGTCAAGGATATTTGAATTGCCTGCAATCTGTTATCAAATATTGGAAGATTTGTGATTGTGGTGAAATCAGGAAAATTCCAAGAAAGATGAAAGATTTCCTTTGTATTTTCAGTGCAGCCAAATCAAATAGGCTGCAAGAGATTGATACAGATCTGATAAATATATTGCTAGAAAGTAAAAACTTCTATAAAAAAAAAAAAGAAAAAAAGATTTGTTTTGTACTTTCAATGCAGCATACTCAGATATACTTTAAAAGGTGATAGCACTTTAAAACATAGAAGGATTATTTGGAAATGAACTGATAAATAATATTAATAAAAAAAAATAACCTACCTGAGCTGATGATACCTTTGTCCCCCCTCAAACTATTCATATTCCAACCTCACATGTCTCATTGTCCCTTCTGCTTTTTCGAAGCATACCATCATCTTTGAGAATCAACTTCAGGTCCCCTTTTCTCATTCTTAATATCATCCACAGTATTTCAACTGTGATTTTAACTTCAGGAAAAATTTGCAGAGAACTAAATTTATATTATGTGCCTGATGGGATGCTGATAGGCTTACATAATGTTTCTTGTTAAAAAAAACAAACCCAAAACAACTCTACATGAGATGTGAAGTTTCTTTACCATTGGTCAATATGAATGCGATGATAACTTTTTACAAAAACTCTGTGACATGTCATTGCTGACTAACTACACTAAGATGTATCCATACATGCATGTACCGTAAGGAACCCTGACATGTTGCCAATTTAGATGAAAACTGCACAACCAGTTTTTATGATATTCAAAATGGTTGTATACTTTCCAGGTAGCCATTGTGGTGGTGATATGATTCAAATTTTTTAGTTGTATAATAATATCACAATATTTTGTAAACTGTTGAATACAGGCTTTTTTTTTTTAAATAGTTGACCATTTTCATTTGCCATTGTTGTATACATAGCTCTACAAAGGAGTTTTGTTGAAACTATTACATAAGTATACAGGTAAAGAATTCTAGCAATTTAACAAATATTAAAATTCTGATATTATAAAATGATGTATACACAATAAATGAGGACTAAATGTTTAAACCTCTTAAACTATTATTTACACTATTTAAACTGTTGTCATCATCTTCATTGTCATATTCATGACGTTTCAGCCAATGTATGCTCTGGCCTTCTTCAGGTGATATACATTGGACTTTCAAACCTAACCCTTTATTTCATCCACTGGAGTAGATTGTTCTAGTTCCACATGCCATGCCTTTTATTTCCTTTTAGTAACTCAATTTTCCTAGATTTTTTTTTCACCTCTAATGTGGCCAGATATTGAACTTACTTGGATCAAGTCACTGGATTACTTCAACAAACCTGGAACATACAACAGCCAGAATGTTGTGAATGACAATAAAAATGAGGACAACAGTCTGAACAATGTAAATAGTATAAATAGTTACAATGCCTCATCTCAGAAATATAGACAGATAATGTTTATTAATATCTATAAACACAATGTTTGTTAAAATAAAGTTACTTTATGTTTGATTAACCATAGTGTTAACCACCTTAGTATTTAGATCACAGTTTGAGAGTCAAGGGAGGTAAACAGTTTCGACAATCTAATAAATAATAAAATTATGATTTTATAAAATGATGTATACAAAATAAATGAGGACGAAAATGTTTAAACCGCTTAAACTGTTTTAAAAGTGAGAATTTTATTAATATTATTTTATGGCATATGCAAATCGCTGAAATAAATACCTTCATTGCACAGTAAAATAAGGGAAAAGTACTCAGTCCAAGCAATACTGAGTATTATAGCTCATCTTTAATAAATGAGGATGTTTCATGTTTCTTTTGTGCTGTGCATTATTGCCTCTTAACATGGTCATTATTTCTAAAAATTGTCAAAAGATAGTCTCAATAGATATCCCTGATCACTATAATCTCATTATATATCCTACATATGCTCACAGTTTGTAACTATTTTCTTTTCTTAGATTCGTAGAATAATCTTATTCAGTAAGCCTTAGTCTTGCATGGCTCTTGGGGCTAATATAATAATTTTTTACAAAAAGTGAAAAATGTCATTGATAATTTTGGAAAGAGTTATTTTTATCTCTCCAAATGTTGTTGCTTTTGTTGCAGTTGATCCATTCTGTAGCCTTTTTCTACTGTTTTCTTTTCTTTTTTTTTTATGCCCCTATTCCTTCATGATGTAGGCAATTGTCATTCTCTACAGATTTTTTTTATTATCTGTGAATTACTATGCATTTTTGGAAAAGATAATGGTTTAGTTTCTGTTTGCCTTCTTCATGGTTTGGAATTCAGAGTTTCCTTCTCTTAGATTGGTTGCAACACCAGCTTAGAGAACACAGTTTTCCCTGCCATTTAACCCATAGCACAGAAGGCAAGAGATGGATTCATGCCTTTCTTAAGAGACTTTGTCCAAATTGAACATAACAGAATTTGAACTGAGTTTGCTATTCATGCTGATATCCATTGCCCAACATGCACCTCTGCTCTTCAGTTTTACAATCTATAACAAATAGGAGATAATATATTGACCAACTCAACCGATTCCAAGCAATATGAACCACACAATTCTATTCTGATAAAATATTCTTAAAAAAATATCCTATAGCATATATGACCCATGTAAATTTCAGTATGCTAGAATATAATAAATAAAGTTGTTCATACACTTTCATTTAGATTTACTTATTATAAATAAAGAATTAATCTGGGAATGTGCTTAGATAATAGGAAATAATGGTGTTGATTTTTGGTTTTAAGTGCCAAAATTCATATTGATTGGTCATAATTCATGTTGCTTCATGTCTCTGTTGTCTGATTTATTCTGAACATGAATGTATAGTAACCCCAGGGAATACAAATGCAAGATTGGTTTGTGTTTTCTATCAGGCTGTCTAATTTGTTTTAAAAAAATGCAAAGACTGATACCATAATATAAAAAATAATTCATATTTTCAAACAATTCAACATTTTTTTTTAATAAATACCCAATATTTATCTCATAATATTCTTCATTTTATTTTGAAATACACCCTAAGCAAAAGCCTGTCATGGAAGTTTGCATCACTTTTCTGAAAATGGCTGAAAGCTAAGTTTTTTAATTAAAGTTTTATTTTGTATGGTTACTCAATATTTATTACATGTATTATCAAAATATTTGTAATAACAACAATAACAGAGAAAGCCATTTTTGACATGTTAGTCCTATACTGACCAAATAGCGTACTGGTTCAAATCCTCTTGTCGTATTTCAAGTAGTCTGAACTTTTTTTAATCTAACTGAATCCTGATAAAATGGTTTAATAAAATAATTCTAACAATTATAGTCATCATTAATTGACTCATTTTAAATCGATGAGAATTGACACCACTTTTATCCTCTACACACACAAACACATGACTATCAGACAAGCAGTTCACATGGACAGGTTGTTAACATGTATGTCAAGGAAACTTTCAGCTCCTTTTCTGTTTTCAGGACATAATAGAAACATTTATCTTTTAGCACTCAACAAAATTTGAGGAAAGAAAATGAAGCACTTCTTGCATTTTTCTACCTAAATTATCTGGACACTCATTACACACATCTATAAGCAAAAAAAAAAAAAGCATGCAAGAAAGACTGTATACACTTTACCTATTCTTTATTTGATCCTTCTGTCAGATTTTGGTCCATATTTGATTGACATTTCACCCCAACCTCACAATTTTACTCAGTATTATTGTCTCCCATCTGTCCAACACCACATAACAATCAGATAATAATAAAATTCTTTTATTCTGACCAAAACCTGATAAAATGTTTTTCTTTTGTTTTAATCATTTCACTCCAAGCAAGGCATTAAAGCCACTAAAATGCAAATGGTTACTGAATGTGAAATAATGAGAAAACAAAAAACATTAAGGAACAAGAACAATAAAAAAAGCAGGTATTAAGAAGACAGAAGATAATAATTGACATTGCATGTAAATTTTTCATAGTCAAAGTTGATTGGGAAGCAAGAAGAGAGTTCCACAAGAAAGATATGTGGGAGAAGAAATTGTTAGTATAGATCTTATGGTTACATCTAGTCTATTCAGCTGTAAAATGATGAGACCTTATTGTCAATCTAGTACTGCACTTTCACATTTATATTATTTATTTGTATTCATTAATTCAGTATATATAAAAGATATGGTAGGTGTATAATAAATGGAACAGAAAACTTTTGAGTTTTTTTTTTTTAAATTAAGTTTGAAATTCAAAGTATATTAGTTCACATCATCCTGTTAAAAATATAAGAATTTTCAAAAATTTAGAGTATTATTTGAGTATACATTGATTTTCTTTTGAATTTCCATTGCATAAAATGATTAGATTTTTTTTCTATTTCTGTGAATTGTTCCCCAGAGTGGAATTGTTGTTATGTCTTAAAGTGTTTATAGCTTTACTATTTTTTAAAAATTTTGCCTTAGGCTTTCTTCAGACATTGTCTCATATTTGGAAAAAGTTTATTTTCATATTCATCTGAATAAATAACCTTTGTCTTGTCTGAGCACCCCCCCCCATTCACTGTTAGAAGCACACCAACCATTTTTATTTTGCTATCAACTTAGTTTTCTAGCTGAAATTTGACCAAATAAATGTTATTGTAGATGTTTATTAGTATCTATACACACAATGTTTGTTAAATTCAAGTTATTTTATATTTGATTAACTGTAGCAATTAAACTAAGCAATTAAATCACAGTTTGGGAATCAAGAGAGGTAAGCAGTTTTGATAATCTAACAAATATTAAAATTATGACATTATAACATGGTGTATATGAAATAAATGAGGCCTAAATGTTTAAACCTCTTAACCTGTTATTTACACTATTCAAATTGTTGTCATCATCTTCATTGTCATATTCATGATGTTTCAGCTGTTGTATGCTCCGGCCTTCTTCAGGTAATATACATTGGACTTTCAAACTGACCCCTTTATTTCATCCACTGGGATAGATTGTTCTAGTTCCACATGCCATGCCTTTTCTGGATATTTCAGTTTCAGTTATTTCCCTTTAGTAACTCAATTCTAGTTTTTTTCACCTCTCATGTGGCCAGATATTGAACTTACTTGGGTCAAGTCACTGGATTACTTCAACTAACACTTTTATCCAATGTGCCATGAAGAAGACTAGAGCATACAACAACCAGAATGTTGTGAATATGACAAAAATTAGGACAACGGTCTGAATAATGTAAATAGTTATAATGCCTCATCTCAGAAATATAGACAGATGATGTTTATTAATATCTATAAACACAATGTTTGTTAAATTAAAAGTTATTTTATGTTTGATTAACCATAGTGTTAACCACCTTAGTATTTAGATCACAGTTTGAGAGTCAAGGGAGGTAAACAGTTTTGACAATCTAACAAATAATAAAATTATGATTTTATAAAATGATGTATACAAAATAAATGAGGACTAAAATGTTTAAACTGCTTAAACTGTTTTAAAAGTGAGAATTTTAATATTATTTTATGGTATATGCAAATCACTGAAACAAATAACTTCATTGTACAGTAGAATAAAGGAAAAGTACTTGGTCCAAGCAATACTGAGTATTATAGCTCATCTTTAATAAATGAGGATGTTTCATATTTCTTTTGTACTGTGGATTATTGCCTGTTAACACTGTCATTATTAGTTTCATCATTTAATAAAGGATTCATAAAAGCTTTTGTTAATGAATGTCTTTCATTATTTGCTTGTAAAATTATTGCTAAATTATTCTTTACAATTAGAATCAAGTTGTAACTGATGCTCAGATACAAATGGAAAACTGAAAAGAAGAGCATTTCTTAAAAAATCTCTTCATACAAATAAACAGGCAATGGGAGAGTTACTATTGTGCTAGATGGGAAATCCCCATGGTTACTTGAACATGAATTTTGATTGGCTGCTGATTATAGAAGAAGTAATTAAAATGTATCAGGCAGGAATAATGGTTATTAAATACAGAAATGTAATTTTCTTTCTCACTTTCTGTTTTTTAATATATTAAATGCATGTGTTGAACCAGGGTGGGATTCAGGAGGTCTGGGAAAACTTTGCTCAGGTCAGTCAAATCAGAATAAAATTTTTTCTTTTCTTTTTTTTATAAGTTTGTCAATAAAACGACTCAAGAGCCAGTCAAGGAAGGTAGAAGGTTACTGAGATTTGTAGAATATTGGTTAGCTTGCCAGTGGTCTGATACACAAGTAGGCAAGTGTAACTGACTTGAGTCATTGTATGGAGAAATTTATGGGTGAATAAAGACCACTCATGCAAATGCATTGGGCAGGTCCATTCTAGCAAAATGGACCAATCTAACTGGTGTATTAGGCACTCTCCTATAAAATGAGGTAAAGTCAGCTGGCCCGCTCTACAAGGAAACAGAAGAAGGCAGCCATGTTGGCAGGTAAGTCACTTGACTTCAAGATTGTTGTAAGTGTATAAGGAAGGAGTAAGAAGTGCATATTACAAGGATATATAGGAGAGATATCAGTTGACCCTAGTCTTGAAGATTGCAATGGTCAGGGAAGCATCCTCTTGGGAGTCTGTTCCATAAAGTAACAGTTTTGGGGAAGAAGTTATTTCAGTGAAATTTACTTCTTACCAAATAAATATGAAGAGAATGAAGATTATTTGATGCCATGTGCATGACATAGCAGGTCTTAGCTGTGAAAGGTCATATCTGGTGGAACTAAGGAAAGCAGTGTTTCACATGTGTGATAAAGGTTGCCTGGTGGGAAATAATTCATCCCTCACAAGGCTGTGTAATCACTTTTGAACTCTGTCAAGGTTGGACAGTAAGGACTGCTGCACCAACCCAGATATGACAGCAACACCCCATTCCTGCTCTTATCTGAATCTTGTAAAGAGAGAGTATGGTAGTAGGGGGTCTGGTTTTTTCGGGAGAAATAAAAGAAACTGATCATTCTTCTAATGCCTTAAAAATAAAAATAAAAAATGTTCTCAAACAAAATGGATGATACAATTTTTTTTCCCATTTAACAGTGTGATGCCAGAATCAGACATTACTGAATGTATGTGTTTATTAAATTGATGAGAACGTAAAGATTTGTTGTCACATGAAAGATTGTTACCTCTGATATGTATACTTGATCCTCTCTTGTAGCATTTGGGTATGATTATTTTAATTTTAATTAGTATTGTCAATAGTTATTAGTAATTTTGGACTGCTATTTACTTTTATTTTTAATTTTTTTAGATGAAGTTTTGTCAACAATTATTACTAATTCATAAGGTTGATAAGCCATAAAAATCAAATTAATCAATAAATATTAAGGTTTTTAAAATTGTATTAATCTGCAAATTTCTTTGATCTGGTGCTCCTGCTATTCTTGATAAAATCTGTTCCTAAAAATCGTTTTTGTTTATGTTAGGATCTAAAACTGGACAGATATCTGTATTTCAAGAATTTTGCAAAGGTACAGTACCTTTTTAAAATTTCAAAAATAATAAGTATGTTGTACCAAATGAAGATCATTAAATTGAAGGAAATACTTTAATGATCATTTATATAATCTTTAATTATTATTTATAAATTAAATACAGTGTCAAAAAAAATTATAACAATTATAATTATCTTTATTTCACCCATTGAGAATCAACTCCACTTTTACCCTCTACACACACAAAAACTATTGGACAAGCAGTTGACACAGACTGGTCGATAACATGTGCATCAACAAAAATTTCATTGCCTTTTTTTCAGGTCATAATAGTAACATTTATCTTTCAGCACTCAACAATTCGAAGTAAGAAAACCCCAGACACTTCTTGTATTTTTCCAACTAAATTATCTGGACACTCATTACATATATTTTTGTGATGTCAACAAACACTTGTTGATACTTTTGTGATCACAGATACAACTATAGTATGCCGTTGAACAATACTGGTGTTAGATGCCTTCAAATATCACTTGAATAGTACTTGCTCGATAATACTCGCTGCACAAGTAACCCATATAGTGATCCAAATAGAGAAATAGTATAGTGAATAGAGTAGAGAATAGTGGCCCGAATAGCAATAGAGGATAGAGTAGGTATAGAGATCAATCTAGACATCATGCAACTTCCTATATATGCATTTCCTCTCTGGTCACATGGTCTACTTAATTCAATAATGTGATCGTCTGTGTTTGTTTATTGGTGATCCGTGTTTAAACTCAAGTGTTGGCAGTGACACTTTATTCCTATATAACACACATCTATAAAAAAACACATGAGAAAGACTGTATACACTTATTCTTTATACTGCCCTTCTGTCTGATTCTGATCCATATTGGATCTACATTTGACTCCAAGCTCACAATTTTACTCAGTATTACTGTCTCTTGTGTCTCCAATACTATATGCAACCAGATAATAAATAATACTTGTTTTGTTGTTTCCACGTCTTGCTGTTTCTCATTTTTGCATATATTTTTGTATATATAGATATTAGGGAGTTTATAATCATCTATTTAGAGTTATAACACCCCTACAACTTTTATCTTTGTTTTTTTTTATTGAATGAAGCAGTGTAATCACTATTATTAATTTTTAACTTGTATTTACTTTCATTGACACTCTCACCACCAACTTACCTTTTAGTTTTGATCCTATTTGTCAGTAGAAGAAAAAGTACAAGATGTGAACTACAAACTGGAGATGTCAAAATCAAACAGTACAAATGTTTACATATCTGGGAAGTGTTTTAACAGAAGATGGAAAATGTGGCATTAAGATGCCTTTTAAAAACTAAGCAAAGTATTAAGAAACAGGAAAAAAAAATGTTTATAAACAAAGTAAAAAGTTCTGAACTGCTATATAATATCATTCCTTCAGTGAAAGCTGAAAATTCCTAACAGATGACGAGAAGAGACCACAGAAATGTGGTTCTACAGAATGATGCTGAGTATGCCATAGATTGAGGATGTAAGCAATGAAGAAAATGGAAACAAAAAGGATATTTATACTTAGAATCAGAAAGAGGCAGTTGTAATTTCTGGGACATAATGAGGAAAGAAGGCTTTGAACATTTAACACTCACAGGACATATCAAAAGCAAAAAGAATAGGTGGGGATAGCAGGTCACCTACTTAATGAGCATGGTAAAAGGATAAACATTACTAAGAGTTACAAAGTATAAGAAGGTGTGGAGAACCATGATTGCCCACGTTCGCACACAGAAGAAGAGAAGATGTCTACTCACTGTAGATTGATGTCTGAAATAAAAAGTGTGACAAAAAGCAACAAAAAATTAATAGGAAATTTGAAAATGATTAATAATTTTGGCAATGTTTTTTTTTTTTTTCCACTTGACCCCAGATTGTAAAATATCTATATATTTTATAATATATTTTATAATTATATTATTTATTGCTAGATGACATTGCAAGGATGATTTTATTCATATTTTGTGTAAATTAAAATGGTGGTATGTAATCATGAAGCTGAGTCGACTTAAACCTAGAGGCTCAGGAAAAAGCACAAAAGCTTGAGGGCTAAATACAGTTTGAGTGTACATGAGTATTTTGTGTGCTATTTTAGTACAGGGTAGTGTAATAACAGGTAACTAAAAATATAATACAAGATGACTATTTCTTCTATGTGCCATGTCTTTTCACAACATGAGCAGTCATGGCTCATCACAATTTCCTGTTCTTTGTAGCACTTAGTACAACTATATCTCGTAATTCCTGTTCTGCCAACCATCTACATAAACTGTTTAGGTAGGTCATACACTGTTTTCCTCTATCCCACTTCAGTATTTCCTGTGAGTGCCAAATTTTCCAATCCCTTTTCCTCACTATGTGCCTGAGAAATTTCAACTATCTTTCTAATGCTATGTATAAGTGTCCTTTTTGCTTCCATTTTTTTTATCATTGTTCAGTCCATGGTATTCTCAGCATCCTTCTGTAGGTCCACATTTCTGTTGTCTCAAGTCTCTTGACTGCCATCCATACAGAAATATTACATAAAAATTCATAAAGTTCACTACTTTTTTCATTGTTTCTAATGATTATTTTTTTGTTTATTAATATTTTACTTAGCTTTTGGAAAGCATTTTTCACTATGCCAATGTGTCTTCAGATTTCACTGCTACATTTTTCATCCTCTATTAAAACACTTTTTAGATAGTTAAATTTTTGTACTTGTTTAATTTTCATATCTGTAATTTGTAATTCACATTTTGGGCTGTTCCTTTTACTGACAACTATACATTCTGGCTTCTTACAATTGATGTTTAGTCCTTTCTTCTCTCTTTCCTTAACCACCTTCTCTAGGAGTTCCTGTAGATTCCTTTTGGTATTTGCTATCAACACTGTGTCATCTGTATATCTTATATTGTTAAGATTGTGACAACCAATCATGTATCTTGTAGATCTAATTCCCTCAGGATTGCCTCACTATACAGGTTAAATAAGTCTGGTGAGAAGACGCATCCTTGTCTTATTCCCATTTTCTATTTTAGTTAAAAAAAAAAAAAAAAGCAATAAGAAAAAACTGTTAATTATAAGAAGGAATTAATTGTGGTAAAGAAAAAGAACAGCTGAAGATGCAGCTAATGCATTAGTGACGTCAAAATTAAGCAAATGCAGAAATTCAACAATATGAGAAAGGTAAAATAACAGACAATGAAATGTATGGGTTACTTTTCAGAAATGGAGAAAGGTATTTTTCTTTTTATGTGCTATGTCCTGAAAGGACATAGACAATCATGGCTCTCCAACTCTTTCTATCCCTTGCAGCTCTCAACAAATTCCTTCCCTCTGCTACCTCCTTCAGACCACATGCTGTCGTCTACTTGCTTAAGCCTGCTAGGTATGTCATGCATCATTTTCCATTGTCTCTCTTTCCCCTCTATTCAACCTGTGAATATCAGATTTTCCAAGCCCTCCTTCCTCATTATGTGTACCAGAAACGTCAGCTACCTCTTCCTGATGTTAAGTATAAGCCTCCTCCTTGTTTGTATCCTCTCTAAGACTTTATCGTTGCTCACACGCTTGGTCCATGATATCCTTAGAATCTTTCTGTTGAACCACATCGCCATTGCCTTGAGTCTCTTCTTCATCTTTGAGGAAATCATCCAACATTCACTGCCGTAAAGGAGGACAGATGTCACATAACAGCTCAGTATTCCTTTCTTTGTTACCAAAGAAATCCTCCTGTTTCACAATACTCTGCCCAGCTTTTGGAATGCATACTTGGCCATCCCAATATGTCTACGGATCTCAGTGTCTGCTTGATTCTATTGTTCCTGACCTGCAAATACCATTTCAGGCTCATCCTTTTACTGATCATCATGCATTGTGTCTTGTAGTTTAGGCTTAGTACCTTCTTAGGTACTAAAGAATCAGAAAGTAAGTTGAGAAATGAAGAACACACTATGTAATGCCTACTTTCCTTTATGACAGGGATATTTTGTTACAAACAAAGGAATGACGTAAAGTGACAGAAATTCTCTGAATATTGAGAATACCATAGAGCACACTCACAAACAGATGATATCAATATCTGTCTATATTTTTGAGATGAGGTATTATGTATGCTATTTACATTATTCGGACTATTGTCCTCATCTTTGTCGCCATGTTTATCACAACATTTTGGCCATTGTATGCTCCGGCCTTCTTCAGGTGGTTGGAATGTCAAACTGAACCCTTTATTTCGCTCACTGGGGTAGACTGTTCTAGTTCCACATGCCATGTCTAATGGATGTCAGTTATCAGTTATCTCCTGTTAATTCCCCTCTCCAAGTTCACCACCACCATAACCGGGTATTGAACTCACACTCTTTGGGTCCTGTCACTGGATCTAACTAATGCCTTTATCCACAGTGCCATGTGTCCTTGGAGAACTTTGGAGAATAAAAACTGAGAAGAATATATACATAAAGGAAAATTATATAAAGATTATAATTTATTATATAAATAATAAATAATAATATTAATTTTAAATACTAATAAAATATTAATATAAGTTAATTGATACAGTAAAAGACTGAACATTGTAAAAAGGGGTGATCTTCGGCTAATCATTGGCATCACTGGAGCTGAATATAAAAACAACTTGCAGAGCAGCATCAACCACAGGAATCTCATTGAATAAATATGCACTTATTTAAAATTTATTAATTATTCACATACTTAAAAATGGTTTATTATTAGTTATTTTACTGGTGTACATAAATATTTTATAGAATTTACTTGTTAAATACAAGTTTATTTTTATTAAATTAGTTTTACTTCAAAATAAAGCATATACAATTCCTAAACTTATCTATTAGTAAAAAGTAAAATAAGCTTTTTTTTTATCGAATGGTGACGGGGGTCCACCAAAAAAATAATTAAGAGTAAAAGTAGCCCATGGGTGAAAAAAGGTTGAGAACTACTGCATTATAGTAAATGAAAGTTTTGACATATTTGTTTAATAGCTTCAACAAATTTCTATATAGACTTTTAGTATTTGCTGTGTTTATGTAATCATTAGGAGTGAAAGTTTTGATGTCTTTGTTTAATAAATAATATTTTAATAGATACTTTCACTATTTGCTGTGTCTACTCTTTATGTGATCATTAACGTGAATGAAAGATTTGATACATTTGTTTTATTAAGTTCTGATGCAAATCTTAATGTGTACTGTAATATGACAATTTACAGCAACTGTCAGTTTACTAAATAATGGTCATTATGGGTGAGGAATCTAACCTTGCTCAAAGTTTCATTTATATGCACAAACAGATGTTAATAAGAAACACTATAGTGATATCATTATTGCAACACATTTATTTTGTCTTTGGGTCAGATCTAATTTCTACATTTGATTATTTTTAAGCAAATAATTTGAAAGCTTTGTGTCTTCGGAGAGAAGAAGCAAACAGGTCTCATCCTCAAAGGTCTTTATTCATTTTTAGACTGACAAAAATATTATTATTTGCATACAATAAGCATCTTACGAATAAACTTCATGAGTCAATTTGTAGGAAATATTTTCCTTCAAGGGACTTTCTTATCATTTAAAAGAATAGTTTCCTTAAATATCCCCCTCCCCACCAAAAAACAATTTACTGAACAAATGTGATAAAAATACTGTACGTGATGTGATGTTGGTGTTTGGTTTGTTAAAGATCAGATTATGAGGAAATAACATACGTACTTGACTATAGTGCAAATTTTTATGATCAGTTTTTACAGCAAAACAATTGGAGGTCCCACTATACACAGGTAATTTTTTTTGAAAAGGTTAAAAATAATGCATTTTCAGTGACCAGTTACACTATACACAGGTAAATTTCTTTCTGCAGCAGTTAAAATTCATGTAAAAAAAATTTGGGGTTTGTATTATACATGAAGTCAGCTTATAAACAAGTATATACGATAAATAAATATACAATAAATAAGATTAAAATACTGTACATGCTATAATATTAGTGTTATAGTATATCTTACATAAGAGCAACATTTAAAGATAGCAATCTTCAGTTGGCAACACAAGAGAAGATCAGGCTTTAGACTAAATTAATAAAACTGACTGAATAATCAATTTGTGAGAAACAAGCTTATAGATTCTTTAATAGTTTTTGAGAATGCTGCAATCAAAACAAATGTGGGAATAATTTACTGTTTATCAGAAAATCAAGAAAGAAAACTAATTAAGCTGAAGAAATTAATGGATAACAGACAGTCTTATTCAAATGATTTATACTTACAATGCTCAATCAATCCAATCAGCAACCATAGTGGGTTTCACTTGTCATCATTTCCAATTTAAGTTGTAATATGAGATGATATGACTACAATTTAAAACTTGACACAAAAACACAGTGTGGGAATCTTTGAGTTATCTAATCATTACTGGGAGCAGACAGATGACAAGTTCACCAATTCAAAATGAGATTGTTGTAACGGTTTACAGATAAGACCAAAGAGGTGCATATTATGTGGATCTGTAGGACCCTCAACTTGAAGAGATTGTAGTGATCAGGGAAGCATCTTCTCAGGAGTTTTTGCCACAATGTAACAGTTCTGGGAAAGAAGCTGTCTGAGCGGAACTTAAAATTTACCAATGGAATATGAATTGTGTGAGAATGATTTGACTTGGTGTACATGGCATGGCAGGTTGTATCTGTGAAGGTCTGAACTGGTGAAACCAAGGAATGTAGTTTGCCTGAATATCTGTGATGGAAATAGCACTAGAGTAGCAAGTGACAAGCAGTGTTTTGTAGTGATAGAAAAATAAAAAGTTCACTATTGCTTACATTACTGACCCTTCTTTGGATTTTGCAGAGAATCTCAAGATATATAGCTAGAGAACCAGGCCAGATATGGCAGAAATATTCAAAGCACAGATGAATGGTAGATTTTGAAATATATAAAATGGATTCTGTCAAGAAAAATTATCTTCCACAACATTGGAAACCAATTTTCCTTACAGCTGATCTAACAATTGATTCAATATAATTGCTTCTCTTAATGTCAGTTGGAAGTCTGAGACTTGAGGTGTAATGAGTCACTCTCCTGGAAGTTAGCATCAGTCATACTGATGGAAGGCAAAATAGTTATCTAAGATAGCATTTTTATTTTGGAAGTGTTAAACTTTACAAGCCATTTCTTACCCCAGTTAACAACTGATTGGAAGTCATTTTTGAAATCAGCTGCCAGTTTTACTTTATTTGGACATATCTGACTTACTATTAAGACAGGCATAAATAGTCATCAGTATAAACACGAAGCTGGAAACTAATCACGCTGGGAAGGCCATCAATGAAAATAGTATAATTTTGTCAAAATTTTCTGAGAATTTACCATGTAACACCTAACCCCAATACACCATCATGCATCTTGCCAGTGGAAATAATATCTGTTAGAAAAGTAAAATCTGTGTTCGACAACTTATTGCCAAGTCTAAAAACATGAATGGATAATAAAAACGACACCAAAAGTTTCAAGGTTAGCGATAAAGTGTTCTTTAGAGCATATAAGGATGGCAAAGAATCATATGAAGACAGCATAATATTAGCAGGAATTGGGAGGTTGATTTATTAGGTTGGTACTAACGTCAAAAAACGATATTATTTTTGCACCAACCTAATACATGGTGAAAGGGAAAAAATTTGAACATAAAAGCCATCATAATCAGCTGAAAAAAAGGTTCATTGATGAAAAACGTGAAACATTGAAAGAACTAATAAAAATACTATGTTTTTGATGTGCCAGCACCACAACAAGTTGTGAAACCTACAAGGACAATTTCTAGAAAAAAAGAAAGCATACTTGTGATTGTATCCCTGTAATAATCATTAAGAAGTGTGCTCTCAAACTGCCTCCTGTTTTCTCTAACCTGTATAATAAATGCCTCACTGCCTCCTGAAAGCCATCATCAGTTGTTCCAGTTTTGAAGAACTGGTGAATCATCTGACTCTTCCAACTCTCAGGCTGTTAGCCTTCTACCTCTTTTTGGGAAACTCCTAAAGGCTCTAATCAATGCAGAATCCATTCATCAACTCACATCACAGTGCTTTTTCTCAGACAGCCAATATGGCTTTCGTTTCTCTACTTCAACTGCTGATGTACTGACAATTGCGGCTTTTCAAGCTCATTTTCTCAGCTGACATGAAGTGAAAAGACTATATTGAATCCATTGCTAGATCAGCTTGCTAAGAAAGTTGGTTCACTATGTTGGGTGAGACAATTTTTCTCTCAATAATCTATCTTACATATCTGTAAGTCTGCCATTCGTCCATGCTTAGAATATTGCTGCTACATATGGTCCAGTGTCCCTGCTATTTACCTTGTGCTCCTGGATAAAATCCAAAGAAGAATCTGCAATATTATTGGTCCTGATTTGGCAGTTCAGCTTCAGTCACTTTCCCACCACTGTAAGGTTGCCTTTCTATGTCTGTTCTACAAATACTTTCATGGTAATTGTTCAAATGAGCTCTTCACCATGGTACCTAGAATTTTTTAAATTTAAGTGCAGCACTAGACTGGTGTCGAGATCTCATCAATTTACAGTTGAGTTGGTTAGATGTATCTGTAAGTTCTATGCTAACAGTTTATTCTCTCATACTTCTTGCTTGCGGAACTCCCTGCTGGCTTTACTGCCAACTTTAATCTGCAAAAATTCAAACGCAGTATCAATCACTATCTACTGCCCACCTGATTACTATCTTCTCTTTCTGCCCACACCCTGTAACACTTTGTGTTTTAGTGGCATTATTGCCTTGCTTGGGATGATTCTGATTAAAAAAAAAATGTGTAAATATATATATATATATATGTACATACACATTTATACATACATACACACATACATGCTTATATATTTATATTATATTATATATATATATAAATAATTAATATAAAATATTAATTACATGATAAAACAAATAAAATCCTCATTTACTCTCTGTTTATTGAATTATGTCACTTAGTCTCCTCATAATTTAGCTGACTTCATAATTTATCAAGACTTTTCAGTTTGTCTGGTGAATATTTATGAAAGTTTGTTAGAATTAAGTTTTTGAATAACTAACAACATTTTTACTCTTGTTTATAGATACTTGTTGCAAAATAAAATTATCATATTTGTCTTGCTAAAGTCCATCAGAGGATGAAACGTGTTGGCTAAGATAAGTTTTCCTTTATATATATATATATATTAGGTTGTTGCAAAAATAATGATGTAATAATGTCGTTTTTTGACGTATTTTTAACGTCAAAAAACGACATTATTTTTGCACCGACCTTGTATATATATATATATAACCAACCTTATATATATATATATATATATTTATATATAACCAACCTTATATATATATATATATATATATATATATATATATATATATATATATAATTATTTATTTTTAAAGAAAAAAAAAAAAATTTATAACATAAATATGTTATAAAATCACTACAAAAATAGCCATTTTGTTTCAACACCTTCGGTGTCTTATCAAGTGATGACGTTGAATGTAAAATAAATGGTTTTAAAAGTTTCAAATTAATTAATATTCTACGCAAGGGGAAAACGTTGTTACAAAGGCTAGATGGACCAATAAGAACACAAGTACAGGAAAATTCAAACAGCTCGATAACGAAGTCATGTTATAATATCTATTCAGATGTTTAGTATTAAAAAATAATTTATTCCAACGAATAATTACTAAATTATATGATAAAATTTAATATTAAAATTTAAAACTGCTAATTAGCATATATATATAACCAACCTTATATATATATATATATATATATATAACCAACCTTATATATATATATATATATATATAACCAACCTTATATATATATATATATATATATATATATATATATATATATATATATATATATATATATATAACCAACCTTATATATATATATATATATATATATAACCAACCTTATATATATATATATATATATATATATATATAACCAACCTTATATATATATATATATATATATATATAACCAACCTTATATATATATATATATATATATATATATATATATATATATATAACCAACCTTATATATATATATATATATATATATATATATATATATAAAATTATTAAAGCAAAAAAGTTTAAATATTTTTATATTATTTGTTTGCTGTTACTTTCTATTTTTTAATATAGTCTTTTATTTACAAAGACTACTTGTATTAATAGTGCTATCCTCTAAAAATATACTAGTTAACTGTTTTTTTCTAACAAAAAACAATCTTTTGTTATATATATATATATATATATATATATATATATATATATATATGTGTGTGTATGTGTGTTCAAAGTACAGTACTTAATCTCTTGCAGCCTTTGTCTTTGAAGTTCAAAATCTTTATTCCTGAAAATATATCATCTAATACTTTTTTTTTGTATTCGAATGAGAACACCAAGAGAGAACAGCACCAAAAGTAAATATTGAAACGAAGAAGGAGTCTCTCTTCTACATTGTCAGACATAGAATGTAAAGTTCATATATTGGACAAGTGCTCTGCGATACTGCATCACACACTGGCCAAGAGTAACTGACAAAGATGGTAGTTGAATAAAATGTAATGTTTACTATGAAAGATTCAAGTCTTATATTATTTAGCTAGCATATCCATTCCATTACATATATTGAGCAGAAGTCTCTTGTATTGTCTGGTTTGAAAGACCAGCTTGTCATATTAATGGCAGCACAATAATAATATATTAACCTGAATTTTCCTCATAACCTATGAATATCAACACTAGATTTTGTGTGTAAATTTGAGTAAAAATGGGGGGTGCTGGATGTGAATTTTAGTGAAAATGGGGGGTGTTGGATGTGAATTTTAGTGAAAATGGGGTGGTGGATGTAAACTTGTGAAGTAAATAGATGGATCAGAGTTTGTTTTTGATGAGAACAAAAAGTTAATACAGACAAGAAGTTTTCTGACTAAATATTTGACACAAAATTTGAAGCCTGACTGTGTGATAGATTAGAATAATCTTGTAAGAGTTTTTGAATATTGTCCAGCTTGTCTTTGCTTGTGAGGCTATTCCCTTTAAGAATAGTTTATAAAAAAAAATGATTTTATTTTGGCAAAATTATGACTGAATATAAAATGCACATTCATTAGTTTATTTTTCATTTTTCCTTTGGGAAAAGCACAGCAGAAGGCAGACACTTGATTACTGAAGCTGTTAGCTTGTTACATTAGGTGCAAGTATGTTTTGGAAAGGGTTAGAAAAAAATTTAAGAAAAAGTATATTTTCATTTCAAGGATGAAAAAAACATTCTCAGAGCTTAGAACTTAAAAGCTGATATATTGGACATGTTTTTAAAGGGAAAAGCAGCATAAATGCCAGATAAATTTGCTAACAGACTTAGAAATGGTCAACATGATTGAATGATACATTGGATGAGGTCAGATGATTGTGCTGCATGACAGTTTCTATCATGTTGGAAATGACAGTTGTCATATTAGTGCATTGTCACATTGATCCAAGGGACAGAACTCTGTATTTCCCTTGATATGTGCTTCCAGTTTATCAGTTTCAAGTTTTGAGCTCTTCTAGAGTATTTTTGGTTTTTAAGCTTTTTAATTTTACAAACCCTTTATGAAGCATGCTTGCACCTACTGCATCATAGCCATGAGCTTTATTAATCAATTCTCTAGCTTCTTCTAAACCTTTTTCCAGCTGTATAGAAATAAAAAGTGTTTTTTGTCTTATTTATTTAGCAGAGAACCCAAAATAGATTTCTCTTTGTATTCTTCACTGAAATGGGGTGGGGAACATACATGTTTAACTCTATTTTATTTAGATATTTATTTATTCATGTATGAAGACATACATTTTTATCACTTGTGTCAGAATCTGAGATATTTCAACAGAAATTTCCACTTCATTATTCTTCTTTATGTGATGTGTCCCCTCATGATGTAGGTGGTCATGGCTCTCCACAACTTCCTGTCCTGCTCTTAATAAATTTTCTTTTTCTGTTATTTCGCCTAAACCTTGATACACCATTCATTTACTCAAGCTCACTAAGTATGTTATGCGTTGTTTTCCACTGTCCCTCTTGCTTTCGATCTTTCCTGTGAGTATCAGATTTTACATGCCCTCTTTCCTCACTATGTGCCCTAGGAATTTCAACTGTTTCTGATGTTGAGTATAAGTTTCTTTTTTGTTTTTATTTTCTCTAAAACTTTGTTGTTGCTCACATATTCAGTCTGTGGTATCCTCAGCATCCTTCTGTAGAACCACATTTCTGTTACTTCAAGTCCCTTTTGCACTCACTATCATACAGGAAGACAGATATTATGTAACAATTTAGTACTCTTTTCCTTTTTTCTAGTGAAGTTTTTCTATTTCTTATTACTCTGCTTAGCTTTTGGAATACATCTTTGGCTATCCCAATATGACTTCAAAAATCAGTATCTCTCTTTCTGTCCTCTGTTAAAACACTTCCTAGATATATAAATATTTGTGCTTGTTTGATTTTGGTATCTCTGATTTTCAATTTGTTCTTTTACTTCATCCTTTTGTTAACAACCATGCATTCTGTCTTCTTACGGTTGATCGTTAATCATTTTTTACCAATGCTTATTAGTCATCTTTTACAAAATGTGACTCATTTCCAATTGAAAGCCTCTCGAATCACTTTCGAGCAGTACAGTCACTCAATTCATCTTCACCCAACATGACATATTCTCTTGACTAGATTGTTCTGTTGGGGTTTAATTGAAGGAAAACTGTGTCAAAATTTTAAATTCTGTCATTATTTTCCCTAACAGGAAATTGTGGAGAGCCGTCATTGACAATGTTCTGAAGAGATGCAGCACATAGAAGTAACTTTAGCCAAACAGAAATGGTAGAAGGTGATATTATAATAGTAGTGTAAGTAATCTTCCTTCAGCTAACCAACAATTACAAATGCCTGACTTTTATCGACAAAAAATAAGAAGTTGAAGAGAGCCATGACCAACCATATCCTGAAAGAAGATGACACATAAAAGGTGTTTTATCCAAGTGTTTAATCATTGTCATCAGTCTCTAGACTACTTCAATCATCAGTTGGACCTGAAGGTAGAAGAAACAGACAACCTCCTCCAGGCTGATCTGTTGGCGTTGGCTTTCAAAAGTTTTGTCATGTCCATCTGCTCTTTGATGTTATTTAATCAGCTCTTGTGTCTGCTTGTGTTGGCCTTCAACAGTGCCTTGCATGACAGTCTTGTAGAAGCCATGTGACATGACCAAAACATGCCATTTTTTTAATGCTTAATACTGGTGTGGAGTGATTGACCTTGCTCCATACATAGTAATTGGTTTTGTGGCGGCGCTTTCTCAATCATTTGTTTCCGAATGCCTTGATCCTTTATTCTGTCTCATACAGTAGTGTCCAAGTCTTGTGCCTATAGAAGAGAATGGAGATGACCCATGATTTGAAGAACTAGAACATAGCCTGGAAGCTGATGTTGCTCTTTCATATCCTTTCCAGTATGTCTTTTGTTACTGTAGTGGTCTGTGTATAGATTTCTGCATTGCAGGTGCCTTCTTTTGACAGGGTTGCTTCCAAGTATTTGAAGCTGGACACACTCTCTACTAGTTAGTTATCCATAGTGACACTAGCACTTGTAATATTCAATGTTACTTTGGATTTCTCTGTGTTAAATTCCATTTTATATGTGCCATCTCTTTTAATGAGTTTGTTTAATATAAGTATGCAATTATCAGTCAGGTAATTTCAATGTCTGACAAAATAAATCTCTGTTCAATATGTCTTCCTTTATTTATAACATCAACAAGAGATAAGCTTATTCAGTTCATTTTCAGAGGATTTTATTTCCACTTGAACATCAGTTTTTCTTCCCTCAGGAGGACTTTAATCATCAACTTTGTCTGGCATAAAATATTGAATTGTTAGCCTAATGGTTACCAGTTTACTCTTCTAACCACTAAACTATCATACAAAACAGAAGCTATCATGAACATTCATTTGAAAAATGCTCTAACAAAAAGACGTATCTTAATAATAAAAAAAAAAGAAGATATATATTGTGAATGAACAAATAAATATAGCTTGGTAGGTAGAAAGGTAAGTAGGTGGGTACACAGGTAGACAATTTTTTGTGCTCTTCAAACACTTTGGAAAAATATATGAGTACTATATATATATATATATATATATATATATATAATATGAGTACTATAAAGGACAGGAATGGTGACAGCTGAAATGAGGTTTGGGGATAATGACAATATGTGGCCTTTTTTTTCTGTTTTTTCTTTTTTTTTTTTTTTTTTGTCTGGGACATTGATGAATCAAAGATAATTTTATTTCAAATAGCAGAACTGTGTGTGAGAGCAATAATTACAAAAGGGGAAAGTGTTATTCATTCTTATTCATTCGTTCGTTCTTAGAAAGAGAATTGTAAGGAAGTAATTATGTTTCTATTTGTGGAGAAGGAAAAAGATTTGCCATAACCAAAATTAATAAAAACAAAATAAAAGAAACATAAATAATGAATAATAAACAAACAATGCAAGGATGAAACAATGTTCCTAACTTCCCCGACCACCAAAATAATAAAAAAAAATTATATGGAAAATGAAAGAAAAAAATATGTAATATTAAAATATATATATTAAAATATATATATTAAAATATATATATATATGTGTGTGTGTGTGTGTGTGCGTGCAAAAGTTTCCAGTGCCTTTTTTCTTTGAAAACTAAACAGAACCTTTTTTTTTCCTTTTAATAAAAGAACAGGAAAATTTTTCACATGGCTACGATATTTATGGATATCAGTATGGAAAATGAAATTGGCAATCGGAGTTCAAATCCCAACCTAGCCTGTTGCATTCACTTTCACACTGATATCCTTTAAATAACATGAATCCCTTTCTCTCTCTAACTATGGATTCATTAGCAGGGTAGACCGGTCCTTTCACAATGGATGACAACCAGTAAAAGAAGAAAAAACTGTAAATTCTAAGTAGTGGAAAAAACAACAGGAAACCACTCCACTATCTTTCCCAAGTAGGCATAACATTTAACAGATAAGAAATAAAAGGAATCTGTGGAGACCCATAATTGCTGATATACTGTAGCACTTAAAATAAATACACACACACACACACACATTTTTATATATACATACATACATACATATATATATATATATATATATATATATATATATATATATAAGTAGATGGATTTATATATATATATATATATATATATATAATAAGTAAATGGATTTATTTCCATCTACCATCCTGAATATTCAAGAAATCTTGTCAGAAAAATGTGTCCTCCTGTATACCATAGGGAAAACTGTCATTTGTTAGATCTGACATGCCTTGACCTCTTGGCCACATTGGACCTCCTGATCAAACAATGCCAGAATAGTGCCTTTGAACACATATTTTCTGATTTTCAAAATATACGTATCTGGTTCTGTTTCATATCCTAACATAAACAAAGACAATTTTTTAGAAAATCTGACATATCTTTAATTTATTTGTTTAAATATTATTTTTAATGGATACTTATATTTGAGTAGAAGCAGTGTTCTTATTATTAAACAGTATATTTATTTATTTACATTTACAAGCCTGCAGTTAAGTTTTTAAATTCTTATAATTTTCTTCTTTTCTGGACATAAATTACGTAGAAATTGTCTGAGTGTTCTGTATATCTGAATGTTTTCAACCATTATCTTTAAGCCCCTATCTAAGATTATTTTATTTTTATAATGGCTAAAATGTATAGGCAAAAGCACTTAGATGTACAGAACATTCAGACAATTTCTACATAATTTATGTCGAGAAAAAAAGAAAATTATTAGAACACAAGAAAAATGAAATAAAAAAATTTAATTGCAGTACCTTGTCAGTCATTTTTAATGAAACTTGTATGAAAGAAGGATTGCTACCCTAATATTTCAATTTTATATATATATATATATATATATATATATATATATATATATATATATACACACACACACACACACACACACAGTGCAACATGTAAATTGTCAGCCATTTTAATTTTGCACATGCATGTTGTTTGTTTTTGATTTTGTTGATTGCACAGTATAGTAGAATCAGTTTGGCACCATCTATGTGAAAAAGAGCACCATGACACAATACACTCCACCAGAAATCTGAGTACAGTGCAGTGGATTCAGAAAGAGTTGAATGAGTCTAATGGTGATTCCGAAGGTACAGCAGCTCAGAAATCTCACTTTGATCATTCTGATAGGAAAGGAACTCTTGAATTTGTTGGTGAGGGCCTAAGACTCAACACAGAGGCCTACATCAAGTGCCTTGAGGAGGTAGTGCTGCCCTGGGTCAAGAGGGTGGCTGCTTGAAAGCCTTATGTCTGGCAATAGGACTTTGCACTATACCACACAAGCAAAAGACTCCAGTCATGGCTGTCAGACAATTTCTGCAATCACATCACCCCTTACATCTGGCCTCCTCAGTATCCAGACTGCAAACCCCTTGATTATTATGTGTGGGGTGAGAGAACAACAAAACTCCTTGTAAAACTGAAGATGAACTAAAGACGATTATGGCAAAATTCAGCAAATTGAACAATGAGATTGTCCAGAAAAGTTGCAGGAGATTCTGAAGTCGTCTGGAGACTGTGGTTGAAGCCAATGGCAATTTATTGAATAAATTTACTCTTTAGTATTTCAGAATATTTTTGTGTAATTTTGGTAAATATATCTGTTAAAATGTGATGTCAGTGTCATTTTCATCCTTGCATAATTTAGATGACAATTTATTCATCGCACCCTATATATATATATATATATATATATATATACACACACACACGTTTCATTAAATAATACAGACAAGTGTTGTCTATTTGTTTTATGTAAATTCTTTTCATAACGTCTGATAAGCTTAATAACATTATCATTAAATGAAGAAAGAAAATCTCAATATTGATCCATATTTTTTAATCCAACCTAAGCTTTCGGCTTACATAAGCCATTATCAAAGATGTCATTTACTGTACAGCATATTAAGCAATATACGGACAAGAAAGTGATGATAGTCTGTGATTGTTTACATGGATGGTTTCCTAGCAATGATAAACACATGCATATAAGATGCTAGAAGCGAAAATTGCACCGAAGCTCATGACGTCACACATGACCACGCGAGAGTGAATTTGAGAAGTATTAAGTATACGAAGTCGTTGGTATAAATCAATGGCTTCTGTTACCAATTGTAGACATTTAAGGATATTTGTAGAGATTCCATAGTTGATTTTGGTTTGGTTTCAATTGTTTGATGTATATTGCTTCAAGGATTTTTAGTTTTTGTCTATGTTGAAGTATAATTGTGTTTTCGACAAGGATTTTACGGAATTGTGCATGCAGCCAGGCATGTTGTTTTAAATACCTAAAAATGTTAGTTTTCATTCAAATGTAGTGTCAAGAGTCGTGAAAGCGAGTTTGTGGTGTGACCAACATAAATATTATCTAATTCTTTGGGGATACAATCTCCCAAGGGGAACTTGAATTTATAAACTATGTTGGTTTTTTGCAAATCGCTAACCGGGGGAGAAGAATCATTGCAAAGAATTAAGTTGGATATACTAGATTTAGTTTAGTATATGATTAATTTAATTTTTTGCTAGAATGTGTTGTTGATATATTAGTATTTACTAAATTTTTAGTATATTTTCATCTTGTTTATAATTATTATGCATTTGATTACGATATAGGAGATTAATATGTTTGAGATAAGTAGAAGCAGTATTATGTACTATTTGCTTAGTATTGAGATTTCTAAGAAAGCATCTTTTTTGTTCACCAACTATAGTTTGGAAAGCTATTATTAATAAGTGCTTGTTTTATATTCTTTAGTTCACTGTAAAAAAATCTGTTTTGTGGATGAATTAGTTTCTGCACAATGTATTAGATTCTTTATAATTGCTATTTTGTAGTAATATGGACATTCACTCTTGTAGTTAAGTGTACATGAATTTATGCTGGTAGGTTTTTTGTATGGCGAAATAGTAAATTTGTTATTTGTGTTTATCAATATGTCAAGGAAGGGGATTTTATTATTAGTATTGAGTTCATATGTGAATTTAAGGACAAAATTATTTTGGAAATGTTTTTGAAGTTGAAGTATTTCATCTGTATTTTTAACTAACATAAGAATATCATCAACGTATCTTAGGTAGATGGATGGTTTTTTTAAAATCTGTAAATTTTCAAGGTTCGACATGTAGAAATTGCTAAATGTCGGACCCAGTACTGAACTAATGGAGACACCATCCCGTTGTATATATATATTGTTATTATGATCGAAGAAAGGGACTTCAGTAGTACAAGCTAATAGTAGTTTCCGTAATATATTAGGATTAATTTTAAGTCGGGGTAAAGATGAGTTACTGTATATATTTCTTATAATAATGTCAATAGTTTCACTAACAGGGACATTGGTAAATAAGTTTTCAACATCAAGTGAAGCCATTATTTCATTGTCGGGCTTTTCTCTTTTTAGGATTTGGATTACTTCTAATGTTGACTTAACACTATATTTACTAGGAAGGTAGGGAGTAATAAGTTGGTTAATGTATTTTGTTAGATGATATACAGGAGTTGGAATTTGTGATATGACAGAACGGAGAGGATAGTTAGGTTTATGTGTTTTTATAGTGCCATATCTGTAATGGTGGTAAGAAACAATAAAAATATTTAACTTCTTGGAGATGTGTATAAAATTATTTCAGGTTGGCTATTATAGTGAGGGTGTCTATCATATGAGGAAATCTGTTAGCCTCAGAGACTGGTTTGAAGAAGCTTCTATAGTCATTCCTAGTGATTATTCTGAATGACTGAACACTGCTTTTCACTTGTATTGATTAAAGAAAATGACTCAGACCAAGTCCAGACAAAATACTAGTAAAATAGTCTTTAGTAATGTTTCAGTTGGATGGAAAATGTCTGTAATTCTTGTCAATTATTTTATTATCTGTTCGAATGTTCTGTGTTGATATTGTGTCTTTTTAAATTGCTTTTCTCATTTGATTTTCAATTTTTGAAAAAGAACAATTGTAATGTGATCAACTGCCTGAATTTACTGCATCAGTTGAAATATAATTATTAGAATGAATGAATGTTTTAATATATTCATTTTATAAATAATTCAAATACATTTATATAAAAAATATTTTTCAGTACATCTTTGTGCTTTTACTATTTACTGTGTCACTCTATATGCAATCATCAGAATGTGTAAAAACTTTGATGTATTTGTTTAATAAATAATTTTAATGCATTCTTATAGTAAAATAATTCCAATGAATTTCTATATATGCTTTCAGTATTTGCTATGCCGTTCTCTTTGTAATCGTTAGAATGACTAAAACTTTTGACCAACCTCTTTTGTAAATCCTACCCATGATATTTGATATAAACAGCTCATTTTTTTATTTTTATAAAGAATCTAACTAGAACGAATGATGAAAATCAGTCTTATTTGTTTTGATAGTAAACATCAATTGAATGCCTTCTTGTCAAGGAATGGTTAACTAGTTGGTCATTGCAGACCATTACATTAGGACTATAGTGATATGAATCCACACAGAGAGCTCATCACTTGCAGCCTTGTACCATATTGAAATAAACTAAATAAATCTGATTATATGCAGCTTAATCAAAACAAAAAAAATCCTTGTATTATTATTCATTTTGATTGAATGATAATTTCCTTCATCTAAATAGATTTTCTTTTTTCTGCTTTGTATCAATTGCCATTCACTTGAATACAATAATAATATTTTTCGTATGAAATGAATTATTATATTTGTGTGGACAATATATGACATTTTTTTTTATTTTCTAGCAGACATGACGTCAATGAACAGAATCAATGAAATAAACTCCAATCCTTTTGCCAACTTGGTGCTTATTTAAAAAAAAAAAAAAAAAAATACTTATATGAAGCATACAAGTCGGATAGCAGGAATTTGTTGGGATGTGAAAATATAAGAAAAGAAAGGAAGATGGGAAATGCATTTTTCTCTTTAAGAAGGAAAATACATCTTAGTTGATTTTTATAGCGAGAGAATTAAGAAACAGGAAAAAATTATTTACTTATGACACATCAAAATGTATGACAAAATCCTGAAGTAATGAGTGGCACAATATTTAATAACATAGAAAATGGAATTGGTACAGGGAGTTCAAATTCCAGCTGAGGTAGTTTATATCCACTTTCTATTCATACTCTTGAATCCATTTTGTTTACCCCCAGTTATGGGTAAAATAACAGGACTGAGTTGTTAGAGCAACCAATCTAAGAAAAGAAAAACTTTGAATTCCAGCTGGTTGGTGTAAAGCAAACAACTTTACCTCATAAAACCCTGTTACTGAATCTGCAGCAGTATCATCTTACCTGGTGTCATTGTGACCCTCTGCTTAAGGTGGAGTCTACAGGCTTCAAAAAGAAGAATTACAAAATCCTAATTACTTGATACATTGAGTAATCAAAAGAAATATTCTGAAATTGCTCAGTTTCTAAAAGATTTTTGTTTTCTCTTAGAGAATGTCTCCCACGCAAAATTGACTAGTAAAGATACTGCTTAACTTCTATCTTTATATCAAGGAACATGTGTGAAAGTCTTTTTAATTTACAAAGGGACATTTAAACACACTGAATTTAGCAGCCAATGTTTAAGGAATAAAGTGGCAATACTGAATTTTATTATTATTACTTTTTTTTATTAGAAAACTTAACACTATCAAATGCTAATCTGTTTACAGCAAAAAGTTTAAGTGTGACAAGAGGGAGAAAGAAATGATTTTTAAAAAGGTATTTAGACTGTTATAAAATAAGACATATCTCGGCTGTTTTGCAGGCAAATAAACTAACATACTCAAGAGCGAGAGCTGGATGTGAACTGGACAAGGCCCCATCACAAAATGACTATTATCGTCGTCCACGCATAAGCCCGACGCACGAGTTCCGGTTGAAAAATAAAATAATATTTTAAAGTGTTTCTATTTTTCGACCAATAAAAATGCTTCCCTCCGAATTATACTCGCATCATTTTACGAGCCTGTTAAGCCATAAAAAATGCCATAAAAGGGGTCACACAGAGAAGTACAACAGCAGTCAACAGGAGGCAAGGGAAGAGATCGGTCCCTGTCGGTCTGAGCAGTCAGCAGCAGTAGCGCCATGCCAACCAGCAAGAACTACTATGAGAGATCAACCCAGGTTGGCAGCCGGCTTATGAACTATACCACAAGGTAGCTGTCCCCAAACCACACATTCCTATTGAAATAAATTGCATAAATCTATTTCTGCTGTTGTCGTATTTCTTTCTTGCAACCATACGTTTTTCTATAACACTGGTGTCAAGCATACAGCAAGAGAAATATGGACGACTACACGAGCTTCACCTGAGCCGAACTATTTACTCTCATCAAGGAACAGAAAACACTACTATTCAACTTGAAAATGGGACCAACACAGACTTCCGAAGCAACAATACGAGAAATTCAAGCCGACATAAATGACATGCTGACTGCCCTAAAATCAACTACTTCAACACCTCCCACTGCTCAAACAAATGGCGATTACAGCTTAATGATGTGCCAACAAACTATACATGATATATTGAAGCTAGAGAGAACTTTTCATCCTGGACACGACGTGAACTGATTCATCACGGCTCTAAACAAAGCATACACAATCCACGTCACGACAGAACTCAGCACCTATCCCAGCCTGGAATGCGAATTTGTCAAGTCTGCTAAAGATTTACTGGGCCAAAGTATCTTTCAGCAGATGGTTGACTCAAAAAAACACATATCCACCTTCGAACGACTGAAGGAATACTTATTAGCAGCCCATGGAAGCCAGATGACTAACTTCAGTCAAGCCTGGGATCTGGAACAGCGGGATGGCGAAAAATTAACAGACTTCGCGGGTCGACTCGAAAACATCCTTAGAGAGGCAGCCGTTCACATAAAAAACAAATACAAAAAAGACAAAAATACAGACTTAACAGTCGATGGACTTATTTCCATCATCGGCGCTATGCTAATGAGCGAAAAGGTGAAAATTTGGAACTCAAATCTTTACCCACATCTTGTCAAGACAATGGACAACCAGTATTCAGCCATTGGCATAGCCTCCGAAGCTCAAAGATACCTTGATCGCAGTGTAAAATCCAACGACACGACTTTGCATGATACTGTGTATTTCACACAGAAACCACAGTGGTCAAACCAAAGAAACATGCCACTCCGACCCAGCAGGCAACCAAACCCACAGCAGATGGGCCTCACTAACTCTCCCAAACATGGCCACCGATCTGACATGCAGAAACCATCAGCACACACCATGAATCAGCGTGTGCAAGAACTACCTCAGAGGTTGACCCTGCCTTCATGGACGCAACTGCCTATATCGCCACCCTCCTCGCACTCGGGCACAGGGCCATATTGCTGCAACGAATGATAATATACAAGCCATAAATGATGTGGAACAGGATTTTCGCTTTGGGCAGGACAAGATATGATGCCTTGTTCGCCGCGCCCTTATGTCAGCCATCACACCTTCAACTTTCAAGGACTCGCTCACCATTCACCGCTCGTCCAGTCTACCTTCAACTTCAGGGCCATCACCTTCTCTGGCATCACAATGCTAGACTCTGGATGCTCCACCTGCATCTTACCAATATCTCAGTTACCCAGAGAAGCCAAGAAACAAATGACCCGCTCTGACATCATAGTAAAAGGAATCAACGGCAGCACCACCGCCCTTGGTGAACTGACTAGCGACATCACCATCGGCAGTCAAGACTCACCCACATTCAAAAAGGTTAACGTTTGCTAACTACCCAAACCACACCAATCCTGATTGGCCAAAATATCCTATGTCACAACACGCACGATTCCTGTCTAATCGACAACCAAAATGCGACTATAGAATTCAGACGCACACTTTCCTCTGGATACACAACACACACAGCGGCAGTCATATCACCATCATTGTTAACCAACAATCCAGCATATGGCGCACAAGCTGACGTCATCCAAAACCAGCCTACTATGGAACTACAGCCCAACATCCAGACACTGGATCAAAAGCTAACCTGGCTAAAGCATAGCACGGGGCTCTGACATTATCGGCACCGAAAGCAGCAGCAAAGGCACATTCATCCGACCCATCCACATACCAACTAACGGCCAGTCTCGCAGCCAGAAACAACACCCGATCACCCAAGCTTTGTTTGCAGACGTTGATACTGAAATTAAGCGCATGGCCGATGAAGGTATCATTGAAAACTGCAGAGACCCCAAAGGCTTCAATAGCCCTGTATTTGCCGTACCCAAGAAAAACAGATCAATTTGCATTGTCGCTAACTTTAAAAGAACTCTCAACAAGGTCTTAGTCGATCTTGATCCTTACCCAATGCCAAGGATCGACCACTTGTTCAACAAAATCGGCAAAGGAAATAAATATTTCACTTCCCTCAATCTATTCAGTGGCTACTGGCAAATTGAGATCGACAAGCGAGACCGATACAAAACTGCATTTATATGGAAGGACCAATGCTATCAATACACATGCCTGGACTTCGGCCTTACATCTGCCGGACAAATCTTCTCTCGTGACATAGCAGAAGCCCTAGCCACTGTCACATCCCGTGACAACATTTCTTCCTATGTCGACGACAACCTGGTCCACACTAGGACATTTAGGGAGTACATACTCTCCCTCGAACAATTTTTTACTGCCCTCCGAAAATTCGGACTCAAGCTGAATCCCGATAAATGTTCCTTCCTCGCATCAGAGGCAAAATTCCTCGGACACATAGTAAACAGTGAAGGATTCAAGGCTGATCCAGAATACGTTCGTGCCATCAGGGAAATGAAACCTCCAACATCAAAAAAGAAATTACAAAGCCTTATCGGCCGTTTAGTGTGGATCAGACAATTCCTAGAGACACATCTTCATGAACAAATCAGGTCAGATACATTTTCAAAACTTATGGGTCCCATACACAAACTCAACAAGGTTAATAAACCGTTTGTCTGGACGCAAAATGCCGACAGAGCCTTCAAAAAAATCAAGGACCGTCTCTCTTCGCCACCCGTCATCTCGTTTCCAGATTTCTCCAAACTTTTCACACTCACCACCAACACCAGTGACGTCGCATGTGGAGCAATCCTAATGCAAGAAGCCGACAATGGGGAAAAAAGATAACATAGTGGTCGCTTCCCATAAATTCAACTCCACAGAACAGAACTGGTCCACGACGGAACGAGAGGCATATGCAATAAAGTGGGCAATATTGAAATTTGATTATTTCCTTCACAACCGCCCCTTCGTCATCTTCACCGACCACAGATCACTTACATATCTGGACCAACGAGAGTTCAATAATGCCAAAATACGAGGATGGCAAGAAGAAATTTCATGTTATAAATTCGTCTTAGAATATGTCGAAGGCGAATTAGAGGTATGGGCTGATAGGCTCAGCAGAGGTTGCAGACATAAGAAAACGAAAGCCCCCAATGACCCTACACTGGCAGGCAGGACATTTGAGGTAAGCGGTTCAGACCTCCGCATATACATCCCATCTTGGTGCCTCACCGAGTTTAACAGTTTACAGCTCATTCCCAAAACTCACACGCCACAAAACGCCCGCACCCACAAGCGCGTCACCAACGCATTCTTTGCCTATCACTCTACCACCACCATCCCCACTGAGAGAATCTGCAACCACCTCGGCATCGCAAATGAACAACAGAAGGACGACGCCCTGGCAAAGATCATCAGCGCCCTCCAGTCACTCACTCCAAGTGAACCTCATATCGATCCTGACAACCACCAAGCTACGCTTTTCAAAAAACATTTGCACCAATTTTTTCTAGAACCAGGCACCTCCGTTTTGATGATAAGAAACAGTAAACACTCTCCGAGATTGGTTGTACCATACAAACTACGATCCAGATACTTCTACCAGGCACACGAGGGCAATAACCACTCAGGTATTACCCGTATGCGAGAACTCCTTTCCAGCTACTGGTGGGAATTCAAAAACCGCGACATCAAGGCCTATGTCGATTCTTGCGACACGTGTGCTAAGTGCAAGGGCAACTACGGTAGACATACCCACTAGCCCATTGGCCACTGCAAACGAGGAAAGAGACCATTCAATCTCATCTTTATAGACTTTGTCACAGTGCCCAACTCAAAGGGAAAACGCTACATCCTAACCATCTTGGATAGCTTCAGCTGACACTTTACAGCCATACCATGCGCGAGAGACCATGCTATCGCCGCCGCCCACGGATTGTACCATTTCTTCCTTTGACACAGAGAGATTCCATGCATAGTATCATCTGATCGAGGCACACACTTCACTGGAGAAGTCTATTGACAATTCTGTAACCAGATGTCAATCACACAAGAACTTCACTGTCCTTGGTGCACGAGAGACAACATTGCACAATGAAGAATGCACTTTATATGTTATGCAAAGACAGGAACTGTAAATGGACAGACGTTCTAGAATCTGTCATTTCATCCATGAATGTCATGACCAACAGTGCCACCGGTGTCTCCCCGCACTATGCCATTACTGGCCGTCACCCCAACATCGGCCTACCTACACTACACAGAAAAGAAATCGCAAGTGACAATCCTGGAGCATATGGAATGCAAATTAATGCCCTGCTAAAGCAGGTTCACCACCACGTCACCCTGGCCAACGATGAAGCTGACCACAAACTTGAGACTAACTTAAATCGCCTCACATACAAGGACCCAATACAAGTAGGCGACAACGTTTTACTTCACTGGCCATACTCAACTGTTACCCAATCCTCTCAGCTGCCCTGGATAGGAAATTACACCATTATAAAAATGAACAATATGATGTGTTAGGTGCAAAACGATAATGGTGATACAATCTGGATTCACCATGCACATATCCGATGACTGGCTCCACGTCCAGCACATCTATCTAATACAATCCCTCTGCCTCCACCATGTAACACTCACCAGGATCATTCTCCTCCACATCCCTCTGTGACACATAATTCAGCAAATAACTCCATACCAAAACAAATGCCAATAAGAAGAACACGAGGACAACTTCCCACACACTTCAGAGACTTTATCATGAATTAATCACCCAAATATACACGAATAACACTCACTGTAAATCAGACCGAGATCTGGGGGAGCCTTGTTATAAAATAAAGTAAGACATATCTTATTATTATTACTTTTTTTTTATTAGAAAACTTAACACTATCAAATGCTAATCTGTTTACAGCAAAAAGTTTATGTGTGACAAATGGTCACATAAATTACTAAGAGGGAAAAAGAAATAATTTTTAAAAAGGTATTTAGACTGTTATAAAATAAGACATATCTCTGCTGATTTGCAGGCAAATAAGCTAACATTCTTAAGAGCGAGAGCTGGATGTGAACGGGACAAGGCCCCGTCACAAAATGACCATTATCGTCATCCACGCATAAGCCCGACGCACGAGTTGCGGTTGAAAAATAAAGTAATATTTTAAAGTGTTTCTATTTTTCGACCAATAAAAATGCTTCCCTCCGAATTATACTCACGTCGTTTTTCGAGCCTGTTAAGCCATAAAAAATGCCATAAAAGGGGTCACACGGGGAAGTACAACAGGAGGCCAGGGAAGAGATCGATCACGGTCGATCTGAGCAGTCAGCAGCAGTAGTGTCATGCCAACCAGCGAGAACTACTATGAGAGATCAACCCAGGTCGGTAGCCGGCTTATAAACTATACCACAAGGTAGCTGTCCCAAAACCACACGTTCCTATTGAAATAAATCGTGTAAATCTATTTCTGCTGTTGTCGTATTTCTTTCTTGCAACCATATGCTTGTCTATAACAAGACTATACATCATTCATCCCACAATTCCACTGATGTAAGAAAATCTATTTGGAAAGAATTCAGCCATTTTGAATATATTAAGAATGTTTTACATGTAGTCAATCAGATGCTGCATTTCTGTGCATCTGTGAACAAACATTGCCTTGTAGGATTACTCAGTAGACAGTATGATGGTACTAAGGGGAGCTCGTGCTATGTATCATTGGTCACATTAATGTCTAAGATTTTATGGCAGGACATCATAGGACTCAGGTTTGTCAGCTCCACAATAATCCAGATTTAGTCTCTCTTGAATATTTTGCTGTTGAAAGGAAGGAAATTTCAGCCTGAAGACAAAATTGTGATGTGGCAATTGAAGAATACAATCGTAGGAGAGGACTTTATAAACTATTTTGAAAAATAGGAGAGAAATTGGAAAAAAGCTTGCGAGTATATTGAAATGAACTAAAATACCATTATTTTTACATGCACACATTGTGTCAAAAAACTCTTAATGACATTTTGTGCAAGGGTAGATGATGAGCCAATGATTAAATTTGAGGTAAATCCACAAAGTCTTGTAAGACAAGATAATTTCTCATTTTTATATTTCTTCTGTGAGGTTGAAATAAAGTGTATATAAATATTTTCAGATGGATGTAATTCTTCATACGAAATGTTCAATTTGTATGGATTACTCCACATTGTCAGAACATCCACTGGAACTCTCTATTTTGTGTCTTGCTTTCTTATCAACTTTGATCTTTTAAAATCTAAATACAGCATCAATAGTCATCTTTCAACTCCTCGAATCCTGTTCTTTTATTCTCAAAGTTTTTTCTCAGATTCTTTCACTCTCAGTAACCCTTTGCATTGTATTCTTGGGGAAGTCAGCAATTTCTTTCTTGTGGTCACTTTCCTTAAATTTTTGCTACCATCTCATATAAAGTTGATGATTGCTTAATGATAAAATTGATTTTTTCCTATTTTAATGGATTTGTGATGAGCATAATCAGTAGAGAGATGAGTGTTCTGAGTTCAAATTCCAGCCAAGTTAATTTTTCACACAAATACCCTTGAGGAAGTTAGGAATACATGTCTTCTCTCCTACTTAGGGATTAAATAGCAAGACAGACTGTATTCTGTAGCATTAGTTGGCAACCAGTCTAGAGATTGTGAGTTGATAGAAATACACAGCAACCTGAGATATTCCTATTGCCAAACTCTGCATTTTATTTGCAAAACTACAATTAACTGTTATTGCATCAGAACATGTACAAATCAGTGCTTTACTCTTCAAAGCATTGCTGTAGTTGATTAAATTTTAATTAATATCATTCTGACTACAATTAGACAATATAAATTATTCAAAGAGGATTTGAGGGTAATGTTAAAATTATCTTATGACAACTTAAATATTGAGTAGAAGATTGCTCTATAAAATGTGGTGTTCAGAGGCTTGACACTAACTGAGTAGATTGAAGTGTTGGTTCATGAATTTGGTGGCAGTGTTGTGAGTTCAATCCCTGGGCTGGCTAATGCACAATCACACTCAGTGAAGACTGGACTAGCAATAACTGAGAAGGGCTAAAAAAGAATATGATATTCCTAGACAAGGACAGTGGAATGGGAACAACTTTACCCCCATAGGTTAAATAAAGGGTTCAGTTTGAAATTCCCTGAAAGATAACTGGATTGACCTCAAGAAAGCAGGAAGGCAAAACAGCCAAAACATTGTAATAACAACAAAAAAAAAAAAATAAAAAGCAAAACAAAATGAGGACACGAGCCTGAATGTAAAAGAGTGTAAATAATAACGCCTCATCACAGAAGTTCAGACAAAAAACATAATGTAATATTGAACTTCTCTTGTATAATTTATTGGCTCATATATATTGATATGTCCCAAAAAGGGATATATTTGAACGAAGTAGCTAAGTGGTTTTGGCTACTATAACCAAGTAGAATACGGTAGCAGTAATCGACTGGTACGTGTTGTAGTCGCAGGTAAGAAGTATAGATCAATGGCGTAGTCCAATGGGCGTCGTTATAGACTTAGCACTCAGACTAAGGCTCTTTGACTCTCCTACACATCCATCAGTATTTATGACAGACACCAGGCAATCATATTCCAGTGAGGGGGAATACAGGTGTACGCATATTTCATTATATCATATATATATATATATATATACACGCACACACTGTGTGCGTGTGTGTTTCTTTGAGTTTCAGATAGTTTTACTTCCTATCCAGAACATTTGCTGTAAACATTTTTGCCATAGGAAACTTCACTGTGTAGGATTTTTGCCATAAGACAATTTCTCTGTATTTTTTTTTTTGATACCCTTACCTTGAATGTCGCTTTTTGAGTAATTTTCAAGTTAATATGTGAAGTACCTTGTTATCAAGTATATATGGATGTATTTTTTACAAGGTCAAATATCAGAAAAGAAATTAAAAAAAAAAATATTTATTTAAAAAAGTTGGTTATGTATTCATGTTGTAAATTTGTTTGAAATAATATATATTGCTTGAGTGAGAATTATTGGCAGATTGATATTATGTTGACGGAAAGTTTAATGTTAAGTCTGAAATATGAAATTGTATGACGTAGGTGCTGGTGTCAAGTCAAAATTTTTGCGCTCCACTGATGAAGATGAAGGATTTCGATCCTATAACTTCGCTTATTAAAATGTTTAAATTGAAGTACCAATAGTGTGAGCCAGATAGACTTGATTACAAGGTACTTTGCATATTAAAAAAAAAAAAAAATTGGCGAAATTGTTTTATGGCAAAATTTTCTATGGTGAAAATTCCTGAGGTGAGTTTTCCTATGGCAAAATTTTTTACAACGAATGTTTCTAGAACTATTTTATTTATATCACTGAAATAAGCTTTGGTGTAAAGGTTTGTATAAAATAATTACTTTGATGTATCATCATCTTCATATTCTAATTCATTTACAATGAAATATCTTTTGGAAAGTTATGAATCCATCTCCTTCCCTTGCTATAGATTAAATATTAGGACTTGTATCTAGAAAAATCCTTGCTGCCTCCCTAAATTTGTTAATGCAATATTCTCTCAAAAAATGAATTATTCTTACAATCCAAAATGTTTTGGGGCTTTAAATAACACACAAAGGGTCGATAAGATGTAAACAAACAAATCAATTAATCAGTTATCTGACAAAGATATTTAATATGATGAAATAGCCTCATCAGATCAAGTCTGTATGTTATGAATGGCAGCAAACTCATTCAGAAATATATAAACTGACTGCTGTACAACTACTTTCTCAGATCAATGGTTAAAAATGGCATTTTTTTAAAAAAAATTTTACAGTGATGTTCACCCTATACAAGGCCCAATAGCCACTCAAGATAGAAGGTTACAGAGTAAAAAGAATAGTTTATGTGGATATGTGTGGAAGATAGTGATTAACCCTAGACTTGAACAGGTTAAGATTGTTGTGATCAGGGAAGCATCATCTTCAAATGAAGCATGAATGTTTTAGCAAGAACCCTTCTTCTTTGGACATTGTGGAAGGAATGGTGCTACAGAATCACAAAGAATTGCAGGAAATAACAGAAACAATATCCCTTGAGGACTTTCAACAGCAGTAACAACAAAAATAGATAGCACATTTTGTTGACTCTCCACACTACTTCAAACAAAAGGCAAGGAAGGAAACGCTCATCAATACTAGAAAGAGCAATAATGGTTGCTGAACTAGAGAAATATATTTTCCTGAAAAATTGCTTTAAGAAAAATTTATATAAATTTTCAACTGAGGGTAGCACTTGCTGCTCAGTTGATGAATGCTGAATGTTTCCTTATAAGGAAATGAATAATATTACCATTATTATTATTATTGACTAAGAGAGCAGCATACCAACAAAGTGACATTTGAGTATAAATATATGAAACCCAATATACCCTTAATGAAATCCAGTCAATGGGCAGAGCAGACAAATGCATCATCATCATAAACAACACCATTACCAATGACAACAATGATGATAATATTTTTTTTAATAATTTGGCCCTAAATAAAGTGATAATGCCAATTAGGATGCAGGTGATTACAGGTAGTGAAAGAGAACGAGAAGATTTTAGTGAGGAGAAGGATAATAAAAAAAACAGGGTTCAGTAAGACAGGAGATGGTGATTGATGTTGAATTTAAATTTTTGAAGATTATAGGTGGTATGGAAGCACAAAATCAGGAGGAAGTTCCATAGGTGAGAAGTGCAGTCAAAGAAACTACTAAACTAGAACAGGTGGTTGTATCTATCTAGTTCAACTGCAAAATGGTGAGACCTAGTTGCCAATCCAGTAACATGCTTAAACTCATGCAGTCAAGATACCAGAAAGAAAGCTCATCAGAACAATTAAAATTGAATAAAAGTAAAACAGTAAAAGATATAAATCAATGGCCATGTGTTTGTGACGAAGGTGAGCCTTCAAATTGGAAGACATTGGCTGTCGTCTGACCTAGAGAGGAATGGACTTTGCCAGGTCCATTTTCCTAAGACATACTACACATGAATCAATACTTACTGAGACTTATGGAAGGAACTGATTAGGTGCTCAAAGATCTTATGACGACACCCAGTCACGGGACTGATGATGATAATGAAAAAAATGAAAATATAACTGATACACCTGAGTAATTCGTAATGAGACATAAATAAATGGCTTGATTTATCATTTTGATTCTGTTGTATTTCATGTTTACTGTTTACTCTCAGATTTACTTTGAGTAAAAAATGAGGAAAAAAAATCGTCTATGACTTGAATGAACTTAAGAGATTTTCATTTTCTATTTTGATACACTAACACAGAGATAACATTACTTGCCTTGAAAGCGGGGTGGGGAGAGATAATTAATATGAATTGTGATTATTTGCCTCTCAACATACCAACCTCTTATTTATTCTACATTGAAACTGTAAAATTTAATGCCTTTATTTGTGTTTTTCTTATGTGGGTTTGCTTCTTCTGACCTGACAAGAGAAAAGTACCTTGCTGAGGACCTGAAGCTACATGTCTTACACTAATTGAAATTTTTTTCTTAGATAGAATTTCTAGTTGAGACCAACCAAAATTAAAACTTTAATAGAAGAATTCAATATTAAAATGCCTGCAAGCATGGAAATATCTTAACTGAGTGTGTGCAAATTATTCCATTATGTCTGCTGGTGTGTATGTGTATACCAATTACATATAACAAGAGCAACACACATCCATATATATATATATATATATATATATATATATATATATATATATATATATATATATATATATATATATATAATGTGTGTATGTGTTTGTCAGATGTATAAAAATATCCAAAACATTGTAGTATGTATGTTAGTATCCAAAACAGAAGATAATCAGACAAAATGGAAAAGCTATAAATAATTGGTTTTGCTGAGAATGTATTCTTTTCAGCTTCTTCAGATTAGAATGAAAAACAAAACTTTGAGTAAGGAAAATGCATTGAAATCTCTGATGATAGGAGGGCTTAAAATAAATTACGATATCAGATCCTATAGCTATAAACCAGAAAAAAAAATCTATATAATAACCTTTAGTGTCTATAGGATTTTAAATCAGCCCACTAAAACCAGATGAGAACAACATCTTCAGTGACGAATAGTATGTTTTGATTGCTCCAATCCACGGCTGATGTCCTAACTACCATTACTCAAAGAATCAGTGAAGCTCTTGATGACAGATACACCTTGAGAACCATAACATTAGATATTTCAAAGGCCTTTGGCAAGGTGGGGCACAATGGTCATTACTCATGCTCTCCAGCTATGGAATCACTGCAAGGGTTTTCTTGATTATAAAATCCTTCCTAACAGGTAGGTCCCTGAAGGTAATTATTAACAGTTAGTCCTCTGGGGCCCTGGTCATCAACATAGGTATCCCCATGGGATCACTTCTCGAGCCAACTCGCTTTTTGATTTACATCATTAATGATCTGCCTAAGAATATACTCAGATCATTTGTAAACATCTATGCCGATATACGGGCACACCTCTAAAACTCTTGATGATCAGAAATTGACAGCTGATCTCTCATCCAATCCAGCACTAATTACCCAGTGCAGGAAAAACTGACTAGTTACATTCAATGACTGGAAAACTAAACTAGTTACATTCCACCATCACCAATTGAACCACAAACTACTGCTAATGAAGATGAATGGATGTCCCTTTGGGGAGGCTCTGTGCTCTGAGAGACTATTGGGCCTTAATCTCAGCTTTGACCTCAAGTGTAACTCATACATACAATACATTGCTAAAGATGCAGAAAAGTAGTCAGCTCCCTGTACCACTCCACTAAGTACCTGACTCCTCTTGCTATCCTCTACCTTTACAAGAACTAGATCAGGACGAAAATGGATCTGTTGTTATATTTGGGCAGGAGCTGCTCAGTCATCACTTTCCAGTTCAAAAGTGTCCTTCTTGGTGACAAATTGTTTTTCACCTTCGCACTTCTCTCTCACAGGTGGGATGTGGCAAGCCTGCTTGACTGCTACTACCATGGAAAGTCCTTGGATGAACTATATTCTTTGGTTTTGCAAGGTCTAAATTTTACAGCTAGGACCTGCCATACCGCTTACATAGTAGCAAACCACCCACATTCTCTCTGAATTCCATTGGTGAGATGTCAGTTCTACTTCAACAGCTTCTTCCCATGAACCACTGCTCCCAAGAGAATGTTTCCTCAATCACTACAATATTTTCTCCTCCTATCTGTACAAACTGCCTCTTAATGTAACCTTCTATTGTGTATATTTGGACCTTGTACAAGGTGAACAATATTGTAAAAATATACATGCACACAGATATATTAAAGCTTTTATTTTTCTGTGGTTTTTGTTAATTTGTGGGGGTGCTCTGTTAATCTGTGATATTATGGGGCTCATTGGGATTGTTTGCTTCTTTATTGATATATATATATATGAGAGCTGTTGGTGTCATTGGTATAGGTTTTCCACTCATTATCTTCAAACACACACACACACACACTAATACACATACATATATATGTGTGTGTTTGTGTGTGTATATATGAATGAATAATCAAAAAAAATCTTTTTACCTCATGTGGAGAATAGACTATTTCAGCAGACAAGGAAAATGGTTGTCTGTCTTTTCAACCCTGATGTGGAATCTATTCATATTGCTGTGTATAAATAAAATACATCAAGCTCTCTTTTGTGAATCAGTTTTAATATTTTTATATTACTAGGATCCACTTGGATTATATACCCATGGATTTCTTTTACCTTTATATTAGGTTGGCGCAAAAATAATGACGTAGTAATATCGTTTTTTGACATTAAAAAAATACGTCAAAAAACGACATTACTACGTCATTATTTTTGCACCAACCTAATATTAATATATATATATATATATATATATATATATATAATAAATTTACATATTTAAAAATATGGTTCCATCACTACACAGGAATTACCATGTTTCAAAAACAGAAGCTAAAAAAAAGTTTTTAGCTTTTGTTTTTGAAACATGGTAATTCCTGTGTAGTGATGGAACCATATTTTTAAATAAGTAAATCTATAATATTTATGCTCTGTAGATTGAGCACTGTTTTGTAAAAATAAAAATATTAATAAGAACACTGGATTATATATCTTACTGTTCTTTCTCTTTATTATAATATCTATCTATCTATCTATCTATATGTATATATATATATATTTATTTATACATGAATCATTGAATATGAAGGACTAGAAATATTTTATGCAGACTTTTGTATTCATCTTTGTTGATGTTATCACAATGTTTCAACCATTGTAACTTCCAGCCTTCATCAGGTATATATATTTATCCGGGTAACCTAATTTATCTATAAGAATATTTTGTTAATTTTTTCTATATTTTTATAGAAGAGAATGAATGCTTAGTTAAAGACGATGCAGAAATTGTCTATAGTTCTTATCATTAGTTCTTGCACTTTAATCTATTCATTGTGTAGAGTATAACAGGCATCTGTATACAGAGGGACATTCATAAGAACAACACCAGTAATCCATTCATGAAGTGGACTATCCCAGCCACATGCAAGACATGGCACATGCGTGTGAACAATGCAAATATGTACAAGGCTAGTGGTAAGCCTGGGGTGGTGGACAAATTGCAACCATCACTCAAGCACTCTACATGGTGTTGCTGATAGGATTTTTTTAGAACTGTAAAAAATATCAACGTTCAAATTGACGACTTTTAAACACGGAAATGAAACCAGCAATATTTGCACTACAAATGGAAAACCTTGCACTATGAGAGGAAGGACTTTGTAGCCAGCCAAACATGTATCGTCAGAAAACCAGACAACCTACAATAGGACTGGACGCAACAGATAACAACTGGGTGATGTTTATTGACACATGGACCTTTTATAAAGAGATGTGTGAATGAACGGACCCAGCAGTTATCTGGAACAAGGTGAGGACAGCATGTACCCTAGTGGTGAACAGGCTGCTATTCAATCTAGTGGGGGCTGAGATACTCAACTCTGCCACAAAAGAACAGTTATTATGGCAAATACAACTCGTTGCTGTCAGGGGGTTGCACAAAGAAGTGCACAGACAGAACTTTCACTCTGTAAGGCAGATAGAGGGAGAGTCAATTATGCATTTTTTTTTTTTTAGGTCAGTTACAAGCCCTGGCCAAATTTTTCAAGTTTTGCCCAAACACAACAAATTGCGTTCGGCAACTGAATTACTCCAGTGACATGGTAGCAGGACAAATGGTGGCAGGGTTGCTAATGTCAAACACCAGAGCAAAATATTGGCAGATACTGCTACCCTCACTACTCTAGAGCCCATCACCTTATCCAATGTATAAAGGTCAGTGTGTGAGCAACAGTCCCAGAAAGTCAAGATCTCTCCAACCGTACAATACACCAAGCCCTGCAGAGGGTGTGGGATGAATTTACATCCCAATGGATCTATGGATTTGAAGGGCTGCCCAGTGGCCAAGTTGGCATGTTTTAATTGTAAATTAATTGGGCACATGGAGAGGGTTTGCCAGAGACCCAAAAAAGAGTCTGCCAACAGATCAACGACAAGCATGACAAAACAGGAATCTCGTGTTTTCACCACCAAGATCTCTCATTCCGTTGATAGGTTTTAACCCACTAAGTGAATTGACAGAAGTAACTCAACACTCAAAAATATCACCAACATCAGATCCTGGTTCAGAATGGTGAACAAAGTCTCATATATATTCTCTCAAGCCAATATAATGGCCCCTTTCCAGGAATTGTTACAAATAAAGGACTGGAATTTCTATGGAGACAATACACTTGACCAAATATTCAATGAATTAAAACAAAGGATTGCATGAGAAATTGAGGAAAGTGTGAAGACATTCAAAGTCAATAGGCCAACATCTCTGTCAATAGACTTTAGCAGAACATGGGTAGGTTACTTTCTGTTCCAGAAGCACTGTAACTGTGGCATCAAAGTGGAAACTCAATCTGAGCTGCTATCTATCTATATATATATTTATATATATATAGACTAAATGCACCAGCTAAGAATAGTTTTTGCTTTTGTCTTTTTATTCATATATATATATATATATATATATATATATATAATTTGAAATTTTCAATATTTATGTTGGAAGAGTGCTCAATATAGAGATTTTGGAGATTTAGACAGTGGGACATGGTCTGAACATCACTTTAAATCATGTTATTGTTTCCATGAAAATAAGTAGACAGTATTAATTGGTTATGTATCCTTAAAAATGGAGTTGTTCTTGTATGTGCTGTGTCCCTTCAGAAAACTGGTAATCATGGCTCTCCACAATTTGCTGTCCTTCGTAGCTCTTAATATTTCATATATTTTTTGTTTTGCATGTGCCCTACGTACGTACACAATCATATTGCTAATATATGTGTTTGTGTCTACTTTTATATATTCATATGCACTTAATAATCATATATTTATACATGAATGTACTTGCGTGTGTGTGTGTGTGTGTGTATATATATATATATATATATACATACACACACACATGCACACACACAAAATAAAAAATAGATTGTCCGACAATTATTTAATATGATTTCTATTTATGTTATTTTTATAGATTTAATTTATTTAAGTAAATGCTCTTTTTTTAATTATTAAATTATATTTTTTTTAATTTATTAATTACATTGACCAACCTGAATGTTCAAGAAATTTTGTAGAAAATACATGTTTTCTGATGGGAATCAAACCTGTAACCTTTATGGGAACCATCATTTGACCTGACATGCTGTTAACTAGACACTTTCTATGGCAGAATGGTTAATGGATGGGGAGTGAATATTTTCTACAAAATTTCTTGGACATTTAAGCCAGTAAATATAATTAACACTATTTAATTAAAAGATGGAGTATTTACTTAAATAAATTATATCTATAAAAATAATGTATAAACAGAAAATATATGTCATTTGCTGTACCACAGCTCTTCAGTGTGACTAGAGAACTGAATACCTCAAGCCCGGATCGTAACGCAACCGATTTGGTGTCAGTCAGAGCTTCTACCACTGAGCCATCTTCACTTGACAGAATGAGCCAGCTAAATCTAGTGTATTGTTTTACAAACATAAACATAAACAAATGCCAAACAGCTATAGTGCTCCATTCATTTTACTGAAGAGATTCGCACTTACGCAGGTGACCATTGTTTTTAGAATTAGCTTGTTGTTCAACAGTGCTCAATTGAAAATATATTTTCAAGATGAGAAAAAATATACATACAAGCATATAAAATTGCACATATGTATAAATATATTTCTTCCACAGTTGTTATAAATACATTGCTTAATGTTATGAGACAGCACTATAAATATGTATTATAGTGAATGTACATAATATCCAACATCAATAGCATGAATCAGAGTTTCATGTCATTGTTTCAGGTGCAAATGGTCAGTTTGTATTTGCATCTGAAGATCGCAGCAACTGCATAAAAGTCTAAGTCATGCTATCAACATTGTGAATTCTGTATATTCACTTATATATATATATATATATATATATATATATATATATATATTCACTTATATATATATATATATATATATATATATATTCACTTATACATATATATATATATATATATATATATATATATTCACTTATACATATATATATATATATATATATATTCACTTATACATATATATATATATATATATATATGTATATTCACTTATATATATATATATATATATATATATGTATATTCACTGATACATATATATATATATATATATATATATGTATATTCACTTATACATATATATATATATACACACACACACAAAATTATAACATAATTTCAATACAAAATTGCAATTTTGTTTTGACACTTCTGGTGTCTTACCAAGTGATGGTGTTCATTGTCTGTACTAACCCTGTACTTGTGTGTGTGTGTGTATACACACACACACACACACACACACATATATATATATGAGATTTTGTCAATAAATATGTAGGGAAACATGTTATTAGATGGATTATTATTCATCTCTAATATTTAAAAATAACTTTATTGTATAAAATACATGCTTTTTTTATCATTAGGCTACAAACTTATTGATTCACATACACATCTATATTTCTGAATACATATATTTATAGATGTATATTTTTACATAGAAGTCCAATTAATATGTATGTATTTATGTGCCTGTCTGTGCTTTTTTCTGAATAATTTTATAATATCATTACTGATGTATATCAGTGTATGTCTTGCCTGTGGTTTGCTTTTGTGTTCAGGAATGCTGAAGATATTTTTTTTCTCAAAAATGATCTCTTTCACTTTCGTATAATTATATAATGATGAACAAAATATTAAATTTAGCAATTTCAGTGAGTATGTTCTTTTGATGGTGTCAGTTCACTTCTCAAAGATTAATGGTCTCTCTTTTGTAGAGATCGCGGCATGTAATGGAAAAGGATCAAAGCGTCCCCTCCTGTCTCCAGTTACCACGAATATACTACAAACATTTTGTGTAAAGTCTACTTTTTTCTTACCTGTTTTTGTTTTTACCAAGTTAGCTGCGACATATATAGGTGATATATTTTACTCTTACATGAGAAATATTTTGAATTTTATCACATCAAAATGACTTGGTATTGGCCTGGGCAAAATAGTTCTGAAGTACATACATACATACATAGCTGTATTTTTTTGTTGAAGCAAGGCCAAGATTAATCTTGCAAGGTGGGTCCTGCCTGACTAAGGATTTGTTTTCATGATTTGAGGTAAGATTTTACAAGTCTGGATGCTCCTCTTGAAGTCCAACTCTGACATTCATGTTAGTGCAAGTGCACCAAATGTTTTTAGTGCGGACTCTCTCTCTCAGAAGGTTGCTATTCAAGATGAGAGCTTGTTCTGGACTTACATATATATAAGTGATGTGATGGGATGATTAATTAGAATCAACAATTAGAAATATTGGAACTTTTTGGGAAATCGGCATTGTGATTGGAGAATTTTTAACCTAATTTCCAATAATTCCGAAAATGATTCTTTTGTTTTTCATTTTTTTTGTTTAAAACTTAATTTTCCATTCCTTGTACTAATGATAAAACGGTATAAATATTTATTATTTTAAACTATCAGTAACCTTAAATCTATAAATCATAATACCTAAGTTAAGTATGATGTAAATTTATTTCTCTTGTGGGAAAAACAATGAAATGTGTAAGTTTCTACTAAGTTCTCAAACTTTCCATAAAGTTCACTAATTTAAAGTCTGTTTCAATTCAAAATAAAATTTTTATTTTTAATTTCTTTTTAAACATTGTCAGTTCACCAGTTTAATATTATAAATTATTCATTTGATAATTTTAATCAAATTATTTCATATAGACAAAATGAATTTACGTTGTTGTTCTGCTGGCCTCTCTTTTAAGACAATTTTTATAATTTTTTTTAATTTAAAAAAAAAGGAAAAAAAATGTAGGTATGTGTACCAATGTCACATTTGATTTCTTCAAATAAAAATTTGATGTTCTGTCACAAATTATCCTTGTGGTGAGGCAGTTAAATTACAACTGTTTTTATAATAGTTTTAATGCAAGAAATCATTTTTTAATCTCAGTTATTGAAAAGATTTATTTTTGTTTGCATAGCATACTACATAAACGAAAATAAATCTTTTCAATAACCAGTAATAAAATTCTTTTTATGAAACTTAAATTTGTTTCTACAAAATTCATGTATTAAAATTTTATTGCTTTTGAAATTAATTTTCATCTTTATTTACTTAAAAAAAATAAACAAACTTTTATTTGAAGTTTCTTGAAAAAAAGCTTTTCCACACAAAAGTTTGTATTAAAAAATCCTAAAATTTAATTTCTATCAAAAATTGTATTTAATTTTATTTTACTAACACTTTTTTTTGGCATAATTGGAGTTTCCTGTGTTAAATTATTATGGCATTTAAAATATTTTGAATTTTTTTCTCATTTATTCCTCTTTGGAGCCAAACAAGATGTAAGTTTTACAAGTAGAAGTGTATAAAAAAAGTTAAATGCAAATATTTTATCCCATTTTTTATCTGGAATGATTAAGCTATAGTTTTTTCCTACTTTTAACATGATTTATTTTAATATTTTTTAATAAAACTAGTAAAATTTCATCATCTAATAAATAACTGAAAAAAATTGATCCCATGTAAAAAAAATACACATTGACAGTTCTTATGCTTATGAAAATTTTAATCATTTTTAATCTTAGTTTTATTTTAATGCTTTGTAAAAGTTGAATTCCATACCTTATAAAATGATAAAGTTATTATTATTTATTTAAGTTGCTGTGATAATTCATATTTAATTCTTATTAAATGTCTGTAAACAATTTTAAAATTTGCATTTATTTTTTATTCACTGTTCTGCAGAATTAGGTCCTCCTTGTACTTTATCAAAATATATGCATGAGTTAAACCATAATACATAGGATGATGCCTTTCTGCTTAAAGTGTTATTGTTGTAATATTATATATATATATATTAGGGTGTCTCTTATTTTTGAAGTGCATGCTGAAATTGAATTGTTACCCATAAATTTGTTCCATTCATTGAAAAATGTCACATATAAAATTTTAAGGTGATTGCATAGTATTTAGAGGGCACCTTTGCTTGTTAAAACTTAAAAGGTGGACAAAAAATACACATTTTTATTTTACAATCTTACAAATTATGCACATTAGAAAACTAGAAACATTTTTTATATAACATGGCATTGCTCGAGTGCACATGGTTGCAATTGTATAACCACATTGCCCTGTACACCCACATACATGTCTAGAAATGTCTGCTTGCATCACCACATCATCTATTAGTATACTAAACTACTCCCCCTTCATCTTTTTATGGTATGTCCTTCACAAGTGTTTCATTGTTCTTAATAAAGGAATTCCATCAATAAAACCTTGAGTGGTTGTTGCTCAGGGTTAAATTGTTTCAATGTTTTAGATATTCATTAAATTTCCTATGGACATAATAACTTTCAAATAGTATGTCATTGGTCACAAATCTAATAATCAAGCAAAAACAGGGATGAAATATCAGAGCTTGATTCAACTGCAAGTGCAAACTTGTGGACACTGCCCCTCCTTCTTTGCATGCTTTCTGTAAAGCTGGAGTTAATAAGAGGTTCTTTGGGAATTTTTTCCTTTTAACATTTCAATAATCCTTCTCAAACAATTTTTGCATCAAAGGTTGTTTGAATGCCAATTTAGGATGGAATCATATGAAGAAACGGTTGCCTAAATAGCAAAAGCTGATTTGGGACCAAGTTTGTTACAGATTTCATCCACTTAACTGAAATAATCTAAACAAAACATTCACACAAGACAATTTGTGTGTCATATGTAATTTACATGGCAAATTTGGAAAGCATTAGATGAAAAACCGGGGAGTTATGTCCAAAAAACAGGCTTTTTGAACATTTTTTTGTAATACAGGGGTAAACAAGCAGGACTAAACCTACACTATCTTGTTTCTTGCATGATGGCAAATTTTTTGCAACATATTTGAAGAGAATCGGGTAAAAAATGAGGAAGTTATTCAAGTTTTTATTTTAAGTAGTATGAAAAATGCAATTTTTGGTGTGAAGCCAATGTCATGGGAAAACTATCAAGCCCTCTACATAAACCTTGTAGCATGAGCTGTTTTGTATTAAGTGCAAAGAACATCAGTTCATCCAGTAAAAATTTTATTCACATGTAACTTTGCCTTGGTTTTTGCAAAAAGCCTTACCCACCTTCAGCTTTATTATTTTTTTTTCTGCCAAGTTTGGGGTACCTGGATATTGAAAAGGTGATCTTAACCTATCTTGGTAAATTTGCAACGTGTTTATTGAAATCAGTCGAGGTATGTGAATGGGCATAAATAGCATACATGTACACAGATGACATCTTCTGTTTTATAGATATATATTGACTTGGCTCATAAGAAGTTCATCTGCACACTTTGAGAAATTTTGTTTTCTTCCTATGAGGTGACATGCCATCCTCCTCACCAGCAGAAAATCTTATCGATAGAGATGGTTTAGATGCCAGCCATCAATCCATATAGCAGGACATATTGGGTTATATGTTACCTTTAACAGAAGCAAGCCTGACTTGACATGAAGTAAACGGATTAAATTTTGTTTAATATGTAAAATTTTAGCTTTTACATCAAAATCAATTAATTAAAAGTTATGACATTCCCGTTCTCTGTCATGCGGCAATAGCCTAGGGGGTAAGAATCTGTGAATGATGTCAAATCGGCCGAGTTTTGATCCCGGTGTAAAGCAAGCGGATGTCTAGCCACACTGATGAGATGTGTTACTGTGAAACAGGCTGTTTGTGGATCACACACGCATACACACACACACATATATATATATATATTAATATATTTTCTGTCTCTATGTTATTTTTATAGATGCAAATATTTAAGTAAATACTGAACCTGTATCCTACATAGAACCATCATATAGCCTGATGTACTATACCATTTAGCTACAGAGGAAGCTTCTAGTTAGCAACGTTAAATTAGTGCTTGAAGCATATATAAACATAAACAAGTGAAATCATATATTATGAAATGGACTAAGTCCGACAATTATTTTAATATATTTTCTGTTTATACATTATTTTTATACATACGTATATCTAAGTAAATGCTCTCTTTATAATAAACAGTATTAACAACATTTACCGGCATGAATGTCCGAGAAATCTCATAGAAAATATGTGCCCTTTGACAGGAATCTGACCTGTATCCTACATGGAACCATCATATAGCAAGGTTTAAAATCTGAGGCTTCCTCTGAAGCTAAATGGTATAGCATTGTCAGGCAGCACATTTTCATTAAAGCATGTTTGGTTAAATAATTTACACATATTATATAGTATTTTTTTTTTTTTTTTTTTTTTTTTTTTTTGTGCGTGCGAATGTGAGTAAATACATGAATTGAATTGTACAAGTACAGCCAAAGAATATATCTCGTCAATTTGTAAATTGTATTATTTGTAAATATGTTTTTATGTTAAACCCGTATTATACGCGGTACCTTTTATGTTACTATTTACCTTTTTTAGCGGTTCCGGCGCGACAAATCTCGTAAGACTTTTTGTCCATTATTCTCATAATTTTTTTTTTTTTCCGAACGCAAGACTTTTTTCTTTTATTCGAACGTAAGACCTTTCGTCTATTTTTTTTTTATTTTTTATTTAATATTTATTTATTTATTCGAACATAAGACTTTTTGTCTATTTATTCATTTAATGTTTATTCGAACGTTGGACCTTTTGTCTAATTTATTTATTTAATTTTATTTTAGACAAACATTTCACATTTTTGTATATTTTAAATCGGAACCATAACGCGTATATAGTGTATTTATAGTGTTTTTCCTCTTGATCATTACCATATATCGTTTGTATATATATCATTTTTATTTTATCAGTTTGTCATCGGTTTTTAGCGATACATATATATAAATATAATTTTAAAATATTTTTTTATTCGAACGTAAGACATTTGTCTAATTTATTTTATCTTTTATTTATACAAACATTTCCCTCTTTTGTATATATTATCTGTATTAAGAAACAGATTAACGATAAAATGTGATAATAGCGTTGAGTTCAAGTATCCCCGTCAAAAGGAAAAAGTACAAAATGAAAACGGCAAATAATTAAACCTTAAAATACTCAAGGAAATAGGGTAAGATTTAGGAATATTAAGATTACCTCCTCAGTTATCCATCGAAACTGCAAATAAGAAAAGTAACCAGTCCCAACCGCGGGCCATTTAAAACTTAGTCAGCGCAGCAGATTGGTTGTTACTAACATCCAATCGGATGTGCGGAGCATGTGGTCTTTCTTCCTCTTATTCTTTAAAAAGGCCAGAGTAGCTGTTAGTGTTTCATCAAAAGGGGGAATCAGGGGTTGATCTCCCCTGTTTGGGTCAACTTGGTGATGGGGAGTATGATGTTGAAAGACCCGAAACTCCCTGATGAACCAAGTCAAAACATCACTGACGACCCCCTTGTGCGCCTACTTAAAAGCGTATTTACGAACAAAGATGAATGTCTATTTATTTAAGTGTTAATCTTTTTAAGTGTACAAATTAATTTCCTGGTGGCTGTAGAAAATTGATCAAGAAAAATTCCAAAATTTTCTTTCAAATAATTTTTATTATCCCAAGTACTTTCAATCTTATCTGAGACCATTTTCAGGTGTTGCATGTGGATTTGATATGCATTAACACTGTAAATTCAAAATATTTTTTCACTGCTGAGCAAAGGAGGTAACTTATGCAACATTTTTAAAAGTTTTTTAATTGTAGTAGCTTAATTTAGTATTTTTTATATAACACTTTTGTTGTAACCAAGTAAATGGTTAAGAAATAACAAAACAAGAGTTTCCAGATAAATCGTGTATTGAACAGTAAATACAACAGAAGAGTGTTATACGACTTGGGAGGGTGTGTTGGTTGACCAGCGTTCAGTCTGTATCATTGTTCCCTCAAGGCTATTAATTTTATAGTAAGTGGAAGAGTCCACAATAACCTCATTAGAGGGAAGACATTATAATAGATAGATAGATAGATAGATACTTGAACGGAATGAAATAGATATTGCTGTGACCAAGTAAATGGTTAAGAAATAACAAAACAAGAGTTTTCAGATAAATCGTGTATTGAACAGTAAATACAACAGAAGAGTGTTATACGACTTGGGAGGGTGTGTCGGTTGACCAGCGTTCAGTGTGTATCATTGTTCCCTCAAGGATATTAATTTTATATTAAATGGAAGAGTCCACAATAACCTCATTAGTGGAAAACACCACAAAACTTTGCTACAAATATTTATGTACTTTGTTGCTATACTCATAGTTGACTTTCATTATTTTTGTCTGTAATTCTCTTATATAAAGGACTTACAGAAATTTTAAGTTTTTGCTTATTATTGGTTGTTATGGGTGACTAGATTGGTTGTATTAAATTTAGTATAGCGCATAATTTATTTTATTTTTCTTACTTGGAGCAATGGGTATATATCTCTATCTATAAAAGGCATGATGTGTGTCTGTGTGTAACGAATGCACATCTGCAATTTTCGATCGATTTCCACCAAAATTTACATGCACATGCTCCAAGTTAGCGGGAAGGCCAAGATCGACTTTGCATTTCCCAACTCCCATCGATAGTGGAAATAATCGATTTTTTTCATACTTCTAAGGCAGTTTTCATGTAGTTTGCACCCATTTTCTACTGGCCAGAGTGAGAGCCTATAGCTGGCTGCCACGAATAGGCAGGAAGATTCTATTGGCCAGTGTGAGAGCCAACAGCTGACTGACTCGAATCTTAACTAGCATGCTAGCATGCAAAAAAAATCGATATCTTGTCACAAGTGGGAAAAATTTAAATCTGCATGGCATTTTACTCCAATTGGCTCATTCGCTTGCTTAAACTCAACGTTGATTCTGATTCTGCAGAACTGGGTTGGGTGTGAAAAAATATTTGTTGTTAACATTCTTTTTTCATTCGGTTTTTCCAGTTACAAGTTCTTTTTTAAAGCTGATCATTTTGTGTTCATTTTGTTTAGTTCTTTTTTTATAACAGATTTAATGTTTAGTATAGAGCTTAGAAAAAATTTGCAGTGTGAGAAGTAAGGCATGTAGCAACATCAGCACGGCAAAGGACACTCCTTTAAAGGCAAGGAAGGGCAAAAATATTTTAAGTCAAGTGATAGAGATTGCTGTATGAGTTGTACGATTTTTGAATGAAGCACGGGCAATGCCAGGGCCATGCTGCTAGTGTATATATATATATATATATATATATATAATTAAAAGTAATTGCTAAAATATGAAATACAACTGTGATTATTGTTTCATTTTGTACCTCTACCAGCAAAATTTGCGGTATTGCTAGATATGTAATATGAGAAAAAGACATGATGAATTGCTTAAGAAATCATATTTTTCAATAATTTGCAATGTCTTTCCATTGTAAATTATGATTTCTATTGAATTTCTACAGAGGTTTTTACTATTTTGGGTGTCATTATAATTTGTAAACATGTGTAAATGCAAATTTTGATATATTGCTTTCATATATTCTTTGCATGATAATGTGTTATGTAAACTGTGAGTTACATATGTAAAAGCTGATATGTTGTTTGATTAATTTGTAGAAAATAAATTCACATGTTGTTTGATCCATTTTGTATCAGAAACATTTCTAGTTTATTGCTGTTTATTCCTCCTTATAAATTTTGTTTCTGCCAATTCAGTAAAACAGATAAAATATCTTTAAGTGTGGAACATAATTTCAATTGATTATTTCTGACAGTGAATTGCTCTAAAAATTCATGGCCATTTCATCTGAGATATTTTATTGTTTTTGGCAATAGTCTTATATATGTGCAGTGTGGTGTAATAGATAAAAGGCTTGGAATGAGTAATTGAAGAACTGAGTTCAAGTTCCAGCCAAGTACATTATATTCACTTATGCACAAATAACCTTGGGAAAGTTATAAATCCATCTCTTCTCCCTCCAGCTATGGTTTGAATAACAAGACAGACTGAATTCTATAGCCTTGGTTGGCAGCTGGTCTACTAGGTATTTACTCTGTCTCCCCACTCACTAGAATGAGTTATGACACAAGGTCAGTTTTTAAAATGGGGATCTGGGCATGTACACCCGGGCTAGGAACAAAAATTGCCCACAGCCCTCACAACCGTCAGTTGAGCTGGCCTCAGTGCAAGCAATGATCCCTCTCTCTCTGATGCAATGAGAGGGTGCAGCCTTGGGCAGATATTCCCCATGGTTGGGCACCTCACAGTATAATTTTCCTCAGTTGCAACGGAGTCGCTCCTGAAAGCACTGTGCCCAAAGACAGAGATGCAACTGAGAGATGATAAATAATGTGTTATAAACCACTCGAGAGAGCAGCTTACACAGCTGGTCTACTATGGAAAGAAAAAGGTAACCTAATAAGTCAGTCATGAATCAAATGTGACGTGCTCACCCAAGTGTGTATCACATATGGCACTTAACTGACTTTTATATATTAGTTGTGTGTATTGAAAGTATTTTCATTTTTTACTCTTAAGCTTATTTCTTGTAGAGGCTTATGGTAACATCACATTGAAATACTGATTCACTTATGATCACAAAAGTTGAGCCTGATCAGTACCTAGATGGGTGATCACTTGGGAATACCAGGTGCTGTAAGCTTAGATGTGCAGGTAGTGTATTAGATATCAGCTCAGAATTGGAAATTGGAGAGCTAAGTTTCAGTTCCAGTTGGGTTCATTATATGACTTGTGTGGGAGAGGTATGAATCCACTTCTTCATTTCCCACCAGCTATGGGTTATTTAGTATGACTCTTGCAAAACCAAATGGTGATATGGAATGGATCACAGGAACAGGTTTTGGTGAAACTGGAAGCTTGTAGTCCTGAACCTGCATGTTGGCGGGGAATGTAGTCATCATAAAGGAAGCACTCAGCAAAAAAAGAAATTAAATTCTTGGATATGAGATAAAGCCGCTGCTGACAACAATATAATGGTGCATGCAAGAATTGAGATTGCTGCAATTTTGAGACATTATATTAAAATGGGCCTCAAAATTGTTGAAGCTGTTTTGCAGAATTTAGGAAATTAAACAATATCTGACCATCCTGCCTAGAATCAGTTAGTTTTAAAACATAGATTGGTTCCTTGAAATTAAAACTAGGAGTAGATAAACATCATTTATTGATAATGAAGCATTAAGACACAACTGAAAGGAGAGCATAATCATTGTACATTTAAAACTTTTTCAGAGACAGAATGAGTGGAAAGTACCATTTTTTTTACAGTGACATTTACCCTGTAAAAGGCCCATAAGCCACTTGAAGTAGAGTGTTACAGAGAAAGAGGCATGGTTTATGCAAATATATTGAAGATAACAGTTAACCCTCGACTTGAACAGGTTAAAATTGCAGTGAAGGGGTTTGGTTGATTTTGTTTAGCAGCATATCAACTTCTATGGTTTATTTAATGCTGAAATTTAAATTTTGAACACATTTGTATCCGTTCAACTACAAATAAAATATGTTGCTGGCAATTTTATGTCAATTTTGCTATCAGCCGGTGTTGTTGGCACATTTGCTATCAACTGGTGTTGTTGGCAATTTTTTATATAAAGATGTATTTTTATACTTTCATAGTATTTTTTTTAGTGGGGGGGGGTGTCACTATTTGTCCATAGCTGGGACCCTTTATAATCAGAAGCCTTGCTGTCAGATGTAGTTTATAGTCATACCTAGGACTAGTAGTGATCCAGAAAATATCCTCTTGGGAGTCACTTGGATATAGCAGTGTGTTGCAAAAAGAAGCTACTTCAGTGGAACTTACTTCTCACCAGTGGAATATGAAGAGAATGTAGGTGATTTGTTAAAATGAGCATAGCATGGCAGGTCTTAGCCATGAAGGTTAGATCTGATGGAACTAAGGAACATAGTTTGTCTGAGCACTTACTATGGAAATAGCAATAGAGTAGTGAGAGGCTTGTGATGTTTCATCTGTGAGAATGGGATTGTAGGGTGGAAAATAATTTGTTACCTACAATCATGTGGAGAAGCTTTTGGATTCTATAAAGACTGGACTGGGCAGCTCCTACCCAAATATGGTAGCAGTACCTGATTTTAGGCTTGATCTGTCTCTTGTAAATGTAGATAATTATGCATATTGTTTTGTATGGCTAGCTGCTCAAATTCAGGTATATCTGTCTGCTCAATTAAAGTTTCTGGTAGAAAGCACATAATCTGACATGACCAACAGTCTGAACAAAGCCAGTATGCTCAAATCCTTAGTCATGATGACTTGTGGCTCCATAGCTATCACAATCACAGCTTCTGAATATTTACACACTACCCAATTTCAATCACAAAGCTTGGGTCAACTCGTGGTATGGTTTTTGAGGTCGTTCCAGAACTGCCACATATTAAGACCATTTTCCCAGGCTGATATTTATCAAGATTAACTCCTTGACAAATTGACCATGATGAGATTCAAACCCAGGTTTTATAGCCAGAATTCTAATCTTTTAACCACTTGGCCACACATCCACAATTGTTTTGTAATTGTGTGATAAATAGTTAAGAAGTGGACATATTTTTGATACAACATAATTGATACATTGATGTACATTAAATATGCAACACAGTGTATCACTTACCAGACCAAAGCTTGTCAGCCCAACATCAATTATTTAGTGAAAATGTCATCACCTTTTCTCCAGTTATAACCTTGTAGAGGAGGTGCTGAAAATTTCTTGATCGAATGCACTTCCTAAAATCTGTCCCAAATGATCAAACAAGAATTTTTCTGAAAGGGCTTTCTGGTTGGGCTGAGATATTTTCAGTATCCTCTCTGACTGTCAGAAATGCACTGCCATTCTAAACTTGTAAAACCTTCTTATCAGTAAACCATTAAAATAATGTCATGTCACTCTACAGGCAGTATTGGAACCATGTAACCTATCCCCACAGTTGGGTCATTAGTAACTAAACCAGTTCCTCCACTAGGTATTTCCAGTGAAAAGAGTGGCTAGGCACCCAGGATTAAATAAAAGACTTATCAAATGGTGGATGAAACTTCTTGTAGGGTCAACAGTCATCTAGCAGAAAGGGTTCTATAGCTATCTATGCAGCTGGTGTGGTGATGACATGACATTGTTTCCTAAAGTTAACAGCCAGGGTGGAGAGTTCCCCTAATAGAATCAATGGTCACTTGTCTATGCCCATGGCAAAGCTTCAAGTTGGAGGAAAATGGCTTTAAGCTGGAGCAAGATAGGCATTACCAGGTCATCTTGTCAAAACTGCTATGCATGAAGAAAAACCTCTCTGGCTTTCAATACAGATATGTGGACAAAACTAGTCAGGTAATGTGCAGCAATTCCACAGCTGCATATGGTCCATGGGACTGATGATAGAAATGTCATTTTGCATTTTCTACATTTCTGAAAACTGTGCATTGCATGTGCTCACAGAGGGTGTAAAGAAAGGGAGTGCATGAGTGAATACCACAGTGAAATTTAAAAAATAAATGTCTACAATCACTTGAAGCAAAGTAAGTAAATAAGAAGTAATATTATCATTGTTTGTTTTTTATTTAATGAAGCATTGTTAATTGTCATGGTTTTTTTTTTACTAGAACTTTCTTATCTTAATTTTAGTTGCTTTTCATAGCATAGATTAGAAATGAAGAAAATAACCTTGAGCAAGACTTAAACTTGTACCTGTCTTAACATAAAAGTACCTGTCTTAACATATCACTTGAGGCGTCCTGGATAAGACGTTAAACTACATCTGCATCCTGGGTAAGACGTTCAACTATGTCCAGCAGCAGCCTCTGATCAGGAGCTTGTGAGGAGTGTGGAACCACCTCTTAATTGTTAGTGTTCCCAGGTCCATCCTGACCTAGAGTGGTAGCACCTCTTAGGGTCCAGCTATGGGCAAATAGTTAACTATTACCAGTAATACTTTTTGAAAAAATTATTACCAGCAATACAATTTTGAAGGAAATATATTACCAGAAACAGATTTTTGACAAAACAAAATATTACCAACAATAAAAATTTTTGTCAGCATTAAATAACCCATTGAGGTTGATATACTATAAAACAAAATAAACCAAACCAATCTAAACCAAAGAATATATACTCTATTCATACAAATCTATCCTAAAAATGTTGTTGGCATTAAATAAACCATTGAGGTTAATATGCTGTTAAACAAACCAAACCTATCACTTGGGCTACAGGAACTTGGGGATCAAGTCTAACGATAAAATTTCATTCTTTACTTTTCCTAGATTATTCACTGCTATATTTTATATTACTTTTATTTACACTCATAATATTCATATGTGACGGTGTTGAAAGGTTCCTAGGATGGCACACTTCCCAAAATTTGGCATAATGACCAGATTTTTTTTTTTGAAAGGGTTTGGTTGAAGTGAGAACCTTTCAGCACCCTTTGTCATAGTAAATGATAGGAAAAGATTGCCTGAATATGCATGCTAAAACAAAAAAGAATATATTTTTTAAGTAGGTTTTTTATGCTTATTTTTTATGTAATTCTGTAAAAAATTGTAAAAATGATATTTTAAGTCTGAGATGATAAAAATAAAATGCTTCTAAATTGTAACAGAATGATATTCCTTGAAGCATTCCATGCTAAATGGAGTTGTGCGTTCTTTACATCAAGTTGTCACCTCATTTCTTTGAGAAGTATGCATGCAGGCATAGCACTATCTTTGGCTTGTTCTACCAACTTTATTTGCAGACAAATCCTCCAGGAAATGAATGAATCCTAGTAAATAGTAACCACATGTATTCAAGAGTTGTCAATTAGTCATTTAGAATAAAATCATGAATGAACAGTGTCTGTATAATTGGAAAAAAGTTCAAATCATCAATTGATGATATTCACTGACCTCCAATTAAGGGTTGCTATTTGAGTCGTATTTCTTTGATCTTAATTTTAGTTGCATTTCATTATAACTATTCAGATCAATAGAGTGCATATCGGAAATAAAGAATAAGCTATTCAGGAAACTTGAACTTGGCAAACTTGTTTTTTTTTTGTTTGTTTTGCATGATCTGCTTTACTGCTCAAGCTCAAAAGAATCAAATCTAACCAGAGAGACTTGCTTTTTATTTGATTCAGCAAATAAAAATATTCAAAATAATGTTAATAATAATACTAATATTACTTGTGTAAATAAAGCAACAATACCAGCTAAGTTATCAAGTTATTGTAAGAAATAAAAATTAGTAATTGACTTTATTTTGATGTGCTTGAAAGGATCAGTTAAAAGGAGAAAAGAAAATCTGTAATTGGAATGCAATTAGAAAACAGAAGCAGAGCAATTTTCATCCATTATTTCGTTCAGTTTTTTTTTTTTTTACTTTTTGCATTCCCTTACTTCTTTGTGACCAATTATAAAAATTAATAATTAATTAATATTATAAAAATTATATATTATAAATTTTAAAGCGTTAATTGTGATGGGGACAGATGTGGCTAATTATTGTTTGAGTACTTGATATATTCTTATGGATGTATCATCCAAACAAGTTATATTCTGCATCTGTACAATACTGAATATGTTATAATTAAACAGCAACAGAATCTCATTATCTTATGTTACCATGAGACGACAAGATTAAAGTTCAGTTATTGATGTGATATCTTCATCAGTAATGCATCATTCACCGTTTCTGCCATTGTATGTGATTGTTATTATTTTTACATTAATTTAAATGTCTCCTGTTCCATCAGAAAATGACAAGTCCCTAATGCAAGTCTGTTGGGAGTTTCTAAAATCGTGGCACTCACACAATAATATTTATCAACTTGATTATCCACTTTGCATTTCGTTTCTTCTCTTTTAATTCTTTTGATCATATATTTTACAATTTAAGGTGAAAATGTATATAGAGAGTGCATTAATTTCTGAATCTTCCATGGTAAATTTGCATCCAGTTTTGTACAGCTTTTCACCTTCCTTGAGGAAAACTACTGCTATTACAATGTGGAATATTTAAAAACAACAACAATAAAAACAAAAGAAGTAAGAAGTTGAATGAAATTGGCTAGGCTGTACATCTAGACCCAGCGATGCCAGAAATTTAAATTTAAACATCTCCGCATCTTCAATGTTTTCAGGTTTAATTATAACTGATGTTTGTTTATGTTTTCATTCACTCTCACATAATTCTTTTGAATCTTATACAATATTGGATTGGCTGACCAGGTCTAATATATATTTTACTGTTGCCATCAAAAAACTGATAGCAGTATTTTAGTTTTTCATATTTTATGAATAGGATGCAATTAGAAAATAAGCATCTGTCTATATGTGAGTGAAAAATAATTCGGAAACTGAAAATAATTTAAGATATAAGTTTTATTTGTCAAGTTTGAAATGTCATAGATTTCCATTTCTAATAAAGAGTCTATTAAATCAAAAGTGTCAATTACATTGGATGGACAATTTGCCTGTATCTGTATAGTGGACTTTTCTGATGATGTAAAAAACATATGATACATGTGTACAAAAATGTGTGTCAATGTGTGAATATATAATGGACTCTATTTTTTAATCCAATATAACTGTTATTTCTAGTGGATAACCATATTTGAGTAGATGCTATGTTTTTTTAAAACAATGTTTATTTTGGCTACTGGCTTGCATACTTGAGATCTTGAGAATTTTTTAGAAATTGCTTGCTTATGTTTCAGATACAAAACTGATCAGAACTGGTTTTTGAGAAAATCTAAAGGAGTGAATGTACATGAAGGCAAATAGAAGCTAGCTTGAGTGTGAAGCACTTTGTAGCTGAGTGGTAAAAGCACACCCGATCAGATGGTGGTTTCTCTTGCAAAGGGAGAGACAAGTTCGAATTCTGTTGGAGGACACATAATTCAGTCATATATATATATATATAGAAAGAGAGAGATAACGATATATATTTTTATGTACATTATTTACATTATTCGGACTATTGTCCTCATCTTTGTTGCCATATTTATTACATTTCAGCCATTGTATGCTCCAGCCTTCTTCAGGTGGGTGGTTGGAATGTCAAACTTAACCCTTTATTTCGCTCCTGGAGAAGGCCGGAGCATACAACGGCCAAAACAGTGTAATAAATATGCTGACAAAGATGAGGACAATAGTCCGAATAATGTACATAATACCTCATCTCGGAAATATAAACAGATATATTTTTATATTTCAAGAACAGTAGTGGAGGAAAATGTATGACAAATTGGAAAAAGTTTCTTGCATTGTGTTTTGTCCTTTAGGATTTAACTGAATTAAATTTGTTATGTTGGTGCGGCTATAGAAGTTACAACATTTCACAATTCCTGGCAGAACTTTTATTATCACAGTGTGGGATATCTATTAACAAAAGTGATGGAAAACAAAAGAATCTAAATGAAATCGGCTAGATAAGAAAAAATGTCAAATTCCCAGCATCCCTCGTTCATGCATAACAACAGAACAAGTTTGGCCTGATGAAGTCCTAAAGGATGAAAAACGTTATGAGAAAACTTTTTCCCACTTTGTCATATATATATATATATAAACAAAATTTATTCATATTGTCCTTTTACAGATATATTTTTTATTGATATCTGAAATCTTATATATATATACACACACACAGGTTACGGACACAGATATTGTTAAGAGAGGTTCTCATTAGGTTGAGAAATTAGCCTGAACTGTTAACATCTTCATCTGCATGAAGAATCTCATTTCAAAGTCTATCAAATTTTAGCAATGCTTATTCTTTGTGAGAAGCCAGCAATCAAAACAGGTTGATCTTTGGATTTGGAATAAGAGCATTCAAGTTAAAAAGCAATTCCAGGTTTTAATCAGAAGGTATATCAAGATAAATTTATAGCAGAACACTGTAAGATTCATAGTATACTTATAATACATAATGATAAACAATAGTCTGAAACATACACATACACACACACACACACACACACATATATATATATATATATATATATATGAGATCTGATCAAAAAGTATCAGGACTGTTGCTATGATAATGAATCTAAAGAATGCAGAGTGACCTTGAATTTTGTCATACATACAAAACTAAGTTTTAACATATTAGTGCACTTCCATTGTTTATAGCAGTGTTTGGAAGGAAAATGTGTAGAGTGTGGCTGCATCACCACACAACAGAGGTTCCATCAGTGACCATAGCTTGTGCAGCAGTTTTTGACCGAGACTGACATTTCCCAAGTTTGACAACTACCATATTTCCCAGATGTCATCCACTTCTAATTTTTTTTCTCTACAAAAATCAAATTCTACTTGAACAAAACAAGATTTCAAGAGAAAATGAAACAAGGCAGCTGTTAGTTATCTCATCGATGGAAATTATGCTGAATAAAGTATGTGCCTTCAGTGGGAGATTATTCCAAAAGATATTAAATACTGAATTGTTATGTTTAGTTTTCTTTTTATAGCACCAGTATGGATACTTTTTGAGAAGATCCCATAATCTCATACACATACATACACATATATGATAAAGGCAAAACATCCATTGACATATAATCCAAATGGATCTTAGTAATATAAAATATTAAAACTGATCCACAAAAAGAGCTGAATGTATTTATTAATACAAAGCAATGCTCTCTTCTTATTTCTGCAATCCCAGGGCGCACAAGTGTGTGACATGTGGGGAGAGAAAACAGGCCATAAGGGATGCTAGATAATACCAGATAGCACTGAGTTATTAACTGCTTTTGGGTCCACCCTACCAGATTTATTGTTTACTCCTCGAGTCTTTTCCAAGCTAATGTCAGCATCCACCCAGGCAGTGGAGAATGTTCTGTTAGGGTGCACTCCCTTATACACTCATGGGTTTCCACAAGGAAGTGGATATAGTCACTGGTAGTACCGTCTCTTATCTTACAATAGCAAAGGTTATCCACCCCTGAGCTGACACTGTTTTTGTTTAAGGGTTTACTATTTGCCCATAGCTGGGACCCTAACAGGTGCTATCACCCTGGGTCAGGATGGACCTGGGAACAACAGCAATTAAGAGGTAATTCCACGCTCCTCAAAACTTCTAATCTCCTGATCAAAGGCCTTGCTACCGAATGTAATTTATCTTTGTACCCATATATAAAGCGAGAAACACACACACGTTATGGACATTGGAATCAACAATGCATGGTGGATATTCCTTTAGTCAGTTTTATATATATAATATTAAAATATTTTTTATTATAATAGATTAACATAAAAACTTTTTTACATCGCTACACCAAAACTTTAATGTTTCCTCATCAGGAAATAGTAGGAGAAACCATTAAAGTTCCAAAACATGTAAGTTTTTTTTACACTATTATTTCGCTGACTGGGGTAGACTGTTCTAGTTCCACACGCCATGGCACAGTGGATAAAGGCATTGGTTAGATCCAGTGACAGGTCCCAAAGAGTGTGAGTTCAATATCCGGTTATGGCAGGGGAGAACTTGGAGAGGTGAATTAACAGAATATCAGAGATAACTGACATCCATTAAACATGGCATGTGGAACTAGAATAGTCTACTCCAGTGAGTGAAATAATGGGTTCAGTTTGACATTCCAACCACTGAAGAAGGCCTGAGCGTACAACGGCCAAAACATTGTAATAACTATGTCGACCAAGATGAAGACAATAGTCCAAATAATGTAAATAGTGTACATAATACTTCATTTCAGAAATATAGACAGATAATGAAAGTTTTTGTGTAGCAATGTAAAAATATTTTTATTGTAATCTATCATAATAAAAACATTTTAATAATAAATTTTGCTCTATATTTGTATTAAGCACTTTTTAAAAAGTAAATGCTAAGAACTGTGGATTCTAACTCCATCTCTTTTTTTCTCTTTCTTAAGATATATATATATATATATATATATATATATATATAGTTGCATGGCCAAGAGGTTAGAATGTTTGCCCTCTGACCATGTGAACCAGGTTCGAATTTCACCATTTCCAATTTGTCAGAGGTGAATTCATAATGTCTGGGGAGGTGGTCTCACTTTGTGGAACCTTTGTAAAGTGTCTGAAAACTATACCACTGGTTGACCCAAATCTTGTAATTGAAATGAAACTGTGCAAAAAAACATCATGTATAAAGACAGAATATTTGAAAACAATAAAACTGATATTGCACAAAAAACAAGACTCTTTGATATGTATAATAAAAGCCAAAAGTACACAATCATTGCAATTTATATTAAAACTTTCTCTGGGAAATTGTCTGAAATATAAAAGAAAAATCCCCAAAAAGTCCTTAACAAAGAACTTTCATTGGTTTGTAAACAAACTTGAATAAAAGTAAATTTGCTACTCAAATACATCCAATATAATTTATTTATATATATATATATATATATATATATATATATATAGAGAGAGAGAGATAGACAGACAGTCAGACACACACACACACACATTTGTGCAAATTAATTGAAACAAAACAAATAATTCCATTATTATTTTCCTTGTTTTCATAATTTTCCAATGAAATATGACCCAGTGCGCATGCTAGTACTTCGTATGGCCGTTCCACAAAGTCGTTCCTTGCAGATTGACCACAGATTCTTGATTGGATTTAAATCAGGAGAGTTTCTGAGCCAGTCAATAGTACTTTGAATTGCTCACTGATAAGGCTTGCCAATGTGTTTGTGCAGCATTGCAAATTTTCATACACTTCTTTGGGCTAACATTCATCACAGACAATAGCCATAGGACAACTAATTGACAGTTGGGACAATAGTGTCTGGGTGTGATGAAAATCTGATGCAATCACAGATGATACAATATTTTTCAAGGCCAAACAAATTTCATCACAAACTCTGAAAATAGATTCATATTGCTGTATGCCACTGCAAATGATATAATCTGAGGAAAAAATATAAATCAATAACACTGTGTCATTCCAGTGAGTCTATTTTCAGGAAAATAAGTTTCTCAAGTCCAGTGGCTGTGATCACTATTTCCAGTATTGATGCAGGCTTCCTTTCTTGCCTTTTGTTTGAAATATGGAAACAAAAACAAACTTTATACTTAACATCAGGAAGAGACAGTTGAAGTTTCTAGGGCACATATTGAAGAAAGAGGGCTTAGAAAATCTGATACACACAGGACAGATTGAAGGCAAGAGGAACAGAAGAAAACAAAGCATGATCTACTTCAGTAAATGGATGGTGGAGCAGGGTTTGGAGGAGATAACAAAAAGATAAAATTTGTTGAGAGCTACAAAGGATATAAAATTTTGGAGAGCCATGATTGCCTACATCCTGAAGGGACATGACACATAGTAGAAGAACCATTTCTACTGTTGCTATTGTCGCAAGAACTTGTGTTTTCTGTTATTTGATACAATTCTTTGTTTACGATTCTGCAGTGCCAGTTCATTGTGTTCAAAGAAGAAGGATGGTCTTTTCTAAGATCTTAAAATATCTGAAAATGAACTAAAGAAGATTCTTGTTGATGTTATAAATAAAGGAAGTCAAATTTTTTTAATCAATTCTCTAGACATTTTGCATATTTTTATCAATTGATTCAATGAATAACAATGTTATAAAACAAAGAGATTTTTTTTTGTTTTTTTCAAGGCCACTAAGATGCTACTGAAAGTGAAAGAATGAAAAGACTTTAGAAGGAATTGGAAACCTGATCCTAAACACGAAACAAGGGATAAACCTCTACTCCTCTTAAAAAAACAAAAAAACAGGGAGGAGTGTGAACCAGGTGATAGGCAAATCTACAGGTAAAGCAAATATTAGCACATTATCTTTTCTTTTTTTTTTCTTTTTTTTGTAAAATTAACCAACCATCTTTCTTTTTTTTTAAATCCTAATGTTTTTGACCCTCTCAAAAGGTCTGTCTGAATTTCTAAGATGTTGTTAATATGAGACAATGATTTATTTAAACTAATTTATTTCTCTTTGTTTATTTGTCTCATTTTGGTTGCTGTCACATCTGGTGCATCTAATTAGGTAAGATTGGTTAATGATATAACAACCTTTGTTAGGTTATTTATACTGAATATCTTGTAGGACAAAAATCACAATGGATTAATCAATAGGTAGACATAGGTCCAGGTGGAGTGATGAACTGCTATGTAATATAAATAAAAAAAGCACTATTAAAGAGTGAGAACAATAAAAGAACAAGAATTAAGAAGACAGAATATAATGATTGACATTGTATTTAAATTTTTGAAGATCAGAATTGACTGGAAAGCAAGAAGCCAGAAAAGAGTTACACAAGCTAGAAGTGAAAGCAAAAAGCTTATAGTTACATTCTAGTAATTTTAACCGTAAAATGATGAGACCTAGCAGCCAATCTAGAACTGTGCTTCAATTTGTAAAGCTGACATATGAAAGAGAAAAGCTCTTCAGAACAATTACAATAAAAATATTTATAGAAAAAAGTACAGAGAAGATGTCAGGTCCGGATTTTCAGAATCTTCCTTGGATTTTATTAAGAATCTCTAAATACATAGAAGCAGTGGTCCAGATGTGGCAGCAATATTCAGTGTATGAACAAATATAATGATAATATCAATAATATAGTCAAGTCAAAGATTCTCTTAAGATGTTTGCATAATAAACTTTCATTTAAAAGTCTAAAAAACAAAACAAAAATATTATTTCTGATACACGATAATATATAATTCTATTAACAATTTCTGAGATGATGGATGAATCAGTTATTTTTTGGTTGATTTGTATCTTTGGGTGTGCCAACTCCAAGAAAGGAGTGTTTCCTTAGATATTCTGTTCTGTGTGTCATAATTTGATTGGCTGTTTGGCACCAATCAGCATCTTAAGTTTGGCCAGAATATCAGTCTGTTATATTTTAAACATTCAAGGAATAACTGAAAATTTCCCAACTTGATCAAGAAAGGATATTCCTATAAAGATTTATGCAAAAATATAATTACATACCCCCTCTTACCAATACCTAAAATTATGTATTTCCACAAATTTGCAATACCCAAGGTTTAAAATGAGGTTTTAAAAATGAAAAATTTTTCTTGAAGCTTTTATTTTAATTTTAATTTCAAGCTAAAAGATTAAATTTAAATTTCCGATAAGCAAAATACTTTGCTGTATTTCAAAACTAACTTAAATTGACTGAAAGGAGTTTTTGTTTTGAAATTGCTGATTTTAGTGCCATTTTTAGCCATTTTTCATCATAATGCAATTCTCTTTATTAAAAAAACTTTAAATCAGCTAATATTTCTGAAATAAAGTTTCAGAAAAGTATAATTATCTTTTTTGAAACAAATATTACTAAGTTTAGAATATCACAGAAATGCATTTTTTAACATGGTGGTAGCTGTTTATTTAAGGTGTTGACAACTTGAATGACAGATGGAAGTCTGTCTAATGTTTTTATATGGTGGATATATCTGTAAAAAAAATAATTGAGAAATATGATTAAATATATAATTAAAAATTTAGGGAAATATTCTTATTGCTCTTATTTTCTGATAATATCATGTATGAACATCTGTATCTACAAAAATCAGCACAATTCTACACATACAAAAAATATTCAAAATTCTTTTTAAAATATTGGTGTTCAATGAAGAGTGTACAAAGCTTTTCTACTTTTGATTAGTAAATATAGTTTTTACTTAATAACAATACCACCTAAAAGCCACAGAGTAATATAAAAATTTAAAAGATTTAAAACTTTATAAATTATTCTAATTAAATTTAAAAAAAATGAAAACAATTCCTTAAAAATTCATTATTCATCAAAAACAGTTTTTTTCGTAGGACAATAATGTCCATAATATATGTGTTTGTGGGCCAACAATACCACCTGCAACAGGTGGTTAAAAGCAATTAAAAGATTTTCTTATTAAATAATGTCTTAGCTTTATTGCAATTTTTATTTTATGATTGATTAGATCAGAATAGATTTCCAGTAAAGGTGGTTACTGATTTACAAGAAGAAATTGTTAATTTAAATTCTACAATTCTGCTTTTAACTAATATAAACATTAAGATCCACAAAATTTAATTTCTCAGTTTCATAAAATTAAATATGTGTGGGTTAACAGATTTACCAAGATTTTCTATAAAAAAAAAAAAATTTTGTAAAATATTTCATTTATTTGTGAATAACTCCTGAAAATTTAATTAAAACCCAAGAATTATTTCATTTTTGCAAGAATTTCAAAATCAATCTTTTTCACTGCAAAATAAATACTAAAATTCTGTATACTAATCTTTTGTCACCCTGCTGATACACAAAAAAAGATTTTTAACCAAAATTTTGAATGTTTTAAAAAAGATTAAAAAATCCTTTGGCCTTTCTTCTTAATATTAGGTTGGTGCGAAAATAATGTCGTTTTCTCACATTGTAACATATGTGAGAAAACGACATTATTTTTGCACCAACCTAATACTAACAAAGATTTTGACAATAAAAGTTTGTTTTTATTAAGTTAGGGGCATTTTTTTTTTTTAATCACAGTATGTTAATTTTTTGGTGAATCAGTAGAGTTACCTACCTAAAAGTGATGACTTCAAAAACCAATGAGGTGTTTGTTTGGCCTTTTCACTCTATGCCTAAATTTGAGCCTGTGTTTATGTCACTATAAAATTTGAATGTTCTAGAAAAAAAGTATTGAAAAGGAAAATTCTTCATTTGTATTTTCCCACCAATCAGCAGCAAAGAATTCAAACCCACCTAAATTTGAAAAGGTATCTGAGTGGTGGTGGGGCCCAAATATATAAAAAGATGCTAACTGATGAAGATCACTATTCATTCATGTGTTGTCAGTTGATAGTCGCACAACCTCGAACTGAGTGTAAAAAAGATAAAATCTTTGCACCAAAGTATAACCAATAACTACCAATTCTTCTGAAACCAATTTAAAAGAGACTGCAGAACTAACTTTTATCATATTTCTGGTACAAAAAAAAAACACAAACAACTCTGGTGGTGGGGGTAATGTTCTTCCTCCCCTATCAAATTCTTTGTGATTGCTACTACATTTGACCCCAACTGCTGACAAGTCTAAATTTGATTTGACAACTTTTAGAGAACTTTCACTGCACCTCCCCCCCATCACCAGTTAAGGACATTTTTGATTTTTTTCAGTTCCAGGTCAAAATTTTCAAATGAAGATTTTCATTATTCAGCATAATTTTGATTCTCCTTCTTTTATGTAATGTCTCCCTTCAGGATGTTAGTGATCATGGTTCTCCACAATTTCATATCCTTTGTAGCTCTCAATAAATTTTGTCTTCTTGTTATCTTTCCTAAACCCTGTTCTGCCATCCATTTACTCAAGCCCATTAGGTAGGTTATGTGTTGTTTTCCTCTGTCATACTTGCTTTCATTATATCCTGTGAGTGTCAAATTTTCCAAGCACTCTTTCTCCCTTGTGTGCCTTTAAATTTCAACTCTCTTTCTGATGTATAAATATCCTTTTTGTTTCCATTTTCCTTAATACTTTGTCATTGCTCACATGTTCATTTCATGGGCATCCTTCTGTAAAACCATATTTCTGTTGCTTCAACTCCCTTCACTGCCATATGGGGCTGATATTATATAACTGTTCAGTATTCTTTTCTTTGTTTCTAATGAAACATTTCTGTTTTTTATTACTTTGTTTAGCTTTTGGAAGGCATCATTCACTATCCCAATGCACTTTCAGAGTTCTGTTTTAAATTGTTGTAGTTGTTTGAATTTGGTATCCCCAATTTGTAATTTGCACGTTGGGCTGTCCCTTTTGCTGTCAACCTTATATTCTATCTTCTTGCAATTGATGTTTCATTCTTTCTTATTGCTTTCCTTGAAAAACTTCTGTAGGAGTTATTGTAGTTTCCTTTCTGTGTCTGCAATCAACATTGTGTCATCTGCATATCTTATGTTGTTAAGATTTTGCCTACCAATAATGAATCCTGGTAAGTCTTCTACTTTTCTCAAAATAGCCTCACTGTGTAGGTTGACTAAGTTTTTGTCTAACACCTCTTTCTGTTTTTGTATATTTACTGAATTCATTTTCTGTCTGTATGCAGGCAGTTGGCTCCCAATATAAGTTCTAGATTATTCTAATATCCTTTTCCCAAATATATTGCAGAAGCTATTATACACTTCTTTCATTCTCAATTTAAATCAAATTGTAAATAAATTCTTTCTGTTCAATTTCACATCGAATAAATATCCTTCTTTTCTTGCATGCTTAATAACCCACTGATTTTTCTTTCTGTATTGGCAATAAATTTCAATAATCTCTTCAAATGCTGATATTTGGTCAGGTGATCAGAATTTGGGAAGTATGTTAAAGTGGCAACTTTTATATCTGTTATCTATTCAAAACTTAATGAGTGCAGAATCTGTTGTTAAACCTGCTTTGAGTTCAATAGCATTTCAGGAACCTTGTAGATTATATTTAAAAAGACAAGTTCATATCAAATTTATCATCAGAATTATGTAACAGACTTAACAGTTAATGTTATGAAATTTTGATCTCTTTTACATAGAAAAATAGAATATTAAATATATTTTTAAAACATCTTATTTAGATTCAAACAGTTTGGTTTGTGACATGAAAAGAAATTCTCTGCTCTGAAACCCAATATTCTCTCATACAATATCTCTTTAAAGACATTCATTCTTTTTTGTTTACTCTTGAATTATCATTTCTTTTATTTGTAAAATACCAGTTGCAAACATTCATAAATGATGTGAATCTTAGCACAAAATTAAATATAGCAAAAAATAAACATTAACTTTTCCAGAAGTTTTTCAAATTAAAATTGTGTGTGTTTATGCGAAAAGATTGCATGCAAGAATGGAAATCTTGTCTGCAAATTATGAACAATTTTTTCTAATGTAATATCTTGATAATGATAATAAAAAGGCAAAGAAACAAAAAACAAACAAGTTCTAAGATGGCAGACTGTCATATTTGATGAGGAATATTATTGAATCAATCTGTCATTTTTATCTCATTATTTCCTGATACCATTTTCAGGATTGTTGCAGTATTGATTAGATGTTAGTATCAAAAGATATTGGCAATGGTCTTTTACAAATTCCAATACTTTTTCTGTTCCAAATTAGATATTTCTAAAGGTTTAAAATTAGTCAAGCAATATAATGGCTTGGTGTATATATATATATATATATATATATATATATATATATATATATATATATATATATCATTAACTTTTTTGTGTTCTTTTTTTTAGCCAGTCTTTTTGCTTTTATCATTCCCCGTTCTTTTTCATTTTACCCTTTCTATTTTCTCTTTCTTTTTCTTGTTTTTCCCTTCTTTATTTTTTCAGTCTCTACCTTCTTTATTTTCTCTTTTTCACTCTGTTATTTCTCTTTTTTCTCTTTTCCTTCTCTCTTTTTTCTTTTTCTCTTTTCCTTCTCTCTTTTTTTCTTTTTCTCTTTTCCTTCTCTCTTTTTTTCTTTTTCTCTTTTCCTTCTCTCTTTTTTTCTTTTTCTCTTTTCCTTCTCTCTTTTTTCTTTTTCTCTTTTCCTTCTCTCTTTTTTTTCTTTTTCTCTTTTCTATTTTCCTCCCCTTTTTCCTCTTTTTTTAAACTCTTTTATTCCTTTTTACCATCTTTCTTTTTCTCCCCTTTTCTGTTGTATTCTTTACCATGTTATGATTTAATTATTATGTTTTTTACTCTCCAGCATTTCTTTATCATCAGGATTAATAATCATTATCGTTACTAACTACTAGTAAGAAAAAAAATTAAAATTGTAGAAATATTAAATAACATTACTTCATTATCATAATTCTGTATTTTCTTTTTTACTTTCATTAATCATCGTCCCCTATCGTAATGATATCTTTTTACTTTATAATTATCATTTAATTCTATTATTTTTATACTTATTTCTTTTTATCATTCCTGCAATTATTATTTCCTTTTTTTCTAATAACATATCATTTATCTTTTATTTTACTATCATTTTTATCTCATTATTACACCATTAACTCCCTTTTTCAGATGACAATGGATACTTTATTATTTGAAGCATTATTATTTATACATTCTTTAAAGCTTCTTATTGCTTTCTCTTCATATCTATACTTTTGCTATAAATCTGTGATCAAGTTCAAAGTAGTTTTTTTCCCTCTGTAATGTGGTATTTGATTCAAAACAAGATGACAGATAATAGTTCTCTCCCTTGCTTTTCTACTTACTCTTCAAAAAAAAAAAAAAAAAGATGCTTTATGGAATGATTAATGAACCACAAAAAAGAAATAAAAAACATCCTACAACAAATGCATTCTTTCTAATCATCTTGACTTTCCTTTGTGGTCTTTTCTAAGATGAATGAATCATTTCCTGCTTAAGAATAAAAAAAATAAACAAAGAGAACCTTCACTGAAGTTCCTGTTTTCCATTGTTGCTGTTCATCTGAAATTCTGTTCTCCTGTCTGGAAGTTAACCCCAGTTTGTGACAACATTGCTCACCATTGATTTAAAATCAAATGTGTTATATTTCCCATAGGTTCCAAAAATGGGGAAAATGCATTATCCAATTTAATATGCATTGAGATTGGTAGGATTATTTTTATTCCTAGCATCCCCATGACAAAGTTATGAGGCATTGGCTAGTTTCAAATAACATCCAAGATGATCTTCAAGTATCCTTTCCTAATTTCGCTTTATGTGATCATTATTTAAAATATCATTTAATAAAAAAGGGAATAGAAAACAAATGATAAACATAATGTGTATGTACCCAACAGATACAACTAACAATGTTACATATGAATATCATTATCATCATCTTACTTTTCTCACTTTCAAAGCAGGAAGCCATCTTGTTTCCTATCCCATAGTAATGCTGTACTGACCATATGTGTCCTATGTGTTGTTAAATGTTTTTTATTTCTGTCAAGAATCCTCCTTTAGCTAAACGTGATCTCATACTAGGGTTACACATCCTGATTTTTACCCTTTCAAAACGTTCCTCATGAGTGAGTATGGTAGTAAGAGTTTTCAAACCAAAAGAGATAATATTGAGTTAACTGCCAATAAGCATTGTGAACATGTGTTAGTACTGATTCAATAATTATTGCACTAGATTATGCACATTATTGAAATTATTTGAAATTCTGTTCACCTATAACATTTCATATGTCAATAGAGGGTACTACTAAATGAAAATTTAGCTCTTGAGAAGATATTTCAATTGAGCACTATTGAAAGATAGGCTAATTCTATAAACAACAGCCACCTGTGCAAATGCAAAGCTCTTCAGTAAAATGAATTTGGAACACTCTGACTGATTGGCATTTGTTTACATTCATAAAAACAATATGCTAGAATGAGCTGTTTCTCTCAGCCGAGTGAAGATAGCTCAGTGGTAGAAACTCTGACTGACACCAAATCAGTCAGGTTTTGATCCTGGTTTGAGGCATTCAGATGTCTAGTCACACTTAGGAGCTATGATACAGTGAAACAGTACTGTCTGTGAATGACATATATGGTGTATCAAAAATACTTTTACAAACTTTGGGGTGGGTTTCTCACACCAAAACAAGGACAAAAGTCTATATAAACAGATGTCCACAAATCCTTCATTTTTGAGTTATTAAGTTTAAAGTTTACAGTAGAAATTTACTGTTAAATGCACAATTCAAGATACAATCTAAAAATACATTTGCAAACTTTTAGGACAGATTCCTGACACAAAAATAATGTAAAATATCCATATTAACATATGTCCAAAAAGTCGTCATTGTACCTCAATTCAGCAACTCGTAACAAATGTTCACTGCTTGCTTCTACACATGCATGCATCCATTGGATCATTAACTGGCAGAGTCTTTGAAATACTACCACATGGTGTTGAATTGTTTTGCAGGACTCCCATGACATGGTGATGAAGAGTCTCTACATTATTAATGTCTTCTGCATAAACCAATTGTTTTAGGTGGCCCCACAGCTAAAAATCCAAAGGATTGAGGTCAGGGAAATATGCAGCCCACGGAACCAGTCCTTATCTAGCTATCTGTTATGGAGTGGTTTCACAGTGGAGGCTTGTATTTGTACTAAGTCCTAAAATAGGTTTGACGTACAAAACGTTAGGAACTTGATATAATAGGTAATGACGCAGAGAAATCTAGTTGTGGTCGCTGATACTTTAGTATCCGACTAACAGTCGTCCGTCATCGACTGACTGCCCCACTGAGTGACTCACTTGTTACTCTTACTACTACTCCTTATTATAGGTGGGAGAGTCTATTAACAATAGAATAGGTGTGTTCCACTATAACACTATCCATCTTTCATGGTAGATGTCAGTCAGTGTATCACGAACAATGTGACTAAAATGTGCTGGATCGCCATCATGCATGAACCACATGTGTCTTTGTGTTAGCATGGATACATCTTATTGTAGGTCTGGAAGTGTGTTTTAAATAAAGTCCCTGTAGATAGCTCCTGTAAGATGTGCTATGAGAACATATGGATCTACCAGATAGTCACACACAATTCCAGTCCACGCATTCATTGTAAACTGATTCTGGCGGCTAGCCTGTATTGTACTATAGAGATTTCGATCTACCGACAAATGTTGGTTGTGTCAACTTGTTAATCCATCTCTTTCAAATTTTGCCTCATCCATAAACAAGACTGAAGAGACAAACAATGGATCAACAGTTTGTGCAATAAATCATTGGCAAACATTCTTGAGAGGGTGAAAGACCTTGTACATGTCATAAATGATATGGATACAGGAGTTACTCTTGAAGTACCCTGTATGCAGTACTACAAGATGTATGACATGCTATGGCTACCTGACATGTGCAGATACCTGGATTGTCTCTGAAAGCCTGTAAAATGTGTTCTTTGTGGTCAGGCATATGAGCAAATCTCAGTCTTCCGCGATCAATAGTTTGTGGTGTTATGGATCCTGACTCAGCAATGTGATAATAATCAGCAGCAAAGGTTGAATGACTTGGTTGTCTTCGGTCTGGAAATACAATCTAATACAGCCATACAGACTTGTATCCAATTACCATTTCAATGGCTGTATGTAAAAATCATATCTGCCTGTTTACGATATGAATATCTTGCCGTTGTTAAACGGAACACTTCTCAGTTAACTCACTACTGCACACGTTAAACATTGAAGACAGACTAGCCATAAATGTACACGAATGACAAATGTAACCTAGTCTACATGGCAACATAGCGCTATCTACAATAAACTTTTTTAAACTTAATAACTCAAAAAGAAGGATTTGTGTACATAGGTTTATATGAACTTTTGTCTTTGTTTGGTGTGATGAACCTGCTCCCAAAGTTTCTAAAAGTATGTAAAATTCCACTATAGACTCAATGTTGAAAATCAGAGTCTTTACAAACTTTCTGGTATTACTGTCAGTTTCGTGAAAAATTTTCTCATCAGATGCTGGGATAAAACATTTCAATAAATTCAATCATGACATCCACCTTCTCTGCTGTCCTGGGTATGATGATAACTACATCTGGCAGCAAGACCTCTGATCAGGAGGTTTTGAGGAGTGTGGAACCACCTTTTAATTACTGTTGTTCCCAGGTTCACCATGATCGGGGGTGGTAGCACCTGTTAGGATTCCAGCTTTGGGCAAATAGTGAACTCTCAAACTGGGATTAAAACATTATAAAAATACATTTTCATAGTAAAAAAAATTCTAAAAAAAGATTAACTGCAATACATTTTTGTAAAAAAACAAATTACTGAAGCTGCCAAGAAAAGTAAATATCAGCATTAAATGACCCATAAGGAGTTGATATGCCGTTAAACAAACCAAACCAATCTATCTTCCACACAGTGGGCTAGGTCCAGACATTACCAATTTTTGAAGATGCTACTTTAAAGCAACTTAGAGACATTTCTAAATCTTGAAAACTGTAGTTTTTAAAAAGTTTTAAAATTTTGTTCATATTATTACCCAGTCAAAATTTATGGCTTCTGGTGTTTAAAAGTTTTTCAAGAAATCATTGCTTAAAGTGTTTATGCTTTTCTGGGCATGTTATATGAAGCAGCTATACAAATAGATATAAATCAACCCAGGCTTCCTGAAAATGTCACATTTATTGTGTTTTAATACCTCAATCCCTTAAATTTATGAACATCACCCAGAAAATAATGATTTCTTAATGATTTTCTGTCAAAAAATGTGCAAAAAAACATTTAAACTTCAATGCAAAGTAGGAAAAGATCCTTGTGGCAGAACATGTTACACCTATATATATATATATATATATATATATATATACAACACTTTTTTAGTGTTTTCTTGCTGTTCCATCTCAACTATTTGAAAAATTATCCTTTTCAATATTTTCCAATGTTGACCACTATCCTATTGAAAGAACTGAAAACTGAACTTGTATAGAAATTAAGTCATACTGTGGAAAATTTTATATGATTCAGTTGAATGCAATAAAGTTAATTCTAGTATTAATTATTTACTACCTATTTTCAGCATCTCTTTGTAAATTAGTAATTTCTTTTGCTTTGATTGTTTATCTTTTTTTAGTCTGTTGACCCATGAAACTTAATGAAGTTTCCTATTGGTTTAATATTTAGATTTCTCCCTTTTATTAATTAAAAAGATAATTCAGAACTTAAGTTTTAAAGTTTTTAACTTAAGTTTTAAAGATTTATTCTTTTCAGCCAAAGGCCAACTTATGTATAAGCTCAGTCCAACAATCGTGCCCCACCCAAGCTTCCTTTGATAACACCCTAACCAAGAGTTCCTTTTTTTAATTTACTGACAGGGTATATCCATAAAATGTCTATATCCTTATGTTTTAACTTTATGATAGACTCATTTTTTCTGATACTGCAAGAACATGAGGTAAAGGCATTAATTTGGACAATTTGGAATATTCAAGAATATTCTTTGGTGTGTTGGTCAACTTGTCCTTAAAAAAACTAAAAAGGTGTATGCAATCTGTTGTTAAAGAAAAGAAGACTACTTTCACCAAATGTTTATACTTACCTCTAGGTTTTATTGAAAATATGACCTGATCATGATAAAGTCTTATAAATTCAATAGACAAAATTTCTTTTTTGGTGTCACTTTCTCTTTTATTGCTTCCTTACTTTTTTTGAATGGGGTGGTGCCTTTAAATTTAGTGCCTGTATAGTGGTTGCTATGTTTTTCACACCCACATACACTCCAAGTCATTTTATTCACCGGTGATTGGCTAATAAATTACTACTAACTTTGTATAGGACAATTTAGCCATTGCAGTCATTCCTTTGAATCTTTTGGTTCTGAGCATACTTACCTATTCTGTTTAGTACATGTGTAGGGATTGGTTAATTTTTAACCAATCACATATTTTTAATGTAAGATCAAGTTTTCCCTTGGTTCAGTGGGAACCTACCTCTTTTCCTTAAAAGGGGCGACTTTTCACAAGTCTCCAGTAAGATCCCAGCCATCAACACAGATCCACAATCTTGCTCATCACACTCTAACGCACACACAGACACAGAATTTTGTAACTACAAACTTACATTTTCTCTCTGTAACTTTCGTCAAGTACAATTAACCAGACCTTTGTTGATTCAAACCAGTTTATTCACAACACATTTCAAACAATTGTATTCTTGGTGTCATTCATTCTTCACATGCAAACTTTGCTCTAACAATTATTTCGAAACATTTATCTCACAAAAGAACTTTCTTCAAACGGTTGATTACAATCAATCTACAGTCAAAGAGAAAGCACTTCCTTCTCTTTAATATACATTGTGAATACGATTTTATTTCATGCTTGTTGTATTTTATTCAATATATATTTGTTGGTTAACAAATTAGAGTTGTTGTTACTATTTCTTGAATCCTGTACGTGGAAGAATCATTAATATAAATAGTAGTCATACCTATATATTTGGTGTTCTTGTTACATTTAGTGAATCGACCATACGCTACACCTGCTTCTCTTTAATTGTCACCAATATTTTATCTTTTACTGTCTTTTTTTTCATTTTGTGTCCCCTTCCTTTTTACTGTCCCCTTTTGTACCCACTTATACTGATCCCTTTATATTTGGTACAATTTTCTCTCTTACTGCCCTCTTCTCTTTCGGCCTCCTCTTCTTTTTTTACTAACCCCTTTACATTTGGTACCCACTTCTTTTTCACTTCTCCTTTCTCTTTTGATTTTCCCTTATTTTTATAGATCACTTCTCATTTGGTTCTCCCTTCTCTTTTACTGCCTTCTTCTCTTTCTGTGTCCTTTTTTGGTGTCCCCCTTCTCTTTTACTGTCTCCTTGTCCTTTCACGTGCACTTCTTTTTTGTTAATCTCTTTGCATTTGGTACCCACTTCTTATTTACTGCCTGCTTCTCTTTCTCCCTTCTCTTTTAAGTGTCCTGGGTAAGACGTTAAACTATGTCCAGCAGCAAGGACTCTGATCAGAAGCATGTGAGGAGCATGGGACCACCTCTTAATTGCTGGTGTTCCCAGGTCCACCCTGACCCGGGGTGGTAGCACCTGTTAGGGTCCCAGCTATGGGAAAATAGTTAACTATTACCAGCAATACTTTTTTGAAAGGAATTATTACCAGCAATACAATTTTGAAGGAAATATATTACCAGAAACAGATTTTTGACAAAACAAAATATTACCCACAATAAAAATTTTTGTCAGCATTAAGTAACCCATTGAAATAAATATACCGTAAAACAAAATAAACCAAACCAATCTAAACCAAAGAATACATATTCTATTCATAAAAATCTATCCTAAAAATGTCGGCATTAAATAACCCATTGAGGTTGATATACCATAAAACAAAATAAACCAAACCAAACTTCTCTTTTAATACCCTATTCACATGTTTATTTTGCTCTGCAGTTAATCCAGCTTTACTTCCATTTGTAGAGAAAAAGAAAACATGAAATGTTATATGAATGACCATTTAAATGAAGCATTCAGTTTTTTTTTTTTAAGTAAATTTTGTCAAAATTCTACCTTTTCAAAAGCAGGCAACTGTGACCTAAGCTGCATTTGTCAACCTGAATCTTTCCTGTCTTGTGGTCAGCAACATTGCCTATGAAAGGATTGATGGTTTGAGTGATTTGCTTTTTTATGGCTTATCAACCTTTTGTGGTTTATTTAAAGCGGAAACACATTTTGGTCTGTATGAAAAATTTAAAAAAAAAATTTTTTTTTTTTTTTTTTTTTGAATGATTATTGCATTAACAATTTTTGATAACAACAACAATTTTTCCAGATAAAAGTCATGCGAGGGAGAGGAGATGATTCATATCTTTCTAAAAGAATATTTGTGTGTAAGTGAATGTAACAAACACAACTTGAATTTGAACTTGGTTCTCCAATTTCTTATTTCCAGCTACTATCCATTACACCAACTGCACATTCATTAATTATGAACTGAAGACATGAGAACCTCAATGTCTGTCATAAGCCATATTTAAAGTCAACACAAGAACATGTTAATTGCATGACAAATATTTCAATAAGTGTGAAATATCTAAAAGTTCTTTGTTCATTTTTCTAGAAATCTGAAACTATCTTTCAGATTCTTGACTTCCTTTTTTCAAACATGTTTATTATTTATTAATTTCTTTGGACACAATGTTCATTGGTGTCAACAACATTGTAGTTAACCTCTCTTCAGTGGGATTATCCATAGTTATTGAATTCTCTTAAATTTTTTGTTTATAGACATACTATCTACATCCTTTGTCTAACCATGTTTGTTTAGCTTCTGGTGGTTGAATTTTCAATCCAGAGACGACATCTCATTATATATGGTTCTGAATTCAGAATTCCCCTTCTCTTAGATTGATTGTCAAACACAGCTAGAGAATCCAGTCTGCCACAAAAGCTGGTTGTGCCAAAGAGATGGATACCTTACTCGAAAGTATTTGAGTGAAGTGAATATAACTAGTTAGACTACGTACATATTCAAATTTTCATCCTGAGTAAATAGACAATAAACATCACTGAAACAACATTAGAAGAGGATGACTTATCAAAAGCTCATTTCTAAAATAATATGACTAGTTGTTGTTGAATACCCTCGTCACAGGTAGCTTAATATAAAAACACTAATGTACAGATATGAGAATCCCGATTTGGATATCCTGAGCCTTATAGGAACAATGTAACAAAAGACTCTCTCTATAACAATTTAATTTATTTGTTTTCTGTAATATGTTCTGTGCATACTTGAAGAAATGAAATGATATTTGTGTTTCATATTTAAAAGGAAAAAAAATAAGATGGCTTAACTAATTCATATTTGCAAAATATGATTTTAGACTGATGCTGAATACTCTAGCCATGGCTTCTTCTATTATGTGCCATATTCTTTCAAGAGATGAGGTATCATGGCTATCCATAACTTCATAGCCTTTGCAGTTCTTATCAATATTTGTCTTTGTACTTTCCCCACTCACAACCTGTTCTACCATCTATTAACATAAGTTTATTATTTTAAGACATTTTTTTTTGTTTATACATTCTTTTTATAGATACAAATATTTAAGAAAATGCTTTGTTTATAATAAACAGTATTAAACAACATTTACCGGCCTGAATGTCTGAGAAATTTTCACAGAAAATATTCATCCTCCGACAATGTCCTTCGATATTTTCTGTGAAAATTTCTCAGACATTCAGGCCGGTAAATGTTGTTTAATACTGTTTATTATAAACAGAGCATTTACTTAAATATTTGTATCTATAAAAAAAATGTCTTAAAATAATTGTCGGACTTTGTCCATTTCATAATGTGTGACATCATAAGTTTATTAGTTACCTTCTGTCCATCTTGCTTCAATATATCCAGTAAGATTAAAATCCTCCAAACCTTCTATTATAACTTCCTATTATAGGGTTATTATAACACACATTCACTCTTGGTATAACATAATTTGTTAAGTATTCCCTATATGTAATACTACTGCCATACACCTGTATAGTGAGTATAAAGGCTGGCTCTAATATGGCTTCTCTTAATCACATATCTTGGAACTCTTTATAGTATTGGGTAATTCATAGAGTCACCGGAGTGGGGGGGTGCTCTTTACTCTGTAACATCTCCTGTTGATTACTACTTTATTCAATAAATATATTTTTTTTTATTTTTATTTCATATTAGTATCTCCCCATTCTCTTTCTGGGAAGTTCACTAACATACTTTACTTTGTAATGTTTCTGTCTTGGATCCACTTCTAGTTCTTCTGTATGTTTGCTTTTCCTTGAACCTGCCCTCGTTGGTTCTAGGATTTGTTTTGGTATGGGCACATCAAAAATGTTGTACGGCATTTTAATGAGATCTTTCATCAGTTAATCTTTTCTTCAGCTGATTTTGGTGCCTTTTATGTTGGAATTTTTTTTACTTTTACCATGTAGACCAATTTTACGATTCTAGCTGCTATTATGCCATCTTCCCATGTTTCTTTTCCATCCTTATATAACCATTCATGGATTTCATCTTGGCAATTAATATTATTTGTATTACAATTATTTGTCTGTATATTACAACACCATTGCATATTGAGTATGCATTCGATTCTTGATTCTGTACTTTTCTTTTAATTGCTTTTTTATTTTAGGAATTGCATGAGCAAAAGATGTCCTTTTCTGCTTTTTGTTTGATTTCATCCAGTGTAACTGGTAATTCCTGTACTACATTGCACAGAATGTTTTTAATTTCCATTTTACTTTTTATGACCATGTCTTCCAATGGTTCTGCATTTTTAGGTATTAACCTAGATAATCTGTCTGCATGTCCTAATTTTTTATATGGTTGGTACTCCATCGTAAAATTATAATTTAACAGGATGGTACCCAAGCTGTATCGGTAGGTATACCTTTCTTTGAACCATATATCACTAATAACAGTTTATGGTCTGTTTACAATGTGAAGTTTCTTCCATGAATAAATTTATGGAATTTTTTCATCGTGAATATGATTGCTAGAGCTTATTTCTCTATCTGGCTGTAATTCTTCTCTGCTGGTAGAAGTGAGTGCGAAGCTTGAGCAAAAGCTTTCATTTTACCACCATCATATTTGTGTAAAATCACCACTCCAATACCATAATCACGAGCATTTAATGCTACTACAATTTTTGTTTTTGGATCATAGTGTGCTAATGATAAATCAGACAAAACTTTTTTTTATCTCATCAAATGCTTTTTGACATTTATGATTCCAATTCCACTTTTCTCCTTTTTTCAGTAGATTGTTAAGTGCTGCTATCAAACTATGTATATGTATGTATGTACATAAATTCAATGATAATTAGCCAGTCCTAAAACAACCTGTAACATAGTTATGTTTGTTGGTGTAGGCATATTTCTAATTGCATTTGCCCTTCACAGATCTGGTTTCCTCCCATTTTTATCAATAAAATAAGTTGACCCAGGTATTTTTTTTTTTTTTTTTGGTGGGGGGTAAAAACCATTCACATTTTTCTGTGCTAAACTTGAATCCATATTCTTTTAGTTTTTGTGCAATTGTTTTAACATACTCAACGTGTTCTTATGACAAACTCTTGATCCAAATATTACCCAGATATGCCCCTCTGTAAAATCACAGTCTGCCAGCATGGTATCCATGGCATGATGAAAAAAAAATAGCTGATGCCACCTTTACACCAAAAGGAAATCAATTAAATTTATATAAACCTCTGTGTGTATTTGTTGTCATTCATTCAGAACATTGATTTTAAGTCTGAATTTGTAAATATGTTTCTAAGACATCCAGCTTTGAAGATATTTTTCTGACATTCAATTTTGAAAAAAATTTCTTCTGGACTTGATAATAGGTAATTGTGAGTTTCAAGACAATCCAGTCAAGAAATCCGCACAAACACAAATTTATCATTTTTTATTTCTTTACATACACCTGCTGGTGCAGCCCCATTATGAATGGCTTATTTTACTGCAATACACCAATTCTTTCTAGTCTGTCCAGCTCTTTATTTACTTGTTCTAATGCTGTGAATGATACGCTCCATTCAATTTAAATACTGATATCGATACTTGAAAATTTGACCAACCCAGTTCATTAGATTGCACAACAGGAAAACATTTTTTTAAATTTTTCCTCCAATTTTACACTGTGACTTTTTAAATTTGTTGCTTGTCCACATACATTTTTGCAATAAGCATTTATTGGCATTTCCAAGAATTCAAATAGTTCCATTCAGTTTATACTGAATAGATTTGTTGCATTTCTTAGAACATTTTTAACCACTGTTATAGCATTCAGCATTTTTCTAATTCTTTCCTGACATGTAATTTTCTACATCTGAAACAAGGTTTTATATTCCATTTTATGTATTTTTCCTTAGCTTTTACCTATGCACATTCTTTATTCGGAAATTTGTCAGAATCATGCTCCAGATTTAGCATTGTTTGACAATCATCCACTATTTCTTGTACTGTTATGTTAGTATTATGTTCAAGATTTTTGTTTGTACTTTTTCCACTTTTAGACTTTGCATGAAAAGGAATCCCTTCAACATATCTGGAGTATTTTCCTTTAGTTAAAATTGTTCATATTCTCTGTTGGTGATACCTACATACATGACAAAATCTTCCTCCTCTTTTTTGGTAAATTTCATGCACCTCCAACAAGCATGGAACAGAGAGCACTTGTCACTAAAAATTTTCATCAGAGTGTGTACTATGTCTTCAAACACTATTTCATCTGATTTTCTTGATAAAATATAATTGCAGTACTTTTCGCAATCTATTGGCGTTATTTTTCTTCACTACAATCTGTTTTTTAATCATCTTTCCAGCCACTGCATTCCTGACTAAATATTTCTTCATATCTTTGGAAATATGCAGCAAAGGTCACTCTGTTACCAGGATAGTATATGAATTCTAATATGATGTTTTGCACCACATTTGACATGAGAGACGATGAAGCCTTATTCTTTAAAACCATGTCCAGCAACTCTTGTTGTTTATGCAACTGTTGGGTATGTTGTTGTTGTTGCTTCTGTTGTTGTTGAATTTCCACAATGGAAGCCAAAATTTCCCCCATATAAGCAAGAAGATTTTTTTTTAAATCAGTGTGGTTGAAAGTCTTGTAACTCCTGTTGCACACATATGAGTTTTAAAAATCTGGCCGCTCACTATTATAACTCCTGTTATCATATGGTTCTTGTTATACTGCACTTGAATTCAAGTTCCTCATTGTCAACTATTATAACTCCAGTTATAATGTTGCGATTTTATTCTGTGCTTGTGTTCGAGTTCCCACATTGTCAACTATTATAACTTCAGTTATAATGTTGCAATTTTATTGTGTACTTCTGTTCAAGCTCCTTATTGCCACTATTATAACTTCCTATTGTAGGGTTATTGTTATAACAAATATTTATACTTGGTATAATGTGATTTGTTAAGTATTCTCTATACGTAATGCTTAAGCTATTGCTGTATGTCTGTATAGTGAATATGAAGACTGATTCCAATACAGCTACTCTCAACATCATGCCATGGAACTCTTTATAGTATTGGGAGAGTTTATAGAGTCACCGGGGTGGGGGGGGGGTATGCTCTTTACTCAACAACACCTTCTTTCCTCATTAAGTGTCTCAAAAAATTCAACTGTTTTCTTTTTATTCTAAGTGTCCTTTTTCGTCTATTGTTGTGCCCTCAACACAGGTCCTAATGGCTGACTTTATCATGGCCTTTGTCACAGAAGGACAAACTTTCCATGTAAAATATGTGGTATGCTGTACTCCTGAATGCCAGCTGCGTTGATGTACATCAATTATTTGACTGAAACTCATGGTGTCAAGGGAAGCAACACACACTTGCTGCACAGGTTTAACCCTTTTTTTGGTAATATTGAGTCAGCTTTGGGGTACATGGGCCATCTTCTCTGCTAAGTTCTGGCTTGATGTAACCAGCATCATGTCAACAGATGGCTCATATTTTTGAACCAGTACCTTCATTGTGCTCAACTGTCTTCACACCAGCATCTCACTTGCTGCTTTGGTATATTCCCTAGCTTTGCCCATGAGTGTGTCAGACAGCCAGTAGTACACACACAAGGAATCGTTTTTTTTATATGCAAATTCTTTGCCTACCACTGCAGGGCCAAATTGATACCTTTGATTGCAGCATCCATTTCAGACAAGTTGATACATTGGGCGTCATTTGTTGGCCAAGGCCAGCATGCATCTTCCAGCATTGTTCCATTGTTTTCCAACACCACTCCCTTCACTACGAAGCTTGCATCGACCCATACATTGATTTTAGATCCGTTTATACACCAGTCACTCTGGGCAGAATCTTTTTGTTGCATTCTGTCCATAATTTCCTTCACCATCTACTTGAGTGGTGATGTCATCAACTTGGTCAACCCATCCTCTTGTGATTGAGTTTACCTGCCATTTGATGAACCCAATCACCTCATGCAGTCATCCACACACAGGGAGATGTTCCACTAGCTTCCTGCATGTGTGAGAAAACATGACATCAGGGATATCCATACTTGGCTAATTTTGCCTTAACATGTTCTGCAGACATGATGCTTTCATTGATATACACATCATCAATGTATACCAACATTGCTCTCCTAAATGACTGCTACTGTGACTGCATGTTGTAAATAATGGACTTCATGATTAGAGGTGCCATGTTGAGGCTGAATCCCAACTGTGTTAAGGAAAACCGCTTCCCCTTGATCATCATGGTTTCATATGGCCACTGTGGCTCATGTTCGTGTACATGAGGATACACTTTTCAAAAATCAAATATGGCCACATTTGCCTCTTGTTGGTGCTAGTCTCACAGTTTGTCCAAACAAATGTCTGCATTTGGTATGGTATTAGCCAGCCATTGCTGATCCATATCTAGAATTCTTGTTCATAAGCACTCTTAACATCCTTGGAAATATGGTACTCTGAAACCCTGTTGCATTACTGGGCCAGCACCACACCTGCTGTCCACTTCTATTTTGCAGTTCAGCTCATTGACTCAAACGATATCTCAGTAAATGATTAGCAGTACCACATCCCTGACTGACAGTATCCCTCTGCGGATCATTGGCAGGTCAAGTCTCTACCCAATTTGCTTGAGCTTCATTACTACCACAATCAGTTCTGCTACCACCTTATTATCCTTCAGTATGACTCTAGCCCGCTGGTTGACATCCAGCACGTCCCTTTGAGAGGAAAGCACAAAGCAACCTCCTGAAGTGCTCATGCAATCTTGCTACAAAGGCACATGCAGGTCCATGTTCAGACACATGACCGTATATGGTTGACATTCATTTGAATTCAAGTGCCTAGCTAGAAAAGTGGTTATATGCTATGGATGGATCTGTGGCAAAGGCAACATATAGTGTGTCCCTGATACAACCTACGTCTTTTCTTTCTTTCTTGCTGAATTATTGGAACACAGCAAATCTGACTCCTGTTATTCTAGCAATGTTCTTCATGCTGCACAGACCACAGACCCATCCAATGACAGAAAGATCTCGGTTTAAACCATCGAATTCAGGAATTAACCTCAGGGCAAACTTCCCATCTGCCATGAGTGCCAAAATAGCTTGTAATGAAAGCCAAGTGTTAGGATAGGTATTCTCTCTGATAGATGTAGTCTCGTCAAGAGAAGATAACTCTCCAATAGCTATAGTGATACTGCCTTTTATACCAAACCTAATTTACATATCACTACACCTCCCTGAACCTAAGAAGCCTTATACTTTTAGTTTATCTTTGACTTCTATGAACAGCTCTGGGAGACATAGAGTATGTCTCCTATAGTGAGTCTCTTTACTTCTTTTTATAGGAGATCTAGATTTTAACTGATTCTCCTCATTTGAATCATTATGATATCTCCAGTCACTCTGATCCCCAGATTGTTCCACATTACTACTGGTTATACTCATTCTCTCCTCCTTCACCTGTTCTTCGCTTTTTCTCTGGTGGTCTTCCTGATCACTCTCTATTCTGGATTCATTCATCTTTTCTTGTATTCTCTGTTCTTATGCTTCCTCTTTTCCCAAGACTTTATGCTCTCTTGTGGTTCTAAATTGGTTTTCATGATCCAATATGTCTTGTCCGTTCTTTATTAGCACTGCTGTGTTAAATCCCTTTTGCACCATGAAATTTACCCTTTCAGAATTTCAATCCTTGACTTTTCTGTACCACACACTTTCATTCATTGCAAATAACATTGTAATCAGAACCCTTATTTGTCTTCCCACCAGTGCAGATAGGCTTTGTCTTCTGCCAGCATGCAGAATAGCTCTATAACTTATGAGTAGTCTGGGTAAATAACTCTTCACTGGAGAGAATGCTTTTAATCCCATTTTACTGTTTGAAACATTTTCTCCACATTTTCCATTTGACTGTGGGTGGTAAGGTAGGGTTTTGTATGGGATGTAGCCAATATGTTTTAACCATGCACATAAAATTTCTTCACAAAACTCAGGCGCATTATCAGTGTCCAAGGTTTTTGGAACTCCATTTCTCAAAAATACTATCCTCAATAGTGGCTTTTCTATCCATGACTTTAATAACTTCAGGCCAACCTGAATAGAAGTCAGCTAATATCAGAAATACTCCTAGACCCTTTAATGTAGGCAAGATCCATATGTAAAAGTACTTGTGTCCATGGCTTCGTTTTCTTTGGCCAAAATTGAATTTTATTAGGTTGGTGCAAAAATAATGTCGTTTTCTTACATAGTAACATATGTGAGAAAACGACATTATTTTTGCATCAACCTAATAGTTTGCCTAAATTTCTTTCTTTCTGCACACTTTGGGAATTTTTTAACATATTCTTCCACATCTCTCGAATAGCCTGGCCACCATGCTTGCAACTTTAACCTCATTTGCATAGTCAATATAACTCCATGTATTACATTGTGCATGGCAACGTTCTTCTGGGGTTGAATATAAATTCCAAAGGCTTATGATCAGATTTTAACAGAAATTTCTTTCCTAGCAAAAAATTTAATGATCTTTCAAAGCTCCACACAATTGCCAATGTCTCCTTCTCAATATTTGAATAATTCATGTCTACCGATGTTAGTTTTCTCGATAAGTACATTACAGTGTAATCCTCCTGTGACAATATTGCAGCCATAGCACAGTCACTGGCATTAGTTTATGTCAACTCTTTCACCAGGTTGAAGATTTTAACAACTGCTTTGTTTATAAGCACCTTTTTTAATTTCTCAAACATGATCTGTTTTTTTGTCCATTGAAACTGAATATTCTTCTTCCTTATTTCATTAAATGATTCCACAATGCCACTATATAGTGGTAGATATCTGTTTCAGAAATGGGTTAATCCTAAAAAAGATTCTCTTCTTTATTTCTGGGTGCAGCTATCTCTGATAATGAGTTGCGTTTATTATGATTGTTATACCCACACTATTTAATTTTCCAAAATCATGCTTTGTTTTACTTTTGAGCTCTTCTTTACTGTGCACTTCAATACCAATGTTTTGATATACAATTATATTTTTAATCCCCTCAAAAACTTTTTTGATGGCTTTTTGGAAAATGTGACTAGATATTTTTTACTCCAAACGGCAGATAAGTCCATCTTAGTAATCCAATAGGGTTTTTCATTGTAGTGACTTCTTGAAACTTGCTACCAATTTTTATTTGATTATATGCTTACTTAAAGTCATTTTTAGCAAAGTATTTCATACCAGCAAACTCATGGCATGCTGTTTCAATGTTTGGCAATATGAAGGAATCTGAATAATTGTCACAAATTCTTAAATCTCCATTGGGCTCACCTATTGTCACCATGGGTGAAGCTCAATTGCTATCACCCTGGCTAACTTTTTCTAATATTCCTTGTTCCACCATTTTGTTCAGCTTTGCAACCACAAAGGGGTAGAATGTGAACAGGAACTTTTGAGGCTTGAAAATACCTGAGTTTACTGCTTTCTTTAAGTTGAATACTCGCCTCATATTTCCTTAATAATCCAATATCCGGTTCTACAGACTTCATGGAGTTTAACAGCTTTGATGTATCCACATTTAACATGTCAATTCCTAAAAGACCATAGCTTTTGATGCTTTCCACCAATGATGGGTATTATCTCAAATGTATTTTTTGTTTTATTGTAATATCTATATACAGGTAAGCTTTTAGTAGCACTATAAGTCTCCATGCTGCCTTCAGAAGCATTAAATTTTTGAATCAGTTCTAATTGTTATAAGAACTCACACCTGCTTCCAGATTCATATTATGAGCTTGAAGCGACTCAAGAATTTTATGCTTGTATGAGATGTCAAACATTCATTCAGTCAGTTTTAGCATAATTAGCTCATCTTCAATGGACATTGGTTTCAAACCTGTTCTTTCAAATTCACAATATCTCAACACTTCTTTCAATCGTTGTACATATTGTATAATAGTTTCATCCAGTCTCTGTCTATTTTCCAGAAATTTAATTCTTTCCACTATAACCAATAATTCTTTGGCTGTATATTTGCTTTTATGATGGCAGTAATTTCTTCATATGCTAAATCTTCCAACACTTTGGGATAGACCATGAGGGAGATATTTTTTATGGCCACACACCCTTCTGAAGCCAAAAACATATTTGTAACTTCATTTTCTCCTCCACTGGCTTTGATGTCTCTTAACTTCTTTATTATTGCCAATGCTACGAAATACCTAAGCCAGGTTTCTACATACTCAGGATCCTCCATTGTGGTTAAGTAACTGATTGCTGATGCCATATTTTTATGATAGGTAATCTCTCTGACAGATGTAGTCTCAATAAAGAGAGGATAACTCTCCCGTAGATATAGCGATACTGCCTTTTATACCAAACTTAATTTACATATCACTACACAAAGACTGTGCTGAGATTGGTTTAAACAGCTAACCGATTTGCTTCTCACCAATTACGGGGTTAATAGGCAGAGAGGGGAAAGAGATGGAAGAGGATATTGCCTTGGAAACAACAGGAACTTTAAGAAAAAAGTGCCCACAGGACTGACTTCACAAGACACCATGTCTTACTGACTGTTGGTTTTCCCATTGCATTTAATAACTTCCAGAAACCTAGTTCTTAACCAGTTGCACAGAGGCCCATATGTAGACATGCCAAGCTGTCCTACTGTTCACGAGGAAAACCAGAATGTAACTGGTGTAGACAACCATGTCTACACTTGATTTTGCATCTGTATCAACATGCATTAGCCACATAACCAAGCTCAACATTAGCTTAACTAGAAGAACTGGTGTTTTAGCATGATAAGGCCATAAAACGGACAAATTGAGATATCGGTAGACATGGACAGTAGAACAAGAAAAATCTGCCCACTGCAGATTAAAAGAAATGTTCAGTTCAAAATTCCCTGATGGTTATCTGGATTAATAGACATTTGAAGAAGGCTTGTGATGGTTGAAATGTTGTGGTACTAGAAACAAAGAACATTAGTCTGAAAGTAAATAAAGACAATATATATATATATAAAATTCAGGACAGTTTTAACATAAACTTGGGTTACAAAACAACATTGAAAGGGAAATAATATTAGCCTGTTAAGAGCAGCGAAATACACCAATTACAAGTGTGTATGTGATTTTATTGCAGTAAATGTTTATTAGTTCTTGTAAATTTCCTGTTTGTGAAATCCTCAATCTTCAGTTGCAGATTGATTTATTTTTTTTTTATTTTTACAGACACAGGTTGCCAGCACCATGCCAATCTCTCAAGCAGACTTGGAATTCCTGTTCTTTTCTATTTCTTTTTGGTCAGAGTAATTTTTCTTACATTGCTTTTTTTATGGTGAAATGGCCCTATCATGCTATTTACCCACAAGGAAAATAGATTTATGTCCTTTGCAAACATATTTGCCTAAAAATGACTACAAACAGTCCTGGTCCAAACTGAACATGAAGATTGATTTGTTTTTTATGGCTTATCAACATTTTGTAGGTTATTTAAAGCTGAAACATTTTGGACTGTCAGAATAAGGATTTTTTTTCCTGAGTGAATATTGCATGCTTTTTTTCAAACACATTTTCAATGATTGTTTTTTAGAGCCTACTATTTAATCCATAGCTGTGGGAGAAGATGGATTCAAAACTTTGGTCCAAACTGAAAATCAGTTTGCCAATTTTGTTTTATATGTCTATAAATGTTAATCCACTCCACCCCCATATTTAATGCTTCATCCAGTAGATTTTCTCCATTTTATATCATTTTGTGGTTGCAATCTGATTAGGGAAATAGGAGAGAAAGACAAGTTAACATGTAGTAAAACAAATTATTCTTGATAAAAATCTATTTCCAGAACATAATAGAAGGACTGAATAATTTACATTTCTTCATAGGTTTCAGTCTCAAGAGTCTCAGCAGCTAGAGCAGAAGATGTGATTGTTTTGCATGTACAATGTACTTAAAATCAGAAAGAGACAGTTGAAATTTCTGGGATATATTATGAGCAAGGACAGCTTGGAAAACTTAATACTCACATGACATATTGAAGGATAGCAAAACAGAGGGAAACGTTTAACGACTTACCTAATGAGTTTGTGTGAATGGATGGCAAAGTGGGGACAAGGAAGAATGGTCAAGAGTCAAATGGTGTTTAGAGTGAAAAGGGATGGGAAGTTGTGGATAACCATGATCACTTATGACACACAAACAAGAATGATGTACAATAACATGGAGACTGTAAGCTTAGTGGTTCAGTACCTAGATGGGTAGCCAATAGGGAATACCAGGTGCTGTAAGCTTAGTGGTTCAGTACCTAGATGGGTAGCCAATAGGGAATACCAGGTGCTGTAAGCTTAGAGGTTCAGTACCTAGATGGGTAGCCTCTAGGGAATACCAGGTGCTGTAAGCTTAGTGGTTCAGTACCTAGATGGGTAGCCTCTAGGGAATACCAGGTGCTGTAAGCTTAGTGATTCAGTACCTAGATGGGTAGCCACTAGGGAATACCAGGTGCTGTAAGCTTAGTGGTTCAGTACCTAGATGGGTAGCCTCTAGGGAATACCAGGTGCTGTAAGCTTAGAGGTTCAGTACCTAGATGGGTAGCCTCTAGGGAATATCGGGTGCTGTAAGCTTAGTGGTTCAGTACCTAGATGGGTAGCTACTAGGGAATACCAGGTGCTGTAAGGTTAGTGGTTCAGTACCTAGATGGGTAGCCTCTAGGGAATACCAGGTGCTGTAAGCTTAGTGGTTCAGTACCTAGATGGGTAGCTACTAGGGAATACCAGGTGCTGTAAGCTTAGTGGTTCAGTACCTAGATGGGTAGCCAATAGGGAATACCAGGTGCTGTAAGCTTAGTGGTTCAGTACCTAGATGGGTAGCCTCTACGGAATACCAGGTGCTGTAAGCTTAATGGTTCAGTACCTAGATGGGTGGCCTCTACGGAATACCAGGTGCTGTAAGCTTGGATGTGCAGGTATTGTTATGGATAACAGTCAATTTCCAGTTCCAGTCAAGTTCATTATATTCGGGTATTCACTAATGCACAAATACCTTTTGGAAAGTTATGAATCCACCTCTTCTCCCCCAGCTATGGGTTAATTAGTACAACTTGTATCAGTAAATCATATTATCACCAAAAATGTCTTAGAATTTAAAAGTATTTTCTGGCTTTAAATAACCTGCAAAATGTTAATATTATTTAAAAAAACAGATCAATCCATATGATCACTTTCAATGAATGTGTGTGGCTATGGTAAGTACCTAACATACACACTCCTCAGTTTCTTAGTTGTTGGGAAAATAGGCATTAGGCTGAATTAGGATTTATACAATATTCCTCCATTATTCCCAGGAGATATACTTCAAGACTCCCATGTGATGTCTGAAACTAGACAATACAAAATCTAGATATCCAGTTTTTGCTTATAAATACATACCTAATATAAATTAGGCTAACTAAGAAATTTACAACAATAACTAATAAAATAAGACAAGCATAACAATATATAGTTAAAATTTGGTTAGGCAAAACCCTGTGAATTGAATACCCATTGTCGTAATGGTGGGCACAAAGTCGGTGCCGAGTTTTGCATGCAATGTATATTATAAGTGAAACACTTACTTTGAAGCCACTTGTTTTCACTTAAAAATTTAATTTTACTCAAAAATAAAAAAAAATCCAGGAGAAATGAAGGTCATTTTCAAACAGTGTAACTTCAACTATTTCAGAAAAATGAACTAACTTTCTGAACAGAATCTTAACTTGAAATACAATGATAAAACTTCTGTAAAGGATAGAAGATCTGTTTGTTAGATCTTAGCAACCTATGTTTATTGATTGACTTATTTTTTACAGCTTATCAACTTTTTGTGGATTATCTAAACCAAAAACATATTTTGAATTTTAAGTATAACTCTTATTATGCAAGCAAATATTTTATTGAGAATTTTTTGAGAATAATAATGATTTTTTTCAGATACAAATCCTATTACTTAATCCCTAGCTGGAGAGAGACGATACAGATTCATCCAAAGGTATTTGCACATCAATGAATGTAATGGACCCCGTAATTGGAATTCAAAATCAGTTTTCCAATTTCTCATTCCAAGCTGATGTCTGTTACACCACCAATACATTCCACCTGCTGCTGCTGCTGCAGAAAGTGGAAACTCTGCATAATGTAGGAGGGGGGCACTATATATATTTTTGGCATGTGCAAATTTTCTATTTCCTGTTAGTTCTAAAGAATTCAATGATATAGTGAAGATGTTTTATGCCTGCATTCCTGAGTTGACAGATTTTCTTTATTTAAATAATTTACACTCCTTATCTTTGTTGTTATTATCACAACATTTTGGCGATCATACCTTCTTCAGGTATCTATTGGTCCAAGTAACTGTCAGGAAATTTCAAATTGAAGCTTTTATTTAATCTCCAGTTGATTCATAACTTTGGTGTCATAGTCATTGTGAGTTCAATCCCTGAGCTGGGTGTATAGATTCAGGCTCAGTGGAGACAGGACTAGCAATAAGTGAGCAGTACAAAAGTAGTAATTGTGAGTTCAATCCCTAAGCTGGGTGTATAGATTCAGGCTCAGTGGAAACAGGATTAGCAATAAGTGAGCAGTACAAAAGAAGTAATTGTGAGTTCAATCCCTGAGCTGGGTGTATAGATTCAGGCTCAGTGGAAACAGGACAAGCAATAAGTCAGAAGTTGTAATTAAAAAAAAGTTCAAGATGAGATATGTGTAGAGATTGACAGCAGAATGACAAAAATGTCTTAATCTAGATTAAATAAAGGATTCAGTTTGAAATTCCCTGAAGGTTACCGAAATTGAGAGATAGCTGAAGAGCCAAAACATTGTGATAATATTACCATAGATCAGAACCAGATATAAATAAAATATTTCCTGCTTATTGAATTTCCTTTCAGATTACCAAAAGTTGAGGGAGGAAAAAATGTTTATTATAATTTCAAAATTTGGTAATCTCATATCATTTTATAAATTTCTGATTAAAAATATAAAAGAGTTTATAATCAGATTTATTGTTTAGGTGTTGAATTTTTTCATCCAATCAAACAGTGGCACTCATTACTTTTTTATTTCTGTGAGAAGAAATAAAGAACTGACTTTCATTAGATTACAGAATTTCTCCATCTTTTGAGTGTTTTAATAATGAAATGCATTTGTCATGATGGGTGAGGAAGTAATATTACAGTTGAAGAAGAGACTTGAAGCAACAGAATTGTTGCTCTACAGAAGGATGTTGAGAATACCATGGACTGAATATGTGAGCAACAACAAAGTTCTCGAGTCAATAGAAACAAACAAGACACTTATACTTAACATCAGGAAGCAATGTTTTCTAGGGCACATAATGAGGAAAGAGGACTTTGAGAATTTGATACTCAAAGAATAGATTAAAGGCAAGTGGGACAAAGGAAAACAATGCATAAACTACCTGTTGGGCTTGAGGGAATGGATGACAGAGTAGGGTTTGTGAGAGATAGCAAAAAGACAACATTCATTAAGAGCCCCAAAGGACAGGAAATTGTGTCGAGCCATGATTTCCAATGTAAATGCTAATATAAAAGAAGTCATGGTAGGTAATATCTGGTTTTGTCATTTTTGGTCATTTAAACTTCAATTGTTGGATTTCATCACATGGGTAAGGAAAGCTAAAAATATTTGATGGAATATTTTATCATTTTTGGTTATCTACACTTTGGCTGTCCTATGGGATACTCATAGGTAAGTGAAGTTAAAGTATATAGCATGATAATTTTAATTATTTTTTATCATATTTACTTTAGATATCCATGTGATACACATAAATTTAAGTGGTCTTTCATCCTATTTGAGTAAGGAAAGTTTAAATAATAGCATATTTTATCATTTTTGGCTATCCATACTTCATGTATCTATTAGACATAAATTTTAGTGGGCTTCATTATATATAAGGAAATTAAAAAAAAATAGCATACTATATTTGAGAATTTTTGGTCATCCATACTTTAGGTATCCATGAGACAACCATAAATTTAAGCTGGTTTCTATCAGATATTTGTAAGGAAACTAATAATATAGTGTGATATTTTGTGCATTACAATGTATTAGACACTGGCTTTTATACAGAGATGAAAAGATGTATGAAAAATATTAATCTGTGTTCGATGAAATTGTTACTAATTAAGAGATCAACATTTTCGTTCATAGAGACATGTTATTACTTATTTTGTTGGTATTATCAAGTTATGACATTAAATAAAACAATGACAAGAAAGGAATTGCTATATTGATTCCCACGGACCAAGGCCACATTTCTGTGACATTCAATTGATATATATATATATATATATATATATATATATATATATATATATATATATATATATATATACAACATTATTAATTGATTGAAAGTTCACTTTTCATTCCAGAATGCATGAATGATCAAAAAGAATAATTTTGCAGCAGGCTTTCTTGTAAAAATACGGAATAAATTTTTCAATATGTTGGATTTGTATCTCAAGTATCAGAGAGCACAAATCTAAAATAGTTCATAATTTATGTTTATAAATGTCAATTATAATTAAAAACATAATATCGTATTAAACAATGATTGCAAGAGGCTCCTTGTATTGAATGTTTATTGAAACTCAAGTTAACCCCAGACCTCAAATGAAACTCATATATATATGATCCATTGCTAAAGATGCTCAAAGAATGTTTGGTTCTTGATGCCAATCCAGAATGTATATGACTTCACATGCCATGCTTTTACTTCACAAGAGCAAGATCAGACCAAAAATTTGGTTGGACATGGGGGGTCTGCTTTGCTGAGATTTCTGTGCTGGTGCTTCTCAACCTTGACAATGTCAGATGTATTCACATGGCTTTGTGGGTGATGAATTATTTTCCTTGCTACAACCACTTTCCCACAGATGAAACCTCACAAGCCCCTCGCTATCCTATCACTATTTCCATTGAAAATGTTCTGAAGAGTGAGTTGATCTTACTTAGTTACACTAGTTAAGAACCATTATGTTTATATGACTGAATATGTTTTTACCTCCTTTTCTTATCTACATAAAACAACGATATTCAACATCCTCTATTTTGAGTGGCTCTTGGGTATTTTATTGGGTACTCAATAGTGCGAAATAAAAGGATAAAAACCTAGTATACATACCTAATAAAGTAAGTTGGAATAACTCTGTGGAAAGGTATTGTTTTTAGTTTGTCCATTCTCTTCACCATTAGGAATTCCTTGTAGACTGACCTTTTTTTTTCAGTCATGATTCTAATGTTATTGTTTCTGTCAACTAATAAGGACACAAATCTCTGATATTTTATATTTTTGTTCATTGAACTGTGAACTTTGTAAATTACTATTGATAGATCTGTATGTGGTTTTGTGGTTTTTTTCAAAATCCAAAAAGAATCTGCAATTTTATTGGTCTCGACTTGGCATCTTGACTTCAATCACTTTCCCAGCACCATAATGTAGATTTCCTGTGCTTTTTCTGTAAATATTTTCATGGTAACTGTTCTGATGACTTTTTTGCTTTGGTACCATGACTTTATAAATTTAAGTGCAGTACTAGATTGTCACCTAGATTCCATCATTATACTATTAAAATTACTAGATATAGTTTCTTCTTTCATACTTTTTACTTGTGAAACTCTCTTCTAGTTTCTTGCTTTCATGTCAACTATAATTTTCAAAAATTTAAATGCAACATCAGTCATCATCATCTGTCTTTGAATGTTGTTCTTTTATTGTCCTTTCTCTTCAATAGCATTTATTCAGTTTATTTCACTCTCAGTAACCTTTTACACCTTAGTGGTTTTATCACCTTGTTTGGTGTGAAATGATTAAAAGATGAATTCTAAATTGCCATAATGATACAAGAGACTTGCTCCTCTTTCCCTCCCAGTTGAGTGCTTCTATATCCTCCTCTGAATGGGTTTGTACCACATGTGCCTATCTGAATGCAGCTGAATTGGTCACCTAGTCCCATGTCAGGGGCGGACATTGATATTTTGTGAAAGTTCAGATCAACCCAATGATGCACCTTGCTTCTCTTATGGACACTAAGTACAAAGTCTATTTTTGTATAATCTGAGGTGTGTCATATTACATGAACAGTTGCCTTCTCAATGAAGCTCCAGGCTTTGAATGTCTAAAGTTCACTCCAAATATTAATAGTTAGCTCATTTTATTGCTCCACAAAGTATCTGACTCCTACCATGCTTTATCTTGACAAGAAACAGGTTAGACCAAAAATGGAGTATTTCTGCCATATCTGAAATAGCACTACCCAATCCACACTTTCCAGCCTTGACAAAGTTGGAAAATCATTTACACAGTCCTTGTGGGGGATGACTTATTTTCCAACCTGCAACCTCTTTTCCATCAATCAAACATCACAATTATATCACTACTCTATCCCAAATGCACAAAGGAGTTCAATTTTCAGTTTAAATTCTCCTTTATGGATATAAAGATAAGATTAATAAAAATTAAATTTGTCACTTCTGATTGATGTTATATTTAGCATCTCAACTCTGGAATTTCATAGATTAACTTTTTCATAATTGTTTGACTCCTTGTATCGCTCCAATAAATATCTGAATGCTTTATCTTTACAAGAATCAGATTAGAACAAAAATGGAGTATTGCTGCCATATCTGGACTGGATCTGCCCATTCCTCACTTACCTGGATTAATGGACTTCAAAATCATTTATGCAATCTTGTAAGGGAAGACTTATTTTCTACTGCATTTTTTTTCTTACAGTAAGGTTCACCCTGTATAATAGTTTATATGGATAGGAGGGGAAGATAATGGTTAAATCTTTTGTAGTGATCAGGAAAACATCCTCTTGGGAGTCTGTTCCACAGGGTAGTAGTTGTGGGAAGAAGCTGTTTGAGGGAAACTTACTTCTTGCCGTTGAAATACAGAGGGAATATGTGTGGTTTGTTACTATGTGTCATTTTTCACCCTGTTCACCTTGTACAATAGTTTATATGAATAGTTGGGGAATATAATGGTTAAATCTAAACTTGAACAGGTTAAGCCTGTAGTGATTGGGGGAAACATCCTCTTGGGTGTCTGTTCCACAGGGTAGTGCTTTGCAGGAAAAAGTTGTTTGTGGGGAACTTACTTCTCACCAATGAAATGTAGAGGGAATATGGATTGTTTGCTATTATGTAAGTGGCATGTTAGGTCCTAGCCGTGAAGTTTAGACCAGGCAGAACCAAAGAATGTAATTTGCCCGAACACTTTCCAAGGTAGTAATGATAGAACAGTGAGAGATTTTCACCACATCCTGTCCCTGTGAGAGGTTGGAGGTTGGAAAATAATTTTTCTGCAACTAAGATGCTTTTGAACTCTATCAAGAGTGAAAAGTGAGTACTGGGCAGCTGCTGCCCAAATATAGCAACAGTACTCCATTTTGGGCCTGATCTGTCTATTATAAAGGTAGAGGATATCATGAGAAGTTTGGTACATACTGAAACAATAGAGGGAGCCAATCATTTTACCTGCTTCTTTAGCAATGAATCATATATAGGAGTTCCACTTGAGGTCAGGTGTGAGTTTGAGGCCCAATATCCTCTCAAGGGCACAGGGCCTCCTCAAGGTGACATCTGTTCATCATGACTGGTGCTATTTTGTGGGCTGATTGGTGGTGATGGAATGAAACAGTTTTGTCATTAATAACTACCTTCATCAATCTACCTGTTAGAAAGGATTTTATAATTAATCCAGTGATTCCATAGATGGAGAGCTTGTGTAGCAAACCTTTGTACCACGCTTTGTCAAAGAACTTCAAGATCTCTAATGCTATGGTCCTCGCAGTGTATCATCAAGAGCCTCACTAAGTCTGTGTGTAATAGTAGTTAGGACATCAGCAGTGGATCAGGTTGATTGAAACCGATGCTGCACAAGGTGTTCCTATCAAAGTGTTTGATAACTTTTTTGTTGATTAAAGCCTCAAAAAGCTTACTGATGATACTGAGAAGACTAATTGGTTTATATTGTGACAGGGGAATTGCTCACCAATGTTCTTCAAGACTGGGCATACACTTGCCTCCATCCACAGGCTTGGGAAAGATTTTTCCTTCAAGAAGTGGTTAATAACTTTGTTAGGATGGGGATAATTCTGGATTGATATTCTTAAGAATGACAACTGGAATTTCGTCTGGTCCTGTGCTTTCTTTGGGGTCAAGGCTTTTGATAAGTCTAAAGACTTCTCTTACTGAAATGAGTATATTACTTAGATTGTGCTCAGTGAGAAATGGGAAGTTGGGGAGGGGATGGCTTTTGTCATCTAACATTGAGTTTGAGGCAAAGATTGAGGCCAAGAGCTTTGCCTTATCTGATGAAGAGGATATGACCTCAGGGCCATTTATAATAGTGCTGTAGCCACTTTGACTCTGTTCATAATTTGGTTGGTGATCTTCTAGAATTTGCAAGATCCAATTTGTTTATTTTCAACCTTGTCATGTACAGCACTTGGTATTTTCCAAAACTATCTCACAGTAATTGTGGGCAGCACATTCAAGGTTGAACCAGGACTGACAGTTTGGTTTATGCTGGTATTTTGGGAGGAGGGTATAAAGCACTACATTCCAGAAAGGGTCCATTCGAAGATTAAGGTAGTAGTTTTGGGGGCAGCAGATTTGAGAGAAGAGCTTCTGTCATAGAACAAAAAGCTGCCCCAGTCTGCCTTTGCATTGTGAAAGAACATTCTATGGAACGGTAAATCAGGGGATGTCATTGGTTTGGAATCAAATCTAAATAATGACTAGGAAATGGTCTGGCATGCCTATAGGTGATAAAACTTTTGCTGAGCATTTGTCAATGCAGAATGTTAGAAAAAGGTCAATGAAGTTTGCCTGCTGTCCCATCAAATCCAGGATTTGTGTGGGTTCTTCAATGATCTGGATTAGTTCATAGGTCTCTGCAGTATCTGCCTTCCTCATGTTTTATTTGAGAGGACTGACCACTCTTTGTGGGGAACATTGAAGTTGCCACATGTGTGAGAGCTGTCCAAGGACAATTCAGTTAAGATATTGTCAATCTTCTCTGGTATTTGATTGAAGATTACCAACCCTTCATCCTGTAGGCCATACAGAGCAAAGGTGAATGTGGTACTATGTATAAGTGCCATGTGGTAGCACACATACAGAAGATCAGAGTCCTTGTTTTTTGTGTCCCTGCCAAAAGGAAACTGGTCCTTGATGTAGGCACCAAGTCCTTGGACATGGCAATTTAGGTGGTTGTATTTTGTTAGAACAAGTGAGGAGCTCGTGCTTGTGAGCTTCTGCAATGTGACTGAGGCATTGATGCCTATTTTAGACAGGAACAGGTCACGTTTAGACTGAAGAAGATGAAGTTCCACTTCTGGGTATTTGGAACATAGACCCCTTACATTGATGTAGGAGATGGTATACCTGGAGTCTACATTTTTTTTGTGGTTGGGTTTGCTAGTTTTGTTTGTTTGCAATTTGATTGCTTTTATGTATGTTTTGTTTGGTTTAGTAGATGACTAGTAGGCAGTGAAATAGACCCCCACTGAAGATGCATAGATAAATTAACCTGGTTTGACTTGCCCAGAAATACTTTCATGATAGTACCCCCATCATCATCATGGCATTTATTGACCCCCCCACTGGAAACTACTGCAGAGTCCAGAAATCATTCGCAAAATGGCAGTACAATAGACCCGATATTCTACACCTGTTGATAGGATAGCCTCCTTCAAAGTTACTTGAAGGTTCAGATCCCTGACTATCAGGTGGATAACACCAAAATCCAGAAAGCATTTACCTCCATCGCTCTTAATGAGGGGACAAATAACCCAGGAAAGATTTAGACATGATATTCCAAGTGTGTGTGTCTTGTCCGCCTAGAGGTCAAGGCTACAGAACTCCTCCTTGAGTCAGAAACATTGTACCAGTCAGAGACAGAGAGTACCAAGGCAATCTCACTCATATACATGAGGACTAAGGACCCATTGGGAGAGGAGGCGAATGGTCGGTAAAAAGTTTGGTACAAGTACATCCCCTACCCCCATTTGAGTTAGTGTCAAAAACATAGTTGTTAGGCTGAGGGCATGCATAGGTAAGTTATTTATTGTGTTTGAGAAAAAAAAAGAAAGGAGTTTGAACTTAAAATATAATTACTGACACAAGGTGGGAATTGACAGTTGTTATGCAAATTCATTAGAACCAGCAAGCTGACGAGGCAGGGGAATGTTTAAGGATGTGTGTGATAGCTATACAATAAATTTTTAACTTAGTATAAATCCTAAGATCCTTTCTTTGGAAAGTGTCAAGATCAGCTCATGTGCTAGTTTATCATGCAATAAAAACTTCCATTAAATATAATGTGATTGACAACATTGAAATGATGCCACTTCCACAGAGTCAAATCATCCTCATTTCCTCCATTTACCAAATGTAAGTTGAAAGTTTCACTCTGCTTTTTCTCAAAAACTGCTACTTTGTGGAATGGATTCCAGCATGGATGCCTCCCCAAAACCTACAATCTTAACCTCATTTAGTCAAGGGTCAGCTATTATCTTTCTTTCTTATTCTCATAATGTTCACTTAGTAACTCTTTTATTCATATCATGGATCTCATTCATCATTACCATTTTAACAGTAGTACTGTACCTTGAGTTGATCTTGAGCCTTGTATTATAACTGTATATTGAAATTCAGTATAAAAAAAGGTCATATATGTCTCAAATCAACATCAGAATAGAAAAAAAATCAAAATCATATGGCATGAGAACTGTATTCCTTTTTTTTTCATTTAGTCTGTTAAAATAGTGGATCTAAACTGACAAACATAGTGGTTGAATCTGTTGGATATGTGTACCAGGATCATGTTTGAGCTAAAATGCCAGGAATTCAAATGTTGATTTCTTATTTTTAAGACTAGAAGGGTCTTTGTACATTGAAGATTGGAACAACAAAATCTTCTTATTCTTATTTCTACCCAATTGGCCTTGTGTCAAACTTTGGCTCAAATGCTTATTTTCAAGGCAGGCTGGACATGCAGATCTGTTGTCCAGATGTCATTTTCTGGTATTTGACCTTGTGTAAATTTTATTAAAAATCTAAACTGACCAGATTACAATGGCTAGAAATTAAAGATTTTCATTTCCAAAGAGAATATATAGTTCCACTAATTCTAACTTTCATGGCTAAAATCCGCCATGCTACACACATTGTAGCGAGCAACCCTTATGAGAAGTAAGTTTAACTCAAGCAGCTTCTTCTCACAAATGATTGTCCTGTGAAACTCTGAAGAGGATGTTTTACCAATCACTAAAATTCTAACGTGTTCAAGTTTAGAGTAATCTGTCATCTTCCCCACCTATCCGGATAAACTGTGTTCATTACTCTTTAACCCTCTACCTCGAGTGGCTCTCGAGCCATGTACAGGCTGGACCTTACTGTAAAAAAAAAAATTCTCAAAATATGTCACAAGAAACATGTTTGACAGGGTAACAGAAAAAGAAATACACACGTTGAAGGCAGTAAATATGTTCTCTAAACCCTGTGTGGGTCTATCAAGTGCTTATTTAAAGTTCCCAAGAGTTAGTCTTATCAATTGAATAATAAAACTATGAATATCAGAAATATAATTTATAGAAAATATTTACAGTCATGTGAAGACAGGAAGGAAAAGACTCACATCAGGTAAATTTATTCAAGTTAATCTGAAAGCAAATTCAATTTACTTATTGCCTGTCAGCAATATTTACTTGCAAAGTCATTTAAAAAGAGGAATACATTTTAAAGATTACAAGGAATAAAAATATTTCTAATTCCAAGTGAAATAAGATGATTAAATACAATTTAACTTGAAAGTCAAACACAATCTTAAACTATAAAATCTTCAAATTTGAATATCTATTCAAATATAGCAATAGAAGCTGTATTCATTGATAACAGTCTTCAACCCTTTACAGACTGAATTTGTTTATAAATGTTACCAGTTTTAAAGTCCTGGACATGACGATAAACTACATCTGACAGCCCCTCTGGTTGGGAGATTAAAGGTTTTGAGGAGTGTGGAACCACCTCTTAATTGCTGTTGATTCCAGGTTCACGTTGACCCACATTGGTAGCAACCTGTTAGGGTCTCAATTATGAGCAAATAGTGAACCCCCCAACCAAAAACAAAACAATATGAAAGTATAAAAATGAATTTTTATAGTAAAAATACCAGCAATACATTTTTGTAGGGAAATTACCAACAATAGATTTTTATAAAAAATTTACCAAAATTCATTTTTATAGTAACATCCCCACCTTTACATTTTATAGCAAAATGACCAAACAATACATTTCTTCCATGTAAATAGTTTCTGTTAGATATTCTTTTGAAGTCCTGGGTATGATGACAAACTACATCTGGCAGCAAGACCTCTGATCTTGAGATTGGAGTTTTTGAGGAGCTTGAAACTACCTCTTAATTGCTGTTGCTTCCTGATCTGGGGTGGTAGCACCTGTTAGGATCCCATCTATGGGCAATTCGTGAACCCCCAAACAAAAACAAAATACTATGAAAGTATAAAAATACATTTTAGTAGTAAAAGTACCTGCAATGCATTTTTAATTAGTAAAATTACCAATAAACATTTATAGTACAATTATTCATTTTATAGCATAATGACCAACAATATATTCAGAGAAGCCATGTGCATCAATAAGTTGACCTGAAAGATGTCTTTTGCCCACTAGGTTCAGATCTATGCTTTACCCACTGTCAGTAGCTATCTCTGATATGTAAACATATGTTTAACCCATCTGTGCCTATGATGTACATACATGGGGAAAACTGTATGACAAGTAGGTATATAAGCAATGATCCAAGAGGAAAAAAAAGAGAGACTTAAATCCTAGTGAGAATGTAGAATCCATATTTGGATAAAACTCAAAAGTCATATATGCACTGGCCAAAAGTGATTGACAGAGGGGAATAAAATGTAATGTTGTTTATGATAGATTAAGTCTTGTGTTTTTATTTGGCTTTACGACAATAGCATTACACAACGCTTCCTCAGTATCCATAATTCTATTCTTGTTTTTTTAGGTATGGAAATATGATTATCTATTAATAAAAAACATCAGAAAATAAATTGCTCATTTCAAAGCATGCCTTTAGTATATGAAAGAAACTATGTTGCTTCTACTGATTCAGTAACATAATCCTCTATAGTAAACTGGTTTTATTAGATTTGGTTTCAAACAAATACACTTGTCTGACATTTGCCCTGAAAGAGTTACTTTTTCAAAAGGGGAATTGAAATTTTTATCAAAACAATTATAAGAGTTGATCATTTTAATTGGTTATTATAGATTTTACAAGAGCAAATATTATCACCAAAAAAATCCATTTTCATATGTTTAAAATTATAATTTCCTGAGTTATTACTAGGTGCTTGAGTTTTGCTTTTGATTTTTGAGGAATTATTATTTAAATGCATTCTTCAAATGTATTTAAATTCAAACTCTTGTTCTCAACTTTGTTATTGATGTCATGATAGGCACAACAATTTGGGCATGTACTCTTTAACCATCTTCACATGTCTATTTTAGGCTCTTTATAGAATATATCTTATGAGTTTATTCTTCTGTTGACACAAGAGTAATATATTCTATATATCATCTCATAAGATATCCCTATATATTTCTGACTTTTTACAGAGAAATTGTAGAGATTCAATTATTGATGGAAGCCTTCACACTGACTGGTTGCAGACATTGGATTTTCTAAAGAGAGAATAATTATACTGTCTCCATTGAAAGAGCGGAATTGCTTTTTATGAAGAATCGGTCATTTTGCTTTAGAAATGTTATTAATCAGGATGCAATCACAGTTGTCAGAGGAACTTATTGGCTGTTATAAGTCACTTGTATCTTGAGAGATTTTAGATTAATATATCATCATGTGACTTAATTTGGTCATCTTTCTAATTCCATTATTTTTAAGGCAAAGTTTCAACATAAAGGTTTCCCTGTTTTTGAAAACATACTTATTCAAAGTGTATTTCTATATGACTTATTGGCTTCTTTTTTCCCAAGTCTTTCCATTTTCTTTATCAAATCTTTTGGTTATTATTGCAAAATCGTTGTTATTCATTAATCAGTCTTTGGTTGGAAAACCAAATCATAGATCATTCAACTATTAATCAAGTACATGAAACAGTGGTTTAGTTCAATCTTAGAGATAGCAAAAGGACAGAATTTACAAGGAGCTACAAAAGATAGGAAATTGTGAAGAGCTATGATCATCCATGTTTTGAGGGGTCACAGCACATAGAAGAAAAAGAAAAAAATATGAAGATGAGTACTGAAGAGATCTTAGCCCAATCTACTCCTCAAACACTTTTTCTGAATATGTCTGAGGATAATTAAAAATATATGAAAACAAGTCAAATGATATTCATATTATTTTAGGATGAATGAAAAACAATAGAAAAACTTCCTTCCTCTAAGAAATATTTTAGCATTAAAATGCATGGAAATTTTAATTTGAAAATACAATATTTGATCAAAATTTCATGAACAAAGTGCATCTGAGGAATGTTTTTTAAAAAACAATCAAAGGTACTAAAGTTTAAATTTAAGATCTTATCAATTACTTTCAGATCATTCATTCCTATTAAAAATAATAGTTTTGATTTCAGTAAGGCAAAAGCATTATTACTTTTATTTTATTACTACTTTTACTCCATCTTATTATTGTTGCTTTTTTCTTACAACACTCGGTCATTGCATCCTTCATTATGACTATTATTTTATTATTAATATTATGCAATATTATTATTGATGCTTTTTATCACAATGCTTAATTCAATACTGTTGGATCCAATCCTGGATGGAATGACTGTAAAAACATCACTCTCACCAAATTTATAGTCAAATCACATAAATACATGCTGTGATTTCTTCCTAATCAATAAAATATACCAGTTTTCAGTCTCATCTACCATATTCTTGTTCTTTCTTGCCAGAAATAAGAATGCTATGATCACTTGACTGTATCCCTTTACATGTTAAAACCATTCTTATTTTGTGAACTTTTTGCCTATTGTTTCTTTGCTTAGTTTTGTCTTGCATATATATTGTTTGCTTAGTATTATTTTCCCCTCTTCTTTTTCTTCCTTTTCTTATTGTTTATTGCAAAACTTTGTCAAACCCATTTGTTGGACATTTTTGCCAATTACACTTAACTATGCCCAAATACTCTACAAATATATTCTTACTATTATTACTAGGCACTTCAGCATGGAATAATGTTTAGTAAAGGTAGCCTTGGTTGACCATTACGATTGAAAGTGGATTGATTCCTCATTGGGAATTCCATGCAATAATTTTTGATATTAATCCAAAAAGAGTTAAAATGCTATAAAATCAACCAACTTAACCTAACCTTATTTATTTTCTTGTTTTATTCCAACTTATTATTGTTGACCATGAGACATGGATTTGAATCTCACCAGGTTAAATTTGTTAGGAAGGTGATTTCAGGCTATTGGCCGAGGGAGGTGATCCCAGAGTGCAGCACTTTTTGAAAATGCTCTTCAGAGGCTCTCAATGCTTGTACTAGCACAAAGTCACAAGTCATTGTAACGAAGGATTTGAATGAACTGACCTTGTATAATGGTTGATCATAATAGATTATGTGGTCTCTCTAAGAAATTAAGATGTGGAGCTCTGTGGATGTTGAACAAGTACAAATGTGCCTGAGCAGGCGTCTGCAACAGGGATTGGCTAGCAGACAGGTGTGCTTGGAAATAAATAGAGAATCATTATTATTATTATTGTTTGTATTTTTTACTATAATATGATTTCATCCAGTCATTCTTATTGTTGCTATTATTTTATTTTCTAGTTTTTTTTTTATTGATACTTCTTATTCCATGACAGTGGCTTGATATATTCTTCATTATTATTTTCTTTTTTTTTTTTACTGTTCACACAATACAAGGCCTGAGGGCCAGTCAAGTTAGAGGGTTATTGAGTGAGATTGTATGGAAGGGAGAAGTGGAAGTAAGAGTGTATTATGAGGATGAGTAGGAAAGATATCGGTTGACCCAAGATTGTAGTTGCTAGGAAAGCATTCCGTGGGAAGTTTGTTCCACAGAGTGGCAGTTCTGAGGAAGAAGCAGTCTGAGTGGAACTTATTTCTTACTGAAGGAACACAAAAGGAAAAGCGATGATTTGCCTCGATAGATGTGGCATGATGATTCCTAGTTGGGATGGTCTGAGCTGTCGGAACTAAGGAATGTAGCTTGTTTGAACATTTGTAATATTAATAGTGATATACTAGTGAAATGCTAGCAATGTTTCATCTCTGGGATAAAGGTTGCAGAGTGGTGAGTAATTCATTACCCATAATGCAGTGTGAGCACTTTTGATCTCTGTTGAGGGTAGATAGCGAGGATTGGGCTGCACCAGCCTAGAAATGGCAGCAATCTGCCATTCTTTGTACTATCTTTATGCACTATTATTGATGCTTTTTATACCAAGATCCTGGCTTGATCTATTCTTCATTATTACTGCTATTTTATTACTAGTTTTATGCCACCATTTGAGAGATGGACTAAAAAGTAATGCCTGTTTGTCTTTTATTACAACAGATTTAATAGTAGAGGCACCAAAACTGTAACAGAGAATTGGGTCAGCCCAATAAAAGACCCTGAGTTGGTTGTATATGGTGCTGTAAGCATCAGGAGTTGCATCCTCTTCCAAAATGGGCTTTTGAGAGAAAAACTTCTAATTAGAGTAAGTGTCACAGACTATTTATATATGAACAATACTGAACAGGTATTAGCCAATAGTCAGAATGGTTCTGGAACTGGGTGAGCTATATAATACCAGTTTTTCCTCAGTCAGGAGAAGTGCTCTCAATGTGCAGACAAGACAAACACAAAAACAAGCACAAAAGTCCTGAATTTTCAAATCTAGTTCTCAAACTTCATATTTATAGGATACTAACTTTGAATGAGCACATGTATCACCAGCCGGAGAAGCTTCTTTCTGGTTTCTTAGCCATATTCAACATCATTAGATAATTACTTTCTTATTTTCTCATTCCTGAATGCAAGACTGATGAACATTTGAAGGTTCCAGGTTAGTAGTGTAAAGATGATGAAGCAAAAGGTTGTCCAGCCATAATGCTGTGGCTGATATTCTTAAGCTGTTGTGATGTCTTGCATTGTCATGTTGCAATAGTAAATCAGTCATCTTCAAATGTGTCTGAGCTTGAAGATACTAAACCTCATTCACAGCAACATCTGTCTCATAATTACAGATCAGTTTCACTTTTCTCTTTAGGATTAACATTAATCCTACTGATCCATCCCTTACTTTGTTTATATCACATGCAGCCTTTCTATAAACATTCACTAACCTTCTGTGAATGTTCCTAAAATCAGTAAATTTTTCCTCTCAAAAACAGCTCTTTGCTTTCTACATATGTCTTAAATGGTAGCCACTTTGAAAGAATATTATAGGAAGGAAAAGAAATGATAATTTCATAATTTTTTTCCCTGGGGTTTTAGATACTTCATAGTTTATAATTGTAGCATTGCAGCTCACACCCGACACCAGGTCCATTCTCAAGGTGCAACTTCATCCATTCTAACACTTCTGGCTTAAAAAATAATTTTTTGACTAGATAATTACCCATGAAATAAAACCATGAGCTGATTGTAACAGTAGAAAAATAGTATTCTGGTTTTAACCTTCGGCCATAGATAAGTATTGTCAGCTTTATCTAAAAAGAACATTCATCAAGAGTCTAGCTTCACTCAGTGGCCTATTTTGTCAGGATCATTTGACCTGGTTCTTGGGAGGTCCACTCCATTAAGCTGAACCTCTTTGCTAGAAGAGATGATTGTCAAAGTGATTTCTGTGATGCTTTGCAGGTGATATCACTACATCTGCTCACTTCTTAAAGAAAAAATATTATTAATTTTTTTTCCTGTTCTCTCAGCCCTCAGCAATATTTAGGGTATACAACATCCACAAAAGAATCAACAAATAAATCAAATGAATAATTTCAACAATATAGGAAATAAATAAAGAAATGTAAGTTCAGTGAATGTCCCTTGAAAAAAAAAGGATGATTTTTGTTAAAAGAATCTATATACAAAAGTTAAAATAACTTTGCATCCATTTAATGTCATGAGGAGGATTTTTTTGTTTCACTTGGCTCGGATTGAGGAATCGGTGGGCTGCGTTCGAATTCCAGTTGAATCCATTATATTCTCTATGTACTAATACCCTTGGGAAAGGTATGAATCCTCTTCCTCTCCCCACCAGCTATAGGTTAATAGCAGGACAGACTGGGTTCTATAGCCTTAGATGGCAAATGGTCTACCACAGAAAGAAATTGGAACCTACTGAGGGAGAAAATCTGCCTCGTCAGTCATGTATCGAAAGATACATGATTGCCTTAAGCATGTATCACACGTGGTGCATAACTGACTGACTGTTTTTAGGGAGAAAATTGAGGAACAATTGTTCCTCTTTATTATTTTTTTTTTCAAACATGTATCAAATGTCTGTAGTTTTTATTTATACTAATATTTTTTTATCTGTTTCCCAGTGTCCATTCAATCTCATTGTAGTCCTCAACTTCTATCACTGACCCATTACATTACAAAAATTTAAAACTAAGCCCATTACTTTGGGAAATCAGTACTCATCAGACAGACTTTGTTTTTTTTTTTAACACTTTTGTGATTCTGCTTCTTTTTTTTTTTTCTTACTTAAAATTTCATATTTAAACCTTAAAAGAAACAACTTTCCCTCCAAATCTCCCCAACTACCGCTTCTCTCTCCCTTATCAATTGTTGCTTTTAGGGATGTATAGGGGAGAAATTAACACAGACACTTTTAGCTACCCTAATATTTTCAAAAATACATAAACAGGAAATCACTGTTTTTTTGTTGTTTTTTTTTTTGTAGTAGCAGGAAAATTTTATTCTGATTGTTAGCTTCTTCTGCAGATGAGTGAGGCAGAAGTGAACAGTTTTTTTTTTTTTTTTTTAATTTTCCTTCAGAGTCTATCATCAGTACAGTGTCTTGTGCCTATCTTATGTTGTTAAGATTATAGCTGCTGATAGTACATCCTGGTTGGAGTTCTAGTTTTCCTAGTATTGTCTCACTGTAACAATTAAATAAATCCAGTGAGTGAAACACTGTTTCTGCTTTTGTATACTTGCTTAAATTACTTCCTATCTGCATGCAGGTGGTTTGTTCCCAATAAATATTGAAAATTATTCTAATTACTTTCTAAATGAAATTAAGCTTACCTTGCATTTCAAATAGGTCTTTGTGTTATATTTTATTGAATATTTTTATTTCTCCATACACTGCTACACTGCTATCTTTGGACACAGAACAACCTCATTTAGTAACCCTCTACCTTGAGTGGCTCTTGGAGCTTGTATTGAACAATTGTAAAAAATATTTAAATATATCAATTTTGACAATTTTTAGTGCATGCTGTTATAACAGTTCCTACAATACAAAAGCAACTTTGAATGAAAATAGTTAAAACTGCTCCTAGTATCATAGTATCTCATGTCAAAGACAGAACAAACTTTAGTCCAACTAAATAGAATGATAACTGTTTAATAAAATACTAATTGTTTAATAAAAGAAAATTTATTGTACATTATACTGGTGTTAAAAAGAGACTGTATAAAAAGTAACATCACTTATATAGATAAACAGTTATGATAAGAGTCAGTATCCTAAATAAAGTTAGTACTACAGAACACATTTCTTATTCTGGGTGTTTTTGTTGCTACAACAAACATTTCAGCCAATCCATTCTACAGTCTTCTTTAGACATACAATCCATATAGAAAGAGAGGGCTCTTTTCTGGAATGGTATTATATGCAGAAAAATATAAAGGAAAATATATTGATTGGTACAGATCAGTCACAGCAGTATACACAGATGTGAATCCATTCTCAAAAACCTGTGTAACACAAGTGGTCCCATTTTGGGGCCACTGTGGAGGGATACTGTTCAATTATTTCCCTACTCAGCAAGAAATCCATGCATTCACCCATTAGATTAATGCATGCAACTTCATTTCATTTTTTTTTTTTGGCCCAAACTTATGTAGATTATTGATTATTTGAACTGGTGTGGATTTATCATATCAGATTTTTCTAATTGCACACTTAATATAGCTTTCTTCTAAGTCTGACATTCAAAGAAGAAGAATTATCTCCCTTATATACTTTCCCCCACCACATTCTGTATCATATAAATTTGGAAATGATAAATATCTGTTGATAGATTTGAAAAAAATTTTAAATTCATAGCCTTACAGAGAATATTTTTTTCAAAAATTTTTATGACTAAATTAAAATATATTTATTTTCCTAATAACATTTAAGAGTGAGTGGATTGTTAAAACTATTGAGATAATTTCATTTATCTTTAAAAGGTTTGTGCTCTTGGCCATATACGACTATCATTTCACTTCATCAAATAATTTGGTAAAATCTATTATAAGCAAGAAGCAGTTTTTTATATATTGATCAGAAGTACATTTTTCAAAATTACCAGTATTATACTGGACAGTATAGTCAGTCATCTACAATTAATAAAGTTATATAAACATCGAATCAATAGCTGCATCTGCTGCAAGGAAAGTTGGTTCACTGTGTCATGCAAGAAAATTTTTTTCATCAGAGTCCATCTTGCACATTTACAAATCTACCATTCACCCATGCCTTGAATATATCTACCATATCTGGTTTGGTGCTTCCTGCTATTCATCTTGAGATTCTTGACAGAATCCAAAGAAGGGTCTGCAATATAACCAATCCTGACCTGGCATCTCACTTTCTTATCGACATAACATGGGTTCCCTCCGTCTTTCCTACAAATATTTTCATGGCTACTGCTCTGACAAGTTAGTGCTTTGACTACATGAATTTAAACATGCTGCTAGATTGGCATCTAGGTCCCACACATTTATTGTTGAAATAGTTAAATGCAACTGCCACTCCTACTCTAACTTTTTTTCTTGCACTTCCCACCTGTGGAACTCCCTTCCATTTACTTGCTTCCCTGAAAACTACAATTTCAAAAAATTAAATGCAACATCAATCACCATCTTGTATATTCTTGAATCCTGTTCATCTTTTACTTAATCCTCCTTATACTCAGTCTTTTCTCTCACTTTCACTCCCTGTAACCCACTGTGTACTTGTGGCATTCCCATGTTGCTTGAGGTGAAATGATTAAAAAATATATATATGTTGGGTAATGTTCATATTGATGAAATTATATCTCTGTGCTGATCAAGTGAAAGCAGCTTTGTTTTGGAGGCATTGAAATTTACAAGCCATTTTTTACCTCAGTTAACCACTAATTGGAAACCCTTTTTGAAAATAGTTGCCAGGTTTACTTTGTTGGATCTGTTGGATTGGCTACTAAAACAGGAGTAAATGCTTGTGTCATCTGCATAAATAACTAATTGGGAACTGATGACATCAGGGAGATCATTGATAAAGATCAGAAACAATATAGGTCCAAGGATAGAGCCATTGGGGACCCACACATTAGTGTGAAATGATCTGGAAGCATGCCTGTTCAATACAACCTTCTTTATTTGATTGATTAGGAACAATTGGATTATGCTAAATATACGTCTGATGACATTGGAGCATTTGAGCCTACATAAAAAGCCAGCATGCCAAATTCTGTTGAACATCTTTGAGATATCTAGAGCCACCGCCCAAGTTTTGCCATTCTTATCTAAAGCTTGATAGTTAACTTCAGAGATGGCTGTTAACAAATTGGTGATAGAAACAGAAGTCATATTGTTTGTCTGAAAGGAGATCATATGAAGTAAGATGCTTAGCCAGTTTGGCATTGATTAGGGACAAAAATACTTTGCCATAAAGGTGAAAAAACTAATATGGCAATAATTTGAGGGGTCAGAGGGTTTCCCAGAGTTCTTAAGAACAGGAAATATGGAGGAACACCACACACACACACACACAAAGAGAAAATTTTATATCTCTAATCTTTTTTCCTATGCATTCAATGTCTGCTTATTTGTTTACCAGTGTGTATGTGAATAAACAGATGTGTGTGCCACTGATTAATAGTTCTTATTTTTTTTATTCAGTTGATCAAACTTGGACATTCATGAATTTATCATGCCAAGTATCATAGTCCTGTATCAGGTCAGAAGGTCATTAGGGTGGCATTTGGTGTCATAACATAGCTGATTAGTGTAGGTGGTTGCTGGGTGACCAGACCATCTTTTGTCATGGCTAGATGTCCAGAGCAGTAGATCACTCAACAGCAGTTTCCTACAAAGCACATTCTGCATTCATGTAAGAGTGTAAAAATATGAGAGATGTATTCATAGAGGAGGCACAGTGGTGTATTGGGTAATGGCTTGGATTGAGGAATCATAGAGCCGAGTTCAATTCCAGTCAAATGCATTACATTCATTTATGTGCTAATACCTTTGAGAAAGGTATGAATCCTCTTCTCCCCCAAGCTATGGATAAATATCAGGACAGACTGGGTTCTATAGCTTTGGATGGCAACTGGTCTACTGCAGAAAGAAATGGCAACCTACTGCCTGAAAAAAATCTGCCTCATCAGTCATGTATTGAAAGATACATGATTTCCTAAGCCTGTATCATGCATAGCACATAACTGATTGTCCATAGAGCTGTGATTTAGTTGGATGTTGTCTCCAAGCAATATTAAGCACAGCTCTCAGCCATCAAATATAGGTTCCATCAAGGTTGGTGTGGTAAGACAACCTGATTACCTCCCCTGTGTTATGATTTGTATAAATAAGTCACAGCAAGACTCTTCAGTTACATTCAATAAAGGCACATTAAGCCAAACTAGACTCCAAGTTTTCATTACACTTAGACTCAACGGTTTTAGTTAATGTCCAAGCAGTGGCATCATTCATTAAGACCACCTCAACAATAGCTTGAAACAAACTCCATTTGAGGTTGTCTTGTAGACCAGGTTTCCAGAAAAAGGAAGGGTCTTACACCTAATATGAAGATTCTTCTGTGTTTCTAGAGATACCATGTTTAGGACCACAGGTTCAAATGGGCTGGATTCATCTACTATGTCCCAGGTGAGGACATATTCCATGAAAGGGAAATAGTGATTCTTGAGTTTTCCCAATTTGAGGACTGAGAGCTGAAGTTTCTTTCTATATTTGGAACAGATGTATTCCCAAAAGGAAATGACGCCAAGTGCTTGTAAGCTGTTGTCAGTGTCAGATTTAACCTCAGACTGGGCCCCTTGGCCCAGGCTAAAATAGCAACTAAGTTTGGCTGCTGTAAACAAACTGAATGGCTGGCTACATTCATCATTGTATGAAGTGATGTCATTAAGCAACCATGACTAATGTAACTTATCTCCACTAAGGGGAGATCATTTAGTTATTATATTATTATTAATTAATAATTTAGCTATTATGCATATGTGTACAGCTAATTATATGAAAAGTATATATATATAAAGTGGTGACAGTGTTACATGATTCTATGCAATCTTCATGCCTGAAGATTGTGTTGAACCATGAAACCGATTGTTGCCACTTGATGTTGGCCTCAGTGTCCAATTTACATACCCTCCATCTCTTATATTAACCACTTTTACTCATAAATAAAGCATACCTCAAAACTATATATATATATATATATATATATGGGAAAAGACCTCCAATTCTCACTCTTATAATTTAAGCCAGTTTTTTTTTTAATTTAAAGGTAGAGTAAAGTTTTTGTTATGTTAGTAGATAATAACATTAATAGTCACCTTGGCTTGTTTTTTTTTCAACCTGTCTTGCACATTTTTTTTCAACCTGTCTTGCACATTTATTCCAATTATACCCTTCTTTAACTTTAAATAAATTTCACATTGAATAATAAATTGAAAAAAGCTAAAGGCATTTGAAAAGGCTTCCTTCATTGCTGAAAACTGTTTGCAGCCAATGCTAAAAGTAAATGTTTGACTTCAATTCAGAATGTTAAAATTGTAATTGTTGACTTTTGTTTGCAGTCAAACTTCCAACTTGGAAGATAAGCATGTCACAATCTTCTGACCCTTCTGTTTTATTTTTTCATATTTTACCTTTAGCTTTACAAAGCAAACTAAATATACTGAATTTAAGAAAAAAAACTTGCTAATTATTTTAACCCAATCAAAGGACTGATAACTAGGTTTATTCTGAACAAATTTGTGAATTGTTGATCTCTTGGTGGTGCTCAAAAGATCTTGATCCTGACTCACTTCCAAAAAATTTAACTAAATAATATTAGTCAGGCGAAGAACATAGAACATTTTTCAGTTGATTCAAAATCACCTCCATTATTAATAAGTGAACTAACATGTCATCATAATGATGCATAATCCATTTCATGAACCCCAAAATACTGTTTTGAATTCTGTAAGAACAGAGTTGTTTACATGTGTTTGCTATTTAAATATTGATACTGACCAATAATTGCATTATATTGTAGAGCAATCTAAGAACAGAATTCTCATTTTTCAAAAACATTGGTGAAAAAGCTTGTGTTATTATGCAGTGTTTTGTATATTTTTGGTTTACATTTGTAATCACCCAATCCCAGTTTGTACCTGTGTGTTCTGCATAATAAATATTGAAAGAGAGAAAGTATAATTGAGACAGATCAACAGAAATCATTAACTTTGAAACCTATGAAAAAAAATAAAGGTAGTTTTAGGGCAAAATTTTGTAGTTATTTTCATAATACAAAATATGTTTCTATTTTCAATGTATTGTATGATATTTCTAGTCTTTTTACGATTACATTAATAGCAGCAACAACAAGAACAACAATAATAATAATACTAATAAAAAATAATTAAAATGATGATGATGATGATGATAATAATAATAATAATGATAATAAAAATAATAGTAATGAAATTAATAATGATCATAATAATAAGGATAATAAGAGATTAACTGGATGTGAGGAATGAAGACTGAGAGTGTACAAATAGTAATTAGAGCTCTGGACCTTGTCAGAAATGGAATCGACAATTTTACTAACAGTATCCCAGCTAACATCAACATGCAAGTTGGCCAGAAGATTGCCCTACAAGAAACATCCCATATACTTAGAAAAGTTCTATCAATTAAATGACAAATCTCCTATAAAGCCTAAGGACCATAGTTTGGACTCGGCTCTACAAGATACAAAGCAGGAAATATAACATTCACAAAGGATAATAAAAATGATAATAATAAAATTAATAATGATAATAATAATAGTGATAATAAAATGATAATGATGATAATAAAATTATTAATAATAATAATAATACAGGAGAAACAGAGAACCCCCACCACAAAAACACAGACACCTCTAATAAAATTGTATGTTTATACAACAAAATTTAAAAGTTAAAATACATGAGTTCTAGTTTTAAAATAATGAGCCTAAATTTTAACTATAATATCTATTATTATTGATGTAACGGAATAACCTGTCACCCCCATGAGTGACTACACTATAGGTAGGTAGTAACTACCTATAAGAATCTGTAAGTCAACGAACTACAGAGACTAGCTTGGATCTGTTGAGTACAACTCAGACTTATGCAAGAACTACCAACCTTTTAATAGTAGCACTCACTAGTGGATTGGCTTGCGGCAGCCTTGTGCATTTACTGTTACCTTTGTTCTTATTGTACTGTTTTCTTACAATAAACCTGTACTTATTTTATCCTCTGTGTTTTTCAAGTATATATTCCTATTAGCACTGAATATAACAATTATGATTGTCATATGATAAAAAAAAAGGAAATAAACAAGGATAAAATTTACTTGTTTTCTTGCTCTTTAGTAAATGTTTCTTGATAAAGCTTTACTTTTTTTTCACTATGACATGGTGTCAGAAGAAGGATACCTAAATGACTATCTTGATCAGGATTGTGCAATTAAAAATATGAAGGGCCACATTACTTGCAGAAAATTATCCATGGGCAGTAAGAGTATATAAATGAGATTAGTAGAAATACACTCATCCATCCCAAACGAGGCATGTATTAATCAAAAACAAAGACTCTATTGTTTTTGGTAATGATTAATCAAGCACCAATTTGTGGAAAGTAAGAACATTTCAGATTATTTCTTTGATACTTTGTGAAGAACAACATGATAGAACCTTCACTGATGGAGACTGCAAGAAAGAACAATGTTAGATTCAACCATAAGAATCTACAGTTCAAGAACAATCAGGTTTATTTTTATGGTCATGCTAGCACAGAATATGGCCAATCACTGGCAAAAGACTGCAACCAAGACAAGGGGATACTGAGTCACCAATATAGCATTCCTCATCAGGTCATCTCTCTCTACTTTGATTTGGCCAAACAGAGAAATGAGGAATTATTAGGTTGGTGCAAAAATAATGTCGTTTTTTTTTTTATGTCAAAAATCAACATTATTTTTGCACCAACCTAATATCTTTATCAACTTGCATAAAATAAAAACATTAAAAAAAAGTCAGAGAAAGTTCCAGCACTGACCAGAATTGAAACTTTGAAAAAATGCAAAAATTGCATTGATAGAAGTGGCTGTTTTCTGGCAGAGCAAGATGTCATAATATTTCACTTGAACTCTTCCAGCATCAGCAAAAATGGACAGCACATGTAATTATAAGGGAGACTGCAAGAAAGAACAATGTCAGATTCAACTCTGAGAATCTACAGTGCAAGAACAATAAAGTTTAATTTTATGGCCATGCTAGCACAGAATATGGACTATCACCAGCAAAACACAAGTTGCAAGCAAGACAAGGGGATATTAAGCCACCAATCATCTCTCTCTTCTTTGATTTGGCCAAACATAGAAAGGAGGAATTAAATTCATCAACTTGGATGAAATAAAATAAAAACATAAAAAAAAAACGTAAAGAAAGTTCCATCACTGACCAGAATTGAAACTTTGAGAAAATGCAAAAATTGCTTTGATAGAAAAAGATGTTTTCTGGGAGTGCAAGATGTCTTAATCAAATTATTGAAAATCCCAAACCACTGATCCATCCACCATCGTCTGTTCCAGTGCCTATTTTATTAGTCTTCAAAGCAGACTTATAAATAATGGTAAAAACAACATCATAGAAAAAAATCACAGAATCAATAGACTGGGTAGCCTCCATTATCTACAGGAGAACAACATCCAAAAATCATAAATTCCATCACTGACCAGAATTAAGACTTTGAGAAAATGCAAAAATTGCTTTGATAGAAAAAGATGTTTCCTGGAAGTGCAAGATGTCTTAATCAAATTATTGAAAATCCCAAACCACTGATCCATCCACCATCGTCTGTTCCAGTGCCTATTTTATTAGTCTTCAAAGCAGACTTATAAATAATGGTAAAAACAACATAGAAAAAAATCACAGAATCAATAGACTGGGTAAATTCAAAAATAGAATATTCCTTCATCCAAGTAACCTAAATAAAACTATTAAAAGCTCATGTAAACCAACAAAAACAATAGATAAGTTTTTATTAAAAGTGTTTTACTATTGTCCAGTAGTAAATCTACTGGAAGAAAATCTACTAAGAATGAACAGAATACAGAAAAAAATGTCCTCAGGGATTTTTTTTACTGGACATTCAGGTGTGACAAGTTGTCAAAAGAGACAGAATTAAGGTCTGCCATGCACACAGGCCACCAAGGAGAAACCAGGTGCAGCCTACAAATGATAGAACAAGTATTTTGGTCTAGAATAATCTACAGCACCAAAGACATAACAAAACAGGTAGTATCTGCAACAAGCATCAACCAGTATACCCCACACTACCACCGAGGCAGCCAGATCTTTAAACAATCCCTTGGGAGATACTTTGTTCTCACTTATTTAAGTCCATAAGCAAAAAATATACAGATTATTGAAAAATACAGAATAAATAATAATACAGAACAACAGGGTGGAAGTTGAAGTTGTAAGAGTTCAAGTGTAAATGTCCCCTGGTGCATAAGAGAGATAGAGAATCTGGGTGGAAGTGTGTATATATATATATATATATATATATATAAATGTATTATTTTAATATCTATACTCACCAGTAATACCCTGCTGAAGATCCGTTAGGGAAAAACTTGGTAGGTAGATTCTGGCTCACTAGGTTTATATATATATATATATATATATATGACTCCAACACGCTACATAAAAGGTCTCATGTTTCAAAAACACGAGCACTATTTTTTAAAAATAATAACTAAAATACTAAAGAACTTTGGATTACTAACCTAACCCGTTCTTTCCTATTTTCTATATATTTTCACACACACACACACATACATATATATATATATATATATATATATATATATATATATATAATATATATGTGTGTGTGTGTGTATCCAAAACTTTGTTTTTATTATAAGGATGGTTAAGCCATGTAAGTTCACCGACTAGCCATGCAAATGTATTATTTTGTCTCTGTCTATGATGTTTGCAGCATTGGAGAATGAATAAAATTAATTTGATTCTGATTTTATTTACCATCTGGTTATATACACGTCTATAGATCTGACTCAAAATGTGCACTCTGCAGCCTTATATCCTGGTTGTGAATGCTTTCTGATTGGTTGGTCAAACTATGCTTTTGTTTACCTGGTGAATTTTATTATCTGTCTAATTTTAGAAATGGTGAAATTTTGATCTTGTTTATTTATATTTATTTCTCTGTCTTTCATCTGATCATAATTGGATATCACTGATCAGGCTCCAGATACATTATCTCACACTGTCTACATCGACTTCAAAAGAGTGCTAAAAGAACCATAAAACATTATAGCTTCTTGTCATCCACAATGCATCAAAAAAAAATTAAAGAAAATTACTAAAATTGTTAATGAAAGAGCAGTGAGCATGATTGAAGTGCTTTGAAGGAGTGGAAATGTCTGGTATATAATGCTATGCGACATGTGCTGTTATTGCATGAGCTTTTGTATGGCAGGAAGCCAAGGTTAATTCAGCCAACTGCCAACAAAACCTTACAATCACAGAATACTGAAAAAGTTATACATCTTCAAACTAAGAAAATTAATCAAGCTAAACAGAAGCAACTCCACAACAAACATTCTGGTCTTTAGAAAAACGACCTGAACAACATTGAACTTTTATATGTAAGAACCAAACTCCAAATAAACCTCAATAGATCTTAATCCATTGGAAAACCAAGAACAATATCAGGGGAAAGGTTTTTCAAGGAATAATTTAAGCCAAGACCCACTAAGATACAGAATCTTACAGATCAACTCCTATATAGACATGAAGCTCCACCTACTTTGTTTTGTCAACCACTTCACTAAGAAGAGAATCTACCTGAACATCAACACCCTCACCAAGTATGTGTCTTGCTATCATGAAAAGGTCATGAACTGTCAAACTTATCTACCCACTAAAGATTCAAGAAATACACTTTGAAAGTTATGGCAACCTGAAACTCAATATACTTAAATCCAATAGAGAACCAAGACATATTTTTCCTAGTATTAACTAACAGATTCATGCTCACCATAAAACTTGGTATTAATTATAAAAAATTAAAATAGTAATCCAGTATTAATTATAAGTGTCTAAAAGAAAATTTGGTATTAATTGTAGCTTTTTAAAAAAATCCAAGATTAATTATAGGTTTTAAAAATTTGGTATTAATTAGGTTACAAACCTATAACCCGTTAGGGCTGATCCTTCCATATCCTACCCTGATATTAACATACTCGGCAATTAAGAATCTTGTTAGCACAAAATAGTCACTAACTGCCAAATTCTTCATCCATTAGAGATCTTTTTAAACCCAAGAATTCAAACAAAAACTGTAGCAGCAGAGCCAAACTAGCAATTTAAGAACAACTCAAGTGACATTTAAGCTCAAAGACTAACTGAGAGAATCCTTTCCAAATAATTAAGTAATAAAGTTCCATGAAAAAGATCTTTTCAGAAGAATTGGAGGTGTTTAGAAACCATTAAGAAAAAAAAAATTGGCTAAATCTAAGGGAAATAACTAGGATTAGACTAATATTTTCATTTCACTCTTCTGTTGAATAAAATTCTGTTCTTTGTCAACATGTCTATGTTGTATGGTTTCTGTCTTTCCTCACTCTATGAGGTTAATAAAAGCTATAAAACTGTCGCAGTCATAACAATAAAAGTAAAAACATTTGAAAGAGTTTAGTGATGTCTTGTTAGAGAACATTGATAGAAATAAGTCATACGCCTAAGCCTCCTGCTAAGAATCTATTCCATTATCTTGAATTTATTATGAGATAAACTATTGTCTATTATTAATTTTTGAATACCATTGACCTAATGTGGGAGCAACAATGAAGTATTAGATAAAAAGGAAACCAAAAAAATACTTATATTTAACATCAGGTAAAGAATGTTTTCTAGGGCACATAATAAGGAAAGAAGGCTTAAAATTTGATGCTCACAATTGAAAGCAAGAGAGGGAGTGAGGTAAACAATGCAGGATCTACCTAGTAAGCTTGAGTAAATGAATAGTGGAACAGGTTTTAGGAGAGATAACAAAAAGATAAAATTTATTAAGAGCCATAAAAGACAGGAAATTGTGGAGAGCCATGATCGCCAACATTCTGAAGAGACATGGAACATAGAAGAGGAAGAAGTAATTGGTATGCCTGAATTTCTTGGATGAAGCATTGTCAGTTATTACTTTTTGACTTGTGTTTCTTTCATCTTATTTCTTGTGCCTAGTAGAAATACTCTTATCTCTGAATTTCTAAGATGAAGATTTGTCAGTTATTAATATTTTACTGGTTCTTTCACCCTGTTCCACTTGCCTTTACACCGAATTGTCTTAAGTTATCTGAATTTCTAAGCTGAAGAACTTTTATCTGTTTATATTTCTGAGATGAGATATTTTAACTATTTACACGCCACTTTTGGATTACTCAAAATCCAAAAAAGTGACTTGACCCAAAGAACTGTGAGTTCAATACCTGGCCACAGCAGAGGAGAGAAAACTTGGAGAGTTGAGTTACTAAAGGAAAGTAACTGAAACTAAGATATCCAAAAAAGACATGACATGTGGCATTAGAACAATCTAACCCCATGAACCCAGTAAAAGTTTTAAATTCCATTATATGTCAGAGGATACAACTGAAACATTATGAATATGGTAATAAAGATGAGGTCAATAGTCTGAACGATGTAAAGAGTATAAAAAAGAAATTTTATTTATTTATTTTTTTACTAGATTATCTTTCATCCTAATTTTAGTTGAACGAGGCTTTCTTTTTTTTCTGTGAGAAAACGAAATCTACATGGTGAAACTCAGCTATGAAGGCCACTGTATGAAGTGTCTTTCATAGCTGCATTGGTAAAGCTGTCATGGTAAGAGAGGCTTCCTGTGAAAAAGAAAATGAATACCAATTTAAGCCTCACTGAAAGCTTATTCTGTGTTCTTTGTTAACAATCAGAGAAAGCCAGTCTGAGAAGTTGTGACAAAAAGCAATCAAAATAAAGATAAAAGTGATACTAGTCAAAGATTAATAATGGTTTACAATACTTCATCTCGTAAAAAAATTCAAGATCATAAGATTTGATTTTGAGTCAACTGCTAAGCTCTTGAAATTTAATCAGTCAGAGCAACTGTCTGGGGAGGAGAGGGTTTCTGCAGCAAGCAGTGCAAATTTGAATCTAATTGAGAAAGTTGTTTTGAGTCTTGTTAATAACTTTTGAATGAACAAAGAAAGACATTATCAGATGTTGCAATAAATTGTAACTGAAATTGAAATGAAAGAAATTCTAAATACATATGCTAGGCTGTGAGGGCCTCCATAGTAGGCCTGGATATAGAGATAAATCAATATTGGATCTGGAAAAAAAGAAAGAAAGACATGACAGCAAGTCTTCAGTAGCAACAGTTGTAACAAAAGAGAAAATCTTCAGTGGGTGAAGTCAAGCATGACAAACAGTAACAGCAGCACTCATCAACGGACAGGCATGTTAGGTTTAAGGATCCAAGTTCTCAACAGCAATAACTGAGCAGTATTAAAATAAGAACTAGATGAGATATCCCTAGACATGATCTGTGGAATGAGAATTGTCTACCTATGTAAATTAAATAAAGTATTAAGTTTGGAATTCCTGGTAGGTTACCAAGCTCAATATACACCTGATGAAGGCCAGAGGATATAACACCTGAAACGTTGTGATAACAACAACAAAGATAAAGACAACATTATGAATGTAAATAGTTTAAATAAGTTGAAAAATTAATATTAATTCAAAATTTTATTTAAGTAACTGGAATATTAATGCAGTTATTTTGCTGGAAGTCAGATGACAATCCAGGATGAAAAGCAACTGAAATTAAGACAAAAGAAACACTAGTTGAAAAGTTAATAAATAATCTTCCTTATAAATCTTTATGTTCCAATTGCTATACTTTATATTTGTTCATATCATTTTAGAAGCTATGTATAATTAAATAAAGTCATGTTAAAAAGAATATAGATCCATATATTCTTATAATGTCTCTTAACATTTTTGCCAAAATGTTCTTTTATATTCATATAAGTTGACAGTACTTTTTACCTTCACTTTATAGTATATCTTTCTGCTACAATTACTGTTGCAGCACTTGTCATTTCTCGTTTGCATATATATCTTATTTTGTATTCATCATAATTTTTAGTTAATATCACTAAACCAAATTTATGTTATAGAAATGGAACTCTACTCATTCAAATATTACCTCATATTTCCTTGTCTGCATGGTGACATGTTTATTTATTTCAACATTTTTTTTATATCTTTATATGCTTGCTATTTCCATTTAATGATATTGCAACAGGGAGATATTGATTATTTTAGGACCAAGTAACAGACAATGAAAATTGCATCAGAGAATTTCAAATGCTGTCATTGATAAAATGTAATTTGTTGATTTCACAAGCAGAAATCCATATCGACTAAGATTTTGAGAAGAGTTATCATTCAAACAGGTTTATGGATATTTGAACTTATTCATTTTTCGTTTTGTTATTTTTGGTTTTTCCCACATTTTTACTGCTCGATTCGACAGCATTCTTCATTTGTATTCTTCTATGTGCTGCATCCTTTCTGGATATGGGCGATCATGGTTCTCCACAACTATTCTTTGTAGCTCTTATTATGTTTTGTCTTTTTTGTTATCCCTGTTCTGCTATTTATTTACACAAACTTGTTAAGTAGGTTATTTGCTGTTTTCATTTATCCCACTTGCCTTCAATATATCATTGTGAATGCCAAATTCTCCAAGCCTTTCCTCCCCATTATGCATCCTAGAAATTTCAGCCATTTCTGATTCTCAATATAAGCATTCTTCTTGTTTCCATTTTCCATAAAAATTCCTTGTTACTCAAATGTTCCATCCATAGTATTTTCAGCATCCATCAGTAGAACAACATCTCTGTTGCCTGAAGTTTCTTTTTCATCTGTGAGGAGATTGTCCAACATTCACTGGCATCGGGGAGAACTGATCTTATGTAACAGTTCAGTACACTTCTCTTTGTTTTTAATGAAATTTTCCTATTTTGTAATATTTTGCATGGCTTTTAAAAGGCAACTTTCACTATTACAACACACCTTTGGATTCTTGGTGTCACATTTTTGTTTTGCATTAGAACACATGAAATATTTCTAAAATGTTGGACAATCAATGATTAAAGTGAATTTTTGGGCCCTTTTAAGATAATATATCACAGTGACAAATATCCTTACTTCTTCGTGAAACCAAATTAAAGTTTTTAAAGATGAGAAAAACAAATATAAAGATGTAAACTCAATTAAATTTACACATTGTTCTGTCACATGATGTTGAAATTATATTTGATAGAATTTACATCATTTAGAATGTCACTGATCTTCAAACAGAAGAATCTATGGCTCAAATCCTCAAATGATGAAGCAGACATTTTTGGAACTAATTGTTAAGTTTAGCTTCAAGTAAAATCTGTTTTGGTTACTTTTATTTTAAAGGCCTGCCGTAATGTAAAAAAGCTGAATCACAAAGTTGGTTAACTTCCATTTTATTTAAAGATCCCGAAAAAGAAATTTTTCCTATACAGGAAACAGATTAATATAACTCATGATTCTATATGTTGATTTAATACATGTTCCATTACTGAGTTAGTTGCTAAGATAGGTAATAAATTTTTATTGTCTCAGAAAATGCAAACAAACTGTTGAAACATGTTACATGCCTTCACTCCAACCCTGAAAAGAAAAGCTGATGACTGCTACAAAAATCTGTCTTTACTTGCAAGTCTGACATATCATCTCACAAGAAGCTGTGCCTATCCATGCATTAAGAATATATCTTGCCCATATGGCTTCTTTCTGAAGACTCTCTTCTCTGTCAAGAAGGTACTCTATTTATTGGTTGGGCATTGAGAGTCACATGATTGCCTTTGAACTAAAGAAGGAAAACTAACATAACAATATTAAATCAAAGAAAACTGGCTGACTTTTATGGTAATTGTTCTGATGAGCTTTCTCCTTTTGGTATCTTACGTTTATAAATTTAAGTACAGTACTAGATTAGCGGCAAGGTTTCATCATTTTACACTTGAAATGGCTAGATATAACCATAAGTTCTATGTTAACAGTTTTTTTCTATTGCACCTCTTGCTTGTGGAACACCCTTCCATCTTCTTGCTTTCCTGTCAACATTGACCTTCAAAAATTTAAATACAATGTCAATTGTTATCTACCGTCTTAATCCCTGTTCTTTTATTGTTCTCTTTTCTTAATAGTGATTTTTTTTCTCATACTCAGTAACCTCTTGCATCTTAATGGCTTCATTGCCTTGTATAGGGTGAAATGACATAAAAAAGAAAGCTTTATACAAAAGTGATATGAAAAAATATCTGGGGTGAGGTTCTCTTAATAGATACCGGACATTGCTGGGGAGTCAGAAAATTGAAAGAAGTAGCTGATATGAAAATCAAGTTCATGAGCATTTCCATGTGATATGGATTTATTTCTTCTGCTAGGAAGGAATAGGAAAATATCTCCATATATAATATGGAATCATCTATGTTACACCAGTGCTCAGAATTGTGTGGCTCTCATTACTGTGAATTAGCCGAGCTGGTCAATATATTATCTACCGAGCATGGTGGAGTAATAGATAGTGGCTCATGATTCATGATCATTTTCTGGTTACCCACTAAAGTAATGCATCTGATTCTTTATGGATTGTACACATGAGGAAGGCTGTAGAATGGATTGGCTGAAATGTTATTAGCAACAAAAACAACACAAAAAAGGAATGTGTTCTAAATCCCTTAATGTCATCTTCATGCTTGGAAGAAATAGACTGTTACTTTATCATTTTTTAATTATTCTTATTGTTTTCTTTTTAACAATGATATCCATCCTGTACAAGATCCATGAGCCTCTCGACGTAGAGGGTTACAGAGTAAGAGACACAGTTTATGCGGATATGTGGGGAAGATAATGGTTAACATTAGACTTGAATAGGTTAAGATTATAGTGATCAGGGAAGCATTCTCTTGGAAAGAAGCTGCTCAATAGGAACTCAAATCTCACCAATAGAATACAAAGGGAATATGGATAGTTTGATGCTATATGCATGGCATGGTGGATCTTAGCTGTGAATGTTAGAACTGGTGGAAGCAAGGAGTGTAGTTCATCTGAACACTTTCAATGGAAATAGTAATAAAGCAGTGAGAGACTTGCAATGTTTTGTCTGTGAGAAAGGGATTGAAAAGTAGAAAATAATTTATCACCCGCAAGGACGATGCTTTTGGACTCTATTGAAACTGGAAAATTAAGACTGGGCAGCTCCTGCTCATGTATGGCAGCAGTACTTCTTTTTCAACTTGACTTGGCTCTTGTAAATGTAGAAAATAGCAGGAGGAGTCAGGTACTTACTGAAGTGGTATAGAAGGAGGAGTCAGGTATTTACTGAAGTGGTATAGAAGGAGGAGTCAGGTACTTACTGAAGTGGTATAGAAGGAGGAGTCAGGTACTTACGGTAGTGGTATAGGAGGAGTCAGGTACTTACTGAAGTGGTATAGAAGGAGGAGTCAGGTACTTACTGAAGTGGTATAGAAGGAGGAGTCAGGTACTTCCTGAAGTGGTATAGAAGGAGGAGTCAGGTACTTCCTGAAGTGGTATAGAAGGGGGAGTCAGGTACTTCCTGAAGTGGTATAGAAGGGGGAGTCAGGTACTTCCTGAAGTGGTATAGAAGGAGGAGTCAGGTACTTCCTGAAGTGGTATAGAAGGGGGAGTCAGGTACTTCCTGAAGTGGTATAGAAGGGGGAGTCAGGTACTTCCTGAAGTGGTATAGAAGGGGGAGTCAGGTACTTCCTGAAGTGGTATAGAAGGGGGAGTCAGGTACTTCCTGAAGTGGTATAGAAGGAGGAGTCAGGTACTTACTGGAGCAGTACAGGGAACCTGGAAAGTGAGGATTGGGCAATTCCTGTCTAGATATTAGATCATATTCAGTCATACATGATACACACTTGGGAGATCATGTCTGTTTCGATCTATGACTGACTAAGCAGAAAATTTTCTCTCAGTATGTTGCTATTTCTTTCTGCAGTAGACTAGTTGCCAACCAAGGCTATAGAAGCCTGTCTGCTATTCAATCCATAGCTGGGGGAAGAAGAGATGGATTCATACCTTTACTGAAGGTTTTTGTGTGTAAGTGAATGTAACAAACTTGATTGGAATTTGAACTCAGCTCTGATTTCTCATTCTGATCAAATATTCATTACACCACAACCTACATCATATTAACTGCATGAAAAGTGAGAGATTTTTTGTTTTAGTAATGCAAAGCATGGTGGAGTAATGAATAGTGGCTCAGGTTGAGGAATGGAAGAGCCGAGTTCGGATTCCAGTCGAATCCATTACATTCACTTATGTGCTAATACCCTTGGGAAAGATATGAATCCTTTTCTTTTCCCCTGTGGGTAAATAGCGGGACTGACTGGGTTCTATAGCCTTGGATGGCAACTGGTCTGCCACAGAAAGAAATGGCAAACTACTGCAGGCAAAAAATCTACCTCATCAGTCATGTATCAAAACTAAAAGATACATGATTGCCTAAGCATGTAACATGCATGGCATATAACTGACTGAATGCAAAGGAAAAAAATCATAGAAAACAGAAAATTTAAATACTAAGAGAATGCTTTTAAAATAAGTTTTTCTATTTTCAGCAATATGTACACAAAAGCTTGTTTCATAATGTTGAACATGGAAATTCTTTTCTTTGTTAAGCAAGGAAGTCAATGTTTAATGTTTGCTATAATTTTGTCGATAACAAACACAGAAAGGAAACTTCAGATACTCTAAGAGAAAGTAATAAAGGAAAGTGAGAAGAAAGGACAAACCATCAATTGTAAAAAGGCAATATGTATATGATTGTCAGCAAGAAGGTCAGCCTAAGATATGAACTACGAATCAAAGTTATAAAAATTAAGCATGTATGGAAATTTAAATATTTAAAAAGGATTTTACCAAAGGATGGAAAATATGACACTAAAATCTGAAGATACATGAGAATAGTAAAAGATGCCTTCAAAAGCTAAGCAAGTACTAGAAAGAGCCATACTGAAAAACATGTCAAATCACTTTATTTCTACCACAAAAAAAGATTAAAAATATCTCAACTTCATATAAGAACCTCAACATATCTGAAAGGCTAATACATACAAAAAGAACATATACTTGTATCTACACTTTGCCAAACTCCATATTCTTCTTTGATATGCCATGTTCTATCAGGGCTCTCTACAATTTCCTTTCCTTTGTAGCTTTTAATAAATTTTGTCTTCTTATCTCTCCTAAACCATGCTCCTCCATCAATTTATTCAAATTAACCAGATAAGGTTTTATGGGGTTTTCCTTTATCCCTCTTGCTTTCAATCTTTCCTATGAGTATCAAACTTTCCAAACTCACTTTCTTCATTGTGTGCTCTAGAAATATCTCTTTCTGATGTTAAGCATAGGAGTCTTTTTGTTTCCATTTTCTTCAAAATTTCATCATTGCTCACATGTTTTGTCCATGCTATTCTTGGCATCCTTCTTCGAGTCTCTTCTTCATCTCTGAAGCATTTGTTGCCATATATGAGGACAGATATTACATAACAGTTCAATACTCTTTTCTTTGTTTCTAACAGAATTTTTCTCAATACTTTGCTTAGCTTTTGGAAGTCATCTTTCACTCTCCCAATGCACCTTTGGATTTTACTGTCTCACTTCCCATCCTCTGTTAAAACACTTACAAGATATTTAAATTGTTGTGCTATTTTGATTTTGGTATCTCTAATTTGTAATTTACATGTTGGGTTGTTTCTTTTGCTAACAACCATACATTCCATCTTTTTGCAATTGTTGTTTAGTCCTTTCTTCTTGATTTCCTTCACTAACTTCTATTAGAGTTCTTGGAGTTTCTAACTTCTTATGACAGTAATGCTAAATATAAGCAAGGGAAGAGTCTCATATGGCATCAAATATCGTCCTGGTAGTAAATTTGTAGCTAGACCTCATCATTTTACTGTTGAAATTAAATGTAAGCATAAATTCTATGATTTCTTTTCTTGCACTTTTTGCCTGTGAAATACTCTTCCAGCTTCTTGCTTTCTTATTAATGATGATTCTCAAAAATTTAAATGGAACATCAGTCATCATCTTCTGTCTGCCAGAATTCTATTTTTTTTTTAATTGTCCTTTTTCCTCAACAACATTCTCTCAGTTTCACTTTCAGTCTTAGTGGCTTTATTGCCTTGTGTGGGGGAGAAATGATTAAAAAAATACTCATTATTAAATTTTATTTTATTTCTGATAATAGATGTTAATTGAGGTATTAGGTTGGTGCAAAAATAATGACGTAATAATGTCGTTTTTCGACGTATTTTTTAACGTCAAAAAACGACATTATTACGTCATTATTTTTGCACCAACCTAATAATAACATTCTCTTGTAGGAAAATTGAAAATGTTTGTTGTCAGAACAGTATAACTCCTGTAACAATACAACTTCTCTTTACAGTTATATAAGTTTGTTTTCTCTATAAATATTTGCTTTTATTCAATGTTTGTGTTGTAAAGTCTAGTATCGTAGTCTGTAATCAAGTAAGTGTCCAAAGATCCGAGTTCCAATTCCAGTTGGGTTTGTTATATTGACTTACATGCAAATACCCTTCAGAAAGGAATGAATCCACCTCTTCTCCTCCAGCTATGGGTTCATTAGTAAGACTTGTATCAGTAATCAGTATTTTCTCAAAAAAAATTCTTCTAATCTAAAAATATTTTCTGGCTTTAAATAACCTGCAAAAGGTTAATAAGTCATAAAAAATAGATAAATTGAGTGTTCTTATAGACAGACTGATATACTAAGATTATTGTTCTTTCTTGGGTGGAGAGGTGACTATAGCCTCCACTCTAATATTTAAATTAGCATATCTTTTGTATGCCAATATCCCTTCAAGATGTGTCTGGTTTCGCTTTCCTCAACCTCCTATCCATCATGGCCCTTAGCAGCATTTCTCCTTTTGTCAAGACCCCCACTGCCCGTTTTGACATTTATTTACACAAACTGATCCAGTAGGTTGCCTGTTGTCTTCCTCTATTTCTCTTGACCTCAATATGCCTTGTAAGTGTTAAGTTTTCCAAATCCTCTTTCCTCATTTTGTACCTAAGAAATTTCAGCTTTCTCTTTCTGATTCTGAGTATAAATGTACTTTTAGTTAACATTGTAGGATGAAGTGTCAAACTTGTGAGGAAGGACAGCTTTCATTATCATTACCAGAGAGAAGAAATATAATACAATTTATTTGCATGTTTTTTTTTTTTCTACATCATCAGAGCTTCTTTCAGGTTTGAAACACTTGAGTATATGTGAAACATTACTTTCCAATACGGGCAATATTGCAAAGTCAATAGGATTAATGTCAGAGCTTGATAGAGACCCAATTAACTTGTCAAAAATCTACAGAAATGTCTCTTGTACCATTTCTCTGGTGACTCTGTCTTGAAGAGTGAAGACATAGACTTCTAAATGTGGCTGACAGCCAGAGAAACACATCTTTTTCCAATATTTGCTGGTAAACTCTGCTATTCCCTTTAACTCCTTTAAGGGTAATTTCAACCACTAGAAGCAATAACTGCCTAAACCATGATACCAGTATGTTCTGAAACCTTCAGGAATGTTTCCTGGTGAATAGATGTAAACCTTATTATTTTGGTAATTGTCCACAGTCTCCACAGTAAAAAAAAAAAAAAATTTGTCCAACCAAAGAAGACTTTGCCTGTGGTACACTCCATCTCCTCCATTTTCTTCTCTCTGCCACTTAAGAGCAGCTGTTACCACTGAATCTTGGATGGTTTTAACACTAAATCCTCATATGTCATTTTGTTTGTACTTGTCTCTTCACCCTCTTACAAGTATAGGAATATCTCCATATTATATGTAAGTCCTTACCTTTTTGTTTCTCTTTACACTCTGCTTTGCTGTGTATATATAAGATTTGTTTAGGTCTTAGTAATATAAAAGTCTCTTTGAGAACAAAGCATACTCTTCATTATTTTTCCTTTCAGCCATTCTATTCTGTCCATGAAATATTGGTGTTATTATATCAGTAATGCCCATAGCGAGAGAAATATAAATGGAGAACAAATCTTTCTTCCAAGCACTCCCATGACACTCACAAAGCTTTGCCAGTTTTACCAAGAATTTGTGATGTGGTGCTGTCACACAACTATATAAATGAGACACTTTCTGTCTTTTTCTTTTTTCTCCTTTTCTCTCATTTCCAACCGACATCCTGTAGCAATGGCATTCACCAGAACCTTTTCCTGGGCATGGGGATACCTTTCCCCTTTTTCACATACACTCACACAATTCTTAACTTTTAATGACTTCTTTCTTTTGTATGCATACTAAGTTTATTTCCCTGGGTGGTGTAATAACAAATGATGGAAAATGTGATACATCGGAATAGTGAAAAATGCTTTCCAGAAGCTAAGCAAAGTATTAAAAGATAAGAAAATTTTGCTAGAAACAAAGAAAATGCAGTGAATGCAGGACAATTACATTGTAAATGAAGATTAGACATGAGTCAACAGAGATATGCTTCTACAGAAGAATTCTGAGAATATCATGGACTGAACATGTGAGCAATGAGGATACTTTTACTTAGTATTTTTTCTCTTTTGTTACTCCAATTATATAAAGACAAAAATATAAAATATCACACTGTTGAAATTTATTCAATTTCCTTACACTTGTCATTTACATGTGTAAATGTTGCTTGCTCACTGCTTTTAGTTTATCTAAGAGCTGTGGTGCAATAAGTTGACAACCACGATGCAATTTTGATATGCACCTTTCGCAACAAGCTTTGCTTGAATATTTTTCCATTGTCCCATACAAAATGTGACAAGTTCCTATATGGTCCTTTGAAAGCAACATTTGTTTATCTGGTCTCTACTGGCAATTGTCTTCTTCAAGTTACTTTTGGCCTACAATCATATGATATTTAGAGACCAGTTCCAGTATGAAGTTAAGCAACATTGAGCCTGGTCAGTACCTAGATGGGTGACTGCTTAGGAATACCGGATTCTATAAGCTTGTATGTGTGGTTAGTATGGCTTACAGCCACATCATGTTGAAAGACCAGTTCCTGTATGATTGCTGAAGTTAAGCAACATCAAGCCTGCTCAGTACTTAGATGGGAGACCACTTGGAAATACCAGGTGCTATAAGTTTGGGTGTGTCACTGGTGTAATTGATAATGGTTCAGAATTGTTAATTGGAGAGTCAAGTTTGTTATATTCAATTACACACAAATACCCTTGGAAAAGATATGAATCCATTTTTCTTCCCCACACTATGGATTAATTAGTAAGACTTGTATCACTAAACCATTATTACAATCCAAAAATATTTTCTGCCTTTAAATCATCTGCAAAGGGTTTAGAAACCGTAGAAAATGAATAAATGAATCAAGTTACCCCCTTTTGTGAAGCTATACCCTATGTAAGACAATGGTGCAACTGATAAAAACAGAGCTATGGTGGGAGAGAATTCTATACTTTTTAGATTTCATCTTGAATATTTAATAATGTGTAAAAGTTTCAGATGGAGTATCTGTAAAAGGACAATATGAATAAAGACAAAAAGAAAACTTAGCTGATTTGTTTCATCCTCTGGGGGATTTTTTACCTTGATAAAGTCCCTCAGAGGATGAAACATGTCAGCTAAGATAAGTTTTCCTTTTGTCTTTATTCATATTTGATAAGGCACTAAAAATTACCTTTTGAAAGTAGACACACTCTCTATTGCGTATCAGGTTTCCCTTTTAATTGTATTCTAAAAATGTAGGTGTACTCAAAGAAATAAAAGTTATGGTGAAATAAAAAAATGAAACATGAAATTGCTTTCCTTGAAAAAATGTCATAATTGTGTTTGCAAACATCATTTCCCTGAAAAGGGAATCTTTTTTCTTTTCTTTTTTTTTTTTTTATTTTCATTCTGCAATTTTATACTACTTTGATTTTTTTTCCTGGCTGCAGCACATTTTCAATAAAATCTCACAATAAAAAATATAGTTACAGAAAACAGTAAATCCTTTGTGATAATCTTTTTACATTCATGATTTTTTTTTTAATTATCAATTGGTTAAGAAAAATAAATAGAACAAAAATAAATCAGGTAGTGTTGAAAATTAAGACCATTTTTAATCTGACTCATATTTCACTTTAAATGCACAATTGAAGGTAACAACCAATTGAATATTGCAGAATGGTTAAAGAAAATAAAAGAATAACTACAAAAAAAAATGTTAGAAATCTTTTTTGTGCTCTATCTATTCAGGATGTGGATAGTCTTTTTGTCTCTTATAGATCTAAACAATGTTTGACCCTTAATTATCCCTCTTTATCTCCCCACTACCATCCATTCACACAAGCTCATTAGATAAGTTACTTACTGTTTCCTTCTACTCCTCCTGCCTTCAGTCTATTCTGTTAATATTGAATTCTCCAAACCCTCTTTCCTCATTATCTATCGCAGAAATTTCATTTGCCTCTTTTTGATACAAAGTAAAAGTAGCCTTCTTGTTCCTTTTTTTTTTTTTTTTTTTAAATTTCCTCACTATTCACATGTTCAGTCCATGGTATTCTCAGCCTCCTTCTGTAGAACAATATTTCTGTTGCCTCACATCTACTCTTCATTTATGATGAAATTGTCCTGCATTCATTGCCATATGGGAGGAATGATATGACATAGCAATTCAGTAGACTTTTCTTTGTGTCTAGCATTTTTCATTATTTAGATGCATTGCATTTTCCATCATTTGTTATTATGCCACCCAGGCAAGTAAATTTCTGTAGCTGCTTGATTCTCCAATTTGAAGCTCACATCTTTGGTTGTCTCTCCAACCATATATTCTGTTTTTCTTACAGTTAATGGTTAGTCCCTTCTTCTCCCTTTTCTTTGCTACCTTCTCTTAGTAGTCTGTTGTCATCAGTGTCATTCACATAACTTATGTTGTTAAGATTATGTCTGCTGATAAAAAAAACTAACTTTTACTTCTGATACTAATCTGAGACAATAAACCTCTTTATTATTAATTTTTCTCAACACCACTATTAATGTATACTCCCTCATTTTGTGGGTACATTGATTAAACTTTGCCAAATTATTCTTGTAAATAAACAATTCCATAAATAGTGCTTAACATTGTTGTCACTTCTCGAGAAAAAAAAAAGTAGATGCTTGCAAACCTTTTTAAGTAAGTTTATATGGCATCAGTAAGTGAAAAAAATATCCAGAAAATGAGTTCTTTTCACAATTTAGAATTACAATTACTTGTCATTTTCTTATTCTATAGTTCACAGCAACTTTTATAAATTTTTTAATAAAGAAATCATTTTCATAATTATTTCTTTATAATATTATAAATAATAAATATTACATTACAGAGAGAGAAAGACAGAGGAAGGGAATATATCTAATATCAAATAAGCTCTAAATAGTTAGAACCCTTCACTAGATTAACAAATAGAAAAACTTTTACATTCTATGGAGGTTGGGTTACAAAATTTTATTAATGCTATGAAAATAGACATTAAAATTGTACAGTACAAAATCAAAAAACATGGGGAAGAAGAGATGAAATGATAAGCACAATAAACAAGGAAATAACAAACAAGAGGCTAACCATTTTTTGATCATCAACTCTTCAGAGCCAATCTAGAATAAACTTGTAAATTGTGTGCACAATGTTTAAAAAATCAAATTAAAAACAGCCAGGAAATCAGCAGAGAAAAAAATATTCACACTCCAATTACAATAAAACCCAGCAGCCATTCCTTCTGCTTACAGAGGGAAGGCTGATTAGACTTAATATATAATGTCTTTTAATACTTTCAAGTCGTAATTGAAGTGCACTGCTGATTATTGTAAAGAATTTTTTGCTAAATGACATAGTATACACTGGATTATTTCTTAAGTGCTCATCAGTTGCTGAATCTTGAAGTATTAACCAGCAAAATTATTGCATTTCTCATGACAGATATTAGCTGGTACATGCTGATCTATTCTTGTCTCCAAATTGGATTAGTTCTATTTATATATTCAGCTTTGCACTTACACATATAATTGTAAATAACTGAGTTCCACATGATGTGGAGGCAGAACATCCTTCCAAACAGATGTCAATAAAGTTTGGAACAACAAAAAAACCTGAAATGTCTGTTTTTGTAGCATTAATAGAAAATTTTTTATATATCTCTGTATCCAAAATATAAATACTTAGCTACACATATAATTAAAATCAAAAACCACATTAACTTCTCGTTAATAAAAATAATTATTTAATACATTTCATCGAACAATTTGAATTCATACAATAATGTCTTTATGAAAGAAGAATTTCTATTAAGCTTACATCAATAAGAAAAATATGATTTCTGATAATTTTTGATTTATTGTCAGTGAAGTAAAATACAGGTAACTTGGCAAACAATTTTGTGAGAATAGCTTCAGTTTGGTATAAAATATTAATTTATCACTTTACAAGGACGTGCAGTTGGTATAATAGAGGAGGGCCATTTTGGAAGCATAGTATTGTGCTCAGCTTGAAAATTTGGGGTTTGACATGATAAATAATGACACAAAATATTTTTTTCAAAATCATTACCATTTTTTGAAGAGATTAATTTAAAGATTAAATTTAGGTTCAAAATTGTAGAATTCAAAATTTCATTTTGGCAATCCATGGAAGGTGTATAAAATTTATAATTTACTGAAGCTTCACAAATTCTATATGGACAAGGTGCATGGCACAAGCACATTATTACTAAGCTATTATGCCATCAAATAAGACCTTCATTTACTTCAAAAAGAAATTAGACTGAACAATTTAGCTATATTATGTTGTAATATGTTATACAATGAAGTAGTTTTAGTGTGATTTTCAATAAACAATGCAAATTTAAAATATTTTGTCTGATAATGTATATCCAGCAGTATTATGGTGTTATAGACAATTTTATCTATTTTTTGTTTTCATTAATTATCATCTAACAATTCTTATTCATTGAGTAGCCATTTTTGTAATTAAAAATTTTTTTTACAGCTTTTACTTATCAAATACAGTAAAAAACTGTATATTTTGCTTGTGATGATTCATAATTAGAATTTTGATTTGAATATATTTTCTATTCAATGTATCTAATACAAAAAATATCAACTTTATTTGGATTTATTCTTGAAATAGTAAAATTTTTAAGTCAGTTTGTCAGTGAAAACCTGTGGAATTTAGATATTTCTGTCCATTTTTCAAATGATCTTTAAAACTAAATGCTCAAAAATGGGTAAAAGTTATGAATCTAATTTAAGGTAGAAGTACTTATCACATGAAGCTTTTGCTTCCACACTGAGTGCAATGTTGATTTTCTAAAGAAAGTGAAACATTAACCTCCCTTAATGGTATAACAACAGCTCAGAATGAGTAACCAGATAGTCAAGTTCCAATTGCAATTGTGACAACACCTTATGCATGTCATTGCACAACTGTGATGACATCCAAGATGGGTTGGATGTGTATATATATATACACTTGACGAGCGATGTTCACAGGTTTGTCTCCTTGGCCATGATCAAATTCAACAAAGAATAATGATAAATATTTTTCAAGATGATGATTGGGAAATAATAAACAATATGATTTCTAACTTACCTGGCAATCTTACTTCAGCACTGAACTGCTATCTTATTAACTTCCCTGGGAAAAGGACGCTGATATTCACTGCCCGATCTTGGTGATTGCTCATTAGTCCCTTCCTCACTTACTGCTCATCACTGACTACTAATTATATGGACACTGGCCATGGTCCCACCACCCCATCCATCCACTTGTCTTCTGGAAAAGGAGACCACCCAAAAGCTGGATGGGTGGTCAGTTTTTCAAAGGACTCTGCATTTATGATTATCTAGAATCTTTAACAAAATTTTAAGTTTGCAAATTCAAAGGCAGGCTGGAGACAGGAATCCTGAAAACTTTGGTCATTAAATTGACTTAAAAGATGAACTGGAGACAAGATTCCTAAGAAACTCTGGCAATTTAATTGACTTAAGAGGAAAAAGAATATATCTAAATATCTCCTAAGAATGTGTAAAAAATCATATTATTACTCAATCAGGTTACATGCAAATAACATTGGGAAATGTATGAATTCATCTGACCCTAGCTATGGATTAAATAGTAGGACTTCTATCTGGAAATATCATTATTCTCAAAAAATTGCTAATGCAATATTTAATTGCCAAAAAACAAAAAGAATTATTGTTACAATCCAAAAATATGTTTTGGCTTTAAGTAACCCACAAATGTTTGATAAATCAATGAATTAACAAACAAAAAAAAATTCATTGTAAAACAATAAATTAACATCTCTTCATAAATACAAAAATTATATATGATCATAAATGGGTCATCAAGAAATTGTTCAATTCCCATATTTTTGGCACAAGTCAGGCTCCTAATGCAGTTCCCTTTCATGAAGTGAGAGATGCTGTATCTTGGTCATATTGTTACCTTCAGTGTCACCACCGAAGTCAACAGTATTGTTGAGATATATATAGATGAGACATTTGTACTCTAGCCTCAACAGGAAACTGTACAAATACTGCTGGACCATGTGAACCCAATAAGACCTTTAATCCAGTTCACAATGAAAAAGAAAATAATAATCAGCTAGCCTTTCTGGATGTATGAATAACTTGTACAGAAAATGTACTCCATATATTGCAAACCAACTTTCACCAGACTGTACCTGAACTTCAATTCTCATCATTCACCGAACATGAAGAAATGGATCATCTGATGCCTACAACAGTCATAAGTAGTGACCGAGACACATACCAGAAGGAAATGATCAGCATCAAATGTACCCTTCAGAATAACAACTACTCTGCAAATATAATATCAGAAGAGTCAAGGATGGGGACCAGAAAATTGTCACAGTCTGTCTACCTTATATCAAGGGCTTATTGGAAAGGATTCAGATGCAGCTCCACCCTACATAGAAATCACATGGGAGAGCAAAAGCTGTATGTGATTTATTCCTTGCAGTTATGGCAATGAATATAAAGGTAAAATAAGCTGCATCCTAAAAGTAAGGCTGGAAGAACATCAAACAACTATAGTGAGAGGTGAGACAATGAAATCAGGTATGTTTGGTCCTGTATACAAAGAAAAGGATAGTTATCAGCCCCTGTGGAAGGAAATTAAAATACTGGATAAGGAAAAGCATTATTAGGCTACTTGGATCAGTATACACTAGCTGAAAAACAGAGGGCACAACAGCTGAAACCCTGTGATAACAGCAACAAAGATGAGAACAATAGACTGCATGTAAATAATAATAATAATTTCACTTAGAAATTCAAACAGAAATAGTTACTTTTTGTGTCACTATTTTAATAAGAAAAATAAACTGAAATGCAGCCAATCACTACTGATAATGGTACCCACACCTGTCAGATGATATTTGACATGTTGTCACTGTAGAAAGACAGAACATGGCATGCCAGAAACAGAGCCATTGTGAACCCTGGAATATAGGGTTATGAAGAAAGAAAGCATTTACTAACTTCATCTGCGACAGTCGAGACATTGAGCTGAGCAGTGTTAGCTGTGCAAATGATTCCTTTGTTAGGCCCCATAAAAGCAGGCACATTTTCTTAGAAGAGGAAGAGTTTGGCAGTATGCCGCATTGACTTCACAATGGGATTGCTGTGTGTTACCCAGGATTTTTCATGTTACCCAGCATTGTTTCAAAGTCATTCATCCTTGTTTGTGTTTCTGGTGTCTCGGCTGCAGTCATATCCATTCTTTTGGAGTTCTATGTGGAAGTTTTGTCTATGCCCTGATCATTGTGATCCAGTGTTTGATTCTAGTTCTGCTGAGTTTTTCATTTCTTTGTTGGCAGATACTCAACTAATAAGAAAATTACTTCACTACCTCTGCCTATTACAGATTGCAGACTAGCATAAGATAGATCTCTCTAAAGAGCTGATCTCTGAATGGCCATATTTAGTGCTGCTGAATCGAAACTAGATCATCCATGCACATTGTGCTAATGTTCTGGTTTCCTGCATAAGCACATTTCATTTTCTTCTGGTTGTATGTAATACACAAGTCTGAGGCTGCTGGAGTAGTACCCTGATCATATCTCTCAAACGAGTCTTGGCATCTCATTTACAGTCGCTCTCTCACAGATGTGCCGTCGCTTCCCTCTGTCTTTTCTACAAATATTTTCATGTTAACTGCTCCGACGAGCTACTTTCGTTGGTTCCCAAACTGCAAGAATTTAAACATGCTTCTAGTTCGGCATCTCAGTCCCACCCTTGCACTATCAAAACAGTTAAATGTAGCCATCTCTTCTACTCCAATAGCTTCATGTCTTCCACTTCCCGTCTGTGGTACTCCCTTCCTCTTACTTGCTTCCCTCATAGCTATACTCTCCAACTATTCAAATGCAATGTCAATCAACATCTCCAGATGCCTTGATCTAATTCCCCCTGTCCTTCTCTTCATCCTTTCCTCTATCATGCCTCTTTACTCTTGTTCCCACTCTCTGTAACCCCCTTGCGTGCTAGTGGCACTCTTGGAGTGAAATATCTGGGGCTGCTGAAGTGAAGTCCTGATCACTATTTTCCTGTCAGTCTAGTGCTGCTGATCCACTCTCCTGGTTGCATGGTGTGTGTCTAGTGATGGTCCCCTCTGGTCTGGAAATCATTAGTTTGACTTTCTTATGTTTCATAACCTATTCTTCTGTGTGCTGGCTTAGTACAACTTGGAAGAGGGTGTTATATATTGGAACCATGGCAGATTGTGCACTAACATAAGATAGTTGTCTTGAATGTTTTTGTATTTTCCTCTGGATGCATGTAACACACTAGTTTGAGGCTTCTGGAGTGATCCTCAGATCACAGCTCTCCCACTTGTCTGGGGTTGTTAGAGAAATTCCCTGATCATAGCTTTCACATCAAGCTATGACTTATGGAGTAATCTCTTCATTGCTGCTGTCAAATCATCTTAGGACTATTAATCCACATTCCTAATCACATGGTAGGGGCTCTGGATATGGGTCTCCTTTAAGCTTGAAACTTTTGACATTTTCATGTTAGATTTATCAGCCTTGTCGTTTGTGTTGGCTTAAGGATATTTGCAACAGAGTGTCATACCAAATACCTGAATTGGAAACATTTATACACAAGCACGATTAATGAAGGTTTTCCTCCTCCATAAGATGCATTTACTTACACCAGATACTAAAATAGAATTTGTACCCTCACAATATGGTTTTTTTATTGAAAATTTTAATTTTTCTTAGAGACACTTCTTTTTATTACAGCTGAGGCACTCCACCTACCCCTTTCCCAGTTATTACTCCCAAAGTCTTTGATATGATTAGGCATTGCCACAAAGTAATGGAGGTTTTAAAGAGTTTTCCTTCTTTTAGATGTGCTGCCCTCTTAAGCTAATGAGTTCTACTTATCAATATATATTTGTAATTTATATACTGAGGATAACTAGCTTATATTTCTCCCTTTGTAAAATATTTTCTCTTTTCACTTTCTTATTGGTATTTGTTTTAGGGGAAAAATATTAAAAGAATATAAAAATTTATCTATAATTTTCCTATACTGACATTTGTATATATTGAAAATACACAACAAACATGTGGTATTGAAAATACACAACAGACATGTGGTATTGAACATACAAAATGAACATGTATTGAAAATACATAACAAACATCTGGCATTACATTGTGTCACATCTTATTAGTTACTTCATGTTTTATAGGTATATAAAATAAATACTTACAGCAATCTAAAGGTTTACATGTATCCATCTGTGCAGTTAGGGTAAAAATTAGTTCATGTAAATAAATGTTTTGTTACAATCTTCTAATATGTATATGTCATCTCATATTCAAATTTATAAAGAAACTGTCTAAAGTTCATAATACACACACACATACAAAGTGCGATGGATAAATTGTCATCCAAATTATGCAAAAATGAAAATAACACTGACATCTAATTTTTTTATATTTATCAAAATTACACAAAAATATCTTGAAATACTAAAGAGTAAATCTATTCAATAAAATCATCATTGGCTTCAATCACAGACTCCAGACAACTTCAGAACCTCTTGCAGCTCTTCTGGACAGTCTCCTTGTTTAAGTTGGTGCATGCTGCCATAATCCTTGCTTTCAGTCCATCTTTGATGTTACAAGGAGTTTGGTTAGTTTCTCATTCAACTGCACCCCACATATAATAATCAAGGGGATTCAGTCTGGGGAGTTAGATGGCCATATGTAAGGGGTGATATGGTCATAGAAAATGTCTGACAGCCATTACTGGGTTCTCATGCTTTTGTGGAATGGTGCAGAGTCCTGTTGCAAGACATGGGGTCTTCCAGCAGCCACCCTCTTGACCCATGGCAGCACTACCTCAAAGCACTTGATGTAGGCCTCTGTGTTGAGTCTGAGAGCCTGTGGTAAGATGAATGGAGGCATAATGTTGCCATCACTAGTGATGACTCTAAACACCTTCATCATCATCATTAGACTCATCCAACTCTTTCCAAATCCTCTGCACTGTCACCTAAACACTATGAAATGTTTTGTTTTGGAACTTCCAGTGTAAATGCCAAGCAGTACAATATGCTGTTTCCCAATTTCTAGCAGAGTGAATTGCATCCTGATGCTATTTTTTTCACAAACAGTGTCCAACTGATCCTAGTATATTGTGTCGATGATAAAATCAAAAACAAATAATGTACATGCACAAAATTAAAAATATAAAATGGCAACAATTTATCTATTGTACCCTTTATCTTTGTACAACTGTAAGGTTAATTTTATATACTAAATTCCTTATGATTTCTTATTTGCATAAAAATGAGTATATAAAAATAATTGTATTTCTTAAATTTATTTATCTTATCAGAACAATCAAAATGAGTTATCCAAGCTGCTATACCTTTGTAATCACCATTATACTCATCCGACTCTTTTTGAAACCTCTGCACTCTGCTCACATTGACACTCAAACACTCTGAAAATTTTATATTGAAGCTTCTGGCACAAATGCCAAGCAGTACAACATGCCACTTTCAGATTTCTGGTGCAATTAATTGTTTCATGGTGCTCTTTCTCTCACAGATGGTGCCCAACTGACCCTACTATACTATACAATTGACAAAAACAAACAATGCACATGTGCAAAATTAAAAATATAAAATGGTGACAATTTACCCATTTCATCTTGTATATAGACACACACACACACACACACAGAGTTCTCATTCATTTGTTGCTACATGTTTTATTGGTATATAAAATAAATACTTATTGTAATCTAAATGTTTATTTGCTGAATGATGACCGCATCTAACTGAGCAGTTAGGATGAAAGCTGATTGATTCTGCACAGGTGTTAACAAACATTTGTATGAAATGTCTTGAATTTCAAATGTTCAAATTAATAACTGCTTTGTGAGTTTGAAGCTTGAAAATATCTTGTAAGCCTGATTTGATGGATAAAGAAAAATGTTGAATGACAAATTTGCAAAATAATAAAACAACATTGGAAATTAAAAAAAAAAATGATTGTCAGGTACCAATGAACTAGAAAATGTATATTGATAATCCTGGATGATTCAAATACAGATCTCATTAGTAAAAATTGAGGATTTTATTTCATTGATTTATGTACTATATCAAGAAAGAAGTTACAAGAATCTATTTTTATCAAATGAGGAAATTTTTATCACATGTTGAGTGTAAATCAGGTGGCAAAAGACATGCAAATGTAATAATTTGCACCGACATATATCATGCTATCCTCGATAGGCCAGATGGATGTAGAAATGTCTGGATGGTCCCTGGTAGAAATCGTTCCCAAAGATTGAGACACCAACAAGATGGAAGTAGTGTGATGTTTTGTGGTGGAATTATAGATGGTAAAGTTGTGTCTAGTGAGATTTGGATGGTGTCTAGAGGTCAGTTGATGTTTTAAAGATAGACTTGAAACCATGTTTCAAGAAAAGCTAGACACTTTCAAAATGATTGTTTTTTGGGTCTTTTTTTTTTAGCATGATGATGCTCTATCAGTTTCAGCAAAGAGCACAAATGAGCATTTGAATAAAATGTATTTTTTGATGAAGTGGCCATTTTGTTCATCTGACTATAACCTAATTAAAAAGTTGTGGAATATTCTGAATATTTACATAAGTTGATGGAAATTTACATTAGTATATGGAAATTTACTATTTTCATATAGAGACATACAAGAATTCACAAAATCAATGGATTAATAACTTCTTAAATTAGTTTTAGAACATGAAACATTAATTTTAGGTTTTCTTTTTTAATGTTACCATCATTAGAATGACAGTGATTTCCATTTATTTTTTTTTTTTTTGTTTAAAATATATATCTTTGTAAACATTTATATACAATCAGGTTTAAAGAAGGTTTTCCCTCTCCATAAGGTGAGTTTACTTGTACCAGATACCAACCAGGAATTTCTGCTCTCACAACATTTTTTATTGGAGATTTTTATTTCTTCTACATACACTATTTTTATTATGGCTGAAGAGTTCCACTTGACCCATACACAGGTATTATGCACTTTCCTTAATTATTATTTTTAATTCTAACATAATGTTTCTCAGAGTTTTTGTAACAGGTCTTACAATTTGAAACTTGGAAAATCTGGTAAAATTCATAAAAACTGTTGTGACATTGTAAAAGTGACATGTAGTTGATTATGATTTATTGATATTATATGAAAGATTCCGACATCATTAATAGTTTAAATATTTCTGTGAATTCCTTTATTATTTTTCAAAAATTTGGAAACATTAAAAGTGAGATGTTGTCAGAGTGAAGAGAACAACAAATTGGGTTAGCGATGATCATAATCAAATTTTAAAAACTGTATTAAACAAAACTTTTTTATCATTTGATATGTTTCAACTCTACAGAAGTATAATTCACAGTTTATAAATAAATATATCTCTGTGTATTAGGTACAAACACTCATCAATCACAATCAAATGTGAATAATTATGTGGAAAGTAGCATTATGCAATCCAACCAGTTAATATTAATGGAAAAAATAGCCTACCTAGGGCAATGACACCTTAGTCCACTTCAAAGTATACCATTATAAGTATGTTAAAAAATGGATAAGATTATGATGAGATAGTAGATGATGATGATTTAATGAAAGAAAAACTCAAGGGAAGCTACAACACTTTTGGTAATTCATATAATTTGTTGTTGTAACCTAGAAAAGGTTACTGAATAAGAATACCCCCCCCCAAAAAAAATGAGGGTTAGAAATGGAATGGTAATCTTTATAACATTAACAGTGGTGTGTAGTAAGTAATTCACTGCTAGTGGTGAACTAGTGGAGAATTTGCCCAGGCAATATATTCCACTGTATTTATAAAGATTGGGACCTGCCCATTATAGTCTATAGGTACAATATACCATTTGTTTTCATACATACTTAGCTGTGTTTCATATGTTGAAGCAAGACCAGTATTAAGTTCACACAAAATGGGTCCTGCCTGACAAAGAGTTTTGTAATTCTTCTTCTTGAAGCCTGTAGACTCCTCCTGAAGCAGAGGGTCACAATGACACCAGGTAAGATGATACTGCTGCAGGTTCAGTAACAGGGTTTTATGAGGTAAAAATCTTTCCTTTACACCAACCAAGTGGAATTCAAAGTTTTTCTTTTCTTAGATTGGTTGCCCTAACAACTCTGTCCTGTTATTTTACCCATAACTGGGGGTAAAAGAAATGGATTCAAGAGTATGAATAGAAAGTGGATATAAACTACTTCAGTTGGAATTTGAACTCCCTGTACCAATTCCATTTTCTATGTTATTAAATATTGTGCCACTCATTACTTCAGGATTTTGTCATACATTTTGATGTGTCGTAAGTAAATAATTTTTTCCTGTTTCTTAATTCTCTCGCTATAAAAATCAACTAAGATGTATTTTCCTTCTTAAAGAGAAAAATGCATTTCCCATCTTCCTTTCTTTTCTTATATTTCACATCCCAACAAATTCCTGCTTTCCGACTTGCACGCTTCATATAAGTATTTTTTTTTTTTTTTAAATAAGCACCAAGTTGGCAAAAGGATTGGAGTTTATTTCATTGATTCTGTTCATTGACGTCATGTCTGCTAGAAAATAAAAAAAAAATGTCATATATTGTCCACACAAATATAATAATTCATTTCATACGAAAAATATTATTATTATATTCAAGTGAATGGCAATTGATACAAAGCAGAAAAAAGAAAATCTATTTAGATGAAGGAAATTATCATTCAATCAAAATGAATAATAATACAAGGATTTTTTTTGTTTTGATTAAGCTGCATATAATCAGATTTATTTAGTTTATTTCAATATGGTACAAGGCTGCAAGTGATGAGCTCTCTGTGTGGATTCATATCACTATAGTCCTAATGTAATGGTCTGCAATGACCAACTAGTTAACCATTCCTTGACAAGAAGGCATTCAATTGATGTTTACTATCAAAACAAATAAGACTGATTTTCATCATTCGTTCTAGTTAGATTCTTTATAAAAATAAAAAAAATGAGCTGTTTATATCAAATATCATGGGTAGGATTTACAAAAGAGGTTGGTCAAAAGTTTTAGTCATTCTAACGATTACAAAGAGAACGGCATAGCAAATACTGAAAGCATATATAGAAATTCATTGGAAATTATTTTACTATGGGAATGCATTAGAATTATTAAACACATCCATCAAAACTTTCCTTCCCTCGAATGACTACATATAGAGTTAAACTATAATGATATTTATTCAGCTTAATTTACTCTGGTACAAGGCTGCAATTGGGGGAGCAAATAGCATGAGCTGACTAATTTGCTCTGCAGCAATGCCCTAGATCAATATTTATTAAGTGACGACTTTTAGTCAACCACCACTTAGCACTTTTTATATTCCAGTACCAGACCCGTGTGATCAGGGATCTCTCTTGTTTACCTCTCCAATATGTTCTCCTTTATGACCCCCTCCTTTTCTTAATGGTACCTCAGCCATGATTTTTTGTAAATTGCCAGTTAAGTTATTTGCTACTTTCCTTTGCTTCTTTTGCCTTTGATGTGACTTGTGAGTATTAAATTCTCTAAGACTTCTTTCTTCGTTATGTATCCCAAGATTCAGATGTCTCTTTAGTAGTAGTTTTTTTCTAGTTCCTTTTCTCCTTCAACTTTTTCATACATTGCATGGAATATTACCAGAAATATAAATATCACAAGGTGTAAGATTTATATTATGCACACATTTTAAGACAAGCATGTGACTTCTTACTGGACTTATTTAACCTATACAGTGGGGCAATTCTGAGGAAATTAGATGTCTTACCAGAATTCATTATTGGTGGCCACAGTCTTAACAACATAAAATATGCAGATGACGCAGTGTTAATAGCAGATACAGAAAGGAAACTATAAGAACTCCTACGGAAGGTAGTGAAGGAAAGTGTGAAGAAAGGACTAAAATCAAATGCAAGAAAAGAGAATCAATGGTTGTAAGTAAAAATATGAGCTGAACTTGCAAATTATAATTTGGAGATATCAAAATCAAATAAGTACAACAATTTAAATAGCTGAGAAGTGTTTTAACAGGGGATGGAAAGTGTGACATTGAAATCTGAAGATGCATTGAGATAGCAAAAGATGCTTTCCAAAAGTTAAACAATTAAGAAACTAGAAAATTGCATTAGAAACAAGGAAAAGTGTACTGAACTGTTATATAATATTAGTCCTCCTATATGGCAGTGAATACTGAATAATCAGATGAAGAAGAGACTTGAAGCAACAGAAATGTGGTTCTACAGAAGGATGCTAAGAATATTATGTGAGTAATAGCAAAGTTTATGGAAATGGAAACAAAAATGATGGTTAACATCAGAAAGAGATAGTTGAAACTTTTAGGGTATGTAGTAAGGTAAGAGGGCTTGGACAATTTGACACTCACAGGATATATTGAAGATTATAGGGAGAAAGGAAAACAATGCATAACCTACTTAATGAGCTTGTGTAAATGGATGGTAGAACAGGGTTTAGAACAGATAACAAAAAGATAAAATTTACTAAGACCTATAAAGGACAGGAAATTGTGGAGGTCTGTGATTGTCACTATCATGAAGGGACATTGTAGACTGAAGAAGAATTTTAATTGCAACTACTAAGTAAATACAAAATCTGGGCACATTAAGATGGTATGAATGAAAGCAAGAAATCACAAAATAGATACTGGATTCTTTTTTTAAAAAAAGTAAATTTTTTCAGTGTCAAGATATGGAATATAAACATATATATTGGTTGGCATTAACTTTAGCATGAATATTGTTTCATTATATTTCTGCTTGTCTGAGCACATATGTTATGCCATGCCAATATCTCATAAATAATAGACTATTCTGCTTTGATTGCTCAGAAAGATGGCAGAGACATATCAGAGATGCTGTTTGGTTTCAGTGAGGAATAGAACAAAAGAAAGAAAGAGTAGGAGACCAGATAGAGGATATAATAATGTTCACATGTGTTTAATGTCTACTTCAGGGAAATGGAAAAACCTTGTCAATTTTAAAATCTTTTGATCTGTATTCTTAAAGAATAGCCTCATACATTCATGCTTAGGCTTGTTATTGAAATATCTTGTTAAATTTGTTAAGTTCAAATGTTTAATGATACGTTTGGATAATTTCTATGAGTATTTTATAGTCATTAAACTCGCAGAGGGTTTATTCAATCCTTAAATGAAGAATTTGGTTCATCAGAAAATTAAAATTAGGAAACTACAAAATTTTCACTAGTATTTTGAGATAATATAAAATATTAATATAAAACAGACAAGGAATAATGTTTGCTAAAGTATTAAATAGTCAAGCAATATAAATATCTACATTAAAAATTATATGGCAGAAGTGTTCAGTCAAATAGAGACTTACTTGAATGGCAAAGGGATTACATAAAAATTAATGTTAAAATCCAAGCAGCAGACATAGAAATGTGGTATGCAAAGATATATTTAGTTAAGTCCAGTTATTTACCTGATCTAACACAACACTTAAGAGTAGAGTTAATAATACAAACGACATATAGGTGAAATAAGTGTTACTCTTATTTTAAAAATGAATATCTTTTGATGAAGTGCAAAGAACATGTTCAAAGGTGAAGAAGTAGTTATCAGCACAGATAACAAAACAACAGCTCAAATTTTGCTTGAACTTATTTGTATTAAATTCAAACTGATAATTTATGTTAAATTAAAACTAATAATTTATATTATATTCAAACTGATAATTTGTGGAAAAAGCTGTGAATTTATTTTTCTTTGTACTCAGTTTCACCAGCAGATATATAGATAAAAATGTTTTGTTACTGGCATGCCACAACAGTGGACAAAGTAGAGAGTGGCTGAGTGAACACTTAGGCAAACCTCTCTGCCATAACTAACTTATATGCTCCAGCAAAAAAGCTGTTAACCATGACAAGATCGAATCATAATAAAAGGTTGCAATGTACCTGTTGGAAAAGTATGGATTCATTTCTTCCTGAACTCTTTCCAGTTGCATGACATGATTGATAATGTATTGTCATTGATATGTTTTTAGATGAGTTACTGTCTCATAACATTGTTAATTATTATCACATTTTGTCAGTTGTATCTCCTAGTCATCTTCAGGTATCAGTTGATCCTGATAACTTTCAAAGAATTTTGAACTGAACAAATATATTTATCAAAATTATGCAAAAATATCTTGAAATACTAAAAAGAAAATTTATTCAATAAAATCTTCATTAGCTTCAAACATGGTCTCCAGCTGACTTTGGAATCTTCTGCAACTCATCTGGATGGTCTCCTTGTTTAAGTTGGTGAATGCTGCCATAATCCTTGCCTTCAGTTCATCTTTGGTGTTACAAAGAGTTTTGTTGGTCTCTCTCTCTCTCAACTGCGTCCCTCACATAATAATCAAGGGGGATTCAGTCTGGGGAGTTATGTGGCTAGATGTAATAAAGGGTGATGTAAGGCAGTGGATTGGCAAGCTGAGCACATTGATAAAAGGCAATATTATATGTGTGGTGGGATTACCAGAGTATAACTTATTTAGAGTTATTAAGATGCAATGAAACACTAAATGCACATTTATGTATTCAGCAGCTGCAATGTATTCATAAAATTTTTGTCAAAAAAAAAAAAGAAAAAAAGTGCCCTGAACTCATCAATAGAAAAAAATATTGTTCTTCTCTATGACAACAAATCAAGAACAATGGCAGGTGAAAACTTTTACAACTCAGTTTGTATGTTCTACCCCTCCCCACCATATTCATCTGACCTTGCACTAACCAATTATTACCTTTTTTAATGACTGCAAAATGTTTTTGTGGTGGTGGTGGTGCTGGTGGGGGGGTATTTCCTTACATAAAAACCATATTCAAGAGTTCATTAAAAATGTTTTCAGATCAAAACCTGCAGAATTTTACTCAAAATGTATCAAAGAGCTGCCTGGTAAGTGGCAAGAAATCATTGCAGATAATGGTGTATATATAATTGAATAAAATGTCATTCTAATTTAGCTTTTGAAAAATGAAGTTGATAAGCAAAAACAGAAATTATTTATGAGTGAACCTAATAAATATAGTGTAGATAATGATAATTCTTCATCCCAAAAATTTGGAGAGAAATTATAAACATATATTTCAAAAACAGCTTTTAATTGAATATAGGAATTTGAGAATAGCTTGCCACTGCAAGTACTACTAACTGATGTCTCCATGTACCAAACACTAGAGGGGCTCTTGGTGTCATAACAAGTTGTAACATGTAATATTAATAAACTGTTTCTATTTTTCATTTTATAATTACAACTAAACTATTTCTAAGAAAAATATTTGTCCAAACTTGATTCCTGATTATACAAAATCTTGCACATTTTCCAGATGATATGACTGAATAATTATATAAAGTAGAAAATAGTTGCAATTTTCCAAGTTATGGTAACTTAATTTTGCATTGATTGAAGTAGCATATCGTGGTGTTTGGCTGCAGCTCAATATTTTATGCTTTATTGATTAAATCATGGAGAAGAACTTGTTTGAAAGCGGAATAAAAATAACCATTGATCTGGTAATTTCTTTCATATTGTCAAAATTCATGATAAGCAAATCACAAGTGATGCATTCATTTCACATAAATTTGTAAATGTAGGACCATTTCCTTTTTTGTTTTTTCAGAATATTTTTATCCTACGAGAAATCTGGCAGTGACAAAATGAATTGACATCGACATTCAGACTTTACTCTCTGTCCAAAAGAAAATACATAAATTCAATCAAATATGCTAAGTATGAATGTACTTCATGTACCATTGTCAGTGTATAATAAAGTAAATGTAATAAGGGGTTATGGATAAGAAGAAAAAAATTATTGCTAATAAACAGCCACACAGGTTGTTGGAAATATAGTGTATCTGAAATCTGATATATTTGACTAGTTGGTGGTCACGACGCCTGTGAAAAAATAATGTTAAAAAACAAGATGGAGTAAAAGCTTGAATTTTGGTGTTTGAATTGACGAATCAGGAATGAACAAGAAGGCAGGATTTCTGGATAAAAAAAGTAGTTTCTCCCTTCAGTGAGGTTTTTCCCTTGTTAGCAAGATGTCCTAAAAATGAAGACTGTTGTAGGGAGATTCTCTCCCTCACTTTATCCTCTCATATGTTTAAGATGAAAAGACAATTACTGGAAACAATATAGATTTGCTGATACAGACCCCATATGTTATGCCATTTATTATGATGAGACAATTTCCTGCATGGTGAAGAGAGGACTTCTAATTTTCTGTGAGGAATTGAGATCATGCAATTTTGAGGTATTGGCCTGAGGGCAAGCAATGTGGTTCATTGTGAAGTTACAACCATAGAATACCCAAAGACCAGCACCAGAAAGTAATAAATGACAATGCCACATTCATGTTCCAAAGTAATTTTTGATATTGATTGAAATTAGGAATTAAACTCAATATTTTGCAATTCTTCAGTTCTCATGGCTTACAATTTACAGTAAAAATTTCAGTGGTTACTTTTTTCCATTTGTATATATATATATATATATATATATATATAAAATATTTCTGCACCATTGCATAATGCTGCAATATGCAAAAAACAATTAGAAAACTTTGTTATAAATGAAATTATATGTTATTTTTTTTTTAAATGAGGGAAAATGTATTTGTACAAAGCATGTCTTTAATATCTAAAAAGGCTTAGATTACCTTATTTACATAATTCTTTGTAAGATTTTGCTAGATTCTTCATATTATCTTATTACTGAAACAATCTAGAACATTCCACAATTCATTTCTTATATAAGGTTATCTCTGCACACAAATCATGCACAATAATTATCATCATGGGGAAAGAGAAGGAAATATCCAATTTGCAAAAAGAATTGATCATCAAACATTGAAAGGAATGCAAAAGCTATAGGAAAATAGCAGATATCCTGAATATACCATTTACTACTATTAGTTCTGTTATTGTTAAGTATAAAAAGGTGAAAACTGTTGAGAACATATTGGGATTTGGTGCACCATGCAAGATTTCTCCCAGATCAATGAGAAGAATTCAGTACAAAATCCAAGAAAATCCAATGACTACTTGCAGAGAAATACAGAAAGAATTAAAAGCATCAGGTATTATTGTTATGAAGCAAACAATAAGCAATGAACTTCATAGAAGTCAACTAAGATCACATTCTCTAAGAAAAACTCCACTACTATTGAAGTTAAAATTTGTTTATGATCATAAAAATAAACCTGAATCATTTTCAGAAAGAGTTTTATGGACAGATGATGTAAAAATGGAACAATTTGGGAGTAATTCAAAGATTCGTGTTTGAAGAAAAGATGGCACAGCTTTTACATGGAAGAACACAATACCAATGGTGAAATTTGGTGGATGCAATATCATGGTTTGGGGATGTTTTTCTGCTAATGGTACGGGTAATTTAGAGATAATATATGGTAGAATGAATTCAAAAATATACCAAGACTTGAATATAACAGAGAATTTGTGGCGTTTATTAAAAATTCTAGTCAATAAAAGATCTCTGAAAAACATCCTAGGCCCAAAGAGAAGGTGCAAAGAAGAATGGAGTAAAATATCAATGAAAACTTGCAAATCATTGATTAAAAGCTACAGAAAGAGACTGATTGCTGTTGAATTGAGTAAGGGATATGCTACAAAGTATTAAATAGGTATTATAATTTTGTACAAATATTTTTTTCACTTCAAGATTTTTTTATTTCATTTAATTTCATTAATATAACAATTTTTTCTGAATTTTTTTTTTGCATATTGCAGCATTATGCCATGGTATATGAATATTGTATAGATTGTAACATTATAAAGTCTATGTTAAATAAAAATATTCATGGTGTACGAATATTTATTTCCCCCACTGTGTGTGTGTGTGTGTGTGTGTGTGTGTGTATATATATATATATATATATATATATATATATATATAGTATCAAAGTATCTGGCTGAAGCAAAATGAATTGCAGTTTTGAGCCACAAACTTGAAAACATTAGAATCAACACAGAATCAGTATTGCAAAGCATGGGTACTCTACCTGGTCTGTGGCTATGCAACCACATGTGCAACAAGGGTTGATGTACTGTCTGTTGTGAAACCTTCTTTCCTTCACCTTAAAGCGATCTATAATTTGTGCCAGAGTAGCCCTTCTGTTGGCTTATACTTGCTAGAAAAACCTTTATTCATTTTTTAGATCAATAGGTTCAGTAGCTTGTTAGTAATTTTTTTCTTTTTTTTTTTGGACCACTGCTGATATGTACTCACCACAACTGAAAATGAGTAACCCACAAGCTGTACAGTTTTGGAAATATTCTGAACTAACCTTACCTGTTTATACATCTTTGATTTGTACATTTGTTATAAAACAGTAGTTGTTATTTTTGTCACTGTTCATAATGTTTCTGTTTGTGTTTTGTATGTGTGTTTTTATTTATATATATATATATATGCAAAGATTATTTTATTTTTTTTCTGATTAATAATTTCAAATTTGATAGCATTTATCTACTTCACCTAAGTAGTAGTAATAGTAAGTATCCATTTATCTTCCAAGATAATGGTAGTATCTTCTTTTGATCAGAAACTGATATGGCAGCTCAATTCCAAAACAAAATAAATGAATTGCAAGTCCAACCTAAAAGATCCAGGGGCAGAAAGAAATGTTGAAATCACAAATCACAGGCACAATGACAAAAATCCCGATACATGTAAACAGTCAGAAATCCGCCATACAAAACAACAGTCACTCCTAACTCAGTGGATGAGGTAGACAGATAAACTGCCTCTTAGTTTGAGAATACTAACTGCTTTTATCAATGGAACAGTTTCTTCATTGGTCAACAGGATGAAGAAGACAAACAATATTAGCATATCTGAGATGCATTTAAGGCAACAGCTGCAACTGATCTGTTTCTATTTCAGTTATTTTGCCTTTAACATATCTAACAGAATACATGTGCGCTTTTTCTCGGTAAGTGACTTTATTTTTTGGCACATTTTTGGTCAACATTGAGTCCTTTTGTGAACAGCATCAGGAGTGGCTTAACAGTTCAATATTTCCATGGCAGACTTGTCTTTCTGCAGGCATGACGGACAAATCTTAAATGTAGACTGAAGGTCTGAAATTGCTCTCTCTGATTCCAGCATTGTCATCTGATCCCTAATAGTCAATTTCCCTTTTTCTTTGTGTGCAGAGATAACCTTATATAAGAAATGAACAGCAACCAGAATCTATGAGTTTCAGCTATTTCATATTATATGAGTTTAAAGAATATTTTCCTACATGCTTATTGAACCATATGATGTTTCTTTTCCTGTTGGCTTTTTTGTGCCATGTGGTGTGTATTTGAGTATTGCTGAAAATCTACTATCTTTTAGGGCTGTTTCATAATCTTCCTTAGCTTTGTTGAAGATGGTTTCACTGGAAGAACTGATTATGGAATCTACTTGATTATTGATAGCTGGTGGTTGGAAGATGTGTGTGTATGATATAGTTTGTCATTAAATATGGTTGATTTGTACTTTTTCTTAGGTCGAATGTGACATCAAGGAAATCTACTTTTAGGTTAGTTTTTATGTCAATGTCACCACTAGGTGTTCACCCCAATATCTACTTTTATATTTACATACACTCTATACTTGATACTGAACACATTAAACCATAAATATAGCATAGCTTAAAACTGTATTTTTACAATATATATATATATATATATACTGGTCTCTTCCATCGTTTTTGCCACATGAGGTTCAAGCAGCTCAGTTCTTAGAACCAACAGCCAGACGACCCACACACATCATTTGATTATAATGGTAGAGGCTTGTATAGAACCAACCACACTTTTTGGAAGAGCCGAAGTGGTACACAGTATGCTACAAGGTACCCAAATGTCCATCTGTAGGTTTTGAATTCCTTATCCTAGACTGGTTGCCACCCAAGGCTATAGGACCCAGTCAGTACTATTATTATCTTGGGGGAGAAGAAATGTATTCATGACTTTCCCAAGGGTGTTTGTACATAAGTCAATGTAATGAATTTGACTGGAATTTGAACTTTGCTCTCTGATTCCTCAATCCAAGCCACAATCTATTACTCCACTATGCCTAAAAAGAGAGGCAGACAGATATATATATATATATATATACACACACACACAAAGAGAGAGAGCCAGAGAGTTTGGACATAGTGATCAATAGTGCATGGTGACTGTCAGTTTCACCCTTCAATGTAATTTTCTGATCCTCTCATGTTGCCATCATGTCTCTTACCAATGAATATGTAAATATTTCTCAGATGATTGACTGAGGTCTGTAACTAGAAAATACTACGTACTAGACTGTGTCAAGCCAGTAGTAGGGTGTGATTTTCAGAGGAAAATATCAGTGCCTGCCTTTACAGGATGACTCAGATTGAGAAAGCAATTTATTTTTAAGTACTAAGTTATACACAACAAAAAGTAGCATTTCATAAGAATTGGTTTATTAGAATATTTCTCACTGTTGATGCAATAAATATAATTATCTTTTCAAGGAGTATTGTTTTAGGTGTTGCTAGTTTTTCTTCATCTTTTGACTATTTGAGCTGTATTTTATTTTTGTGTTGTTTTAAATAGAAGCAACTGATCCATACACCAAGGTATTTGAAGTGTTTAGTATTTACTAATCCTGAAGTTTTATAATGTATTCAGGGCATGTGCCATCATTGCTTTCATTCCAATTCCAGATCATAGTTTCTGTTTTGGAAAGGTTTTAACTTGAGTCCTATTTCTTGGAACACTTGGTAGAGGGTGTTGACTTTCTGTTTAAAATCTTGATAAATAAAAAAATGATCTTGATCAATACACTGAGTGACATCACTTCATCAGACAATAGAAAAATCTCTCCCGAGGAGAAATTTTAGTAAATTTAAATAATGTCTAAAGGTTAAATCCACTTTGTCAGGAAGGGAGACAAGCCTGCTACTGCCACTGCTTAGAAAACATCCATTAAACTGAGGAGTGGGAGTCTAATATCTTCAGAAATTTGTTAGCCAAGATGATGAGTTTGTAGAGACAAGATTATAAATATTTAATAAAAATAAAAATTATAAATAAAATAAAAACTAAACATTTAAATAAATAAAAAAAATGAAAATAATAAAAATTCTACCAGCATGCAACGAAAACTGCTGGAAATATGGTTATCCCACCAAAAGACATTAAATTCAATCTCTTCACCAAGAACCCTCAGGCAGGCAACACCTGTGCAACTTCTCTCTTTGTGATATGGCTTGTAATAATATGAAGTAACTTCTTGCTCTTATTACATGAAACAACTGTAACCAAAAAAATACACACAAGAAAAATATAAATAAATTGTATGAAATTAACATACAATTTATCAGGGATTCGTGTTATTTCTGTATGTTCTATTTCCTGTCAAGTATGTTTTTATCATTGTGAACACAAAGCTAATTTCTGCTGCTATGATGTGAGTGCGCCCGCACACATCATTTTGGTGCACCCCAACATCCATAAAACATACACCCACTTACAAGTTCAGTCCTTTATAGGACCACAATTGAGAGAATAGTTAACAATTTTGATCCCAATTATTAATACCTATATCATCAGCATAGTCCTTGTCATCATCAGTACATTGGTCTTGTGACAGAAAAGATTAAATAGGTTTCTGCATTAGTGTCCTTACCAGATATGTAAGATTTTGAAGATTAATACAGTTTTTCTATTAGATTGATGCATTCAGTGGATACTACAAGGGAAAACCCTGTTTGACACTCTTTGCATTCCCTCATTAGCAAAATCTCATACCAGCCATTTTCATCTCACAGTTGAATGAAGTACAATTAACAAACTAGAAAACATTGTTGCTCGATGCAGAAAAAAATGGTATGATTAGAAATAAACGCAGCTTCAAATGAGATTTGAAATTGTATCACACATTCTTGGAGCCCATGTGACATGCCCATCACCTTCACTGAATTGATAACAGAGACATAGTGGCTAAGTGGTGTCAAATATAATCTTATATCTACATCTTCACCTGATTATCCCTTCTATATTGATTGTTTACTCTCTTCTAGCTATATTAGTAGCAGTGGTCTTCAGATGTCTGAATTTCTTTGATGAAGTATTTTTACTGTAAATTAACAAGTCAAAGAGATGATACTATGTCTAACATTTATATAAATGTTTTAATTGTAACACCTAGTATTAGGTTAAACTGTTTGAAAATCCAGAAAGAATTTACTAGTATAGGTAGGTTAATATCAATTGTGAAATCATTGATTATAAAATCTGACACAGTGTATTCATATTTTTCTGTTAGTTTCCCTAAATGTATTTATTTAAGTGATATTGTCAGATAGATCTGATTGGTTTGCACAAGTCTCAGAAAAAGTTTGGTTTACATGTGAGTCAAAGGGACGGATACAGTAAACAGGTACCCTTTTTGGAGTTTTACCATCAGGACAGGGTTGTAGTCTGTATATTCTTGACTTCAACTCCTCTGAAACAAAACTGCTTTTATTTAACCACCATAGAGAACCTTTTCTGCCTGATATCAGCATGGCTGATGCTAGACACCAGGAGAGCAATATACTACATTTTCTTGGCCTCTCATTTTCCACTGACTTAAGTGGGGCAACTACATTGAATCAATAGCTGCATCTACTGCAAGGAAAGTTGGTTCACTGTGTCATGCCAGAAAATCATTCTCATCAGAATCCACCTTGCGCATTTACAAATCTACCATCTTTCCATTGAATACTGTTGCCATATCTGGTCTGGTGTTCCTACTATCATCTCGAGATTCTTGACAAAATTCAAAGTAGGATCTATAATGTAATCAATCCTGATCAGGCATTTCGACTGCAATCACTTTCTCACTGTTTTGCACAAATATTTTCATAGCAACTACCCTGATGACCTTTTTTTCCTGGTGCCCCAACACATGAATTTAAGCATGCTACGAGATTGGCATCTAGGTACCACCTGTTTACTGTTGAAATAGCTAAATGCAACCACCGTTTCTACTTCAACAGTTTCTTTTCTCACATTTCCCATCAGTGGAACTCCCTTCCTCTTACTTGCTTCCCTAATAACTACAATCTTCAAAAATTTAAATGCAATGTCAATGACCATCTTCTGTTCATCTTTTGTCTTTGCCTCAATCCTCCCTGTTCTCAATCTTCTCTTTCACTTTCACTCCCTGTAGCCCCCTGTACACTAATGGCATTTCTACCTTGCTTCGAGTGAACTGATTAAAAAAAAAAAAAACAAACTGCTGGAAGAAAATTTTTTTTTAGAAAAGCCATCATTAAAGAATACACGCTTTCCAATATTTACTTAAAATTATTTATTTATAGCAAAAGCCATAAAAAATATCAAGATGAAAAAAATTAAAAATGAACCTTTTTGCAATATGAGATTCAACTACATTTTAAAAATATGAATTTGAATTGTTAGTTCTTTTTATAAAAAAAACAGAAGTTTTAAGAATGTCATGAAAATTATTTTGAGAAGAGACAAAGATCTCACTGTATAATGATATTTGAAATCTGGTTGTCTTAGAATTGGTTATCTCTTAGAGAAGTCAAACAGATCAATCTGCTTTGGTAGTTCCTAGAAGAAGAAGAAAAAAAATTAGAATTTTATAAAACCATGCAAGTGATATTATTACCAAGTATTGGTGTTTATTTCTTTTTTCTTTGTATACCAAATCATAAAACCGGGTAATGAAGTCAGCTGGTGAGTAGTATAAAGCAACCACATAAGAATGAATCAGTGACTTCTTTTTTCTCTCTCTTTCTCTCTATGCACCCCCACCCCCGGCTCCTTACCACTCAGTTTTGTTGTTATCGTCTAGACAGTGTCTTGTGAATATTGCCTATTTTACAAATATTGAATCTATTTTTCTGAAGTAGCCATTAACTGAGAGGGTTGTCTGAGACAGAAAATCAATATTTAAGCTATTTATGCTGATTAATTTAATAAGATGGTGAGACTTGAAGGGAAAAAAAGTACATAGATAATTGAGGGTATCTACTATTTTTATACTGTCGCTATTGGACAGGAATCGGTGTAAAACGTTGGGCCACCATATAAAATCAAAAAAAAAAAATACCACCTTTAGTTTATTGATATCAAAACTGATATATTCAAATGAATATATGATGTCTGAATCAAGTATAAGAAAAATTAAATCTAATACTCTTTCCTTTCTGTTGGTAATTCTTCTTCTATGAACTATTTCACTTGAGAATGTGGGCAGTCATGGATCTCCACAACTTCCTATCCTTCATAGTGCTGAAGAAAACTTACAAAAAAAATGTACACTCCAACAAGACTTGAACCATCAGATCCAGTATGCTTTAACTGCTTGGCTACAAAGAGCTTCATAGCCAAGCACAGTTCTATTTGCCTTTAAAGCATATTCACTCATTAAGATTTTATTATTTTATCCAAAACATAAACAAAGCAATTTCTAAAGTATTAATGGCTTTTTTTTTTTTTTTTTAATCCAATGTATTTTTATTATTTCAAATGTTATTTTTTGTTGATACCCATATTTGAGTAGACGGATCATTTATTTTAAACAGTATTCATTTCATCTACTGGACTGCACACTCAAGAAAACTTATTAAAGAAAATGTGCTCTCCAGCATGATTTGAATGCAAATAAAGATTAAAAACAAATAGATCATTTTGTGGCCAAAATGAGGAACTCAAGTTCAAATCCTGTCAGAGAGGATGTTTTCTCGAATAGGTTTTCTCAAATGTACAAGCCAGTAGACAAAGTAAAATACTGTTTAAAATAAATGGAAGGTCTACACAAATACAGGTATCCACTAAAAATAACATTTAAAGTAAATTCTTTAAAAATATATATACACTGTGTAATGAATTATTAACGAGGTGACAATTTTCCATTTTGTCCGAAAATTGCACATTGTAATTTAACAATATTTTCACAGAATAAATGGCAATGCTCATATGTGGGCGCTGTGTAAAAACTGTAAGGTTCTGCACAAATGTAAACAAACCACAGCCGTTTGCATGAGTAACACGATACTTCGGTGTTCCAAATTATTAATGAATGATTTCATAATCATTCAAATTAAATATGAAGCTGTAAATAACCCAGGCCTGACCAGCGGAGAACTTTCCAGGCACACTGGAGAAACTGGAAATCATTGAGACCAGTGTCAACACCTCCATTGACAAAAAGGTATGTACAAAAGTGTCTAAAACGGGTAAAAGAAAACATTACAGTTAATTCCCGAAGGTTTTGTTTATGGATGAATCTTGTGCTACCATTGATGACAATTGGAGCAAATGTTGGATTATAAATAAATGGCATTGTCATCAACATCTGAGATGCCATCAAGGAGGAGGGGATATCATGATTTAGTCTGGTATTATTGGAGATATCATGGTTGGTTCATGGAAAGTGCTTGACAGTATTAAAATGACTTCAGATACTTATATAGCCTTCCTGAGAGAACACTTTGAACCTTGATTAAGAAAGCAAAAGATCATGTTCAGGGGAACCCTCATATTTATGTAAGATAATGCTTCCTCACATGCAGTGCATAAAATTAAGGAGTATCTGCAACAATTATGTTTCTGTGGAAAATGAACCGGTTGGCCAATTCTCCAGACTTAAACCCACTCAATAACTTGTGTGGCATTCTGATGCAACGGGTTTACAAGAATGGATGCCAATTTAGCAAGGAGGACATGTGGCAGGCAACAGTGAATGTATCATATGGAATGACATCAAAGGAGATCCAGAAATTGATATGTTCCATGGACCAGTGCCTTATCCATGTCATTTCAAGAAGACGATCACATATCCCTTATTAACCGGCTACACTATTATTTTTAATTTTTGGTACTTGTTGATTTCTATTTATTTCATCTTGGTTACTGTATATATCCATAACAATCTGTATATGAAGCAATTAAAGCATTATTTTCTTGCTTATATGTGTTTTAATTACACCTTGCTAATAATTTGGAACAGTTATAATTTAAGTGAATTAGGTAAATGACGTAGTTTTTGTGTATTTACACTTTTTACAAGGTATGTGCATATAACTGTTGCCATCATTCTGTGAAAATTTCCTCAAATTCCAACATTTAGTTTTTGGCTAAAATGGAAAATTGCCACGTCTTTAATAATTCATTACACAGTGTGTGTGTCTCTCTCTCTCTCTCTCTCTCTCTCTATATATATATATATATATATATATATATATATATATATAGTGGTACTCGCTTGGAAAAACCTTAGGTATTTCGGCTTTTAGTTGAACAAACCACTATCCAAGGAAAAATGAGGAATATAAAAAGAAAGAACTGAGAACAGGAAATTGAGGTGATAACAATCATCCAGAATTCAAGCTTAGAGTTCAACGAAAAAAAAACCCAAAACGAGTAAAAGTAACTACGTAAAGTGCTCAATGCATTAAGTAGAGCAAACCTAATATAAACCTAAAGAACCAGGTAAATCTATTTAGGTTTCACCTAAATAGATCATATCCTGATGATTTGTTTAGGTGAAACCTAGGTAGGTTTACCTGGCTCTTTAGGTTTATATTCTATATATATATATATATATATATATCCTTGATGTCAAAACTTAGCAACAGTAGTCTCTTTCATGCTTAAACACAATTTTGAGTCGATGTGTGTTGTGTTTTGTCTCAGCTATTTATATATGTTTGTCAATGGTGTCTCATGTGTACAAGGTCTATTGTATTATTCTAACATTTATTGGGTAGGTGGTAATGCTTGTTTCAAATTATTCTAGAGGCTCTCAAGTAAAATTGTGCAGCCAAATGCATTTATTTGTAACTATTTTATAGTGCTGTTTGTTAAGTTTTTGACTATTGATTACTTTATTATTTGTTGCTGCTCGTTATTATTATTATTATTATTATTATATTTACTTGTGTTTATGTGTGCATTCATAATTTGTTAATTTTTTATTTACTTAATTTGTATATACACACTCACATATATCATGGTTACTCTATTCCAAGAATCACAAAGATGATACTCACCAAGCACAACAAATAAATGAAAACTCCAATAAACTACTGTTGTCTAAGAATTCAAATTCTCGATTGGAGAATGCTTCTCTAATAATAATTTCAAACACATCAATTGATTTTACTACTACAACATTGTTATGGCATTTAACATGCCACTTATCTAGCAGATCTTCTATTATCAAAGTGTGGGATATCTAATAACAAAAGTGATAGAAACAAAAAGAAAAAGAATCTAAATGAAATTCTCTAGATTATATACACAAAACACATATTAAAAAACAAATGAAAAATAATTTAAAATTCTCAGCATCTATCATTGATGTTCATGTGCAGTTGATGCAATGTAAATAAATTTAGTCTGATGAAGTCCTAAAGGAGGAAATGCATCATGCAAAAACTTTTTTTCCACTTTGTCATTCATCTTTCCCCCATGTAGATGTATGTATATACATATACTGTTGTAGGCAGAATTATTTACACCTACTTCCATAATTACAAATAAAGCTGTAATACCTCAAATTTTCATGGAAACTTCATGTGCATTTTTTCACAAATGATGAAATAATGGATTTGAAAGAATGTACAGTGATGAATACAATAAAATTTTTATTTTAATGTTCAACAATAACACAAAATCACAAAAAAAAATGATATAGGACTCAATAATCAATTGTGTAACCTTTATTCTTGATATTGCCTTTAATCATTTTTGATAGTTCCTTACAAGATCAATACACATACTGATAGGTATTTTGTTCCATTCTTCCTTTGCAATAGCTTCTAGTTCCTCCAAAATAGGACTTCTATCTCTTACATTTTTCTTCAAATATGCCCATAAATTTTCAATAGGGTTTAGTTTAAGATTTTGTGTGGGGTACACCAATACCTTAATTTAGCTGTCATCTAAGTATTTCGTAACACTTCATGCCCATGTGTTTCAGATCATTGTTATGTTGGAATGTTCAGTGACACCCCGAAACAGCTTTCATGCACTTTGTTTTATATTATTTTTAAGAATAGCCAAATACTGTTCTCTATCCATGATAACCTGTACTTTGATCCAGAAGCAGCAAAATATCTCCAGAGCAGAAAGCTCCCACTACCATACTTCATTGTAGGGAGGGTAGTTTTTTCAATAAATTGTCATCTATATTACACAAAAATCAAAGTAACACTGACATATCATTTTAACAGATATACTTGCCAAAATTGCACAAAACTATCTTGAAATATTAAATAGTAAATTTATTCACTAAAATCATCATTGGTTTCATCAACCACGGTCTCCAGACGACTTTGAAATCTCCTACAACTCTTCTGAATGGTTTCCTTGTTTAAGTTGGTGATTGCTTCCATAATTCTTGCCTTCAGTTCATCTTTGGTGTTAGAAAAAGTTTTATTGCTCAACTGCACCCCATACATAATTATCCAAGGGGTGTCAGTCTAGGGAGTTAGGTGGCCAGATGTAAGGGGTGTGTGATTGCAGAATTGTCTGACAGCCAGGACTGGGTACTTCCTGCTTGTGTGGCATGGTGCAGAGTTCTGTTGCCAGAGTTGTGTTTTCCAGCAGCCATCTTTTGACCCAGAGCAGCACCACCTCCTCAAGGCACTTGATGTAGGCCTCCATGTTGAGTTTGACACCCTGTGGGATGATGAATGAAGGCATAATGTTGGCATTACTAGTAATCACACCAAACACTGTGATGTTTACTGGATATATCATTCAACACTTTCTGAATCCTCTGCACTGTCCTCAGATTGATACACCAAATACTCTGAAATGTTTGTATTGGAGCTTCTGGCATCAGTGCCAAGTAGTAGAGTATATCATTTTCAAATTTCTGTTAGAGTGAATTGCACTGTGGTCCTCTTTTTCTTACAGACAGTGCCCAACTGACCCTACTATACTGTGCAGTCAACAAAATCAAAAAAACAATGCACATGCACAAAATGAAAAATATAAAATGGCAACAATTTACCCATTGCACCCTAATATATATATATATATATATATATATAAATATATATAGATTCACACAGTATCATATATACCTTTAATAAGTTAGTACTTTATTATTTTGCATGTTAATATGGGATTCCTGACATTCTATAATGTTAATCACTCTTTCAATCATTGATTTTATTAATTTTTCTGTTGTTTTGACTATAAAATATCAGAATTTTTATTGCTTGTAAGAGATGTCTTTGCATGAATATTGTTTTCCATTTTCATATACACCTCTTTTAATTCTATCAGCCGTTAAAAATATTTCAATTGTTAAAATCCTGGAACCATTACTGAATTGTTGAAAAATCTGTAAAATATAATGTTAATGCAATCAAATTGAAAATCAAGTATTACAAATCCATCTTATATGAAAGAAAATTGATTTCTCTTCCAAATGATAACAAATTTAGCCTACTTGATTATAATTGGTTATGATATGCATGCCTCTAATTCATCTGATAGATGTTAACACTGTATATTGAAATACAGTGCTACTCAATTGTAGACAATTTCCAATAATACTCGACTGTAAGCATCTGAGGTTTGTGGTTATATTTGGACACTCCTGGCCTTAAAAGACAAATGATGGAACATAAGTTTTCTATTGGATTAATATCTAGAAAGGATGTGTGTCAGTTTAGTAATCTGGTTTCTTTAAAAACGTTTTTTGGCAAGGTGGGCAATAGACAACTTTGCAGAATTTGAATGAGCATTGTCATACATTAACGTACTCTTTAGCAACTTAATGCTTCTTGATTTTGACTTGTAACTCTGAAAATTATCTTTTCCAAGAACTTTAAAATAATTCCCTGCATTTATCTTAAACAATCATCAACTTTGAAGGGAACTATAATTTGAATCCTATAATACTGGCCTAAGATATTACTTCACCTCCAAAACATTTCTTTTAAATTATATCACCTATTTCCATGAAGGATCCAGCCTAGTCATCAGGTTTGCCCATTTCCATGAAGGATCCAGCCTAGCCACCAGGTTTTCCCATTTCCATGAAGGATCCAGCCTAGCCATCAGGTTTGCCCATTTCCATGAAGGATCCAGCCTAGCCATCAGGTTTGCCCATTCCCATGAAGGATCCAGCCTAGCCATCAGGTTTGCCCATTCCCATGAAGGATCCAGCCTAGCCATCAGGTTTGCCCATTCCCATGAAGGATCCAGCCTAGCCATCAGGTTTGCCCATTCCCATGAAGGATCCAGCCTAGCCATCAGGTTTGCCCATTTCCATGAAGGATCCAGCCTAGCCATCAGGTTTGCCCATTCCCATGAAGGATCCAGCCTAGCCATCAGGTTTGCCCATTCCCATGAAGGATCCAGCCTAGCCATCAGGTTTGCCCATTCCCATGAAGGATCCAGCCTAGCCATCAGGTTTGCCCATTCCCATGAAGGATCCAGCCTAGCCATCAGGTTTGCCCATTCCCATGAAGGATCCAGCCTAGCCATCAGGTTTGCCCATTCCCATGAAGGATCCAGCCTAGCCATCAGGTTTGCCCATTCCCATGAAGGATCCAGCCTAGCCATCAGGTTTGCCCATTCCCATGAAGGATCCAGCCTAGCCATCAGGTTTGCCCATTCCCATGAAGGATCCAGCCTAGCCATCAGGTTTATCCAATTCTGCTCTATAGTTATCACTAAGAAATACTTTTCAGACATCAGTTTCCATGTACTACTTTGCCAAATTTTTGATATTTCTTTTTGTGATGTTTACTTAAAGGTGTCAGTTTTTTTTTCATGACTTTAACCAAGGTTCTTAATATTCTGCATATTTTCTTTCTATTTACATTTGCATCACCAGCTTCTTCAACTATTGTGAAAAAATCCACTTTTCTTGCTTATTACCTTTTTAATTTTTAAAAAATCTTTTTTATGACATTATTAAAACCATAATTTATTTTTGTTCTTGTTCATGCTTTCATTTTCTTTTATATGTTGTTAACTGATCTACATTTTCACAATTTCCAATGTTTTGTTCATATCACTTGATATGACATTACAATATCTTCTCTTTTAAGTCTATATTTCTTATGACCCATGTCAGTTTCTACATATCTGAAATTAAGAAAATAAATAGCAATAATTATAATATTAGATATATTTATTGACAATATTAGTAACAACATTTGAGTTGTATGATAGAATTTCATATTACCAAATAAGTTATTGTAAATGCTTATACTAAAAACATATATTGTCAGCTGAAATTCATATGGTATAGTTAACATATAAATATATACTGGAATGTTACCAGTATACGTTGGTTAATACCATTTTTATTGTGATAACATGAACTTGCATAATAAAATTTGATATAGGGAAATATTAGCTTCTTGTTATGTCTTATATATACCTTTCTTATGTTGAGTTGCTAATAATTTCCGTTTTTGTCCATCAACTTCATTCTTCGAACAATAAAGTGCAATGACATTTGATCCAATTATATATTCACTACTATTTGCTCTAACTTGTTGCCACCTATGAAGCACCTTTCTGATAACTTTTGAATAAAATTCTGCAGATTTTGATGTGAAAAGATTTTTAATGAACTCTTGAATTTGGTATTCATTAGAGAGCATTTAGCAATAGAAAAGGTTAATGATCAGTTGGTTTAACATCAGTTGAATGTTTAAACTATGTGATATGGCTAGACAAATTTAAGCATGCTACTAGATTGGCATCTGGGTCTCACAATTTTACTGTTGAAATAACTAAATACAACTGCCAGTTGTACTCCAACAAATTCTTTACTCATATTTCCCATCTGTGGAATTCCCTGCTATTTACTTGCTTCCCTGATAATCTTCAAATATTTAAATGCAACATCAACCATCATCTTCTGTCTTGTTGAACCCCATTTATTTTTTGTCCTTTTCTCAATCCTCCCGACCTATCCTCAGTATTCTCTTTCACCTTAACTCTTTGCAACTCCCTACGCATGCATGACATTCCCACCTTGTTTGGTGTGAAATGATAAAAAAAAAATGTGATGATCATTTACTACCTTTAAATTAAGGTGAAGTGGTGGGTTACTATTTAGGAATATCTTTTGTTCCATATTGGTCAAAGGCTGGACGTTGGTCACAGCATCGTTTGTTCTAAAACTCTCTCAGGCTGGACTGTTTCTCTAATGTGTCAAGGGTACTAACTCACCTGAGTTATCTGATCACTAGGTTAGGTATTCTATCTAAATCTCTACAATACATTTGTTATTACAATTGGTTCCCAAAGATGGAAGTTCCATATGACTCAATCTAATGTTTTCTTATGTAAGCATTAGAGTGAATGTAATTTTGTGTATTTATTGCAGAAAATCTATATCTGGTGATACAAGTTGATAATAATTGGTTCTAACATTGATTCTTCATTGCTTGGCACTTAGGATTGCAGTATGCATCTCTGCAAGTGCACCGAGATGCATCATCATTAAAATCCAATGGGAGAAATAAATAGATTTCTAAAACCAGTCGTCTGCATCATATATAATTCTCTGACCGAATCAATTTTGATGGAATGATGTTCATCCTTAACAGTTGGTGGTTACCATGATTTCTGTTCTGGGTGATTCTGTAGTGATGAGGAGTCCAGTAGTGACTGATTAGGTTGACCTAAGCTCTGGAGTCACTCCCACAGAAGAATAATGGATTGAGTTGTTTATCAGCCATTTGCAGGTTATTTAAAGGAAGAAAACATTTTTAGTTTGTAAGAATTTTTTGGGAGATAATAATGATATAGTGATGTAAAAGTAACGCATACATGCATTCATACCATTCCCAAGGTCATTTGCATGTAAGTGAATATAGCAAACCCAACTGGAATTGGAACTCTGCTCTCTGATTACAAACCATTATCCATTACACCACCTTCACATCTAAGCTTACAGCACCTGATATTCTCAATTGGTACTGACCTGGTTCAATGGGGCTTTTTCAATTTGATCTGGTTTATTTTTTATGATGTTTGGACATTCAGCTTTGTTTTACTATAGGAATGCATTGCAAATGAAGAAAAAGGGATTGTCAGTGGTCAGGAATGAATGCAAGTATTACTAAAAGAATAGGGCTATTATATGTATAATTATTATTTTGTAGCAGTGTTTTACTATAGGAATGCCTTGCAAATGAAAAAGGGATTGTCAGTGGTCAGGAATGAATGCAAGCATTACTAAAAGAATACGGCTGTTATATATAGAATTATTATTTTGTAGCAGTGTTTTACTATAGGAATGCATTTCAAATGATGAAAAAGGGATTATCAATGGTCACTAATTAAAACAAATTTTACTAAAAGTATAGGGATCTTGTTATTTTGTATCATTATTTTATAATACAAAATTATTACAATTAATTTTTACAAGAAGATTGTATTGCAAGCTAAACAATAAGAACAAGTTAGGCATCATGAATTAAGTGTTACTAGCAGAAGTTATTATGTATATAGCATGTATTTTCTACTGTATTTTAATAATTGTTAAAGAAAATAGTCTAATCAGTGACTATATTAAATTTGATTTCTTTGCTTGTTAATTGCTATTTGCAATCATCAAAGCTACAAGACAATAATTACTTCTGCTTTTTAATTTCTGAATCTGCTTATAAACATTAGTAATTATTTTTATTATTTACAATAGTTGTTTCATGGGGTACTGCTTATGTAGGCTAAGCTGGTCATGGGCTGTAGGGGGTTGCAGGCAGTTTAAGTTAGCACTGACTACTGTAAAGATGAACATGTCAACTTGTGTGGTCAAATCTCAGTGGCCATAAGCAACACTGAGCATAGAACAATCATTTGTCTAATTATGATATCCATTTTTAGTTTTAGGAAGTAAACACTAAAATTAAGAAAGCACATGTTTTTTTTGTTTTTGTTTTTTGGTTGTTGTATAATCCAAACACCATGACTGATGTAGAAACATCATTTTGGTTTTCCATTTTTACCTGGGTTTAAATGACTTCAGGAGTCGTTGTAACTCTTTATTGATTATCAGGTGTTATTGTTGGTGTTTCTACTTATGGTTCCACCAAAAACTGGGCAACCAAAACTTTCACATATAACTGACAGTTTGTCATAATTGAGACAAAGGAAGAAAAAGAATAAATTTCAACACAGAGATATTTTCATATATTTTATATAACTAATAAATGGTTGACAAAAGAGAGAAAATATATTAGTTTGTATACAGCTGAAAAGGAAAGGAAAAACATTAAAAACTTAGTTATTAGGAATTGTATATGTCTGTTCGTGCGATACACATGTGTGTAAAAGTTCAGTTGCCAGTCACCCAAGGGATGTTGGAGCAAAAGAGAGAAAGGAGAAGCTTATTTACATTCTTTTATAGTCCTAAACATCAGCACCTAAAGGCAGACTAAGTGGGGTTCATCCCCACAATATTTATAGTTGAATTTATGGATTGAAAACCAAGAGAAAAAGAATAAGTGATACCTTTTATCTGAATATCGTCCAAAATGAATTGGTCAATTCTTTATGCTAAGGTTTCTGAGTCTTTTAATATGTGGGAGTAGAGTGCCTTGGTGAAACAAGACTGTTGCACTGTCAAAAGAAGTGAATAACAGAAAGAATCATGGAAGGATTCCAAACATGACAAAAAAATAAACAACCAAGGAAGAAAATAAAACATTTTCATCTTGTATAAAATACAGACTTTGAATGACTTAGTGAAGATTGGATGTATTACAGGGTAGTAATGATCACACTGGGGACATGCAAGTAATAATAAGTGACCCAGAATGAGAAGTCAATGAACTAAGTTCAAATTCCAGTTTCATTTGTTACATTCACTTCTTCACAAATACCCTCTGAATCTATGTCTTCTTTTCCCTTGCTATGGGTTAAATATCAACCCTATAGAAGAAAATCTCTGAATTTCCAAATCTTGGTAGATGGAACTTGTTAATAATGTGAGATCACATGATCATCTAAGGTAAAAAAAAAAAAAAAAAATACAACAAAAAACAACCCTTCCTCAGAGTACAGAGATTGGACTTAGTACCAATCAGCCCACCAAGTGGAACAATTTGATTGCAGAAACCCCAACCAGATAGCAAAACATTGGTCAAGCTAACTTGTTAACCATTACCCTATGTTGAGGTGTTCTCTGTTTACTAAGTTTAACTGAATTTAGGATAAAGTCAAATGGATAGTCAACTAGTGAGGAGTAAACAGTGAATAATGTCATAGTCAAGTCACTTCCCCATACTGTGGTGTCCAATATTTGCAAAGCGCAAGACAAAAAATAAACCACCAGAAAAGAGAACAAAACACTCTGAACTTGAATGAAATAAAGAATATGGATCCCCTAGTGAGGATCGAACTCCCTATAAAGTAATAATAGTCAAAATGACTAGATTAATAACAATGATGAAAAGTCTTATATTAAGTTTAATTTAATTAATATAAGTTTAATTTACAAAACAAATGGGCATCCAATGAAGATTGGATTTAGTATTTAATAATAATGTTCAACCTGATTAGCTTAACGATTACTTCATGCTAAAGTGCTATTTATTTACTAAGAGTAGTTCATTAAAAAGTGTACAAGTATAAAGCAACTCAATAAGCATTAAAGTCAATGCAAAGATGAAATGATCAGTTCAAATAGCTTGTTAACCATTACCTCCATATTGAGGAATCTTAATTTAGTTTGGCAGAAGATCACAAGTATGTGGTACTAAATGAAAATTGTATAGGCTAAGTTACAGGCACTGAAATCAAGTCTTAAATTCCAGCTGATTGTTATTCTTTCTGTCTTTCAATCAATGTACTTTTCTGATATTGATGTTATAATTGAAACCAAGAACTAAAAACAAATTTTGCATGGTTGCTGTCTTGGATGGTTGTGAATCTTCTTTCTTTTTTTTTTTCAATTTAAGATTGACATCTTTTTCCCAAAACTATATGAAAAAGGAACAAAATAGGAGTAATAATTAAACTTACAAGTGACCTATATTTTTTCAATAATATATAAATTCCTAACGACTGATAATCCTTTTCATTATAAAGTAGCTCTACTAGTCATACAAAATGAGCATAAACAACGTTTCTGTTATTGTCTATCGGATATTATTTATAGTCTCCACTTTTCACCTATTTGAACTGTTGTAAAATTATATATCATTGTTGTCGATACTCAAGTAATATGAAGAATATATAATGTTCTTATGCAAAAGTGACCATAGTCTCCACTCTTCACATTTAAATTAGACTCTCACTATGTGTTTCTAATTTATTATGAATATTTGATGATATTAATTTTTGACTCATATTTTTTCTTAATTTTAGGTACATTCTCATTGTTACATTATTTATTTCCCAATAGTTCCCTATGTCAAATTAGTCTGACCCTTAATAAAAATCACATTACCATAAAAGAAGTACAGTAATTTAAATATCTGGGAAGTGTTTTAACACCAAACAAAATGTAACACGGAAATGCAAAGATGCATTGAAATAGTGAAAGATGCCTTCAAAAAAACTAAACAAAAAATTAAGAAACAGGAAATTTTCATTAGATGCAAAGAGTGCTGAATTTCTACATAATATTAGTACTTCTATATAGCAGACAATTTTCTCCCAGATGAAAAAGATTCTTGAGGCAACAGAGGTGTGGTCCTTAGATTGATATTGAATACCATAGACTGAACATATGAATAATGATGTTTTAGAGAAACAGGAAACAAAAAGGAGGCTTGTACACAGAATCAGAAAGAGACAATGAACATTTCTAGGACACATAATGAGGAAAAAAGTTTTAGAGAAATCGATACTCACAGAACATACTGAAGGCAAGACTAATAGAAGTAAACAGTGAATAATCTACCTAATGGGAGAGCTAGGAAATAATGCTATCCCAAATTCCCAGGAACCAGTTCTATAAAAGCAGGTAATCTTTAGGGACCTATTGTGCTTAGTTTCTTTTCAATCTAAAAATGGAAACTGTTGTGGATTCCAGGATGAAATCCGGTACCAATAAATAACAAACACCAGGAATGAATATAGGAAAATAATGTATTAACATAATAATACAAACTGGTAATGCAGGTTAGCAGTTCCAGAAATACAGGTTAGTAGCAAAATATCTATACAGTCTTTGGTATTGAAGTATCGCTGTATGACTTCTTACTGAGTCTATGTGCTCACTCACTGTGACTCCTACAAAGCTGTTACCTCACCCTCACTCTGCCGGTTACCTACAACCTTTTACTCTGTCACTCTGGACTTGACTCTGTTCTTGGGTATTCACTGGCAGTAGTATAAGTATACACTGAGTGAGTCCATTTGTATAAAAAGGGGTGGACCCCTCAACAGAAACAAATCACTTTATAGTATCAAAAAGAAACTATTTTCATAATAAACCCAAAGTCTCAAAAATCCAATGGAAGCACTATCAAATTTATGATTAGAAGATTTGCCACAATTTTTAACTTTAAGATGATTCCTTCTGTAACAATAAATTATGTTCATCACAGAAAATCTTCTTTCAGTCTCCTCAGAACTTACAGCAATGGTATTAATTATATTCTTAGCTATTATATATCAGTTATTAATACATAAGATTATTTTCAGATAATCCAACAACCAGTTTGCTAAGATTTTATAATTTTAAAAATCAGTTCATACCGGTAGGATGCCACAACTAGTGGTAAGTCAGAAAGAATATTTTCAGTTCACATTTCCCTGTTCAAGGAATTATATCCATTATATAGTAACACCTTAATTCACAAACAGAATAGAATAGCTGAAAGAAAGGAATGGTAAACATTCTCAAAGAGATTTTTTTCATGTCATACAAGAAATTATATACAAGTACTTGTTCCACAAAGAGGAATTGTAATATAAATAAAAAAAAGCAGAATGGAAAAGTAAGAAGTGAAAATGGTGAGGTTGATGCTGTGTTCTTTGAACTTCAAGGTATCATCTAGTCTCTTCTGTTCTCCACACTACTGGGGGCTTGAGATCACAGTTCAGCTCCTCTGCAACTGACGTGAGCAAACATCTCTTGCCTCTAGGCATGCTAAATCCTCTATTCTCCCTTACTGCTGAGGGTTTGAGATCACATCTAGTACTTTAGCAACTAGCATGGGTAGGCATCTCTTGCCTCTATGTATGCTAAATTGCAACTGAATTCTTTCTCGCCCCATGAACTGATGTCACTTACTGGCCATCACATGACCCCCTTATGACTTGAAGAGAGATAATTGCATTCGATATGCCAAAGTACCAAACAGGCTTATGTAAATGGATGGCAGAATAGGAAGTGGGAGGATAGTAAAAAGACAAACCTTATACAGCATAGGAAATTGTGGGGAGCCATGATCACCCACTTCTTGCAGGGGCATGGCACAGTACATAAAAAGAAGATAAAAAAGGCAGGCAATTTCCTCAATGGGAAAAAAGAAAAGCCTTGCAAATAGCGGATATCATTCAAATTCATAAAAGATATCAGAAAACACAGATAAGATTTTCCTTTCAAACTCTCCAACAAATTTTTGTTTATTGTTGCTAAAAAATGGTGGTGAGATAATTATTTTTGTATAATTTTGTTATGAAAAGAAAGACGCAAATTATTGAGACTTCATAAAATTTGAATCAATACCCCAAAGTGTTGAGTTGCTGTTTCTATTTTCTTTATCAGAAACTAAACAAAGCTTCCTTTGTACCTTTGTATTTTGCTCTCATTAGAATGTTTATATCTTTAACTCATATTTTCCCAGAGAAAGTGTTGTATTCAGAGATTTGAAATTGTTGAATAAATATTGTTTATGAAGTTGATACTAAAGTTTGCAGCATTGTTTTGACAAAATCTTTTATTCATATCGATTCATAACATCGTCATTCCTTTATTAAAGTATTTCTCTTTCCCTTTGAGTATATATTCCCTCATAAAAGATTGTTTCTGGTTTTGATTCAATGAATTCTTCAAGGAAATTTTTATTATCTGGTACTTAGTAGAATTTCTGATTATACACGAGGAGTTTTAACAGAGGATAGAAGGTGCAACACTGAAGGTGCATTGGGATAGTAAAGGATGCATTCCAAAAGCTAAGCAAAATATTAAGAAATAGAAAAATTTTGTTAGAAACAAAGAAATTAGGAATCCTTCTCCTAGACTGGCTGTCTATACTGCTATTTAACCCATAGGTTGGAGCAAAGACTGATTTATGCTTTTTTTCTGTTATGTAATACCAGTCTTCCTATAAACGGGGCGTGATGGGTAAATTGTCAACCATTTTATATTTTTAATTTTGCATATATGTGTTGTTTGTTTTTGATTATGTTGACTGCACAAAATAGTAGGGTCAGCTGGGCAACATCTGTGAAAAAAAGAGATGCAATTCCCTCCAACAAAAAATTGGAAACTGCATGCTGTACTGCTTGGCATTTGCACCAGAAGCTCCAATACGAACATTTCAGATTGTTTGGCATCTGAGGACAGTGCAGAGGATTCAGAAAGAGTTGGATCCAGTATTTGGAATGATCAATAGTTATGCCGACATTATACCTCCATTCATCTTCCCAGATTCGACACAGTCCTATATCAAGTGCCTTGAGGAGGAAGTGCTGCCCTGGATCAAGAGGGTGGCTGCTGGAAGACCCTATGTCTGGCAAGAGAAGTCTGCATCATGCTGCACAAGCAGGAAAACCTAGTCATGGCTGTCAGACAATTTCTGTGACCACATCATCCTTTACATCCTGCCACCTAACTCCCCAGACTGCAACCTCCTTGATTATTATGTGTAGGGCACAGTTTAGTGAAAGACCAATAAAACTCCTTGTAACACCAAAGATGAGCTGAAGGCGAGGATTATGGCTACATTCACCAACTTAAACAAAGAAACAGTCTAGAAGAGTTGCAGGAGATTCCGATGTTGTCTGGAAGCTGTGGTTGAAGCCAATGTTAATTTTAATAAGGGAATTTATTCTTTAGTATTTCAAGATACTTTTGTCTATGTTTGGTAAATATATCTTTTAAAAAGAGTTGTCAGTGTTATTTTAATTTTTGTGCAATTTAGACGGCAATTTATCCATTGTAGTTGTGAATGCTGGACATTACAGAAGTAAATGAAGAAATGTGCTTCTACAGAAGGGTGTTGCAGTACCATAAACCAGATATGTGAGCAATGAAAAATTTTCAAGAAAATAGAAACAAAAAGTACACTTGTATTTAACATCAGGAAGAGGCAGGTGAAATTTGAATGGAACGAGGAAAGAGGGCTTGGAAAATTTGATGCTCATGGTGCAATTGTTAGATATCATTTGAGGAAGTGTTTTGACCTCACTTCCGCTGCATCAGAGAGTGAGCAAAAATTGGAATGGATGATAGCATAAACAGGAAATGGCTAAAATAAACAGCACATACAGGTGACCTGAGCCTTGAATAAACAGGACACAAAGGTGTCCTGAGTGGAAGGAAATGCGTGCTTGCATGGGCATATGCTGGAAGATGCATGGCCACAAGAAGTTGCATAGGCAACATACTGGGAGAAAGCATGGCCATGTGAAGTTGTTTGGGTGTCCAAATGTTATAAAAATGGTCTAACTCTTGGCCTGAGAGAGAGGCTGGCTAGAGTTTCACCAAAGATTTTGTCTCCTTCAATTCCTGTGTGCATAATCCTAACCTCTGTGACTCACTCTACCCAACTGCTGCATCTTAAACAATAAAGCTAATTATATATTTTTATATATAAATGTTTGTCGCCTTATTTGATTCCAGCAGCTGTATACAACACAATTTGAAGGCAAGAGCAACTGAGGAAATCAAAGCATAACCCACCTAGTAAGCTTGAGTAAATGGATAGAAGTATAAAGTTTAAGAGAGATAACAAAAAACAAAATTATATTGAGAACTACAAAACAGATGAAATTGTAGAGAGCCATGACTGCCAATGTCCTGAAGGGACAAGGCACATAGAAGAAGAATTGTTGCAGATGAAAATAACATGTAATGAATAATTGGATGGCAGAACGAGGGTTAGGAGAGATAACAAAACAGGAAAATTGTATTAAGAGCTACAAAGAACAGGAGATTGTGGTGAGTCATGATTGCTAACCTCCTGAAGGAACATAGCACATAGAAGAAGAAAGATTATGTGTACTGAAATTGGGATTGGAAAACATAGTCTGTTGTATTCACTTTTGCCATCTGTCTTCAGAACATACGTGATCATGGCTTTCCACAACTACCCATTCTCTGCAGCTTGTTTTAATGTTTGTTTTTTCATTATCTCTCCCAAACCTTTTTCTTCAGTATGTCCTCTGAGTGTCAGATTCTCCACATCCTCTTTCCTCATTATGTTCCCTAGAAATTTCAACTCTTTGTAACTGATTGTAAGTATTTGCTTCCTTTTTGTTTCCATTTTCCTTAAAACTTCTTCATTACTCTAATGTTTATATTTGTCGAATCAAATTTCTCTTGCTTCAAGTCTCTTTTTCATCTGTCAGAAGATTGTCCAACATTCACTGCTATAGAAAAGGGCTGATATTACATCCAATTTTCGTACTCTTTTCTTTGTCTCCAGCAAAATTTTCTAGTCTTATAATATTTGCTTAGCTTGGACACTTTGATGTGGTCTAATCATTAGCAAGCTTGTCTGGCTAGATAATTACAACTGAAAAGTGAATTTGATCCTCACTGAGTACCCCAAACTTTTGGCCTTGTGCTTCATATAAGCTACATTTAGAAAATTGCTTATAATATTTGCTTAGCTTTTGGAAGGCATCTTTCTCTATTCCTATATGCCTTCAAGTTTAAATGTCACATTTTCTGTCCTTTGTTAGAAAAATATTTAAATTTTCATACTTGGCAATGACTCCAAGTCTTAGTTTGCATCTGGAGGTGTTCCTATTGCTGATAACGATATATTCTGCCTTTGGAAACAGCATAAATCTCTGTTTTTTCTCCAACCTATGGGTTAAATAGCAGAGTAGACAAGGTATTTTAGCCTTGATTGATAGTCTAGGAGAAGGATTACTAATTTAAAACTATGGAAAAGGCAATGGGAAACTACTATTTTTGCTCAAGAAGTCATTGTAGTTCACAGAAAAAAAGAAAAAGCAAGAAAGCTGGGGAGCACTGTCTTCACCTTTATTCTGAAGGGCCTAAGCGAAAGAGAAGTGTGGAGTGAAACCATTGATTGTCCGAAGATAACAAATCTAGAGAAGATGCCATATGTGGAAAAACTTTCTGTTTCAGCTACATGGTGATTTGCTGCATTAGCAACATGTGTTGTCATGCAGAAAAATCACAGATTGCTAGGAAAGCCCCAAAAAAGGCTGTCATTGGTTGAGATTGCTATGAAAGCCCAAAAAAGACTGTCATTAATTGAAAATTGATAGGAATGCCCAAAAACTTATCATGTAACTCGAGGCCTACTGAAGTCAACTCAATTTTAATTCTGATTTTTGTTTTTGGAGGTGACATATTCTTTTTTGTGATAGAAATTCCTTTTGTCCTTCATTGCTACAATCTCTGAAAGCATTTGAACTCATTCGATTTTTATTTTTCTATGTTGCATCTTCTTTCAAAATGTATTTTAATTGATATATTTTCATGTTCTTCAATAGCGTTCATTGTTTTTAAGTTTAAAATCTGCTTTTGTAAACTTTGCAAAGAATTATGTACACATGCTTGCACCTACTGTTCCATAAGCCCTCACTGATTTCTGCTGTACTTTTCATTTTATATTTTATATTTATCCATTATTTTCACCTTTTTGGTGATATTAGCCATTTGCTTTATTGACTGAGCAACCAGAGCTACTGTATCTGTCTATATTTCTGAGATAAGGTATTATCTACAATATTTAAGGACACATGGCGCAGTGGATAAAGGCATTAGTTAGATCCAATGACAGGACCCAAAGAGTGTGAGTTCAATACCCTGTTTAGGCAGTGGAGAACTTGGAGAGGGGAATTAACAGTAGATAACTGATAACTGACATCCATTAAACATGGCACATGGAACTAGAACAGTCTACCACAGTGAGCAAAATAAAGGGTTCAGTTCAACATTCCAACCACCTGAAGAAGGCCGGAGCATACAACGGCCAAAATGTTGGAATAAATATGGCAACAAAGACGAGGACAATAGTCTGAATAATATAAATAGTGAACCAGAGCTTCTGTCATTTGAAATTTATAAAATCTTTCTATTAAAACAATTTTTTAGAAAAATAGATTTCTCATGTCCAGTAACTGTTATTGATCTTTCCAGTATTGATAGGCATATGAGATGCACTTTCATTTTCAGCAAGATAAATTCAAAATTATTTTAACGTATTGTTGGATGGTACATCAGCAGTTAGTGCAGCTTTGTTCATGTTTTTTTGTTTGGCTCTGTTCAAATCAAGTTTCCTTTCAGTTATGCCTTTTTTCTTCTGTTGTTTCCAGTTTGTTAATCATATGCACGTGATGAGGGGATATTTTGATCTAATGGATCAGCTGCTACTCATGAAAATTGCCAGTATTTTGATATGATAATTCTTTATAGAGTACTGGCAATAATAATAATTGCTCTATTGCTACAACAGGTATAGATTTCATGGCTCCTTATCATAATTGATTAGAGATGTACTAGGCTACATTAAATATCCTATTCAGTACTACACTTGCTTATCAATTGTATTACTTTAACCCAGTGTTTCTCCAACAAGACGTCGCTCAGGGTTCCATGAAAAACCATAATACAGTGTAACCCGGATATAAGAGAAACCCGGATATAAGAGAGAGTGTCTCTGGTCCCAAATTAGAGCCATACTTACCTAAACAAAATAGACCAAACCCGGATATAAGAGAAACCCGGATATAAGAGACTTATTCTCCGGTCCTGACAACTCTCTTATATCCGGGTTACCCTGTATATAGGCTAATTCATTTTTTATTTATATTTGTAATTTTACTATACACGTACAACTTATTGTTGGAAAATCCTTAGCTATTATGTTAGAGGTTTCAACTGCTTATATTATCTAAAATTCTACTAGATTGACATCTAGATCCCACCCTTTTACTGTTGAAATAGCTAAAAGCAACTGCCACTTCTACTCCAACAGTTTTTTCTCACACTTCCTACCTGTGCAACACTCTTCCATTTATTTGCTTTCATGATAACTACAATCTTCAAAATTTTAAATGCAACATTATACTCGTGGCATTCCTACCTTGCTTGGGGTGAAATGATTGTAAATGTCATAGTGATATCTATATGGCCACAGTGGTTAGTGGACAAGATCTGATGTGCCAGATTTGTGTATGCACAGTGTCTATATATTATGTTTACCATGTGATAAAAATATAAAGATGATGTTAATAATGGGAGATAATCCTTTTTATGCAGGGGTTTCCTGAGGCATGAAAACTACTTCAATGGTTCTATATGGGTAAAAATGTTTAGAAACGCTGCTTTAACCAGTTGGGTATCTATGTTCATGTGCAGGAGTAGGCCGTCCTGGGTATGACAATAAACTAAATCTGCATCCTGAGTAAGACGATAAACTATGTCCAACAGCAAGACCTCTGATCAGGAGGTTTTGAGGAATGTGGAACCACCTCTTAATTGCTGGTGTTCCCAGGTCCACCCTGACCTGGGGTGTAGTTCCTGTTAGGGTCCCAGCTATGGGAAAATAGTTAACAAAAAAGCAGAGGTAGGTGAGAAGGATCATGACTGGGTGTCAAGAGGGCTATTTTTTTGTTTTTTTTGTTTGAAGAATGAGGCAGCCAAGGCAACTTGGGAGTCATATCTGGATACTTGAAAATACCCTTAGATAGAGACTGTTGGAAAAGACTGGGTTACCTGACTTGAAGGTATTTTTTTTTTTTACTTGGACTCTACCTGTATGGTTATGCACTGCTTTTATTAAACCCTGTCAGAATATCAAGCACATTTGGCAGTGATACATGTTCTCAATATACTCTCAGCAGACTAGGTGGGTATATTGGTCTTTGTATATTTGTTTCTAACATTCCTAATGATGCAAATTAGTGGGTCAGATACATATCATATAATTAAAATCATATAATCTAATTCTTGGGAATCTAACTGCATACTGGCAAATAATTCTAGGAATAGAGACAAAGGGAAGACTTAGCTGGTGCATTACATCTACTCATGGACTTTGTCAAGGCAAATTTAAGGATTTTATTTTGCAAAAAGTATTTATAAATAGAAGTAAAAATGTTGTTAATTTTTCAAAATTTTAAAATTGAAGAACTTTTAATTTATAGCATACTTTCTTAATCTTATTTTTCTTTGTTTCTATCACCATGCTTCATTTTTTACAATTGATAACCAAGGAAACAAAAAAAAAAAATTCCAACAAGATCTGACCTATTTGACATGAACAGCACTTTGCTGATTAGATCACAGAGATCCATTAGCAGGTAAAATTCAAGTTGCAAAAAAGATCTGTCTATATTTCTGAAATTCAGTATTGTAACTATTTACAATGTTTGGACTATTGTCCTCATCTTTATTGTTATATTCACAATGTTTCAGTTGTTGCACACACCGGCCTTGTTCAGGTGATGTATGTTGAAATTTTAAGCTGAACCCTTTACTTCATCTACCGAAGTAGATTGATCTAGTTCCACATGCCATGTCACCAAGGACACAAGGCCTAGTGGATAAAAGTGTTGGTTGAAGTAATCCAGTGATTTGACCCAAAGAGTTTTGAGTTCAATACCTGGCCACAGCAGAGGTGAACAAAAACATGGAGAGTTGAGTTACTAAAGGGAGATAACTGAAACTGCAATAACCAGAAAAGACATGGCACATGGAACTGGAACAATCTACCTTGGTGGAAGAAATAAAGAGTTCAGTTTAAAATTACAACATATATCACCTGAAGAAGGCCAGAGTGTACAATGGCCGAAACATTATGAATATGGCAATAAAAATGAGGACAATAGTCCGAACAATGTAAATAGATGCAAAAAATAGTCATATATCATTTTTTCTTTGATATTTTAACTCCATAATGTTTGCATACACGAGTAGTCTTATGTTGTCCAGATTTCTGTGTTGAAATCTTGCCATTAATATTAATTTTAGACAAGTTATTCTTTCTCATTATTTTTATTGTTATTATGATCATAAAGCAGAAAAAAAATGAAATAAAAAATTAATACTTCTAGTGGGATTTGAACTCAAATACATTATCTTTGGGAGACTAATCTGACCAGGACATCACCTTACCTTGTAGGCTATGAAAGGTAACACTCAATGTCATTCAAATTTTATCTCATACCTACATTTTTCATTATTCAACTTTTTATTCATGCTGAGTTCTCATTGCCTAATCAGTAAGGCCCTTCTCATGTCAGATAGTCTTTTAAGGGGATGCAAGTTCAAAATCTCATAAGCTAATTCTTTATTTCTCATTGTTGGGTACTACCTTTTACTGTATGAAATGTTCCAGTTTGTCACAGGTTGTGGCTTCTATTAGAACATATAAAGAAACTTGGGAAAATGGGGAAACTTAGATGTGCTTAAATAGTTTCTAGATAATTCTCAGGAGAGTGTGCGTTATAACCTAGCAAAGATTACTGAATGAGGAATAACCAAAATGGAGGTTGGAAATGAAATAGTAATCTTTATAACATCAACAAAATACGATAATCACCAGCAGCGTGAAGTAGGTAAACCACTGCTAGTGGTGGACTACTCAGACAGCATATTACCCCCACTTACAATAGTGTCCAATTCATTTATAAGGATTGGGACATACCCATTAGTGTTCATAGGTACGGTATATAACAGTGTTTTACCAAAGCAACCTATCACAGTTATTAAGGATATACATGGCTTACCACACAGTGATATACAATATTGGCAATGAAAACCCAAGCTGTTCTTCTTTTATGGTCCATGCCCATTCAGGATGCTGGCAATCATGTCTCTCCACAATTTCCTGTCCTATGTAGCTCTTAATAAGTTTTGTCTTAGTTATATCTTCTAAACCTTGTTCTGTCATCCATTTATTGAAGCCCATTAGGTAGGTTATGCACAATTTCCCTCTGTCCCTTTTGCCATTAATATGTCCTGTGAATGTCAGATTTTCCAAGTCCTCTTTCCTCATTATATGCTCTAAAAATTATAATCTCTTTCTGTTGTTAAGTATAAGTGTCCTTTTTATTTAAATTTTCTCTAAAACTTTGTCATTGCTCACATTGTTCATTCCATAGTATTCTCAACATCCTTCTGTAGAACCAAATTTCTGTTGCTTCAAGTATCTTCTTCATCTGTGCGGAGATTGTTCAGCATTCACTGCCATATAGGAGGACTGAAATAAATGTAACAATTCAGTACTTTTTTTCTTTGTTTCTAATGAAATTTTAAGTACCTACAGATTTTGGTGTTGCACTTTCAGTCTTCCCAGATATTTAAATTGTTGTATTTACTTGATTCTGGTATCTCCAATTTGTAATTTGTATGTTCAAGTGTTCATTTGATAACAACCATGAATTCTGTCGTCTTTCATTTGATGTTTAGTCCTTTCTTCTTGCTTTCCTTGAATACCTTAACACATAGGTGTGGGGGAAAAGAAGTGGATTCATACCTTTCCCAAGGGTATTTGTGCATGTAAATATAATGAAACCATAAGTATATCCAAACTTACAGCACCTGGTATTCCCAAGCAGTCACCTATCTAGTTACTGATCAGGTGACAACATTGCTTAATTTTGGTGATCATATAAATAAAAATATAATTTTTAATTTTGCCTGCTGATGGAGCTCCATGGCTTGATATTGCAATGTTCAGTTTTGACAAAATACAAGGAAATAGGAATGAAAGAAAAAATTAATGATAAGAAGGAATTGTATAAGAAATTTGGATACCAGTTATTTATTCAAAGAAAGAAACATAAATAATTATATATTAGGCTGGCCAATAATTTGATAACATTTGTTTCAGTTTGAAAAAACAAACTGTTTTCACATCAGTAACAATAAAGAATAATTAGTGAGATCATTTTGAGGTTATTTTCCATTGTTTTTGTTTTTAGAACCTTTCTATTTTTGTTAATATCTGGAAACATCAAGTGTCTTCATTTTCTAGAGTTTAATATGTTGTTATTATTGACTTGTTCTGTTTGAATTATGGTCCTTGACTAAAATAACAGATGGTGCAATTTTTGAAAGGCTCATCCTCTTTTCCCTTTGACATTGGAAGCAACAACATTTGTTTATTTTCCCTTTCTCCCATAAAATGGAAAGCATAAAGGATATCAATTGAACATGGTGTTGAATTATCGATAACATCAACGATGAAGTTCATTACTTCCCTTACTTTTCTGTAAACATGTCTTGTTAAGACATTTCTTAACTGATGTTTAAATTTTTATGTCTTCATTACCTGGACTTACATACCTGAAAAATAATATCTGCAGCACAAAAATTCTTTCTGTTCTACAACATCGCTTATAAGGAGGATGAGCTGCCCATCAGCTGCAGTCTCCCTCCTGTCGCCATTGGTTGTTTAAAGTGTAAATCAACACACATACACCTAATTTACACTTTTGACTTGGTGTTTTCTTCAGTAGCCAAGGCAAATAGCTAATTGGTGGTGTATAATTACCTTCTCTTAGATGAACAGCCATGGTTCAACTTCTCCGCTATTTGCCTGTAGCTGGAAGCCATGTTTATCTCAAGCTGGATCATTTGGGAGAGATGGATTCATGCCTTTGTTAAGGATATATTATGTCATGTGAACATGAAATTCTTCAGCTGAAATTTGAATGTTCATAATTGTTACACTAGCCCACATATCTTCTACTATGTGCCCCTTCCCTTCAAGACATATGTGATCATGGCTCTCCACAACTGCCTATCTGCTTCCTATTCTGCCATCCATTTACAAAATATCATCAAGTAAGTGGCTCACTGCCTTCTATCTCGCTTGACCTAAATATGCCTTGTGAGAGTTAAGTTTTCTAAGCCTCCCTTGCTCATGTCCAATGAAATTCTGCTGTCTTTTCCTGATTCTGTGTATAAGTTTACTTTTTGTTGCCACATTCTTTAAGATTTCCTTGTTTCTTGCTTGCTCCATCCATGGAATTTTCAATATCCTTTTGTAGAACATTTCTGCTGCCTCCCATTTGTTCCTCATCCATGGGAGGATTGTCCAGCATTCATTTCCATATAAAAGAATAGATAATGCATAACAATCCAGCACTCTTTTCTTTGTTTCTAACAAAATTTTTCCATTTTTCAGTACCTTGCTTAGCTTTTGCTATGCTTCTTTCACTAGTCAAATGTATGTTCAAATCTCAGTGTCAAATTTCCCATCCTATGTTAAAGCGCTCCCCAGTTCAGTTATACAATCAATTTAGCAAGGATTTTCTGATTTGACAGAAAATTAAAGCCTGAAGTTTTTTTTTTCTATGAAATACAATTGAATGTAATAGTGAAAAATATAATTGAAATCCTTCTTGTTAGGAAGTCCTCTGCATTCTTTTGTGACTTATAAAACTAAAGATATGTTTGAATTTATATAGCAAAACTTTGAGGTGTGGATGGCAAATAAATAACATAATTGGAATTAGCAAGTCAAATTCAAATTCCAGTTGAGTCTCTCTGTTTTCACCTCAGACTAATATGCTTGTGAAAGGCATATATAGAGTTATATAGCATGGATTTTCTAGCCTTGGTTTGTGACCAGTCTAGGAAAATGATTACTATGAATTCAAAACTGTGGTAAAAGCAATGAGGAAACCACTATCTTTGAAAAGGACAGTCAGTACAATGCACAGTTTAAAGATTAAAAACAGAAAGGAAACTGTGGAGGGCCATAATCATCTATTTCCTGATATTACATTTTAATTATAAAGAAGACAAAAATATCCTAAGAAAATTAATAAATACTAATATATCCACCACATACCCTAGTAAAAAAATAAAATTAATTATATACTACACTAAATCTGCTATGTCTAATACAATCATTCGTAATGACTCTTCCCACTCACTAACGTGCTGCAGAAAACCAACAATGTTTATAAATTTATGTCCTCTGGGAGATTGTATCTCGACTGGTAAAAATAATATTTATGTTCGACACACTATAACAGCATTGTCTCAGTGGCTAAGTTTTTATTTGAATAATATGTCCAACATTTCTAAATATTTACAACATGCCTGTCCACATTCACAATTCAGAAAAATTCTTGTTGAAAATACATCTATACTTTTTCATGAAAATAATAAACATAAACTAAAAATTCTTGAAGCTATTTATATTAAAAATAGAAAGCAAACCAAAATAAAATTAATTATGAATACTGCACAAATGTCTTAAAATGTGTACAATAGATAGTTTGAAATGCCAAGGTTTGCACTAATAGTTTTTTTTTTACTACTTATTTTGTAAAAAAACTCTCCAGAACCATACTCAGTTACCTCCCCTTAAACAGTGTAAGTGATCATGCACTGACTCAGTGTTCTTCACTCCACAAGTAAGAAATTTAATTTTCAGATGGACACTATAATATTTGTCTTGCAATAAACAATACTCTGATGACGACATTGTGCTATGGTGAAAGTACTTAGAATAATAGAAATATGTATCAACATGGCAATTTTCTCTCATCCTTCAATAACAACACCAAAAAGCTTATCCATGAATATGAAAGGATCCAATCAAAAATAAGTAGACAGAACATGTCTAAATTATTCAACAAAACTGTCTCAATGAAAACATGCTGCCAATATATATATATATATATATATATATATATATATATATATATATACACACACACCCAGTATATGATAGATAAATTGTCATCTAAATAATGCAAAAATGAAAATAACACTGACATCTCATTTCAACATATACATTTACCAAGATTACACAAAAATATCTTGAAATACTAAAGAGTAAATTTATTCAATATAATCACCATTGGCTTCAACCACTGCCTCCAAATGACTTCAGAATCTCTTGCAACTCTTCTGGACAGTTTCCTTGTTTAAATTGGTAAATGCTGCCATAATCCTTGTCTTCAGTTCATCTTTGGTCTTACAAGAAGTTTTATTGATCTTTCACTCAACTGTGCCACGCACAATAATCAAGGAGGTTGCAGTCTGGGAAGTTAGGTGGCCAGATGTAAGGGGTGGTGTGGTTACAGAAATTGTGTGACAGCCATGACTGGGTTCTCCTGCTTGTGTGGCATGGTGCAGAGTCCTGTTACCAGACATAGGATCTTCTAGCAGCTACCCTCTTGATACAGAGCAGCACTACCTCCTCAAGGAATTTGATGTTGGTCTCTGTGTTGAGTTTGAAGCCGTGTGGGAAGATGAATGCAGGCATAATTTTGCTATCACTAGTGATCACTTTAAACACCATGATGAGATGATTGAATCTAAATCTTTCTGAATTCTCTGCACTGTCCTCAGATTGACATCCATACACTCTGAAATGTTCATATTGGAGATTCCAGCAGGAATGCCAAGCAATACAGCATGCCATTTCCAAATTTTTGTTGAAGTAAATTGTCATGGTGCTCACAGATGCTGCCCAACTGACCGTTCTATACTTTGTAGTTGACAAAATCACAAACAATGCACATTGCATGAAATTAAAAATATAAAATGGTAACAATTTTCTCATCGCACCCTCTCTCTGTGTGTGTGTATGTGTGTGTCTTTTTTCAATTCCTTCCTAATTCATATGATCATGTCAGTTTCTCAATCAGACAATGTATCTGATTCCAATTCAAAAGGATTAGGGTTTGGGCAGATACTACACTCTAAACCTAATTATAAAAGCTTAATACCTTTAAATATAAATAAAGAAAATAATAGTCTAGATTAAGCTAGACAGATTCACTCAATTCTCTGGGAGTAACCTTTGAAGTACATTTCTAGATGCCCAGTCAATATACCTATTATTTCTGGTTACTAAATGTAGAATATATGAAAATCTTGTAAAATTCTTTTATATAGAACAATCCACTCCACTCAAAATAGGTCTCTGCATTGGTAACATTGTCTTGTAGCTCTTGAACAGATTGTTATCTTTGTCATACCATGCCAAAGCTCCAAGAACAATTCTTTAACTTTTCTGAGCACATATGACAAAGACGGACATTAATTCCCTCTGACTCCATTTACCTACTTTTCGAATACTATCCAAAAATACCAAAGCCATAAATTCTCTTTTCTGATCAATCAGAAAAAGGCCCACATGGTTTTTGCAGTGGTAGTTTCTGAGCCACTGACTCAAGATAAAGCTAATGCCGATTTCACCCATTAAAGCAAATCTGACCAGACTGTCATTAGTGATGCATCCCGTGTCAGGCAAGTCTTGCCAGGCTGTCAGCAGCGATACCAAGGTGTTTTCATCAATAGTGATATCTTTAACCAGTGACAAAACCAGCAGTAACAGCAGAGACTAATTCTTGACTAGTAATATTTCTCCCAAGAGTCTATTTCACTTGACTATATATGCAAGTTGATTTTCTCTCACGAGTCTATCTTGACTACTACTGTGGGATTATACACCAAATCAACTCTCAGTCTTCCATGACTGATATATGATACCATAGAACAAGTAAATGATTGAACCTTGTAAATCATGGGGAAATAAAAACTGTTTTACTTAGCCATGTTTTATCTCCATTTGTTATTTTTGTCACTGCTACTCTTTTTTGTTGTTAACAGTAAGGTTTTCGTTACACGTTTCAAGGAAAAAAAAGTATTTGGTTGTTGGGAAAGTGATGTCACATTTTTGGAAAAAGAAGAAAGGCACATTTAAATCTAACAAACATTAAATTTATTGATCAAGAATATTATGAATTATAGTCTAATCATTTTATTCTTTACTGAAAGAGTTTGGGATCCAGAATGAAAAAAAAAACCTTCTTTAAGATCTTTGTGAGAAGTCAGTGAGTTTCACTTGGTTTTGTCTCTTACAATCTCTTAGAATAAGAAAAAAACACAGTCAAAAGAATTTTATAGCCAACATACTGGCTTTATAACCTCTTTGACAGCTCAAACAAACAGCTTGAAATCAGAAAGAAATAATTTCTGACAAGAATTGAACTCATATCCTTTTCTTCAGGTTTTTTTTTTTTTCATTTTATTCTGTCTCCAAATGCTTGGCATTATTTTTATGATATAAAACATTGAATGAATTTTAAATTCTGAATGTCTAATTTGTAATTTCAGATGAAAATAATGTGTGTATTTTAAAAATCTTTTTATGGTTTTGAATGATGCAGAACATCTGGGAAATAGTCAGTTTGACTTTAACAGAGGACATTTCTACAGAAGCATTTCCAAGCAACTGATTAATAATTTGATTTATTCCCCCAAATGAGAATGAACAAAATCAAATAAAGGGGAAAATTAGCCACAATTTCTTTTGATAGATTTCATCTTCAGCATTCTTAGTATCATTAAAGGAATTTCCTTCATTTTTTTATGTTTTTGGCAGCTCTATGCATCCATAATTGCAGGAAACGATGACTTCTGTTTAAGTTTAAACTGCTGAAAACAGTGACAAATGTTCAATCTTCAACAATGCACTTTCAAAGCAGAAACAAATATTAAATAAAATATTGATTAAAACATGACCTTTGGTCAGACAGATGATAAGCAAGGAAATAAACAGACTGCTAAAGTACTCAAGGACAAGGTGAAATATTTTTTCACATCATATTGCTGAGTTGGTGACTCAGTAAGCTACAAAATCACAAAGATCTTAACAAATAACAAAAAACACATTGCTTGAAGACTTCCAACAGTAATGACAACTAAAATGAATTGCACATGTAACTGCAAGGGAAAATATTTATATAATCAAGATGCTAACTTTCCACACAACCTTAGACAAAAGGTTTGGAAAGAAACTCCCATCAATATTAGAAAGTGTAGTGAGAGTGGATTTGTGAAGTTTAATTTTCTGAAAAACTGTTTTAAGAAAAAGATTTTATAAATGTCAACCATCAACAACCCTGTTTAGTTAATGTTTCCTGTATGGAAATAGCTATTTTTAACATTACTGTTTATTTGATCTATAAGGTTTTGTTCGTCTTTTTTCAATAACTACCATGTCTGGTGTCTTTCCTCATAAAGGTCTTAGTTCAAAATTTCCCATAGTTTAACTGAATCGACAAGCTCTTGAAGAAAGTTAGAGAGCACAATGGTCAGAATGTTAACAACAAAGATTAGGACAACAGTCTAAATAGTCATGAGCCCTGTAACCAATTAGGGTCATTGGAAAACCAAATTTGCTGCAGCTTTAGCAGTAGTGGATGTGTCTAGAGTGAGATATTCTGATGGAGACCATCCCTCTTCAAACTGTTTTTGATTTCAGAGTTGTCTATCATTGAGACTGGCTGCCTTATCAAGGTTAAAACTTCCAATCTTCCCTATTATTTATAAGGGTCTAAATTCAGAGTTTTCCTTTTCCTAGTTCAGTAGCTACTCATGGTAAGAGAACCCAGTTTTCCCAATCTATATAATAAATGCTAGTGTCAGTGTGTCAGATTTTTTCAATTGAAGAGACGCAATTCTCAATAGCTCATCTCCTTCTATATTAATAAATTAATAAATGTCAATGTGAGTGTGTCACACTTTTTCAACTTTACTCCTGTAGGCCATAGCTCAACGTATCATACCATTTTGGAATCAAAATGTCTTAAAATAAGACTTTTATCCATGTGTTTATGTCAGGTAATGGATTTTTGAAGTTTTAAGCCTAATGTCTTTTTTTTTTTAGTAAGACTTTTAAAAGGTGCTGGAATCTATGCTTGGACTACTGATCAGACGATTCAAGCACCGCTAGTTTTCTTATTTTTTCAGTGTTCATTAACAATTGCATTCTTGCAAATACTTTCTATATCATCAAATAAATGCCTGGTTTCCTTTTGAAATAAAAAGTTCTTTTCTGCAACAGTTTTTTTTTTCTATTAGAGTCTGTTTTGTTGTAAAATCTTCATGATTAAATTAATAACATTGAGTATTGTTACTTATGCATTATAGATATTTTATTCAACAGGAAATGTTCAAATTGTTGAGCTTAATCAATAAAAGGATGGTAAATTCAATTAAGCATCAGTTTTCCACTGATGGGTCAAGCAAGGAAAGGTCAGTTGAACTGACTGCAACTCTCCAGGTCTATGCATGGACAATTTGTAAAGTATTGTAGCCAGCATTGATAGACTTCCCTGTTGTCCACATTCTCCATAAATAACTTGGGAAATTGAAATAGGCTGCAACAGTCTTCTGTGAGGAAAGGACAAAAGTCTTGCATAAAGTTGTAGTTTATCTCATTTAATAACATTAACTTCTTGTCTTGAATATTTCTCTCCCAGACAAGTGAAAACATTTATAGCAACATTAGTGAGGCCATATTAGGCTGAATACTAAATGAAATAGCATTTAAAAGCATAACCAGAAACTGCTATTAATACTGGATTATCTTCAATATGAATTAGTGTAAGCAATAAGATTAGATTTTCTATGAACTTAACATGAATAGAAAACATTCAAAGAAATATTTCTGTGTTTAATTTGGCTTTATCAGTTTATTGCACTATAACAGAAGCATTAAAATTCAGAACAAACTGAAAGTAGATAAGAGTTGGAATTTATGCTGAAAAATATTCATGAGTTATTATAAACATATTAGTGTATGAATGTGTGGTTAGTGTTGCAGGCATATTGCATATATTTTGGATAAAAGGCATGAATTCATCTTTTTCCTGATCTAGGTTAAATGTCTTCGCTGTTTAGCTTTAGTAGATGAACCAGATAGTAAAAACAACTGAAGTCAAATAAAATAGGATGAATTTGCTTTAAGGCTGAGAAAGGTATAGATTTCTGTTCAGTACAAGAGGTCAGAATTTTACATATCTATTTTTAAAGCAGGTAAGTACATTTCACTTGAATGATTTGTGTAACATTATTTTCCATTCCTATTTTTTTAAATAAAGTGTAAAAATATCTGGGAATGGTAAACATTCAGCATTCATTGACAAAGCAGTCAGTGCTACTTTTGATTAAAATTATAAAATTGTTTTAAGAAAACAATCTTTGAAGTAAAATGAAGTAAATTGACTTCTCAGGTCTAGTAACTGTTATTACTCTTTACAGTATTAATGGGGGTTTCCTTCCTTGCCTTTTGTTTGAGGTAGTGTGGAACATCAACACCTTGATTATGTCATTATTTTTCTCCTTGAATTAAATATGCTATTCATTTTAGTTGGTTCTTTCTTCTTTATGTGCTGTGTCCCCTCATGATGCTGCCGATCATGACTCTCCACAACTTCCTGTCCCATGTAGCTCTTAATAAACTTTGTCTTTCTGTTATATCACCTAAGCCCTGTTCTGCCATCCCTTTACTCAAGCTCACCAAGTATATTACATGATGCTTTCCTATGGCCCTCTTGCCCTCTATCTGTCCTATGAGTATCAAATTTTCCATGCCCTCTTTCCTCATTATGTACATTAGAAACCTTAACTGTCTCTTCCTGATGTTAAGTATCAGTTTCCTTTTTGTTTCCATTTTATCTGAAACTTTGTCGTTGTTCATATGATCAGTCTATGGCATACTCAGCATTCTTCTGTAGAATCACATTTCTGTTGCTTCAAGTCGCTTCTTCATCTTTTAGGAGATTGTCCAGCACTCACATGACGACAAGTTATATGTAGCAGTTCAGCACTCTTTTCCCTGTGTCTAGCAAATTTTTTCTTTTTCTTAATGCTCTGCTTAGCTTTCGGAATGCATCTTTGGCTATCCCAATACACCATTGGATCTCAATGTTACTCTTTGTCTTTTGTTAAAAAAAACTTCTAAGTTATTTAAATTTTTGTATTTGTTTTACTTTGGTATCTTCAATTTGTAATTTTCATTTTCGGTTCATCCTTTTACTAATAACCATGCATTTTATCTTCTTGCTTTCCTTCACTATCTTCTGCAGGAGTTTTTGCAGCTTTCTGTCAGCTATCAACACTGTTTCATCTGCATATCTTATGCTAAGATTGTGGCTGCCAATAACAAATCTTAACAGTGCGTCCTACAACATTTATTTGTTCAAAGTCATTTATTCATTGATCTGAGAAAGCAGTTTTGATATTTCTGAATGATTTGGGGGGCCATGGATGACATTCATATAAAAGTCTGATGAGGTTATTTAAAACATGACTCAAGTTTTTGGATGTAATGTTTTCTAGCAATTTGTGTTTTTGAATAAAACTGCTTTGAGTGCAGTCTAGTCGTTGTTCAATTTTCTTATCTCATAACCCAACCAATTCTGTGAAGATGATTACTTTTTGATAAGCAGCAACTTTTGCAAAAAAAGTTACATCTTCCTCACAATGCTAGACACCTCTATTCAGTTTAGGTAAAAATAAGACAAGATTTTGAATGCTGATTTTCTAAGTAAGTAGGCTACCCCCTCCCTTGAGAAATTGATGCAATATTAACTTTTTATGAACATTTTATTTTTTTATTGACCTAAATAAAACATGATAAATATCAAATAAGGTTTGCTCATGGTTGAAAAAAAATGCATAACTCTCACAGGTATGAGAGGTGAAAAAAACAATATTAATTGTAACAATTAAAATTTTAATACATCGAATTGTCAGTAGTCAGAAAGAAGAATTATTGATGGAAAAGAGACATATCATTTCTCAGGGATTCATATATGTAATTATTATTTTGCAATAGTTTTTACTAGGGATAGGTATTGTAAATGAAGAAAAAAGGGATTGCCAGTGGTCAGGAATGAATGCAAGCATTACTAAAAGAATAGGGCTATTATATATAGAATTATTATTTTGTAGTAGTGTTTTACTATAGGAATGCATTGCAAATGAGGAAAAAAAGGCATTGTCAGTGGTCAGGAATGAATGCAAGCATTACTAAAAGAATAAGGCTGTTATATGTAGAATCATTATTTTGTAGCAGTGTTTTACTATAGGAATGCATTGCAAATGAGGGAAAAAGAGATTGTCAGAATTTTTTTATTTGTAGATAATAATGGTTTTTGTGAAATGTGTTACTAATTAATCCATAGCTCGAAGAGAAGTGATGGACTCATACCTTTCCCAGGTGTATTTGTGCATAAGTGAGTATAACAAACACAATGAGAATTGGAACTCGTCTGATAAACAATTCCAAGCCATTATCCATTACATCACTTTGTATTCTGAAGTGCTCACCTGTTGAGATACTGACCAAGCTTCACATTGCTTAACTCTGGTGTTTCAGCATGATGTGGCTGTAAGCCTTGATATTATCTAATGTTAAAAATGATATCAAACATGAGGAGGAGTGGGGGAGAAGATATTGATTGAAAGTGGATGAAATAGAAGAAAGCAAAACCCATAAATAGATATAAAATACGTGACTTTGAAGAGCAAAGAATTACAGATGAATTTAAAGAACATAAGCAACTTAAAAGGCAGTTGGTGTCCAGAGAGAAATAGGTAGGAAATGATGATGGAAATGTGTAGGTAGCATAATGGTTACTGGTTCAGAAACTGGAATCAGAAGAGTTTAAATTCTAGTCTAGTCTTTTGGTTTCACTTTCTAAAGGCATGGATTTGTCTCTTCTTTCCTACACCCAGTTATGGATAAAATAGCAGGGTAGACTGGGCTCTCCAATTTTGGGTAGCAGCCAGTCTAAGAGAATAACTAAAGTTCAAACCCATGGCGAAGGAAGATCTTTCTAAAGCAGTCATGGCAATTCACAGTTAAGAAAGAAAAGGGATCTGTAAAGAAGCACGACCGACTTTATCTTGAAAGGATATCAGATTTAAGAAAGAAAAAATGATGAAGGAAAAATGCAAAAGAAAATGAAGCGAGTAAAGTCAAGAAAGAAGAAAAAAAAAAAAGAAGAAATATGATGATTTTGTTGTGCAGATTAGATGAAGGTTAAAAGAAGAATAAATATAATAAAGAGAACAAGATGAAAATTGAAATGAAGAAGAAAAATAAACACTAAGCAAAAAAAGAGACAAAAGGAGAAAGAGATAAAAAAAAAATAGAGAAGTAAGGAGGAAGACTGAAGAGAGAATAATATAAAATGAGCAAAAAAGACAGAATAGAAAATGTGGGAAAACAAAAGAGAAAAAAAAATGAACAAGTAAAATGAAGATAGGAATACGAAAATAAAAATAGAAAAGAGGAGGAAAAATGAAGAAATGGTGACAAAAGAAAGAAAGAAAGAAAGAAAAAGCATAAAAATAAAGAATAAAGGAGGATAATAAAGAAAATGTAACAGAGAAGCTGGTGATGTCAAGAGAGAAATAAAAAAAGAATGATGATGAAGACGAAAAGGATAAAAACAAAAAAGAAGAAAACACAAAATGAATCAGAAACAAGGAAGAAAGAAAAAAAAAATAAGCATGCAGGAGAAAGAAAGGCTCAATGACAAAATTGTTGCATTGAAATGACATAAGGAAAAGAAAACCTAACCAAAGTGAACTTGCTGTAAGTATGATGGATGGGTATAGACAGAAGAAAACAAACAAAGTGCACTTTCTGAGTGCAAATCTTAGGGTAGCTGAAAGGAATGACTGGTGAGGATTTCAATGCACTGTCACCACTCAAATGATATTGATGAGATTATATGCCTAGTGAGAAAAAATGATGACATTATTTGACAAGCTGAGTTGATTCAATTTATTCTTGTACTTAACCAAGTTGAGTGAAGAAGATACTTAGCCAATCATCTTCTTAACATTCTTTTCACACCCTATCAATAAATATATATACTTTATGAAATGTTCATAATATACTCTTTATCAAGTTCTTTTTTCTCATTTCCCTCAAGTGTCACTTGTCAGTGAATAAAGGTTAGCATATTGCAAAAAAGTTTGCTAACATCAAAAGATTATAGAAGAATTATAAGTAATTCTTTTGTATACTAAGTCTTTATTAGTAAAATATAATCTTCAAATATTATAGAAATAAATTATCAATTATTAAATTTATGTCAGGTCATTGGTATTATGTAACACAATATTACATGTTGCATGATTGGGTCATCAACAACTAAACTGGTTCCCCCACCAAGCTTTTCTCGTGAGGAGGATTGCTAGATACCCAGTAAGATTAAAATAAGATTTGTATCAGAATGGATGAACCATCTTGTTGGATTAACAGCCATCTAGCACAATGGGTTAGACTGGGATCCATAGCTATGGATGCAGCCAGTGCAGTGATGACATGTCAATGGCCAAGGTGGAGGGTTTACCTGATAGAGGCAACTGGCATATGTCCATGACCAAGGTGAACTTTCATGTTGTGATTTTTAATTGTTGATCTAAGAAATTGGTTTTTATACAGCTGATAATTTTATATAGACTTTATTACAAACTGACAACAGTTTTCTCTTTTTAATGGTTTCACGCCAAGTAAGGTGACAATGCTACTAGAATACAGGGGTGGGGGATAGTTTATAAGGAGTAAATGAGAAGCTTGAAAATGGAAAGTATTGAGGAAAGGGCAAAAAAATGAAGAAGAAAGCAGAAGATGGTGTTTATGGCTGTATTTAAATTTTTGAAGATTGCAGTTATCAGGCAAACAAGAAATTGGAAGAGACTTCCGCAGGTGGAAACTGCAAGAAAAAAAAATGTAGAAACAATGGTTGCATCTATCTATTTCTACAGTAAAACAAGAAACCTAGTTGCCAATCTAGTTCTACACTTAAATTCATGTAGTTGGTTACCATGAAAATATTTGGTGACCAGAGAGGAGGAAGCCACATCACATTGATGAAAAAGTGACTAGAGAAAAGATAACTGGTTAGGGTCAATTGTATTGCAGACCTTTCTCTGGATTTTGTCAAGAATCTCAAGATGTTGGGAAGTGCAAGAAAAGAAAAAGGGTGGGACCTAGATGCCAATCTAGTAGCACACTTATATTGATGTAGTCAGGAGAAAAGCTCATCACAGCAGCAGCCATGAAAATATTTGTAGAAAAGACAAAGAGAAGCCACATCACATCTGTGAGAAAGTGTCTGAAGTCAAGAACAGTGGGCAGCTTACTATTGAGACAGGAGTAAATGGTAGTGTCATCTGCATTGATGCCCACTTGGGAACTGAAAACATCAGGGAGATTATTGATGAACATTAGAAAGAGTGTAGAACCCAGAATAGAGCCTTGGGGAACACCTGCATTACTATGAAAGGAACTGGAAGAGAACCTGTTCAGAACAACCTTCACAATTTGATAGGAATGATTGGATTGGATTAATCTCAAGTAAACATTCTGTAATACCATAACCTTGGAGCTTACATAGAACAGCATACCAAATCCTGTTAAACACCTTGGAGTTATCTAGAGCCACAGCTCAAGCTTTGTCATTAACATCAAGAGCTTGATATATATATTCAGTTATGGCCACAAGCATGTCAGTGGTAGACCAAGCAAAACAGAATATATATTGTTTGTCAGAGACTAGATTGTGAAAGGTAAGATGCTTAACTACATTGATTAAAGCTGGACTGGGTCATGACAAGAGTCAGAGATAGAGGAAAAAGAGAGTTTGAGAAGAGAAGCATTTCCATCAGGGTTACTTGGGAATACATAGGAAGTCAATCAAGTATGAGGGATTGAGTGATTGAAAAGTTCAGGGTTTGCTAGTGAGGTCAGTGCCAAATCATTCAAGCCACCTAATATAGTGGGCATTAAAGTCACCGAACATAAATATGTTAGCAGAAGGTTGTAAGAAGTTGGCCTTGTCTATATTAGCAGAAATACTAGTCTTGAAAGGAAGAGAAACCATAGAGAAAGAAGAGATATCCAACAGAAGTAAGTAGAAAGAGATGGAGACACATGTACAAATGGTGAGGAGATTTGAGAGAGAGCTCCCTAGCTAGTAGGAGATGTTTGCGGACATTAACTCCCAGGCCATGCATGTGGACTTTAGAGTCCTTTCTAAGTATAGTAAGGTAACCAGGAATCAAGAAATCAAAGGAAGGGAATGTTGAGTTAAGGTTAGTTTCAAAGAGCGCTAGGATGTCTGGAGACTTTCTGAAGAGGAACAATTCCACACTTTAGAAGTTGGTATGAATACCATGAATATTGGAGAAGGACAGGTTAAGGGGTTTAGATGATTTTTGTTGAGCTGGTTTATGTTTATAACTTGTTGTTTATAGTCATGATGTGTTACTTTGGTAAGGAAAGGCCTAAGGTAGTAGTAGCTGTCAGTCATCAAATGTAATATTAGCAGAAGGAAACTGGTGCCGACTGGAACATAGTGTGGCCTTGGTTTTCCCAATGGAAGCGCTTGCAGGGACAACCATCCATACATGACATGGCATTGCAAGACCCCCAATATTATGCAACTGTTGATCAGAGTAGCCTTCTCAAGATGCTACACAAGAGTTAGGGCTCCTAATTACCAGTCAGGAACAACAGAAAACTACCAATCTGCTACCCACAAAATGAAGAGATATTGCTGCCAATCACATGCATCACAAGAAATTCAAGACAGCACCACTATTAAGGCCAAAGAAAAGGAACCGGGAACCCCTTCCTAAACAGGGGATGAACCTTTACCAAGAGAAGAGGGAAGAGTATGAACTGGGCGATAGCAGCAATGCCTATCTACTCCAATTAAAAAAAAGAAATATTCAAGTTTTAACTTAGTTAAAGTTTGAATGGTAGGTCTTTGCACTATAAAGTTAGTAGTCCAGAGGAGGGGTTTGGGCAGTACAATATTTCTTCCCCTTTCTTTCTTTCTTTTTTTGTTTTTGGAGGCTGGCATGCAGGTGGCTTCAATTCCAATTGCCTCTACTTCACTAAGGAATAGAAAGTGAGAAGAGAAAACTACCAAATCTATCAGGACACGTGTGCTTACCTGACTAGTAGTTAGAAAACAGAAGAAATCAAACAAATATTATGAAACCAATTAAAAATTAACTGGGTTAACACAATTAGTACAAACACGTTAAAATGTTATAAAGGAAATGAACGAAGATGTCACAGATGTTCCAAAATAAAAAAAATATTCAATTAAAACGAGAACATACATTACATTCAAGAAAAGACTAGAATTGTTCAATGAGGCAGTCGAGATTTCATTCATGTGTCAACAACTTTCGGTCAAAATGGGCAAGTTCAGCATCAGCCATCCTGGTGGTAGACAGAAAAGGATCTCTGTTGTGATTAAGTGAAAGCAATTTTGTCTTGAAGGTGTTGAAATTTATAAGCCATTTTTTGCCCCAAGCAACCACTGAGTGGAGGTCATTTTCAAAAGTAGTTGGCAGGTTTATTTTGTCAGATCTGTTTGATTTGTTACTGTGGCAGGAGTAAATGGTTGTGTCACCTATATAAATACCTTGTTGGGAACTGATGACATCAGCGAGATCATTGATGAAGATCAGAAACAGTGTAGATTTAAAGACAGAGCTCCGGTATCAAATGACTTGGAAGCATTCCCATTCAATATGACCGTCATATCGGATTAAGCCAAATATACGTCCCATGATACTGTAGCTCTTGAGCTTGCATAGAAGTCCATCGTGCCAAACCCTGTCAAATGCCTTCAAGATATCTAGAGCCAGAGCTTAAGCATGGCCATTCTTATATAAAGCTTGATAAATATCTTCAGTGATAGCCATTAACATGTCAGCAGTACACATGCTGATACAGAAGCCATATTTTTTGTCTGTAATTAGGTCATGTGAAATAAAAGACTTAAGCAGTTTGGTATTGATTAAGGTCTAAAATACTTTACCAAAAAGAAGTAAGAGATTAATAGGGTGATGATTTGAGGGGTCAGAAGGTTCCCCAATGTTAAGAATTTTGTTATTATCATATCCCCCTTTTCTGAAGAGTTAATTGATATCCTGTTTGAGAGTGTTGAAATTCTGAATACTTTTGGCTTTCATAAATCATTCACAAAAATGATAACATTTGATTAAAAACATTGTAAGAATTTTGAATTTATTTTATCCATTAAATTAACTATTAGTTTAAAATATCACACATGAGCTTATGGTACGTTTGCTTCAATATGTTTGTTCCTAAAGACTATAATGGATCCATTGCTAGATCAGCTGCTAAGAAAGTCAGTTCACTGTGTTGTGCAAGATAATTTTTCACTCTGGAATCTATGTTACATATCTATAAATCTACCATTCATCCATGCTTAGAATATTGCTGCTGTATATGGTCTGGTACCACTGCTATTTAACTTGAGCTCTTTGATAAGTTCCAAAGAAGAATCTGCAATATTATTGGTCCTGATCTAGCAGCTCGACTTCAGTCATTTGACCACCTTCATAAGATTGCCTCTCTGTGCCTTTTTTTTTCTATAAATACTTTCATGGTAATTGTTCAGATGAGCTCTTCACTATGGTACCTAGACTTGTTGAATTTAAGAGCAGTACTAGACTGGTGACAAGATCTCATCAATTTACAGTGGACATGGTCATCCTCTGTATAACAATAAACTACATCTGGCAGCAAGACTTCTGATCAGGTGACTGGAGATTTTGAGGAACATGCAACCACCTCAACTGCTGTTGTTCCCATGTTCACTTTGACCCAGGATGGTAGCAATTGTTAGGGTCCCAGCTATAGTGAACCCCCCCCCCAAACAAAACTCAACAGTACATTTTTATAATAAAATGCCCAACAATACATTATATCAAAATAACAATGCAACACTAAAAATATATAAAAATATAATTTTATAGTAAAATTACAAACTATATATATTATGATCTACAAAATGTACATCTAAAAATATTCTTTTCTCTGAAAGTATAAAATTATGTACAAAATATCTGTAGTTGAAAGCATAAAATCACATGCAAAATATTTAGATTTTGGCCTTAAATAACCCAGGTTGATATACTGCTAAACAAAATCAACCACACCAACCAACTTCTTTTTGGCAAACTACTAGAGGCTCTAATCAACTCTGAATTAGTTAAGCATCTCACTTCACATGGCCATCTTTCACATAAACAATATGGCTTTCATTTTTATAAGTCAATTGCCAATATGCTAATGGTTATCATTGAATTTGTCTGTCATGCATTAGATTAGAACAGCGAGACTTGGACTGTGGCTTTAGACATCCCAAAGGCATTTAACAGAGTTTAACATGCTGGCCTTTTTCCACAAGCTGAATGGTTGTAGTCTCTTTAGATGAATATTTGGCTCAATCCAATCATTCTTAACTAATGAAGTTTGCTTGAATGGCCATGCTTCTTGATCATTTCACATTAACACGGTGGTCCCCACCCCAGGGCTCTATCGTTAAACCTATCTTATTTTTTATCTTCATCAACTCCTTTCCTGTTGTCATCAGTTCCCAACTAAGTATTTCTGCTGATAACACAAATGTTTATTCCTATTTACTTCAATAGGTCTGATGAAGTAAAACTGACAACTGCTCTCAAAAATGACCTTCAATCTGTTGTTAACTGGAGCAACAAATGGTTTGTAAGTTTTGAATACTTCTAAAATGAAATTGAGCTTCCTTAATCATCATAAAGAACCATTTTTGTTCTCTGTCAGTATGGTTGATGCTCACCATAAGGAAAGCAATTCATTGCACCTACATCATCTCACATTTTCTTTACTAACTTAAAGTGGACTGATTAATTGCTAGATTTGCTTCTAAGAAGTTTGGTTCACTGTGTTGTGCCAGATAGTTTTTCTCTTCAGAATCCATCTTGCACATTTATACATTGACCATTTGTCTGCACATTGAAAATCAACTGGAATTTAATTCTTTGTTTCTGATATTTGCTGTTTACTTAACATTGAATGTAAAACACCCAAGGAAAAATCTGAGAAAATCAGTTTTGAATAAATTTTATTTTATTTTTTAAAAGCTGAGAGATGTAAAAAGCTTTGGAATTATTTTCTTTTTTAGTATTGTGCATGCAAGCCTTTATATTACAATTCTTGTGGAAGTATTGAGATACTGATATATATATATATATATATATATTTAAAAAAATCATCACTTGATAAGACACCAGAGGTGTTGAAACAAAATGGCTATTTTTGTAGTGATTTTATAACATATTGATGTTATCATTTTTTAAATAAATAATTATATCTGCTCTACTCTGTATTGAGCACTCTTTTAAGAATAGTAATTGTTGGTTATTGGAATTCATTCTGTATACACCAATTATATACTTGTATGTATATATATATATATATACATACATACAAGTATATAATATATATATATATATATATTTTTTAATAAAAACAGACCACGTTAAGGTTCCATGTAATAAATTATTTCACCATAACCCCTTTAACAGGGCTCTGGATCATCAGACTTTACTTCCAAAAATTGAAATGAAAAATGAAAAGAAATTCACACATTTTTGACGGACCTCATCAAGTATACGTAAAATTAACGAAGTGAGCTGGGAAAGAGGATATGAATGTGTCATATGTATCATTTCAAATTCTTATTTTTAATTTTTAACTCCAATGTGTCGGCTAGATGTTGTTCGAATTTATTGTGTCTAGTCTCAAGATATAGTTGCCTATCTTTAGATACAGGAAAAACTTTAACCTCCCAAACATGCCCGTTAAAGTAACGCGAATTAACAGTGTCTAAAAAATTTGAAAGAAAAACTGTCCTCGTGAAAGTAGTGTAGCTTCTTCCTTTAAAGTCGGTCTCCACCCCTCCACTCCTTAGCCATCTATATCTTGAGACTAGACACAATAAATTCAAACAACATCTAGCCGACACATTGGAGTTAAAAATTAAAAATAAGAATTTGAAATGCTACATATGACACATTCATATCCTCTTTCCCACCTCACTTCCTCACTTCGTTAATTTTACGTATACTTGATGAGGTCCGTCAAAAATATGTGAATTTCTTTTCATTTTTCATTTTTCATTTCAATTTTTGGAAGTAAAGTCTGATGATCCAGAGCCCTGTTAAAGGGGTTATGGTGAAATAATTTATTACATGGAACCTTAACGTAGTCTGTTTTTATTCAAACATATCTGCTCTGAATTTTACATTGAGCTCTCCGGATATCATCCTCCTCGGGTCTACCCATACGGATTACCTAAGTTTGCATAAACTATATATATATATATATATATATATATATTATTTATTTTAGGATATTAAAACAAAAACATGTAAAAAATTGCTGCACAATTACAATCAGGTTTCAACAGCACAAATGTGTCTCTTTCTCTTTGAGTGATGTCAAACCACTAGTGAGTGAAAAATTAATTTAATTTCAAAAGCAGAATACTTTTAAAAAAATAGGCTTGTGGTCTTTGCCATGATTAACCAATCAAATGTGGCCTACCTTAAATTCAAACCCACTGGAAAAATTTTTTTTATATAGGCCATGACACAAAGTTGTCTCCATATAAATCCTAGACAAATTCCCTATGGACAGATACAATTTGTTACATTATTTTGTAAGATGTATTGAAGTCTTGACATTCAACATTCCAAAATAAGTAAAAGCTAAATGGTGTAGGGAGGTAATTTAAAACAATGCTAACCGGTTATATGATTATTCTGCTTTGCATATAAAATTTTATAGTTGATAAATAAAAGACCTCTATAAGAAACTGGTAAATAACTTAACCATTTGAAAAAAAAAACAGGTAAAAAATACAGAAGTACTTTGGCAAACTAATATGCAACCATTAAATAAAGAACATCTATGTAAGATGTTAACAATACCAACTAACCAATCTAAAATGTTAATAATAATAACTAAACACCTGCACACCCATATAAGATGTTAATAATACTAACCAAACATCAATGCAAAGCAATATTAAATCAAAATGAATCTTACAAATAGTATAGTAAGCCATATAAGCTGCACAACAGTTCATCTACTGATTATTACTATAAGAAAAAGTACTATCAAATTCAAAGTTTAAACATATTGTAAGGTAAAAGGTAGGCTATGCTTACAGTTTACAATCAATTCACTTTCATAAGGAGGTTTTATCAAAAAATCTGATAATTTTTAATTTTTCATGTAAGCATAGAAAACAAAATTCATTTAAAGATTTACATGTTCCAACTTTTTTTTAAATTTTCTATTTTACCTTAGGAGTTTTATCACTTTCCAAAAATATTTAGAAAGAGATGTACTATTTTATAAGTACTATTGGTGAAGGATAAGATATGTTGATACCACCTAGTCTTAAAAAATTCTTAGTACTACCAATATAAAATTTTTCAACACTTGGATTCTCTATTGTAGAAATGATACTTAAACAAAAGATGGTTAAACATTGGCATCCTTTAGAATTCCTGCAATTACATTGGATAATGTTATCAACAGTATTTATCTTTGGATGTGCATTATTATCCAAATTTTTAAATTGGTTTAAAATTTTATTGTGTTTCCTGATAATCTTCTCAAGATTATTGATGCAGCTATAACTTAATTTTAGTGTCTTTCTGTTAAATATTTTACTAAGAGGGTTACTTTTAGAAAAATGTTCATTAATTAAATTGAAAAACTTTTGGCCTAACTCAGTACTGGTTAAATTGGTTAAATGAGGGTGTGTATTAAATGATTTTCCTATTTTTTTCCTTCCATCAATATTATCATATTTTCTATACTTGATTTCAATGTACTTGTAACCACTATTTTTTAAAGCAGTATTTTAAATACCACTGTATCAAACATATCTTTGTCAGATGAGTTGTTACTAATCCTGTGTTCGATAGATGAGGGTACATACTTGATTACAGATGTAGAGTGGTTAGAATTGGGATGAATATTTATTGAGTTAGCATTATTTTTCATATAAGGTTGGTATACATCATTAACAAGATCTAACGTAACATCAAGAAAATCAAATTGTTTAACATTAGTAGCAACCTTAACCTTGATTAAGTTTTTGAATTTCCCTATGAATCATTTTCCTTAATTTGTCAGTCTTAATTTTAGTAGAATTTCTTACTACCATGAGACCATCATCTCTTTATAACCCTATACTATCAATATTAAAATAATCATAAACGGTAAGATTATATAGGATAAATAAACCCACAGGGTCAGAAGACTAATGATCCCCAAGGGATATCAATCATCATCAGAGTTTTTAACTCACTGTTCATTGTTGTTAATGAGAACAGATCTTCTATAATTCATGATTATATTTAGGTCTTCACTGGAAATGTTAGAGTATTCCTTGGCAAATTCCAAAGCTAATGTAAAAAAAATCCTTGGAAATGGAGAGGTAAAAATCCACAAAGATAAAAGAACACCTTCTTTTATTGTTATTTCCTTTGAACCAATTAATGACATCTGCGGTACCAGTCCATTGTAAAAGTCGAAGGTGTCATTTAATTTGTTTGACTCTATCCAGGATAACTTTGCTTAACCTTCCAATTTCTGGTCTAGTCAGGTTGATAATCCTTGTAGGTAGTTTGATCTTAAAGTCTGCTTTATGATCTTTAATTAGGACATACAATTCTTTAGCACAGAGCTTACTAACTTTATTGCTAATTTTAACAGGCAATGTTAATTCTATGAACTAAATTAATAGTGTTAATATTCAACTTCTTATAATTTTTAGTTAATTTCTTTTTAATTAAAGCATCATAATCTTTATAATTAAATTTATAAAAATTATCAGTTTTCTCAGATTTAACAAAGATTTTGTTAGATTTATTAATATCTTTAACAAAAGAATCTAAATTCTTCTGAAAATGATTCCTATTTTTATGAAGAGATATCATTAATAATGCTTAATAGATCTTTTTCAAAGCCATGTAAGTGCTCAATTGGAGGTGCAGTTTTCAAACTTTTGAAACCATAAGGATCTGATATATTTGAAACATCCTGATCAAAAAGGAAGAAGTGACCTTTCCATCTCATTCTTCTAATCAGATCTTCATTCTTCAGAACCAGTTTTTCAAAATATCTCCATTTGTTTGTATTGGGAATGTTTTTTAGAAAAATTCCAAAATTAGTTTTTTCCATGTTTGAGTATTAAATAAATGTTAAAAGTGATCCACCATGAGAAGATCTACCCTGTATTGAGCCCTCTTTTAAATTAAATGTTACATACATTGGAATTATACTCCATTTGTTCTCATTTTACCTGGATATGTATATATATATATATATATATAGAGAGAGAGAGAGAGAGAGCAAAGGTATCTGGCAGTGATGCTTCTGATCACAAGATTGGAGCTTTTGAGGTGTGTGGAACAACTCCTTAATTGCTGTTGTTCTCAGGTCCACTCTTATCCAGGGTGGTAGTACCTGTTAGGGTCTTAGCTATGGGCAAGTAGTGAAAGCCCAAATGAAAATGAAACATGATGAAAACATAAAAATACATTTTTGTAGTAAAAATAGCAGCAATTCATTTTTATATAAAAAAAATTACCAACAATACATATTTGTAGTAAAATTACCAACAATACATTTTATCAGTAGTTGAAGCCATAAGATTGTTATTTAGATTTTGGCATTAAATAATCCATAGAGAAGAAGGCCAGAGCGTACAACAGCCAAAACGTTGTGATAAATATGGCGACAAAGATGAGGACAATAGTCCAAATAATGTAAATAGTTTACATAATACCTCATCTCAGAAATATAGACAGATACTAATCCATAGAGGTTGATATACTGGTAAGCAAAATCAATCAATCAATCAACTTTGTTATTGTACTAAAGGCTCTAATCAATTCCAAATTGGCTAAGCATCTCACCTCGCAGGGTCTTCTTTCCGATAAAGAATATGACTTTTGCTTCTCTAGGTCAACTTCTGATGTGTTAATGGTTATTGCTAAAAGAGTTTGTCAAGTTTTAGATATGAATGTTGAAGCTTCAGTTGTTTCTTTAGATATCTTCAAGACATTTAAGGGGGTTTGGTATACTGATTTTCTTCATAAATTGAAGGTCTTTGGTATCTCTATCTGGTTCTTCGATTCAATCTTTCTTATCAAACTACATAATGAAAATTGATGTAAACAGCGATTCCTCTAAACCATTTTGCATTAATGTAGGTGTCCCCCAGGGTTCTGTTCTTGGACACACTGTGTTCCTTATTTTCATCAATTACCTTTCCAATGTCATCAGTTCCTGATTCAGTATCTATGCTGATGACACAATTATTTATTCCTGTCTCTATTGGATGTCTAATAGGTTTGATAAAATCAAATTAGCAGCTGATATTGAAAGTGACCTATAATAACAATGAACTAGAGCAAGAAATGGCTTGTTAATTTTAACTCCTTTAAAAGGAAACTGCACTCGTGTAATTACTTTAAATATTTTTGGCTTCTATCAGCATGGCTTATGCTAACCTCCAGAAGAGTGACTCACTGCATCTTCTTGGTCTCAGAATACTCATTGACATGAAGTGGAATGTTTATATTTAAACAACAACTAAGTCTGCTGCTAGGAAAGTGAGTTCACTATACTGTGCTAGACAATTTTTCTGAACTGAACCTATTTTGCACATACAGTGAATGACAAAATTATTTGCACACCAATCACTTTTGAATATTTTTTATCCATTTCTCAGAATCTAATGCCCATATGATTCTAGAAAAAAGAACAAAAAAAAAAAAAATTAATTTTCAGAACAATAGGTTAAATATAACAAATTTGACAGGTGAATTATACAAAATAGGAAAAGACAAAATTATTCGTACAGTATGAAAAATAGAAAAAATTGAACAATCTTCACAATTAATAGTCAATAGCCTGACCTCTCATCTTTATGAGTTGCTGCAATCATTTATTAAAGTTTTTGATGAGATTTGAATAAGTGTTTTCTGGGATTTTCTTCTATTCTTCAATGGTTAAATGTTCTAATTCCTGAAGGTATTTTGGTGACCGACGATTTATTTGAACTTTCAATTTTTCCCATAGATTTTCAATAATATTCAAGTCAGGACTCATTGAAGGCCATGGCATAATTGTTAATCTTTTTCTGAAGCCATGCAGTCACTGATTTAGATGCATGTTTGGGATCATTATCTTGCTGTAAAGTAAATCACCATCCTAGACGAAGATTTTGCACTGATAGTTGTAGATGTTCATCCAGAATGTTGTTATAGTCTGCAGATTTCATTATTCCTCTTATTGCAAGTAATTCTCCAATCCCTCTTGAGCTGAAAAAACACAAAAAAAAATTATTGAGCCACCTCCATGTTTTGATGTTGCCATTGTGTTCTTTAGGAGGAAAGCCTCACCTTTCTTGCACCAAATCTTCTGTACAGCATTATGTCCAAAAAGCTCAATATGTATTTGTTGTGTCGGAAACCTACCCCCCCTCTTGAAGATGAACTTGTCTGCGTCTGTGAACAAAGACTTTAAATAGTGGCATGTCAGTTGACATGAAAGAGACCGAAAGACAGACTCTCAGCGACTGTCGAACTCTCTGCATTAGCAGAGGGGAACCCGGACGAGGCTTTGCCGAAGGGCAAGGTTTCGTCCGGGGAGGTTGACAGGGCCTGAACCCATCTAGGCAGATTCAGAAAGGCCATATTTTTGGCCGAGCCTATGGGCTCGGGGATACCCACATTAAACCGGCCTTGTGCCACATTCGATCCTCCCCGGTGGATTGATAAATACCGAGCCCGAAAGACAGAGAAGTTCTTAGCTGAGATAGTTATTGACTACTCAGGCGATTTCTGTACCTTTTTTACCAGCCTATTAAAACCCTTTTTATTGTTACGTGTTATTTGGTGTTTGTCTCTACTAACCCCAAATCAACATCATAACAGTGGCGACGAGAGATTCGTTCATCATGCTGAGTGGAGAATTTTTCAACTCTAGGTGGACTATATAAATTTTTTTTTTTCCTTGCTCTGAAAAAACAAAAAACAAAATACGTCGAACTTTGTTCTTCACGAAGAAATGGGATTTCAACGTGCCAAAAAGAAGTAAGACTTGTGCTTATTGTGGATATATACGTGTTTTTTTCCCTTTTTGACTGTTTTCGAAAAGTGTTTTGTGTAATCTATTACGCATAATGGAAGATTTGATTGCATTAACGAAAACTCTAGTGCAAAGTCAAATTCAGCAACAAGAGCAACAAAAATTGTTCCGGGAACAACTATTGGATTTACAAGTTCAGCAGCGAAATGATACAAAGGCTTTATATTAAGCGATTTTACTTAAGAATCCAGTAAATTTGTCATTTACGGCCGAAGGTATTGCTAATTCTATTACTGAGTTCAAATTTAACCCAGAGGAGGGCATAACATTTCCTGCGTATTTCAGAAGATTTGAAACAATATTTTTTAAAAAATGTGAAGGTTGGACTTGTGAACAAAAAGTGAGTTTACTTTTACAAAAGTTGGGTACAGATGAAAATAATAAGTATACGAATTTTATCCTTCCAAGAAAAACTGGTGACATTTCTTTCGAAGAAACTGTTAATACTTTATCTAGTATTTTTGGCGAGCGAGTTAGTTTGTTTCATACTCGTTTCTCGTGTTTGAATATGGTAAAGCATGATGATGAGGATGTTGTTACGTATGCTGGAAATGTTAACAGAATGTGTGAACGTTTTATGTTACATGATCATTCAATATTGGCAAAACTCGAACAAAATTCCGAGATCACTTTGCAGAAGGTTACAGAAGAGTGTCAAAGAATTGAAAACTTAAAACATGACAATACGCAAATTGAAGAAAAAGATATATCCCGTGTCCATGCTATTCAACCAAAAACGGGAATAGTTAATAAAAACGTTAAAAAACCAACGTGCTTTGGATGCGATGGTGGTCATTTTAAAAGTGAATATTTTTTTCGCGACAAAAATTGCTATTCGTGTGGCAATAAAGGCCATATAAGTACTCATTGTAAAAGCAAAAGAAAAAAATTTAAGTCGAAAAAAGATAATGTGAATATTATGTTGTCATGTCAGGAGATTGAGGAGGGGCAGAAAAGAAAATTCGTACAGGTAAAAATTAATGGAAAAAATGTTAAACTACAGCTAGATACTGGAAGTGATATTTCCATTATTAATACAGCAACATGGATTAAAATAGGCAGACCTTTGCTTAAAAAGACTGAAAAAGTGGCTCGCGGGATTTCTGGATGAAAATTGCATTTTCAAGGTAAATTGTCTTGTAATATTTCATTTGTTGGTAAGACACTAAAGTCTAAAGTGTATGTGCTACAAAATGCTTCAAATTTATTTGGAACAGATTGGATTATACTTTTTAATTTATGGGAACTCCCTATAAATTCTTTTTGCAATAGAATTAATGTTTCTTCTCCATGTAAAAATCGGGTTACAGAAAATTTGGCGAAAGATCTGAAAATAAAATTTCCACAAGTATTTTCAGAAGGTCTTGGATGTTGCAAAAAGACGAAGACAAAATTTGAAGTGAAGGAAAATGTAAAACCTATTTTCAAGCGGAAAAGAAATGTGCCATTTGGTATTTTGGAACAGATTAACAAAGAATTGGAACTACTTGAAAATCTAGGGGTTATTTACGCATTGAATTTTCAGAGTGGCCCTGCCCTGTTGTATATGTTAAGAAAAAGAATAATAAAATTCAGATGTGTGCCGATTTCTCTATGGGTCTAAATGATTGCTTAAAAGACCACACATATCCTTTGCCTTCACCAGAAGACATTTTTGCAAGTTTAAATGGAGGAAAAATATTCTCTAAATTGGATTTATCGGATGCCTATCTCCAAGTGAAAGTGGACAAAGAATGTTCTAAATTGTTGACTATCAATACACACAAGGGTTTATACAAATTAAACCGTCTGCCTTTTGGTTTAAAAGTATACCCTAGTATTTTTCAGCAAATTATGGACACTATGCTGGCATGGTTGGACTTCGCCATTGCATATCTTGATGATATTTTGATAAAAAGTAAAGATTGAAATGAACACTTGGAAGATATTAATCAGGTTTTTGAAAAAAATTGAAGAATATGGATTCAAACTTGGAGCTGAAAAATGTGAATTTTTTATGAGTGAAATTAATTTTTTGAGGCAGATAATAGACTCTGATGGAAGAAGACCAGATCCGGCGAGGGCAGAAGTGATCAAAAGCATGCCAACTCCCAAAAATGTAGTAACGCTACAAGCGTTCTTAGGACTTGCTAACTATTATGGAATATATATTCCTAATATGTGCAGCCTTACAGCTCCATTAAATAAATTGCTTAAAAAGGAAGCAAAGTGGGAATGGTCAGAAGTGTGTCAGAAGGCGTTTGACAAAATAAAGAATATTTTGACGTCAGAATTATCACTAACACATTATGACCCTAAACAGGAAATTATAGTGGCATCGGACGCAAGCGAGTATGGAATAGGTGCGGTAATTCTGTATAAATTCAGAGATGGCAATACGAAGCCAGTGGCATATGCATCAAGGACATTATTACCCGCAGAAAAGAAGTACTCTCAAATTGAGAAAGAAAGCTTAGCTATCATCTATGCTTGTAAAAAATTCCATAAGTACATACATGGAAGAAGGTTTATATTGCAGACCGACCATCGCCCGCTGCTTTCAACCTATGGTTCGAAGAAGGGTATACCTACTCATACAGCAAACCGTTTGCAACGATGGGAAACCATTTTGTTGAATTACAATTTCAAAATGGAATTTTTATCATCTAAAAAATTAAGCCATGCTGATGGTTTATCTAGACTGATCCCAACATCTTTGGAACCGCTAGAAGATACGGTGATAGCGTCATTACAAGCAGAAAATGAATTGATTGAAGTAATGTATAACACAGTAAAAGAATTACTGGTGACATTAGATGAAATAAAATTAAAAGCAGAAAACGACATTTTTATTAGAAAAATGAAAGAAGTTCTAACTTCAGAAAAGTATAAAACTTCTTCACCAGCATATTCAATATGTGATGAAGTGCTGTTATATGCTGGAAGAGTCGTGATACCGGTTGTACTACAAAAGCGGATTTTGAAGGAATTTCATCAGGGGCATCCTGGTATTGGACGTATGAAAGCCCTGATGAAGAGTTATGTTTATTGGCCAAATATGAACAAAGACATTGAACAGGTAGCTAAAACTTGTAGAGGGTGTCAAATGGCAGCAAAAATACATGGCCAAAAACAGATGTTCTATGGACCAGACTCCACATGGATTATGCTGGACCCATGAATGGTAATTTCTACTTGATAGTTGTGGATAGCTATTCCAAGTGGCCTGAAATTTTTAAGTGCAAAAGACCAACTGCTTCTGTAACAAAAGATTTTCTTACAGAACTGTTTGCACGTTTTGGAGTACCAGAAAAAATTGTCACCGACAATGGAACTCAATTCACAGGAAGTGAATTTAAGACGTTTTGTAAGACTCTGGGAATTGACCACATCACGACTTCACCGTACCATCCTAGGTCAAATGGACAGGCTGAACGGTTTGTTGATACGTTCAAGAGAGCCCTTAAAAAAACAAATGGTACTAATACAGATGATGGTAATATACAGCAGTTTTTAAGTATATACAGAATAACACCAAATCCAAATGCAATATCAGGGATCTCTCCAGCTGAACTGATGTTTGCTAGAAAAATTAGATCTGTATTCAATAGGCTGTTGCCAGAAAGAAAAAAGAGTTACCAGAACAAAACGCATCAGGAAAATATGAAATATCTCAGGCCAGGAGATAAAGTTTTTTTTCAAAATTACAAAAATGGGAAGGAATTTTGGCAAGATGGAGTGGTAACTCAAAGAATTGCTAAGATGTTATACATGATAAGAAGTAAAGAATTGACGCACAAAAGACATTTGAACCAATTAAGGAAAAGAATCATTGAAGAAATAAGTAAAGAAAATAAAGAACCAATGGAGGTATTAAATGATTTATTCGATGTACCAACTCCACCATTGCCTGAAACGGTTGTCCAAAGAAGGACAAGCAAAAGAAAAAGAACTAGGGTGGAACATTTATGTCCAGATCCCAAAAGAAAAAGATATTAATTCCTCCGGAATTAATCGCAAGGGGGAGGTGTTGTGTCGGAAACCTACCACCCCTCTTGAAGATGAACTTATCTGCGTCTGTGAACAAAGACTTTAAATAGTGGCATGTCAGTTGACATGAAAGAGACCGAGAGACAGAGAAGTTCTTAGCTGAGCTAGTTATTGACTACTCAGGCGATTTCTGTACCTTTTTACCAACCTATTAAAACCCTTTTTATTGTTACGTGTTATTTGGCGTTTGTCTCTACTAACCCCAAATCAACATCATAACAGTATTACATCACTCCATAGTGCTAGTTCCAAAAACAATTCTCTTTGTCTAAGAACATTTTGGCAAAATTAAACCGAGCAACAATGTGACAAAGTTTTGAAAAGGGGTTTGTCATGGTTGCTTTCCATACAACCCATTTCTATTTCAACAATGTTGTATTGTGCAAGTACATATACTGATACCCGTTGTATCCAAACTTTTGCTGATGTCTTACAAAATAACTCTTAGGTTTATATTAAACACAGTTTTCATGCAGTTCTCAATGACAATTTGGTTTTCTTTCATATCCAGGCAAATTCTCTATTGTGTCAAACTGATTAAACTTCTTTATAACAGACTGTATCATAGATCTAGAGATAGCTAACCAGTTTGAAATAGTGTTATAACTACTTCCTGACTTGTGGAAGTTAATAATTCTCTGTTTCAAGTCATCACTAGTCTGCTTTGTCTTCCCCATCGTGTTGTTAAGGTAAGAATAACAATGGTGACATTCTATGCACCACATATTTTTTGCTGGTATTATCACAAATATTCTACTAGTCTAGAAGGCTTCACTGATGAAATGATTATATAAATTACTTATACTTACATGTATCAATTAACTTAAAGTGATATTTTCTACTGTACGAATAATTTTGTATTTTCTTATTTTGCATAATTTGCTTGTCAAATTTGTTATATTTAATGTATTCTTCTGAAAATAGAAATTTATATTTTCTTTCTCTGTGCTTATTAGCATATAAAAAATTTGGCATCATACAGGCATTAGATTCTGAGAAATGGATAAAAATATTCAAAATTGAATAATTTTGTCACTGACTGTAGATAAGTCTACTATTCATCAATGCATTGAATATTGCTGCCAAATCTGGTCTGGTGCTTTTGTCTTATATTGAAAGGTTATTGATAAAATCCAGAGTACAATTGGCAATGAACTGGTGCATTGGTGTTTGCATGGAGGGAAACTTGTTCAGAAATATCTAATCAGTCATTTACATACAACCACTTTCTCAGATTGGTGGCCAAAGGTGACTGAATGATTCAAGCCTGTATGACTTAGCAAGGACCATCCTTCTTCAAATCTCACAAGCACTATTGGATGTCTCTTTTCTACCATTGCTTAAAGTATAAAGAAAGATCAAGACTTTCATATTCAGACCAAGACTTTCATATTCATGTCATGCATGGTAGGAAACTTGTTCAGAAATCTCTAAACAGTCAGCCATATACAGCCGCTTACTCAAATCGATGGCATCTCAATTTCAGTCACTTCTCCACTGCCATTACCTGGCTTCCCTCTGTTTTTCTCACATCATTTTATACCAATTCTTCTGATGAGCTCTCTTCTTTGGTACCTTGACCACATGAATTTAAGCATACTAGTAGATTGGTATCTATGTCTCATCTTCTTACTGTTACTGTGTAACTATGTTCTATTCTTATAGTTTCTTTTTCTTGCACTTCTCTTGTGGGGATCTCTTCTGGTTCCTTGTTTCCCTGTCACCTACAATCTTCAAAAATTTAAATGCAGTATCAATCTCTATCTTCTGTTTTTCCTGATCCAAGTTCTTTTTTTTCTTTTTCTTCACTAAGATCTTTTCATTCTCTTTCACTTTCAGCAACCTCTGATATTTTAGTGGCTTGGGGTGAAATGATTAAAAGAATTGACATATTGAAAATGTTTATCATGTGTGTGTGTGTGTGTGTGTATAATAATGAATACAGAATCCTTAAAAATCCATTCAGGTGATGTTTTATTTCATGGACTCAGGTGTCCTACTCTTCAGACCAAATTTTACAAAATAAAGGAAGTTCAATTTATTCAGACACAATGTCTATCTTTCAAACCGTTTACTGAAATCTTTATCTTTCTCCCACTTTTTCCTTGCCACTTTTAACATTAAAAGTTTTTCCTGTTTCTCTTTTTTTCTCACTCTTTCTTTTTTCTTTTCCTTGTGTTTGAATAAATTAAACTCCATACATTTTGTCTTAAGAAAAAAAATTTTTTGATGAATAATAAATTTTCCAAAAATTGACTTCAATTATTTTAAGATTTTAATTAGGATAATTTATAAAGTTTTAAATCTTTTAAAATTCTCTATTAAGCTTTACAGGTTAGGTTATTGATATTAAGTAAAAACTATATTTACTAATCATAAACAGAAAAGCTTACTATAATTTAGTGACTACCCATATTTTAAAAAGAGTTTTGAATCTTTTTGTGTGTGTGTAAACATGCTGATTTTTGTAAATACAGATGTCCATACATGAAATTAACAGAAAAAATAAAGTTTCCGGTTGTCAATCAATCTGTCAGCACCTAATATAAAAACGTACCTCCATGTTAAAAAATGCATTTCTGTGATATTTTAATTGTAATATTTGTTTCAAATTAGATTAATTACCTTTAATTCAGCTAATATTCCTCAAATAAAGTTTCAGAAAAGAATATTTTATTTTTGAAATATCTTTTAATAAAGAGAATTACATTGTGATGATAAATGACTAAAATGAGTGATTTTTAGTGATTTAAAAAAACGAACTACTTCCTGTCAATTTAAATTAGTTTTTGAAATATAGCAAAGTATTTTGCTTATGGAAAATATTAAATTTAATCTATTAGCATTGTTGAAAGTAAAAGAAAAGCTTATATATAAAATTATATTATAATATATATATATATGTATATATAATTATTTATTTAAAAATATGATTCCATCGCTACATAAGAGTTCTCATGTTTCAAAACAAGAGCTGAAAACTTCAATATAATTAAACATGAGAACTCTTATGTAGCGATGGAATCATATTTTTAAATAAATAACTATATTTATGCTCTACTTTTGTATCGAGCACTATTTTTAAAAAATAATAACAAAAATACTAAAGAACTTTGGATTATTATTAGTTCTTTCCTATTTTCTATATATTTTTACACACACACACACACACATATATATTGTTACATGCAATTTTTCCTAGGAGTTTATGTCTTGTTTGAAATTTCTAAGACGTATAAGGAAAGAAGGCTTGGAAATCTTGACATTCATAGGACACATTGAATGGTAAGTAACTTGCTTAATGAGCTTGTATAAATGGATGTCATAAGACTAAGATTGCTAAGAGCTACAAAGGATAGGAAGTCATGGAGAGCATAGTCATTCACATCTTGAAGGGACACACCATATAGAAGAATCTCTTTGAAGAAAAATGTTGAGTCTTTTCATAGATATATATATATATATATATATATATATATATATAAGAATCTGTAATATCATCCATCCTGATTTATCATCTTCAGTTACTTTCTCACCATGATAACATAACTTTTCCGTGCATTTTCTATAAATGCTTTCATGGTAATTGTTCTGATGAGGTTTCTTCTTTGGTACCTCAGTATCACAAATTTAAGTGCAGTATTAGATTGGAAGCTAGGTCTCATCCTTTTAGTGTTGAAATTGCTAAGTGTAAGTTTATTGAACCCCTCTCCAGTTTTTTGCTTCCCTGTCAAATAGGATCTTCAAAAATTTAAATGCAACATAAATCATCATCTTTTATTCTCTTAATGTCATAACATTTTCTCAGTTTCTTTCATTCTCTGTAACTTCTTGTATCTTTGTAACTTTATCACCTTGCTTGGGGTGAAATGATTATAGTCAGATTGATGTGAGTTTGTGAGCCTGGGTTTCATGCTATATGCAATCGTCAAACAAACTGATTAATTTTTAAATTTTGGATGTATATACTGTTGTGTATATCGGTGCATTTATAGAAGTAGGGAGGAAAAATTGTCATTGGAATGCCACACATACTTACGCAAACATACATACACACACGTACACTCATTGATGTACGCAGACACACCCACACACACGCTCACTCATTGGAACTCACTGAAACATAAACATATGTGAACAGTGTGGGACTGTGCATATATGCACATTCATGTGTCGTTGCATACATATGTACGCATTTGGTCGCTGTATTCAATGTTGGATTGTGTAGTGAATATTTTTGTCTGTTGCACTGTCAACATGCAGACCATTCTTCTATTTTGTATCTTCTATACCATGCATAAAAAATTGCATATATATATATATATATATATATATATATACTTTTTACATACATACATACATACATATATATATATATATCAGGGAAAAGTATTTCACTAATCCTGGCAGAACCTCTATTATCACAATGTGATATATTTACTAACAAAAGTGATGGAAACAAAAAAGAAAAAGAATCTAAATAAAATCAGATTTAAAAAAAAAATAAAAATTCTAAGCATCCTTTGGTTCATGCACATGTGTAGTCGCACCAACATAACAAATTTAGTCCGATAAAATTCTTAAGGATAAAACGTGTCACAAGAAAACTTTTTACACTTTGTCATATTTTTCCCCAATATTGTTTCTGATATATTGCAATCTCATATATATATATATATAAAAGACTTCCATGTAAGGTGAACCTCGAAAATCAGCTTCTGAAATCCTAGTTTTGCCATCAGCTTGAATGTCAGTGACTATCACTGACAGGAAGTATGCAACAGTTTCAACTACTAAGCAAACCTTTTGTTAAGATTTATTTATTGTTTCTTTCTGTCTTCTTTTACAAAGAGCACCAAATCCTCAGTCAGATATCTTATGAATAAAGAGAGCAGAGAAATAATGCCAAACTCACATATTTTGTGTGGATTGTATTTGACAATAAAAGAATTGCTCAAATTTTTTTTCCCTCCAGTTTCTATGTATATATTTTTGGCTATGGAAATAACTCACAAAATAGGTTAGAGTCATAAAATGATGAATTGTAACTCACGTTGGAAACAGGCTAAATCTATTGAAAAATTAAAAGCATTCTTGTTTTGCCTGCACAGAATTTATCTTATCTATAAACATCCGGTGGGTGCCTCTTAATAAAATCAATATTGAGAAGCCACTCTCTACACAGGTTTGACTAACAAACATTAGTTGTATAAACAGTTGTAATCTCTTCTTTCAATCTCAAGTTTTTGTCTATTTTCTTTCATATGCCCCACTTAAAACATCGCGAATAAGAAATACTGATTACTTTGCAACTCATGCAAACAAATTTAGATTTCTGTAGAAATTACTCAACTGTATATCAATATTTCTTTGTTATTAACTCATTTTAAAGCATATAGGATTGCCTGATTTGATAAAGATGCAACACTCTCCTTCAAGTTTAAATTTAAACAATTTTTTATATTTTCAATATATAAAAATTGTGCCATATGTTAGTATAATCTTAATATTTTGACATATACCTGCATGGCTGAGTGGTTACCATTTTGACCATGACACCCAGGTTTCAATCCTACCATGGTCTATTTGTTAGGGAAGTTACTTCTTGATAATATCGAATTAGAGAGGGTGATTCTAGCATGTAATACCATAGGGAATTGCCGGAAAACAATATCACCTAAGTTCTGAGAATAAAATTTGATAGAGGAAACTGTTCAGAACCCACCAATGGTTGGGCTAGCAACAAAGAATAAAGAAGTTGCAAGTCATCATGACTGAGGATGTTGTATCCTCTCAGCACACCCACATTTTTAAAAAGCTATCAGAAGAAAAAACTTCACTTTCAGGACTAGCGACTGTAGTTAAATTGATTCAGTATATAAAAGGCCTCAAAAGTCGACCAAAACAACTCCCTGTAGACATGATGCCTAGGGTCAATGTGTAGTATCTGTAACAGCAGAAGATAGCCAGCTCACAGCTCCAGCCATTATCATCAACCACTGCTCAAGCTTGCCATCCTCGCAAGCAGTGACGATATGCAATAAATTATCCTTTTCAGGTCAACATTCTTCAATGACTATGAAACAGACCTTCTCAGGATAAATACTCTGTAGTGAACAAAACAAGATCTAAATTTAAAATTCAAATGCTAAGCACTGACTCATTGATTTTGTTAAAAATTAAAAAGACTCGAATTTACATACTTTGCTTAACAAACATGCAAAAGCATATCCAAAGCAAAATTCATGAAATTTCACACCTTGATGCAAAATGTTTTTTGGCCAATAGAAAACTAGGAAACATTTAAAAACAAAATTCAAATAATCTTCAATTCTCAGAAACAAATTCTTTTATGGAACTTTCCGTGAGCTGACGCGAAGTTTGTTCATCGTCCAATGGAAAGGCCTGAATCATATCCAGAAGTGAATTCCCAGTTTGACCTTTTCAAGCCCCACAAACAAAATAAAAGACGGGAAAGTTCACCTGTCACCAGAGAGACGAAGACAAGCATATTAACACGTCCCTTGATCGTTATTATTATCTCTACCTTTCTCCCTCACTTCTTTTATACTTGATAAATGAACGGAACATTTTAAGACTGAGCGATTACTTCAAAGACATTCCTGCCCTACGATAATGCTCATACATACATACATCCACACATACGTTCCTGCCTACGTACACATAAACTCATTCTTGCAAGGACCACTACAATCATTTTGACGACCTTGTATCAGCCAGAATACATTAATTTTATTTGTAAAGATCTTAATTGATTTATATGTTTATAAATTTGTTGTTTCACTTTACAATTTGATTTTCTTGTTTTATACCCCTCTTATGGTGGGCTATCTAACTAACAAAGGCCAAATCAAACTAATCTGTTTCAACACTCATACACTTCACTATAACTGATAACCCATTATAACTCATTATAACTCTTCAACATTCTTCTCACCTTCAACATGAACATGCAGAGATATTTTTTGCCTCATGCACTGTAATAACAAAACAGAGCAAGAGGAAGCTTAAGGAAGCTTTATTCTGCTTAGAATAATTGATACCAGCATAGTGCCTATTTATAGTCCTCTACAAACGAAAGAATTCTCCAAAGGGAGGTAATTATAAAACAGGGGAGATTACTCCTGATTTCATTATCACATGCACCATCACTTTTTTTATTATTAATGCAATTTCTTTAATAAAAATAAACTTGACAATATATATATATTTTTTTTTACTCAAGTCTTTATTTCCTTTGTTGTTGTCTTCTGTCATGCAATATTTGTTTGCAGGCTAATCAATATAACACCTGAAACAACTGTTTGAGCTTACTGGGCTTGTTCAAACTTAGGTATACTTAATATAGTTATAGTATAAACCATGTGCCTGAGCAGAAGTCTGCCATAAGGATTAGCTAGCCACTCTGACAGACAGAATTACTTTGAACTTCTTCCAATGAACAATGATTCACACATCCATAATCCACCATAAAATATTCAGGATGTGGAATTAGTAAATACTAAACACTTCAAACAGTGTATGGATCAGTTATATCATATTTAATATTGGAGATAAGGAAAGTGCGCATAAAGCATAAGTTCTGCTGGAGGTACTTTCACTCAACAGTGAAAATGGCTGCAAAACCAAAACATCAACCTGAAAACTCAAGTCATGTTCTTAAATATCCTTTTCACATTGAGATTTTCATATGGATGTCAAACTTGGTGCCAAACCCATTCTGAAATATCTAAACTGACAGCTGTATACAAAGACTTTCTTAGATCAATGGTTAAAAATTGCTTTGCATGAGTGAAGCCTGTGGATCTTAATGAAGACCATCCTTTTTTCAATCTTGTGGATTGGCACTACAGAATCACAAAGAACTGTACCAAATAACCAGATCACTTGAGGACTTCTAACAGCAACAGCAGCTAAAATGGATATCTCGGGTAACTTGAAGAGACATAATTTAGATGCTGACATTCCACACTACTTCAAATAAAAGGTCAGGAAGGAAACCCTCATCAGTACCGGAAAGAGCAATAACAGCTACCGGACTTGAGAAACCTATTTCCTTAAAAAATTGTTTTAAGAGAAAGATTTTATAAATCTCAACCAAAAGCAGAACTTGCTGCTTGATCAATGAATGTCAAATGTTTCCTTATAAGCAAATGGCTAAAATTATTGTTATCATTATATTCAAAAGATAATTGTTTGAAATGTCTGTATATCAATTTTATTTGTAAAGACTCTATTCAAAATAAGAACAGAAAACACAATTTAAAACACTGTTCAGTATACAAACATATGAAAAAATACAAATCAAATTAACTTTGCAAGTATCCAGATGACAATCAGGCAAAAACAACTGTACAGTTGATATGGCTTCCGTCTATCTTTCTATAAATATTTTCATGGAGGTTGTTCTAATAAACTCTCCTCCTGGGTATCATTACCTCAGGAGTAAGGGCACTACTAGATTGGCAACTAGGTCTCAACTTTTTACTGTTGCAATAAATAGATGTAACTTTAAGTTCTATTTAAATATTTTCTTTTCTCACACTTCTCACCTGTGGAACTCTCTTGTTTCCCCGCCAGCTACAATCTTCAAAAATTTAAACCCAACATCAATCACAAATTTCTGTCTTCCTGAACTCTGTTGTTTTATTCTCCTTCCTTCTCACTAACATCTCTTTCACTAACCCCTTGTGTCTTAGTGGCATTATCGCCTTGATTGGGGTGAAATGATTAAAAAAGAATTAAAAAACAGTGCTTTTACTACAGAAAATGATATCATCTCTGAAGGCATTTATGTCTGTTTTAAAACCAAGTCAAAAGATTACTACTCACAGAGCCCAACAAAATGTATTCATAATTGATGTTTGTGTCTTTCATAAATAAGAGAGCACTTATCCGCAGAGGAAATAATTTGCAAAATAGATAATATTTTCCCGTCTTTTTTTATTGAAATCGTCAAATTTGATTATTTTGATAAGATTGCAGACCTCAGTGAGATTAGAGGCAACAAAATCTAATTATTTATCTCATGAAGCTATCTGCCAAGTTTTGAATTTAATTTCTCAAACATTTCTGAGGTTATATTTTTAAGTTGTCTGAATTTTTAGGTGTTGCATTGTCATTGCACCTTATCATAATCATCTTATGTTTTCTGAATTTCTGAGATGAAGCATTTTCACTTATTAAGTTTTGATTATTATTTCTTTCATCTTCTCTTTTTGTTTTGTTATTACAACATTCATATTATTTCTATATTAAAAAACATAATTTAAAAATAAAGTATAATCTTCAGATGAGATTTGAACTCGCATCTCTTATCCTTGGGAATCTGTCGGATGAAGACAGTGTCATACCAGTTAGGCTACAAAAGCTCAGATAGTAGACATAATTCAATTTTTGTCATATATCTACATTCTTCATTATTTGTTTTTAGTTTGTTTTTTTCATGGCAAGGTTCACTCTTTACAAGGCCTGGGGGCCACTCAAGGTAGAGGGTTATGTTTGGAGGCCATTTGTATGTATAAGAGTGGAAGATAACAGTTAACGCTATCCTTGAACAGGTTAAGATTGTAGTGATCAGGGAAACATCCTGTTGGGAATCAGTTCCACAGAGCAGTGGTTTGCAGGATGAATCTACTCAAGAGGAACTTACTTCTAACCGATGGGATGTGGAGGGGATGTAGGTGATTTCTTACTATATGATATAATAGTGTTGGTTATAAGTCTTCTATGAAAAATGGTTATTACTAAGTTTTGATTAGTTTTTGTTTGGTCTTATTTCTTTTTGCACCTAGTGGTAATACTTTTAGATTATCTGAATTTCTTAGATGGAACCTTGTCATTATTATTAATTTTAACTAGCATTTCTTTCATCTTATTTTTCATACTTTTACACCTTGTGGTGATATTGATGTACTTTCAATTTCTTGCCTCCCAACGTATAATCACATATCGCTTATGATTTAACCTGATTTATGTATTTTTATATGTGAGCGAGATGAACACCCTCATCAGTGATGAATGCAAACTCTGACATAAAATCAAATTTATAGATATATCTAATTGAATATTGCATCACCTATCACATGAGTTACCAAGGAATGCATCCCTCAGTGACACACTAGGTTGAGATTGAAAAATCTGCTACTGTTAAGGAAAGGTCTAGTCAGCCACCTAACCTATCAACAACTAAAAATTGACTGCAAAATCAAAATTAAAAATTTTTCAAATGGAAGATAGGACAATTCAAGGTCTATTCAGCATTAGATGTTTTCAGGGTGCATTTCACTTCAGAATAATATAAAAATACAAACCTTGATATTTTCTGTATGCAAGAGGTGTGTTGACTCGGTAGTGGCTCCATTTCACATTTGCGGTAAAATTTATATTGGATTGGCCAAAAGGAGAAAATACAACATGTATTAGGAACTACACTATAAAAATCATCAGATATTGTAATTGACAATATCTTAACAGGAGGCAGAAATACTGATGGCTTCATAGCTGTAAAATCAGAGTGATATCAGCCTAACTGAAAAAAAAGTGTTGTTTTTGAAAAAGAGAAGTTCTACACAGGATTATTTAAACTTTGTGTGCTGGAAAAAAAGAAAACTGTACATTATTGGGTATTTTAATGTTACCTCAAATATATTGAATGAAACTGCTCTTTTGATGATGTCACCCTTTGAAACAGAAGCCACAAAAAGTAATGGGTAACTCTTTTTAAATTTTCGTTATTCAAAAACCTAACCTATTATGAACAGATGGTTCAACCATTCCATGAAACACCAGATCACATAACCAAAATGTTTATTGACTTCAGAATCTCACACTCTTGCCTTAGTTTGTGACATGTGCTAGGTTGTAAAACTCCAGGTGCAGGCTGACTCATCTCCATGACAGCTTAACTCCAAGAAAACTCACCACCAGCCTACTCAGTGCAAGGAAAACTCGATGACATGCAAATTATGAATTTTTTTCATGGACTTTTTAAAAAAAATAAAAGTAATACATTAAGGAACATTTTTTTAATAGATAACTTTATTTTTAATTTAAATATTTATTGAAAATTGTCTACAATTCCCCTCAAATATTTAGTTGGAAATTGTTGTGAAAAAAGAGACAATCTGCAAAATTCTTTAATTTGCTTTCATATATGTTATATTCTGTGCTAATAGGGATATAGAATGGACAAACATGGTGGATAAATAGTAACAGGTTTATTGTAGAAACCAGTACAACAAGCAATGACGTAATAGTTATGCGCACGGTCATCGCAAGTCAGTACAGTTGTGTGCATGCTGCTATCGTAAGACTGCTAGTTCTTGCAGATCCCAGCTTGACTCTCCTGTCCGCTGTTCTATAGATACTTATAGGTGGTTACCACTCATGGGGGTGGCAGGTTATTCCATTGCATCAATATACTTCTTCAATTTAGCGGGAGAGAGATGACCACCAATTAATTTCTCAAAAAATGCATCTCGGTTTCTTCACACCTTTTGCATCCCTGTAATGAATCTCCATATTTTCGGTTGCTCCATTGCCAGCTCTGTGTGCAGTTTTCTATCTGCTGCTTTAGCATGGTTATTTGTCTGACCTTGAAAATTAAACAACAGTCAGCCAAATAAGGGCTGTTATGACTAATCAATCACTAATACAAACAACCAAACATTCAAAATCAAAGCGATAAGAGATGTGCACACTATGACAGCCAACACTGGTCTGAAGATATGAATTTGACCCAAACGTTAAGCTGTCCTTGCACTGAGTAGGTTGGTGGTGAGTAGTCCTGGAGTTGGCCGGTGTTGAGTCTGTGATGTTGAGTTGGTGGTAATGAAATGTACCATCCCAATAAAACATATGTCAGATAAAAACAGATAAATCTATCTATCTATCTATCTATCTATCTATCTATCTATCTATCTATCTATCTATCTATTTGCTTGCCTGCCTGCCTCTCCATCTATCTATTCTTATCCATTCATTTGACAACAGACAGCCAGATAGATAAGTGTAATTAAATTATGATGTGTTTGTTATGATTTGGCAGACCGGTGTTTAATTTTCAAGATGGGATCAATAACCATGTTGAAAGTAGTAAATAGAAGACTACACACAGAGCTGGGGATAGAGCACCTCACAATATGGAAATTCATTATGAGGCAGCAAAAGGTGCAAAGAAACCTAGATGTATTCTTTGAGCAAGTAATTGGAGGTCATCCTCCGTCCCCCCTAAATTGAAGAATGAAGACAGATGAAAACATTTTTGCATAAAATTTTCAAAAAAATTTTAAATTAAAAATAAGGTCATGTATTAAGATATTATCCTTAATAAATTACTTGTATTTGTTTTTAAAACGTCACCAAAAAGATTTCATAGTTTGCATGTTGTTGAGTTGTCCTCGTACTGAGTAAGCTGGTGATGAATTGTCATGGAGTTGAGTTGTCAGAGAGATGAGTTGGCTGGTGTTGAGCCAGCTGTGTTGAAATGTCCGATCCTGTAAAACTTCTACTTTGACTCTGATAACAGACAAAACTGACATCAGTCTTCTTTCCAGATCAACCTCTGCACTGAGGCTATCCTAAGGGAGATGGGGATTGTAACAGGACTTATTATTGGGGTGCTCAGTCTTAACAATATACAGACAATTCTGTGTTGATGGCAGATATAAAAAGAGAACTACAGGATGGTTGAGACAAGATAGTAAAGGAAAGTGAGAAAAAAGGATTTTTAATTGTAAGAAGACAGAAAAAGCCCAGGATGCAAACAGCAAATTGGAGATATAAACATCAAGCAGATGCAGGTTTAAATATCTGATAAGTATTTTAATAGAGGATGAAAAATGCAACACCAAAATATGAAAGCATATCAGATGAGTGAAAAATCCATTCCAAAACCTAAACAAAGTATTAAGAAGCATAAAAATTTCATTAGAAATAAATAATAGAAAGTATTCTGGATTTGCACATAGTATAACATTTATCAACATAGAATCTGGGATAGAATTCAACACTCCAAACATCTTGGAATGCCAAGAAATCTTCACAAAATGACAGAAGTCATTTTTGTATTTCTTTCTTTTATCAGTTTCTCAAATGTAATGAATTTTTAGATAAATTTCAGATTGTTAGAAACTGCCTTGACATAATGAATTTTTAGATAAATTTCAGATTGTTGGAAGCTACCATGACATAATCAGGCCGATGTATTTAAATAAAAATGAGTTATTTTAACAGAAACATGCAGTCATTATTAATTAATAGATTATAGTTCTTGATATGATTTTAGAGCGTTTTGCCTTTTAACTGGAATGCAAGTTAATTCATTAAAAAGGGAAAGGTAAAAAAAAAAAAAAAAAAAAATTAGATGAATGCTTTTATTGCAATCTAGTTTGATTCTTTAATATTTCTACAGCTTTGGAAAGAACTCCAAATCATTTTGAATAGTTCTTATTGTGACAGATTGAAAGTTATTTTAGTAGCAGACTAATTGAATTGAATTTTCATTGCTCTGGGGACCAATTCACTTTATTTTCGGTCGATAAAAGCTATTTGAAAATACCAGATTTTATTTTTTTACACTTTGAAATAAAAGCCACAATCAGTTTTTGTTTTGTAGATATCAGTATTTTCCAGGTGGTTAATAGGATCGTAAATTATATTTAGATGAGTGTACTTGCATAGTTACCACTAGTAGCTATATATGTTTACCAGCAATGAACCTCTTAGATTTTTTTCTCTTCTTCTTCTGTGTGCTATGTCCATTCAGGATGTGGGTGATCATTACTATTAACAATTTTCTATCTTTTGTAGCATTTAGCAATGTTTTGTCTTTTTACTATGTCTTCTTCTCCCTCTTCTGCTATCCATTTACATAAACTCATTAGATTACTTGCTGCATTCTTCTGTCACTCTTACATTCAATATGTCCTGTGAGTGTCAAATTTTCCAAGCCTTCTTTTCTCATTATGTGTTGCAGACATTTCAACTATCTCTGATTGTATTTATAACTGCCTTTTCTATTCCAATAGCTTTAAAACTTCTTTGTTACCACATCTTCAGTCCATGATATCCGTCAATTCATCTCTGTATTTGTGATGAAATTGTTCAGCATTCACTACCATGGAGGAGGATTGGTAATACATAGCAGTTCAGTGCTCTTTTATTTGTTTCTAACAAAATATTCCTGTTTCTTAATACTTTGTTCAGTTTTTGGAAGGCACCTTTCACTATCCCAATGCAGCATTGGATTTCTGTTAAAATATCTGGGAAGTATTTTAACATCTATAGCTGTTTGATTTTGCCAACTCCAGTTAATAGTTCTGGACAACCATTTTAATTGAAACACAGTATGCACCACCTAAATGTGCTTACATGCACTGTTTGGTCTCTGTAAATATTCAGCAAGTATCAGTGAAAGTTAACAGGTTCATTTTTTGTTTCGTTCATCTCAGATGACATTTCGCCTAAATATTGGTCAGTTGCTATATGTAACAATGCAAAAAAATGATATATTTTCATTTTCTATTTTAAGCATTTCACCCCCAAGCAAAACAGGAGTGCCACTAGCATGCAAGGGGTTACAGAGAGTGAGAGTAAGAGTAGAGGGGGGGGGGTTGAGGAAAGGATAAAGAGAAGGACAGGGAACAAGATCAAGGCATCAGAAGATGTCGATTGATATTACATTTGAATATTTGAAGATTATAGTTATCAAGGAAGCAAGTAAGAGAAAAGGATTTCCACTGTCGGGAAGTGTGAGAGAAGAAGCTGTTGGAGTAGAAGAGATGGTTATATTTAGTCGTTTTGACAGTGAAAGGGTGGGGGACTGAGATGCCAACCTAATAGCACGCTTCAATTGATGCAATTTGGGAACCAGCAAAAGTAGCTCATTGGAGCAGTTGCAGTGAAAATACTTGTAGAAAAGACAGAGGGAAGCCACAGCACATCTGTGAGAAAGTGACTGTAGATGAGATGCCATATCAGGACCCATCACATTGCAAATCCATCTCTGGATTTTGTCGAGAACCAGTTAGAATATGGTATTTATCATCTGAGAGACCTCTTTTTGCCTTCCGCCAGCATGGCTGATGCTAAGAAAGTTAGTTCACTGTGTCATGCTAAACAATTTATCTCTCCAGAATCTATGTTACATAATATTGCATAAGAAAGAGACTGAAACCAAAGTGCCAGGTCAGGACCAGTAATATTGCTGATTCTTCTTTGGATTTTATCAAGAATCTATAAATATATAGCAGGAGCACTGGACCATATGTGGCAGCAATATTCTATTTGTCCATACTTACATTAGTTTCTTTAAGATTTACACGATTCATTTGCTTGAAGCCATTTTTAATCATTAAATCTAAGAAAATGTCTGCATAAAGCTGATGGTTTAGATATTTCTAAATGAGTTGGGTGCCATGCATGACATCTATATGAGAGAGTAGGTCTGATGAATCTGTTTAATAACATGATTGTTATAATTTCACTCAACTATAAAGTTAATTAAAACAATGAATTGGAAAAAATGGTGGCACATGAAAGTGACATTTGTACTCATTATTGTCAGAGTTCTTGGAAGAGTCTTGAAAAAGATCAGAAGAATGAAAAATATAAGGAAGAATTTTAACTTTACATTATTTGGACTATTGTCCTCATTTTTGTCACTGTATTTATTACAATGTTTCGGCTGTTGTATGCTCCAGCCTTCTTCAGTGGTTGGAATGTCGAACTGAACCTTTTATTTCACTCGCTGAGGTAGACCTCAAGGACACATGGCAGACTGGATGAAGGCATCAGTTAGATCCAGTGACAGGACCCAAAGAGTGTGAGTTCAATACCTGGTTAAGGCAGTGGAGAACTTTCAGAGGGAAATTAACAGGAGATAACTGATAACTGACATCCATTAAACATGGCACATAGAACTAGAACAGCCTACTCCAGTGAGTGAAATAAAGTTCGACATTCCAACCACCTGAAGAAAGCCTGAGCATACAATGGCCGAAACGTAATAAATATGGTGACATAGATGAGGACAATAGTCCAAATAATGTAAATAGTGTACATACCTCATCTCAGAAATATAGACAGATACTGAATTTCAACTTATCTTTCCAATGACAAAATTGGCTCAATTATTGGGGGAGAATGCTGATGTTTTGAAAAGATTTGCTGTCACTTGATCTGCTGTAAAATCCACCAGACACATCTCCAACCCTCTATCACTCTCTTTCTCTCTCTTGTATCTTAGAAATGATTAAAGATATCTTACTGGAAGATTTTTATAACACTATTGGACTCTGCTTTAAGCAATAAGAATGTATTACTCTCCCAGCTTAACAGAAGAATCATGATGAAATCAATCATAAATGAAAATGACATGTTCCTCATTAATTAATCATAGCTAAGGATTGGAAGCTGATAAAGGATTGAAACTGAGTTTATATATATATATATAAAATTCTAGGATCATTTTCCAACTTATTGAAGATAATCTTTGCCCTCTCTAACCTTGTAACAAGGTACTTTCCAGGATTCACGTACAATTTCATTCTCAAGGCTTTTCCCACTGCTCTTTGAACTGAAACTCCTCTTTCACATGCCAAACCTCTTATGAATCAAGTTGGATCTTTTCTAATTGATCTCTTTAGCTCTAAGTTGAAATGTTGTGACCTCCTGATCCAGTTTTCCTCTCTACTGTTCCCTCTTTTTTAAACTTATTCACCTTCCTCTTGATGATACTGGAATGGAATTGGAAGATGGAAGCCAGAATATGAATGTTGGTACCATTACTGAGGGCCCAAATGATCATTTTCCTCTCACCAGTACTCAGTTGGGAAGACGGTGGGTCTGACAAAAAACAATTTTAACCTTCCCTCTTTTTAGCTGAAAAACTCAAAGGGTTTTTCATTGATTTTTACGAAAAATGGCATCAATATAGCTGGAAAAAAGAAACTCAGTTTAGTGTTGTTTTTTTTTTTAGATATTAAGCATTTTGTGGGATGGACAATTATCCCATGCTGTTACACATGTTGGACAATTTTGCTGTTACCACCCAGTACTACATCCTCTGTAGAGTGGCAGTTGTCATGTCCGTAAAGAAATACATAAATAAAAAATTAATTATATTGTCACTGTGCTGTGTCCATAAGAAAAATAAAGGAATTAAAAATTAATTATAGTATCAAAACTAATTATAATAAAATAATTATAACAATTATAATTAATTCACTGTTTTTAAACCAATGAGAATTGAGCCATGTGACATTCTTACAATCAAATAAGCAGTCAACAGGGACAGGCTTGTCAACATATGTGTCAACAGAAATGTCAGATCCTTTTCCTTTTTCAGGTCATAATATTTTGGTACTCAAAAATTTGAGGTAAGAAAACCTCTTATGACTTCATATTGTAAGGTTATTGTCAAAAGTCATGCCCGCACTTGGTATAACATAATTTGTTAAAGCATATGTAATTGCTATTGCCATAATGTCTTTATAGTTAGTATAAAAACTGATTCAAATACTATTACCTTCCAACCTCATACCAAGGAACTCTTTGTACTATTGATTGAGTTCATAGAGTCAACGGGCATGTAATCTTTACTCCACAACATCCCCCGCTGTTAAGATTACTACTTCATTAAGTAAATATATTTTTTATTTTTATGACATATTAGTATCTCTCTCTCTCCTTTTTCTGGAGAGTTCACCAACATACTTTACTTTGTAGAGTTTTCATCTTCTAGTTCTGTATGTTTACTTTTCCCTGAATTTGTCCTTGTTGGTTCTGCGATTTGTTTCAGTAGTGGCACATCAAAAATGTTGCACAGCATTTTAACCAGTTCTTTTGGTCTTTTATCAGTAAATCTTTCCTTCAGTTGAATTTGATGTCTTTTATGTTGGAATTTTTTCCATTCACCATGGAGACCAATTTTTCAATTCTGGCTGCTATTATGCCATCTTCCCATGTTTCCTTTCCATCCTTGTACACTCTAAAGAATACTTTATCGCTGTGTTAAAATGTATTACAAAAATAAATAAAAATTTTGTCTTTCTCTCCTACTGTCGTAGTGACGGGCACAGTCTCCACTTCTGAGATGAACTGCCCTCCTTCTCATTCTAGCCCTTTACATAGAGCTTGGTAACTCGCCCATGCAAAACACCAACAAGCCAACTACCAATCACAGTTTCCATGCCTGCCCACCTCCATTCGCTTTGGGGGTTTCAAGTTGACTGACCAACTCATTACAATCGCTGACCTTGGAAGTATTGGTGTTGCTTTTATTAACCATTCATGATTTTCAACTTTGTAATAACTTGTCAAACACTAATTTTACCATTCTGGCAAACATTAATTCCACTGGCAACATGCCTGATGGTGTGTTGGGGTTAGGGGTGTTAACCAGTACACTCTTAAAAAATTTTGAAGTGCCTCCTCATTTGTCCATTCTTGATTTTTTTTCAATGCTCTTTTGAACATTCCCGCAAACCATTCCATTTGTCCATTAGATCTTGGGCGATACAGTCGGGTCGTAATATGTTCTATAGTAAACAAGTTACAAAAGTTTTGAAATTCTTTTCCAGTGAATTGTGTTTCATTATCTGATACTAAAGTATCTGGTATGACATATCTTGCAAATAGTTCATGCAAGCAATCCACTGTCACTGAGGATGTAGGATTTTTGCATTTGTAAATTCCTGGCCATTTTGTAAAACTATCAACTACCATCAGACAATATGCCACATCCATAGGACCTGCAAAATCTATATGCAAACTTGACCCTGGAGTATCTGTCTTTGGCCAAGGTTCTATCTTTGTGATAGGTAGTTTTGCAGCTAGAGCACAACCTCTACATGCTTTTACTGATTTTTTTCAATATCTTGGTCCTTTCCAGTCCAATATACAAAACTTCTTACGAGAGATTTTATTTTTGAAATACCAGGATGTCTGGAATGAAAATCCTTTAATATATGTTTCTGTAACAGACTCAGTGTTATAATTCTTTGTTCGTGCATTACAACACCATTGCATATTGAGTATGCATTCAATTCTTGATTCTATACTTTTTTAGTTTCTTTTAATTGCTTCTTTATTTTAGGAATAAAGATGTCCTTTTCTGCTTTTTGTTTGATTTCATCCCGTGTAACTGGTAATTCCTGTACTACATTGCACAGAATGTTTTTAATTTCCATTTTACTTTTTAGTGCTGCTATGACCATGTCTTCCAATGGTTCTGCATTTTTAGGTATTAACCTAGATAATCTATCTGCATGTCCTAATTTTTTATATGGTTGGTACTCCATCATAAAATTATAATTTAACAGGATGGTACCCCATCACTGTAATCTGTTAGTTGTATGGGTAGGTATACCTTTCTTTGAACCATATATCACTAATAACAGTTTACAGTCTGTTTACAATGACAATGTGAAGTTCCTTCCATGAATAAATTTGTGGAATATTTTCATAGCGAGTATGATTGCTAGAGCCTCTTTCTCAATCTGGCTGTAATTCCTCTCTCTCAGTAAAAGTGAGCATGAAGCACGAGTGAAAGCTTTCATTTTACCACCATCATATTTATATAAAATCACTGCTCCAACACGAAAATCACTAACATCTGATGCTACTTCAATTTTTGCATTTGGATCATAGTGTGCTAATGATAAAACATTTTTATCTCATCAAACACATTTTGACTTTTATGATCCCAATTCTGCTTTACTCCTATTTTCAGTAGATTGTTAGGTGCTGCTATCAAACTATATATATTATGTACATAAATTTGATAATAATTAGCTAGATCTAAAAAAAAAGTTTGTAATGTAGTTATGTTTGTGTAGGCATATTTCTAATTGCAATTCATGTTTTCATTAAGTAAGCTTGAATCCGGGTTATTACTGTTGTAACACACACTTATACTTGGTATAACATAATTCATTAAAGTATTCTCTATACATAATGCTTAGGCTATTTCTGTAACACTGGTATAGTTAGTTATAAAGACTGATTCCAATATGACTACCTCCCAACCAATACCATTGGATGAGTTCATAGACTCACCGGGGGATGTACCCTTTATTCCACAACAAACACCCAGACACATCTTGTATTTTCCAAACAATTTATCTGAACACTCATCAAACACATCTCTAAAAAAAACATACAAAAAAAAACTATGTACACTTTACTTATTCTTTATCTTATCCTTCTGTCAGATTCTAATCCATATTTGTATCTATATTTGACTCCAAACTTACAATTTTACTCATTATTACTGCATCTCATTTCTCCAATGCCACAATCAGTCAGTTATGATACACACAGGCGATCATATATTTTTTGATACATGATTGACAAGGCAGAATTTTTCCTGCAGTAGGTTGCCATTTCTTTCTGCAGTAGACCAGTTGCCATCCAAGGTTATAGAACTTTATTTGTCCTGCTATTTACCCATAGCTGGGGGGAGAAGAAGAGGATACATACCTTTCCGAAGGTTATTAGCACGTAAGTGAATGTAATGGATTTGACTAGAATTGAAACTCAGCTCTCTGATTCCTCAATCTGAGCCACTATCCATTAGTCCACCATTCCTCCTCAATACAACAAGATAATAAATAAGACTCATTTTGTTGTTTCCATGTCTTGCTGTTTCTCATTTTTATGAACATTTTTGTATATATAAATCTTAGGGAGTTTAGAATTATTTACTCAGAGTTATAAATCTCCCACAGAGAGATAATCCTTCTTCACAACTTCCTGCTATTAAATTATCTCAGCAACACTTTCTTTTTTATGGCTCTGTTCAAACTTGTAAGTTATTTGTTGATTTACACTGCTGTTTTTTTGTTTTCTCAGCAGTAATTTTAAATGATTAATGTAGAGCTACATTGGATGAACCAGATGGCTCAACTATATATTGAAACAGTTAACCAATGCAGAAGGCAGCAGTGGAGAGATGAAGAAATATTGGACTAGTATTATAGACAATTCACAGATCCTTTCAAAATTGATGATGATGATGGCACAAAAGTACAAAGAATTATAAGACAAGATGATTTTTGGGAGGTCCACATCACAGCCAAGAAGTATAATTATTCAAAATAATCTGCCTTCACCTTTGGTAAAGCTTGATTTTGTTCCCAACCTTCAAAGAAAACGTGTGATCCATCATTAAAGCAATAAAAATAGTTTAAGTAATGTTAATATTACAACAGTATAAAGGTTAACAAAATCAATGATAAAAGTTATAGATCTGTCTATATTTCTGAGATGAGGTATTGTAAATATTTATATTGTTCGGATTAATGTCCTCATCTTTACTGTTACATTCACAATGTTTTGACCACTGTACACTCCAGCCTTCTTCAGGTGATATTTGTTAGAATTTCGAACCAAACACTTTATTTAGTCAACAGGGACAGATTGTTCTAATTCCATTTACCAGTTTTACTTAATTCACCTAGATAACACAAGAAGTTTTTGTTGTTTCTGCTGAGGTCAGAAATTGAACTCACAACTCTTTGGGTCAAGTCACTTTTTGGATCAATCAATCAACACTTTTATCCACTGGGTCATGTGTCCTTGAGGAAACTAGTGCATGAAGTTTTAATGTCTTAGTAATCATTTTTTACCAGAGCTCATAATACAATTTTATTTTTATAATTATCAATGCCAATATCAAGAATCCTTAACACAGGGGATATGGTGTTAATCAAATAAATGTTTCTATGTCCTGTATCTTTTGGATTTATTGTTAAATAAAAATAAAATGCTGAACTTTGTAGAATAAAACCTGACCTTCTCAAAACAAGTTGGCTTATGGCCATACAATGTTGAAACACTGGTTCTCATAAAATCACCAAAGTTAAGTAATGCCAAACCTGGTCAGTACTTAGATGGGTGACCATTTCAGAATATGAGGGGCTCTAAGCTTGGATGTGCAAGTAGTATTCAAATTCCAGTCAGATTCCTTATATTTACTTACATGCAAATACCCTTGGGAAAGGGTATGAATTTACCTCTTCTCCACCTAACTATGGATTAATTAGTATCACTTGCACGAGTAAATCCTTATTGTCTCCAAAAAAATTTTTATTCTTAAAAAATATTTTCTGGCCTTAAATAACCTGCAGAAGGTTGATAAGCTGTAAAAAAACAAAGCAATCATTCAATCAAAACAAGTTATTATCTATATTTTAAAATAAGAATATATATTATAGTTTTATATATCCCATAAATGTTACCAAATGTTATCCCACAAACCACTGTTCTGTAGAAAAGACTCCCAAGAGGTTGTTTTTCAGATCACTAGAATCTTAACCTTTTCAAGTCTAGAGTTAACTATTACCTTCTCCTCCTATCCATATAAACTACTCCTTAACATAACCTACCTTGAGTGGCCCCTGGGCCTTGTACAGTGTGAACCCTACTGTAAAAAAAATAAAAATAAAATAACGAAAGTCTTATCTTTGTATAAGGTTGAGTTATAAATAATTTTTATTTTTGTTTATCAATGATCTACTTTATTGTTTTCACAAAGAGTTTGTGGAACGCAAGCACCCAGCTTGCTGATTTTCCCAATCCTTTTCTAAATGTTGGCGTACAGAAGATTGTGATGTGTTTAACATTTTTGCTAAGTTCTAGTATTTTGAGTATTTTGCCATGGATTCCTTTCCACGAATGACTTTAGCACTTTCATTATCAAAGTCCTATGAACATATCTGTCTAGATTCATCTTCTAGTAATGTTTCTCCAGAACAATGTAATGCAAAACAATTTTGTACTTGTTAGTCAATTATCTTTTCCTTTTTCCCTATATTCTTTCAAACTCATTAACTCCCTTGTATCTTAGTAGCTTTATTACCTTGTTTGGGGTGAAATGATTAAAAAAAAAAATTTGACTCCTTGACCATAACCACTACATATTTTTCTAGATGTCTCCATAGCATTATTCACTTGCTTTAACTCCAATAATATTATTTGCTGTAAATGCACTAACAATACCTCCATTAATGGGATTAAGAAATTTATTCTTTAATCCACTGTGTATGCTGCACTGCCATGCAAAACTAAGGTATGTTAGTGTACTCCAAATTTTGGCAAACCAATTTCATATTTAAGGGTCAGCCATGACTCCTTAACCATAAACATGATCTATTTTTCTAGATGTCTCTGTTTCCTTGCTTGAACTCCCATAACATTATGTGACATAAATGCAATTTCAGTCGCTCTATTCGTGAGGCTAAGAAATTTTTCCATTAATCCACTTTGTACATTGTCATGCAAAAAAATAATGTTAGATGTATAGAAAATTAGCATAGGTACCTATTAGGTTGAGTCATAAGTAATTTCTGCTTTGGGGGACCAGTTGTAATGACAAATGTATCATCCAAATTACTAATCAAACGTGGCAGTTAACAGTAAATTTGATGTACACTAAGTGGTTATGGCAAGATACACTCAATAATTCTTCAAATGTCAGTGAGAATTTATGGTAATAGTAGTCCAGCATTAAATGTTATTAAATCTACATTTTAACACCTTTATCTCTAATGGATGTTAATTAACATTTTTGCTTCTTCACTAGTGAAGCATCAAATTATATCAGTTATGTCCCTCTTTTGGGAATTCTCTCTTTGTTTACATTTTGTCCTTCATACTGTTGACATTAATACCCCCCTGCTTTCTAGCATTGCTGTTTCCTCCTTGTTATTTTCTTTGCCTACAACACAACCAGGAAATAACAAATGTTGGTACAAAGGAATTTCAAGAATTTTTAACTAAATATTAGTAAATTTCTTTTAGTCTTTGAATATTTTCAATTAATTAAATGGAAAACATCACTTGTATTTCCTGCTAAAAGTTTTAAGGTAACTCTTTCATATTGACTTAGGCCAAATACCAATTCTCAAGAGATCATTGAAGTTAAGTGACTTTGAGCCTGGTCAGTCCCTAGATGGGTGAGTGCTTGGGGATACAATGTATTGTAAGCTTGGATGTATTCCATGTTGAATTCATTATATTCATGTGGTTATACAGAAGGATACTGAGAATACTATGGACTGTACCTGTTAGCAACAACAAAGTTTTAGAGAAAATGGAAACAAAAAGGACTCTTATATGTAACATCAGGAAGAGATAGTTGAAATTTATGCAGCACATAATGAGAAAAGAGGGCTTTGAAAATTTGATGCACACAAATCAAATTGAAGGCAGGTGAAACAGAAGAAAACAATGCATAACATACCAGGTCAGCATGAGTGAATAGATGGCAGAAGAAGATTGAGGAGATAAGAAGAGAAACAAAATTTATTAAGAGCTACAAAAGACAGGAAATTGTGGAGAGCCATGATCACCAACACTCTGAAGGGACACAGCATATAGAAGAAGAAGAAAAGTGGAGATATTTCTTCCTGGAGTTTTACACAGAAACAGGAAGTTTAATTAATTTACGCATGTTTTTTAAAAAGCATTAAATGAATATGAATTTTATTGGAAAACCCAAATCAGAAGCCTGTGATATCACTATGTCTATTTTTTATTTTCTCTCTCTTCTACACTTCAGCAGTTGAAATTAAGTGCAGCGGACCCTTGCCTTTTTTGTGATAAACACTTTCATTGTAATTATTTCTTTGTATTTCCTTGTTTTTATTGCATTCACCTATTTTATTTGCCTTTTATATTCATTTGTGCCATTAACTATTAACATTGTTGAACTTGTTAGTTATCTTTTCTCTCCCCACCCCAGATTCTTTCAAACTCACTAACTCCCTTGTATCTTTGTAGCCTTGTTTGGGGTGAAATGATTAAAAAGAAAATTATGTCTCTTTAACCATAACCACTACATATTTTTCTAGATGTCTCCAAAGCATTATTCATTTGCTTTAATTCCAATAACATTATTTGCCGTAAATGCATGATCATTACCTCCATTAGTGGGGTTAAAAAACTACATCTGACTGGATTTACAAATTGAAGGATACAAGACAACTCAACACTAGAAAAACATAACTTTTTTAAAAGCAAATAAAAGTAATTCATTAAGGATTAAAACCTTAATTAGTGTTGTAATCTAGGGAAGGTTACTGAATAGAATAATCACATGAAAGTTGGTAATGAACGATAATACTTAGGACAAGAACAACACATAGAAGATTCGCCAGTGGCACGTAGAAGTAGTCAACTGAATTCCACACTGAATCTCCAACTGCAGAACATCCACCAACCGCCCCACAAAGTCGGATGTGGCACGAGGCCGAATTTAATGTGAGGTATCCGAGCCTGTAGGCGTGGCCAAAAACTTCCCGTAGACCCTGTATAAAACGGGGTCAGTTAGCTGTTTCCCCGAGACAAGACTCTGTCCTTTGACATAGCCTCGTTTGACTAGCACAGCTGGAGATGAATCTTCAACTGCAGACCACCATACAGTATTTACTACTATATTTATGTGAATGGGGACATACCCATTATCATCCGTAGGTATGCTAAAACAATTAGTGAATATTTTTCTTTAAATAAGGCATTTGAAAAGGCATTATGCAAAATATGAACCAGTTTTTAATCATTTTTTTAATAAAGTAAATCATAAAGAAATTTATTTGTTAATAAAGTAAATTGACAAATAAGTAAATAATTCAATAAAACACATTTGTTTTTAATTATCTTTTAATAAAGTAAATCAAAAATGCAAAAGAAAATGAAGCAGTTTTTTGCTTTTAATTATTTTTAATAAAGTAAATTGTAATCTAATTTATTTTTTAATAAAGGATATTGAAATTCTAAAATATTTTTATAAAAAATATAACATTGATTTGCCAAAGACTGCCGCTATCTACAAAACTGTCAAAATGTAAATAAATTGTAAAAGATTACAAAAAGGCTTCTTCTTTTATGTGCCATGTCACTTCAGGACGTTTGCAATCATGGCTCTTCACTTCCTCCATCCCTTGTAGTTCTCAATATGTTTTGTCCCTTTGCTACTTCTCCCAAACCCTGTTCTGTCATCCACTTGCTTTAGACTACTAGGTATGTCACACGTTGCTTTCCCTTGTCTCCTTCTCCCCACTATCCACCCTGTGAGTATCATATTTTTAAAACCCTCTTTTCTCATTATTTGTTCCAAAATTTCAGCTGCCTCTTCCTGATGTTAAGTATAAGCTTCCTCCTTGGGCTTATCCTTTTACTGATGACCAATGCTTTCTGTCTTCTAATAGTTCATGCTTTCTTCTCACTCTCCTTCACTAACTTCTGCAGGAGGTTTTGTCATTTCCTTTCCATGTCTACTATCAGCATTGTGTCATCTGCGCATCTTATGTTGTTAAGATTGTGGCTGCCAGTGAGGAATCCTGGTAGGAATTCCAATTCTCTCAGAATTGCCTCACTGTATAGGTTGAATAAGTCTGGTGAGAAGACACATCGTTGTCTTACGTCCCTTTCTATTTTTGTATATCTGCTGAACTCATTACCTGTCTGCATGCAGGCTGTTTACTGCCAGTATAGGTTCTTGATTATTCTAATATCTTTCCCATATATATCAAGGTTACTGAGCAGTTCCCAAAACTCTTTGTGGCGTACTTTGTTGAATGTCTTTGCGTAATCTATAAAACACCTTCTGCACTTATATTGCTCTTTCTGATAACATTCTGAACATGAATATCACATTCCTTGCTAACCTTGAATCAATAGTCATTTAGTAAAAGGACTTGCAGACTGTAAATACATCCTGATTTCAGGGATCAAATGTGCTGGGTTGGATGGGTTAGGCAGATAGGAGAAGGGGGCAAGCAAAGATGAAGTTACTTGGGTGGGGGGAATTCAATGAGATGCTATGGTGACCAACCCACTTTTAAACTCTTGAAATTGTGATTCGAATAAAATAAAAGACAAAAAAAATTTTTTCTTCATTTTCTTGGATTTTCTCAAGCAGTTACTTTAGTGTCACACTAGTTACCAAAACCCAAAGTAAGCCAGACTACACACAATATATATATATATATATATATATATATATATATATATTATAATGAGTTAGTCGGTCAACTTGAAACCCCCAAAACGGGTGGAGGTGGACAGGCGTGGGAACTGTGATTGGTAGCTGGCTTGTTGGTGTTTTGCATAGGTGAGTTACCAAGCTCTATGTAAAGGGCTGGAATGAGAAGGAGGGCAGTTTGCAGTCTCAGAAGTGGAGACTCTGTCCGTCGCTATGACAGCAGGAGAGAAAGTAACAAAATCATTTATTTTTTCATGACACATTCCAACACAAGATATTTCGGCATTTACTTTGTCTCCAGCAAGATGGTGGAAAGACCGTTCGACATAAAACTGATCTCCAAATTCAGTGGTGATACGAGTGGACAGTTTGTGGTTGAATGGATCGAAAAGGTGGAACTGGTCTGCGAATTATGCAAGATCACGAAGATTGAACGGATTCTTCCACTGTGCTTGAAAGGTGGTGCCCTTGCTGTGTACAGGCAGTTGAGCAAAGAACAGAAAAGTGACACTGAGCAAATAAAGCACGCTCTACTAACCGCGTTTGGAACTGACTGGTTCGTGGCCTATGACCAACTCCAGGCGCAGCGTTTACGACCTGACGAGACAGTAGACGTATATTTGGCAGGATTAAAGAATCTACCCGTACCGATCGCACCGCTTCCTGAAGAATGGATGACATGTGCCTTCGTGTCTGGATTGCCTAGTCATGTTAAGCAGATACTCCGTGCATCATCCAGAATGGAAGACATGACGCTCAATAAATTGTTGACCAGAGCCCGTGCTATCATGATCGACGAAAAATAGGCTGATGAAACAGTAGCCGCAGTTGTTCAACCAAAAGAAGGTCTGACCCCAGCCATCCGTCGCCATGGCGATGTCACCTGCTATCGGTGCTCTGGGCCGAATCATTTTGCCAAAGACTGCCGCTATCAATGCAAAGCAATGTGCAGTGGGTCGGCGCGAAAGGCACATTTCGATCTATGATGTTTCCAATGTCATAAAGTAGGTCATATTGCCTCTAAGTGTCCAGGAAATAGAATGGGGGATGCGACGTCAACCGGTCTCTTCTCCGCACCGAGCATGAAAGAGGCACTCCCTGTGATTAAGGTGCGCATCAATGAAATAACGTGTACTGCTTTAGTAGATTCAGGCTGCTCTCGGTCACTTACGAACGGTTCGATTTGTCGACAGTGGAGCAGACAAAAGATGGACATACTAATGGCTGATGGAAAAGCTCTCAGAAGCCGGGGAGTTGGAAACATCAAACTCACTATCAACAACGGTAATCCCGTTACAGTCAGTGTGTTAGTCATGGACAGCGCGTTATTAGGTTTTGATCTGCTCCTTGGGATGGACATTATTAAGGAGCTGGGCAGCGTACGCATCACAGAGGTGGGCGAAGTCGAGTTTTCTGATCCGCCCATCTGTGCTGCCTTGAGGATTAATGAACCTGACTTCAGTGCAACTTTCGACCAGCGCAGGCACGTATGGACCACAACGTGGAAATGGGCAGGTGGACGAACGCCCACGCCACTGAAAAATAAAATAGCAGAGTACCCGGTTCCAGAGCATATCTGGAGGGAATATGAAAATGAATTGCAGCTTTGGATAGCAAACGGCTGGCTTGTGCCGTACTCTAAGGAGGAGCAAGGGTCGCCTCGAGGACTAATTCCGTTAATGACAATAGTGCAAGAGAATAAGGGGAAAGTGAGATCGGTCATGGACTATGGTGAGAGCAAGGGAGCAATGTGGCCATCCTTGATTTAAGAAGGGCCTACCTCCAAGTCCGAGTCCACCAATCACTCTGTTCCTTTCAGATTGTCATGGTAAAAGGACAGAGATATTGTCTCACTTGATTGGGATTTGGTCTTAATGTGGCTCCAAAAATCATGTCAGCGATTATGAATGTGGTCATGTCACAGGATGAGGAAATTCGAAGGGCAACGTCATCCTACATTGACGATGTTTATGTCAATGAAAATGTGGCCTCTTCAACGAGGGTTAAGGAACATCTGGAGCGCTTTGGCTTGGTGTGCAAGGCCCCAGAGCCGCTACAGGATGGCGCGAATGTACTTGGACTACACGTCAGTAGTGATGGAGAAAAACTTTGCTGGAGGGGAGGTAGTGACCTCGCGGAAGTCCCCCAGTGATCACTCGTCAGAGTACCTTCTCCATGTGTGGGAAACTGGTAGGCCATTTTCCCATATGCGGTTGGCTCAGAGTGGCGGCAGCATCCATAAAGCGCTGTGTAACTTCTGTTTCGTCAGGATGGGATGATGAGGTGCACGACATTACCCTAAGATGCATGATAACTGAAACTATGGAGAGAGTGATGCAAGATGATCCTGTGCGAGGTGACAGGTGTGTTAAGGGGAACGAGCTTACCATTTGGGTGGATGCCAGCTCATTGGCCATGGGTGTCACACTTGAGGATAACAGGTCCATCATAGAAGACGCCTGCTGGTTACGACCTGAAAATGATGCACGACACATAAACCTGGTTGAACTAGACGTCACTGTGAAAGGGGTTAACCTGGCACTCCAATGGCAAGCAACAGTGCTACACATCGTCACGGACTCAGCATGCACTCAGCGTTGAATATCTTGATGCACTTAGCGGAAGAGCGTGACTGACCACGAAGGCATCGAGCAAGATGTTGATACAAAGGCTGCTCACCACGCTGATTGAAACTATCAAAGAGTACAACCTGTCTGTGGATGTAGTGTTAGTTAAATCGGCAGTCAACAGAGCAGATGCATTGACTCGCGTTCCGCAACGTTGGTTGGCTGCTGCTCGGAAAGAGTCTGGACCTCTGCAGTTGCCACGTACGGCTTCTGCGCTCAGTATGGACCTTGAGCGGATCATGAGCATACATGAACAGTGTGGGCATCCCGGGATTAAACGGACGCTCTGCTTCTCGAAGATGGTCAACCCGGCAGTCAAAAAGACGGACGTTAGGACAGTAGTGCAGAGGTGTGAGGCGTGCAATGGCAAAAAGGAAATTTGAGTACTACCTATGTTTGGAACAGGCTGGGGATAGATGTTACGCATGTTGGCAGCCAGCTCTATTTGACTATTATTGACTGTAGTCCGTCTCACTTCGTCATTTGGCGACTGCTGCATCAGGAAGACACTGCCAGCATAATATGTCAATTGGAGTCCATCTTTTACGACTGGGGGTCACCTGCAGAAATATTGACAGATAATGGTGCGGCATTTTCTTCAGCGCAATTCTTGCAGTGGGGTGTGCGGCTTCGGTTCCGGCGCGCCTACGTGCCGGCGGGAAACGGCATAGTAGAAACGAGCCACCGGTCTATAAAAGTGATTGCAGCCAGGAAGCAATGTTCGATACCCGAAGCAGTCTATTGATATAATGCAATGCCTAAAGAGGGTGTTTTGCCTACAACAGCACCGGCTAACATGGTGCACGCCTATCACTTACGGCTGCGAGGCATTGACATTGCAATGGCTCCGAGCGACATGCAAGCTAAATACAGAATTGGTGACATAGTGTGAGTTAAGACCCCGCATGGCAAGTGTACGGACAAGCTTAGAATGGGGCATGTTACCGAGATTATCAGCCCGCAGTCAGTGCGGGTTGATGGCGTGCCTTGTCATGTTAAAGACTTGCGGCCAGTTGTAGGGTTAAAACCGTCATCAGATGATGATAGTGACTCTGAAGATGGTGCACGAGTGGTGTATTTAAAGTCGGATCCACTGAGTTTTACCTCAAACATCAGTACTCTACCTGTGGACGTCAACGTGGCCAGCTGTTTGGAGGCGGATGGTAGCTCAACGGATGAGAGTTCATCCGAGGATGAAGACCCTGTCATCCCGCTCAGAAGGAGTACCCGGCAGAAGAGGCCTGCCCCGAGTTGCACGGTGTGCGATCATGACAGCGAGACACAGGATGAATCTGGAAATCTGCCAACACGGAGCAAACGAGTTCGCGCAGGTGTGGTTATCCCAATATGTCAAGTGTGCAAGTTGTATATATGCAGACGCAGTCACCAGACAGACGCGAACATCTCTCAAACTGAGAAGCTTTGTGATCTTAAGACGGGGGGTGGTGTAATGAGTTGGTCGGTCAACTTGAACCCCCCAAAACGAGTGGAGGTGGACAGGCGCGGGAACTGTGATTGGTAGCTGGCTTGCTGGTGTTTAGCATAGGTGAGTTACCAAGCTCTATGTCAAGGGCTGGAATGAGAAAGAGGGCAGTTTGCAGTCTCAGAAGTGGAGACTCTGTCCGTCGCTATGACAGCAGGAGAGAAAGAGACAAAATCAAGAGCGGCGTGGGGGTTGCGCTCTACGCTTCTCCAAAATTATTTTAATTTTTTTAAAACATTAGTTTGTATTCAACAATAAAAAAGAAAAAAAGGAAAATCTGAGATAAACTCTTATTTTTTATTATTATGTCTGTGGTAAATGTATGTATGTATGTCCGTGTGTGTGTGAAAGAGAGAGAAGGAAAAGTGTGTGTATGTGTGTGTGTTAGTTTCCATTTTCATGTGTAACTATTTCAACTTCTACCCGGGGAAGAGACCAGTTACTTTGACACCGAGGTGTTACTGTTCTGATGTCCGGGACATTTCTTTTAAGTTTCAAGAGACAGTCTGAAAAAAATGTCTTCAAAAGAGTGAGTCACTCCTAAAAAGTCTTTGATGTCATTTTTTATTTGATATGTATGTTTGTGTGAGTGTCGGTGAGTGAGAGAGAGTGTAAATATTGATGTGGAGGAAGAAAGGTTTGAACTTTTTTTGTTTTTATGACAAATTTTCATTACTGAATGAATAAATAAACCAATGTTTTCTTTTTAATTTACTGACAATTTACTTCTGTACACAATTTTTCCATTATTATTATTATTATTATTATTATTATTATTATTATTATTATTATTATTATTATTATTTTAAGTTATTAAAAAAGTAAATGAAAATCTTCACAGGTAATAACTTCCGTTGGATATTCTCGCCTATTTCCCTTGATATTCGTGCAAATGTTGAATAAAATTGATTCCTGCTCTGAAATACTTTTTACCCTGAAATAAAATTCTAATTTACTTTTTAAACTTCTTAAAATTAAGGAAATGACCACTTCTAAGAAATTTTTTTTTTTAAATACACCAAAATATTTTACTGACAGGAAATAGTACAGTGTAACCCGGATATAAGAGAGTTGTCGGGACCGGAGAAGAAGTCTCTTATATCCGGGTTTGGTCTTTTGTTTAGGTAAGTATGGCGCAAATTTGGGACCAGAGAAAATCTCTCTTATATCCGGGTCACACTGTAAATTTAATCATTTAGCTTTCAATTAATGCTAAAATGAAATCTTCAAGGATGATTTTTCATTTTGAAATTGGGGGAGGAATTTTTTGAAAAAACTGGCACAGCTTGAAAGACGGAAATTTTTAAAAACAACTAAACTCCAGTTTATGATAATATAAAATTTGTAAAACTAAATTTTCTGTTTGTTGAGGTAATTCTTTTGGAGTTAGGAATGACATATACCTTAAGGAAGTACACTGGGGGAACTTTGGTATGTTTGTTTTTTTTTTTATGGGTAAAGAGTATGCTGACAGGTTCTTATTAAATTTGAGTACCAAAATATCTTATACCCAGCTTATTAATTGCAAAAATGTCCAACGTTTATGAAAGAAGGAACATTTTAACTATGGAGTGCCGAAAAAGAGCAGCTCTTTTTTTTTTTTTAATGGAGTTGGAGCTGGAGCAGCTTCTTTTTGAAAATGAAGAGCATGAGGGGAGCCACGACCAATTTTGGGTATGGGAGTGGGAGCAGCTCCAAAAATAGTGTGTAGCTGAGTGAAAATGTATCAGAAGGTAATTTATATAAGGCAAAGATTATGCGTGCTTTTTATGCATTATCCCACAACACATAGATCAAATAAAGAATATAAGGACAATTTGCATTGCAAGAAATTTAAAAAAACACAGTGGTTAGAGATCCAACAATAAAGAGATTTTTTTATATATACAATAGATATACATGCAAGGATAACAGAATGTTTGTTGATTGTGGCAATTGAGACAGTTTAAAAATGTTTCTTAACCAATAAAAGATTGAATTTACTGAAACGAAGTGGTGATTGGTTAAGGCTTTTTCTTAGGGAAGAATACATCTTTCTGAAAGGGGTGGAAGGCTAATGTGGAAGATTCCACAAGTGGAGTGCATAATGCCATATATATATATATATATATATATATATATATATATATACACACACACACACACATGCACATGTGGACAATTTAAATTTACATATTAACAGTTCTCAAACAATATAAAAAATACATCCAAACAATGTCATGAAAAAAGGAATTCTTATTACTTAGAATTGGAATTTCATGTTAATCTTGCTCACCCCGAATCAATGGTCATTTAGTGAAAAGTGTGGCAGGCTCTAAATATGTCTCAATTTCAGGGAAAAAATAAAAAATGCACTGGGTACTCAATGAACAAGATTTGTTAGAACAATTAATAAAAACAAAAAATAGATAAAAGTGTATATAACACCATAATACTGCTGGGCACAAATTATAAGACAAAATGTTTTAAATTTGCATTGTTTACTGAAAATCCTACTAGAACTACTGCACTATTTAACATATTACATGATCATAATGTGACTAAATTGTTTAGTATAATTTTTCTTGGAAGCAAATGAAGCTCTTATTTGATGGCAAAATGATTTATTAATAATGTGCTTGTGCCATGCATCTTGTCCATATACAATTTGTAAAGCTTCAGTAAATTTATAAATTTTATGAAGCTGTGCTATAAGACATTCACTGATCACCAGAATGAAATTCAATCACTATGATTTTGTACCTAAACTTAATCTTTAAACTCATTTCCTCAAAAAATGGTAATAATTGAGAAAAACTATTTTTTGTCATTATTTATCAGGTCAAACCACAACTTTCTAATTGATTGTAATACCACAGTTCCAAAATCGATTATAGTGATTCTATAAGTGTAGCTTAGACATGGCACAATATGCCACATCTAATCTACACTTATAAAATCACTATAAAAGATTAGACTCTCTTTTATTCACTTTATATCACTATCCACCAAGGGAAAAACCAGCTCAATGTAAGTGTCTTATTTTTCTCTTTGTTTTATTTGTTTTTTTTACTTTCTTTAGTTAATTTCTAAATATTTCCATACTGCCATTCGATTTGATCGTTCTATAGCTTCAACCACTGCTGGGAAGCCATGTTTTTACAAATAACGATTTTGTTCTTGAATTCCAGAAACTGCAGCATGGTGGGCAACTAACAATTCCCTCAACAATCAAATGATTGGTTAAATTTCTGTTGTCCTTCATATCTTAACATTTTTGTTTTTATAATGTTTTATCAAATGTTTCCACCATCCAAGAAATTAGATTGTTTTGACACACCCACTCCAAGAAAAAAAAAAAATAAATAAATAAAAAGAATAAAAGATAAAGAAATAACAGATATAATTTGGTATATGTAAATTAATTATATATCGTGAACTTTCACATCAGTTTCAATGTATGAGGGCCTAACAGTTCATTTGTTTTAGATCTGTATCACCAGACTGCCCACAAAGACGATTTGTTTCTGAGGGTGAAGATTTATATTTTAGAGTTAATGACAGTAGAGAAAATCTTCAAAAAGCCCTCCTCAAATTTGAGTTCAATGTTTCTGTCTCCTAAACAATTTGAGAGAGTGAGAGAGAGAGAGGTTGCAGTGTGCTCCTACTGTTTAACCCATAGTTGTGGGAGAAGAGATGGATGCATACTTTTCTCAGGGGTATTTGTGAATAATTGAATGTAACAAATAGCCAGATTTCAAACTTAGCTTGCTGATTTCTTTCTCTCTGAACTGCTACTCACACATCCACACATCCATTGTAGCAGGAAACAATTTCTTCTGTAACACAGACACTGGAACAACACTTGCAAGTGACGCTGGTTAAGTACACATCACAATGAACCGACCGGACCTGTGCTGAGCACAAAAGCTTACTTCCATTCCAACAAACACTTGCCTCTTTTATTCATTTTGCCAAGCCAGAAAATTAGCATCTTGCACACACTGACAGCCTTGGTTTGGCTCAGTGACACCTGTGCTCTGTCATTCCAACACGAATGCTTGTATGGTCTGCCTTGCTCAAAATTTTCTTGTCTTATGCACAAGTTTAGGCTATGCCACTCTGGCCCTCTTGGACCTCCAAGGTATTAGGTTGGTGCAAAAATAATGTCGTTTTCTCACATATGTTACTATGTGAGAAAACGACATTATTTTTGCTCCAACCTAATAATTGTCTATCACACACACACACACACACATATATATATATATATATATATATATATATATATATATATACATGATGGACTCTCCAGTCGATTTTGACATATGAGGTTCTGACAACTTCATTCAGTTTCATGTTTTCTGTTATATTTGACATTTCAGTCCTGCATACAAGTTCACATATTGTGCAATAGTGAGGATCTTGAAATATTTGCTGGTGCTTTTCATTGTTGTCTTTTCTATTTTAGCCAGTCAATACAACGGATTTCAAAATTTCTGATATCATTCTGGCATAAATATCTCGAGTTATTTCTATCCAGGGCAACTCGCTCAAAGTTAGTATGACACATGTTGACAGCTGAGAGGGTTACTCTTTAGCTTGTCTTTATACCGGAGCCACAGCAGTACAACAGTCCTTTGTACACTGTCAAGCTAGGTATACATACATATATACATCCATACATACATACATATATATATATATACATATATATATATATATATATATATGAGCATTCATACATTATATGGTGTGAATATATATGCATATCTTTGTGAGTATGTACCTATGGGTATATATGGTGTGTATATCTCTGTATATTTTATTTGTAATTATTAATGTCTTTCGTCCTGGGTATGATGTTAAACTGCATCCAACAGCAAGGTCTTTGATCAGGAGGTTTTGAGGAGCGTGGAACCACCTCTTAATTGCTGGTGTTCTCAGCTCCACCCTGACCTGGGGTGGTAGCACCTGTTAAGGTCCAAGCTATGGGCAAATAGTGAACTCCCAGTCTAGCCTACGTCCTGGGTATAATGATAAACTGCATCCACATCCATGGTATGACAATAAAACTGCATCCACGTCCATGGGTATGACAGTAAACTGCATCTGCATCCATGTGTATGACAGTAAACTGCATCCACATCCTGGGTACAGCGATAAACTACACCCACATATTGAGTATGGTGATAAACCACGTCCAGCTGAAAGGCGATTTTTGAAAAAATAAGGTTGTTGGCTATACGTTTTAGGGAAAATAGTATTAACAGCTATACGTTTTCAAAGGAATAATGCTGCCAGAAGTGCATTTTTGGAAAAGGATATTACCAGCTATATGTTTTTGGAAAAATAATATTACCAGCTATACGCTTTTGGGAAAATAATATTACCAGCTATACATTTTTGAAAAATAATATTACCAGCTATATGTTTTTTTAACAAAACCTAATTCAATGGAACTGTAACTGGGGTCAAAACATTGTGAAAGTTTAAAAATGAGTGTTAATACCAGAAACTCTTTGTAAAAAATTATTACCAGCAATACATTTTTGAAAATTAAATGTTGCCAGCAATGTATTTTTGAAAGGAAAAACCTAAACAAACCTTAAAACACAAAGTAATCCAATGAACCAAATAGGAAAACAATGATCACAAATACACATAAGATACTTCAATGGAACTGTAGAGGAATGAATAAAAAAATTATTACCAGAAATAAATTTTGAAAGAAAAAATATTACGAGCAATACATTTTTGAAAAGAGATTCCATCTATACGTTTTTGAAAAATACTATAACCAGCTATACGTTTTGGGGAAAATACTATTACCAGCTATATATTTCTGAGGAAAGAGATATAGATAGAAATGGATTTCTAACAAAACAAAATATTATCGGAAAAAAAAAAAAGTTGTCGGCATTAAATGACCCATTGAGGTTGATATGCCATAAAACAAAACAAATATTAATGTCTTTGAATTTCATAGATATTCCTACTATTCTGAATGTAAATCAACATTTTACTTTGATTTTAGAAGGAAGGTTTTTTGCTTTTTCTTTGAGCATAATAAGCTTCATTAACTTGCCTTGTGGAATGAAACATCAGGCTTCCTCTCGACTATCAGTCCACTATTCTGTGTTGATAATGGTAAATCAAATATAGGAAAAGCTTCATCAGCATGACTCACCTGTAATGGCTATCATAATGAACACTTTTTTAAAAAATAAATTCCACAATGTTTTACAGTCAGCTGTTTTATTTTTAATGTTGTATTTTGTGACAAATAAGATACATCGACAGGTAGAATACATCTTAAATTTGGCTTGAAATATGTCTGCAAAATAAAATTATTCAGAAATTTCCTGTCACCTTCTCCAGTTCCTAAATTACAAGCTTGACCGTGGCACATGATCTTTATCGTGAAAGGCTCAGTGGGATTTTGAGGGAGTCAGAATTTGAAAAAAATTTAAGTGCTTCTTATATAATGTTGATGTTTTGATAAATCAGATTGAACTTTCAAGATGTACTAAGCTTTATTCAATATAAGACTCAAAATTCATTCGATATAGAAGGTTACTGTTAACATGATTATGACGAATAAGGTGTATGATATGAATGAAAGAGGAGGGTGTATGAATTAAAGCTTATGAGGATAAGGAGGATAGATAGCAATTGACCCTTGAAGTTTGTAGCATAGAGGATTAGTGTTAAAATGGTAATGATGTATGAGGTGTGTGATATGAGTGAATGAGAAGATAGGAAATAAAAATTATGAAGATAAGGAGAATAGATAACAATGAAACCTTGATTTAAGATTGTAATATTCAGGGAAGCATCCACATGGGAGTCTGTTCCACAAATTACATTCTTGGGAAAAAGCTTTTCTGAATGGAACTTTCTCTTTACATTTGGATTGATTTATCTGTTTTCTACAGTTTATCAACTTTTTGCAGGTTATTTAAAGCCAGAAAATAGTTTTTAGATTGTAAGAATTTTTTTCTTTTAGATAATAATGATTTAGGGATACAACTCTTATTAATTTACCCATAGCTGGGAGAAGAAGAGGTTCATTCATGCTTTTCCCAGGGACATTTGTGTTTATGTGAATATATTGAACCTGACTAGAATTGAAACTCAGCTCTTTGATTAACAATTCTGATCCATTATCTATTACACCACCGGCACATCCAAGCTTGCAGCAGCTGGTATTCCCAACTTGTCACCCATCTAGGTACTGACCAGGCTCAATGTTGCTTAACTCCAGTGACTATATGGGAACTGATGTTTCAACATGATATGACTGTAAGTCACTTTAAATTTGGAACATAGAGAAAATTAAGGTAATCTGACTCCATGAAAGTAGCATGGCGTCTTCGAGCTGTAAACATCCAAACTGGTGGAATTAAAAAATGTGGCTCATCTGAACATTTACCATTGTTGTAACCTAGGAAAAGGTTACTGAATAAGAATAACCAAAATGAAGGTTGGAAATGGAATGGAATGATATAATGGAATTTATAACAGAAACAACATACATGATTCACTGGTGGGATGTGTAGTAAGTAATCAACTGCTAGTGGTGAGCTAGAAGTGAATCAAGGTGAATTGCAAGTGAATCCAGATGACTACCACATACAGTATGGTTCTATTATATTTATAAGGGTTGGGATATACCCCATTATAGTCCATAGGTATGGTATGACAACCATCAAAATAGTGATAGAGGTTGAATTGCAACATTGCATTTATTGGAAAGAGGTTGCATGGTGGAGAATCACTCTTCCCCCCCAAAATCTATATAAATCAAATTGAACACTATCAAGGCTAGAAAGTTAGGATCGTGTAGCTCCAGCCCAGATAGAGGAGCAATGCTTCATTTTTGATTTACCTTATATACTTGTGTATAAGCCTACTTAATGTATAGTGCAACCTCTGAATTGTTTTGTAACCCCCCCCCCCAGCTTCTGAGCAATACTAGTAGGCCTACCGTAATCAAATATTTCAGTACTGGGCATTATCCTGGACATATTTTATAGCAAATAAATGGTCTTCATTCTTTTTTATACAAATCTATCCCAAAATGGTGAGAAAAATTACTGTAAAATATCTGATATCATACACTTCTGTTTTCATTCATTATGGTAACTTCTTTACCCCTGGGCCTGTCTCCTACATACCATAAGTTTCTTCCCTTTTGTCACTATATGAAGAGCAAAACCTCATCCATTATGTATGCCACTTAAAATCAACAAATACCTTATATAAATGACTAGCTTAAAAGCCACACTCCATATAGACTTTTAATCTAGTTTCTGTGGAGGGTTAATTGGGCCTCAGGCCCAAAACTGAAGGGACCTCTGGTCCAGCTTAGAAAACAGAAAATGATAATTTTGAAGAAATAATTTGAATCCCTCAATTTAATCCATGAAACTTCAAAACTTCACATTAACTCTGATTTGGGCTATGAGTCCAATTCGAGCCAAAAAAACAATTTGGGATGAAAATTGAGTTCTTCAAATCACAAACTGCATGGAACTTCAACTGAGTTGAGTTCTTTAAATCACAAACTCTGCAGAATTCAAAACTACATGTCATAAAACCTCTTACTTTAACTCCACTTCTTTGGCATTTTAAAGAAATGAAATTGATTTCCTCAATTCACAAAGTTTGGGAGATATTTTAAACTGAATTTAAAACAAATTTTTTAAATTCACAAAGTTTTTGTGTTACTATATCTATATAAATTAAAAACTTTTCAAGTCACTAATTTTTTTCAGTTATTTTAAAATTTCAATTTTTAACTGTTCTATCCTCATCTGGACACAAATTCCAATACTGGATGTTCAAGCACCGGATGAAGGGCAGATTTTTCAATCCTGAGATCATTCTGATTCCAAAAAGGTATAATATTTCTATTTAGAGCAAGTGTGGCCTGAGTTAGAGGGTTTTCAGACACACAGAAGGATAAATAGAATTTGCCGTTTACTTATTTAGAAGAATTAATAGATTTTTTTCCTATCTCAAATTTACATTCAGTTTTGTTTTGCAAGTGTTTACATTGCTGCTATATTGCCTTACAATGGCAACCTTTTTGTCAGGATTATGCATACATAATGCAGAGTGTCTCATGAAGTGAGCTACATACTTTGGATAAATATAAATAAATAGAGGAAGACAGAATAAGGAACACAACTGAAACATATATGGCATACATACATATCAGGCAAAAGGTTTTCAGTTGGAAAAGCAATATCTCAGCATATGTGCGAATTGGAAAAAGTAAAAAAAAAAAAATGTTAATTCTTCATTTTTTAAGGTATTTGTAGATTTTGAGTATCACAAGTAGTTAATGATGCTTTGCGGTTCTTGTAGCAACAGAAAGAAAGAATCTAGGTTATGGGATGCAGCCTAAAGGAGCTTACCTATATCATTATGTTTAACCAAAGGTACCGTGAGAATGTAGTCACCAGGTAGGTTATGGTCACCAAAAATGTATGAATTTTAACCCCTCCAGAAAAAATTTACCTTTGTATAGTACAACCGGTCATTGAAAATGCATGATATTTAACCTTTTCAAAAAAAAATTATCGATGTATAATCCAACCACCCCCTGTTTTTTGTGTAAGAAATTGATCATAGAAATTTGCTGTATACTTGACAATACAGTAATCTAAATGTTGTAACATTAAAGCAGGGTAGGAGCAGTCAAATAGTTCCTGGGGTGACTGAATGAGATGGAAGTGTTCAAAACACTAAGGTATTTCAAATATAAACATGCCTTGTCATCTTTTCGCTATCTCTACTGGACTAGTAGCCAAAACACTAGCAAGATGGAGTGTATTCTGACCTTTAATGATATGGCTATTATAATTGAGATTTACCCACTCTTGTGTCAGTACAGACTGAGCCATAGATCTTCTTGTGTATGAGTTTTATACTCCAATTGCTCTTATTTCTGTTGCTATGAAATACATATACTGATATATTTATTGTCTATCGAAGCAATTAACTAACTCCTGTCTCTCAATTTGCCCGGGAACAGCAGCTGAAGTCATTAATCATACAACTCTCTGAAGACACATTTATTGTAATGAACTTAATGTGTAGACATAGAGGATGCTGACATCAGCATTGACAAAGCATGGCTGTGTTATCTGGAAAATATGAAGATAGCCAAAATGGTTATAAATACAACAAAAATTTGAAGATAGCCAAAATGGTTATAAATACAACAAAAAAAATATTCTTTTTTTTTTTTTTATAAAAGGAAAAAGAAATAAAAAGAGTATATGTAGTGTATGCAAAAACTAAGCTAAATTAAAATAATACTTTTGGAACTGGAATCTAATTATAAGAAAACTGACATTATTTTTATCTCGTTCAATTCTAATACTTATTCATATTTACTTATAGACGGGGTATGTGTTGTATAGTTGTGCATATAATAATAACAGGGATAGTATTTGGCCCCAAAATGGTTGACCAAGGCAATTCTGGATGATAACATTGTTGAAACATATAAATATAGGGCTTAGTATCAAATGATTGATAATAATAAATAAATAAATAAAATTAATTAATTGATCATTTATGTTTCATGTCCTGAGTAAGACATTAAACTACATCCACGTCCTGGGTAAGATGATAAACTACATCCAGGAGCAAGGCCTCTGATCAAGAGGTTTTGAGGAGTGTGGAACTACCTCTTAATTGCTGGTGTTCCCAGGTCCACCCTGATCTGGAGTGGTAGAACTTATTAGGGTCCCAGCTATGGGCAAATAGTTAACTATCACCAGCAATACTTTTTTGAAAAGAATTATTACCAGCAATACAATTTTGAAGGAAAAATATTACCAGAAACAGATTTTTGACAAAACAAAATATTACCAGCAATAAAAAATGTTGTCAGTATTAAATAACCCATTGACATTGATATGCCGTAAAACAAACTAGACCACTCTTCAGGAGACTTGATTCGAAACACTGAGACAAGATATGTGAATATTTAACTTTATTTTATATATATATATATATATATATATATATATATATATATATATAATGATAAAAATATAGTTTTAAGGCATGCTATATTTCTGTTTTAAAGTGCTCAATATCAGGAATAGAGCATTATTTACATTATTCGGACTATTGTCCTCATCTTTGTCACCATATTTATTACAACATTTCAGCCGTTGTATGCTCCGGCCTTCTTCAGGTGGTTGCAATGTTGAACTGAACCCTTAAGGACACATGGCACAGTGTATAAAGGTGTTAGTTAGATCCAATGACAAGACCCAAAGAGTGTGAGTTCAATACCCGGTTAAGACAGTGGAGAACTTTCAGAGGGAAGTTAACAGGAGACAACTGATAACTGACATCCATTAAACATGGTATGTGGAACTAGAACAGTCTACCCCAGTGAGCGAAATAAAGGGTTCAGTTCAACATTCCAACCACCTGAAGAAGGCTGGAGCATATAATAGCCGAAACGTTGTAATAAATATGGCGAGAAAGATGAGGACAATAGTCCGAATAATGTAAATAATGTACATAATACCTCATCTCAGAAATATAGACAGATACAGGGATAGAGCATATGTAAATATAAATCAAAACCTACCAAATTTCATCCGAAACATACTTGTAGAAAATACAAGTATAATAACCTCATCCACAAGTAAAAAAAAAAAAATGACTAAAAATAATGGAAGCACTAATAATAAAAAAAAGATAAAGCCAACACTTAGTAACATTAACTATGAATACGTCCACAATGTGCTGACCATGTTCGGAAAATAAAACATTCCTATTACTTCAGACACATACATAAAAAAGCCCATATATTCAGTTAAAAATAAGGAATAAAAGTCATCCTTGATAATGCTTAAAAGAATAGCTGAAAGTGCTTGGACATGCACAACTTTTGGACAGTTTTTACACATTTTGTGTCCAGAAAAGGAAACACGCGTAGGAACACAAGAAAAATTAAATGAAAAGTTTAATTGCAGTACCTTGTCTCGAAGTTATAGATATTAGGTTGGTGCAAAAATAATGTCGTTTTTTGATGTTAAAAAATACGTCGAAAACGATATTATTTTTGCACCAACCTAATATACAGTAGCGTTCAAAACTAAGGGACAAAATTTTAAAACCTTAATATTTGTTAGAAATAACAACTGTGAAAAGCTGAAATTTTGACAACTGGTAGTCGTTATCATCCATAATAACATACTAAAATTTGAATCATTTGCAAAGGATAGAAAAAGAATTATAACAATTATTTATTTATTTTCAAAATAGGATTGTCCAAAAGTAAGGGACAAAATTGAGAAAAACAATGTAAACAGTATGCTATATTCAAATTTTTTGATTTCCTCTAAAGAATAAGTCTTACTTAGTCATTTGTAAACGTTGCATCAGCCGGCACCATGGCGAAACGCCAAAAACTTGATTATTCTGTGAGACAAGCTATTGTGAAGCTACACAAGGAAAAGCACACCATTAGAGATATTTCAGAGAAAGTGAAACGTTCCAAGAGTGTTGTAGGCAGGGTTGTTAAATCCTACAATGATACTGGCAAAATAGTTAGTGCTTTTAAAACCGGCAGACCCCGTAAAACTTTGGCAAGAGAAGATCGAATAATGCAGCGTATGTCATTAAAGGATCGTTTTAAGTCTTGCACAGAAATTAAAAGGGTTATTAATAGTACCTCATGTGTTAATGTGTCAAGACAGACTGTTTGTAGATGACTGCAAGAAATAGGGCTGTTTAATCGAACCCCAGGGAAGAAACCACTTGTTAGTTCGAAGAATAAGAAGAAGAGATTAGAGTTTGCAAACAGGTATGTAATTTGGACATATGAAAATTGGGCAAAAGTATTTTTCAGTGATGAAAGCAAGTTTAATTTATTTGGAAATGATGGAAAAAACAATGTAAAGAGACGTATTGGTGAAAGATTAAGTGCAAAGTGTACTAAGAAAACTGTCAAGTTTGGGGGCGGAAGCGTCATGGTATTTGGAATGTTTTCTAGCCAAGGTACAACGCCTCTTGTCTGGTTACAAACTCATGTAAACGCGCAGATCTATAAAAACATTGTTCAAGATCATGTTGTGCCAATCATACAGAATTCAGGTTTCGATAGGGCTACCTTTATGTAAGATAATGCCCCATGTCACAAGGCAAAGGTGGTAATGAGTTACCTTAGCGAGCAAGATTTGGAAATTATGGATTGGCCACCGCAAAGTCCTGACCTTAGGAGTGAAAGTTATGGAAAGAAATCCCACTAACACGTAGGATTTGTGGGTGAAGCTTCAAGAAGAATGGTCTAAAATTAGTATCGAGGATTGTCAAGAACTGATTCGTTCTTGTAGTCGAAGATGTGCAGCTGTCATTGAGATCAAGGGCTCATTTACTAAATATTGATTGTACATGTATTTTTATTGTTTTTTTGCCGTTTACATTGTTTTTCTCAATTTTGTCCCTTACTTTTGGATGTTCCAAATTTGAAAATAAATAAATAATTGTTATAATTCTTTTTCTATCCTTTGCAAATGATTCAAATTTTAGTACGTTATTATGGATGATAACGACTACCAGTTGTCAAAATTTCAGCTTTTCACAGTTGTTATTTCTAACAAATATTAGGTTTTAAAATTTTATCCCTTAGTTTTGGATGCTACTGTATATATATATATATATATACCAGGTGTAACAGTATAATTTTAGATATATATTTTGTGGATCATAAAATGTATTATTGGTAATTTTACTATAAAAATGTATTTTTATATTTTCTTTTAGTATTGCATTGATTGTTATTTCTTTATAAAAAAGCGTATTGTTGGTCATTTTATTATAAAAATGTACTGTTGATTTTTGTTTGGGGGTTCACTATTTGCCCATAGCTGGGACCCTAACAGGTATTACCACCCTGAGTCTGGGAGAACCTACGAACAACAGCAGTTAAGAAGTGGTTCCTTGCTCTTCAAAACATTCAATTTCCAGATCAGAGGACTTGGTGCTGGATGTAGTTTATCACCAAAGAAAGAAGGTTGAAGTCAAGCACCAATGTAGCATATAGGTAGTTAACAGTCCATAATTTGACATGAATTAGACATTTGGTAGACTATAATACAGCAAAGATGGAACAGGGTGTAGAAGGGATAGTAAAATAACAAACATTGTTAAGAGATAAAAAGTATAGTTGTGGAGAGCCATGATTTCCTACATCCTGATAGAACACATAAAAGAAGAAGAAGATTGCAATATCCTTTAATAATCATGTGCCTGAGTAAGTTGTTAAAGTGAAAGCAGATTTTTCATGCAATTTCTCAACTCTTCTGTTCCTTGTCTATCATATTTTCTTGAAGGAAAAAATGGTTAAAAGAACCAAAATTCCTTTCAGAAACACGGTATATCAATAATAAAAATCATTCAGAATTATCACATCTGCAAAATATGGGCACACTTGCAGATTTTACTGAAAATCCATTTGTTGTCTTAAACCATGATGTGCATACAAATATATCCATTTTTTGCCACTGCAGGCCTACATTTTGGTCATTGTCAAATGAGCAGCCATGTTTCTTTAGAGATGTTCATCTTGAATGTCGGAGGAAGTATATTTGCTGATTTGTGAAGTAGAAGATAATATTTTGTCAGCTGATAGTATCATTCATTACAACTGTTGGCCTGTAATGTACAGAGTCACTTTTATCAATTGCACAAAGGCTTCTGGGAAACTTACAAAAGCTTGTTAATATTCTGAATGCATACACATTTCTATTGATTTGGCTTGGCTTACTGTCCAATCATAAATATCCATACAGCTTTTCTCTGAAAGGAAAAAAAAAAAGAGAAAAGAAAAGGAAGTCAGTCAGAGAAAAGAACTAAAGAGAGAATGCAAACATAAGGAAAAGAACAGATAAAAGAAAAGAAAGAGGAAGATTAGAAAAAGACAAAGAAAGAATAAGAATACGAATGAGATTAAATGAGAAAATGGGAACATGTCGAATAAGTGTAACATGAAAGAGAAATTACAAAAAAAATAAAAAAAACAATTGATTTGTTTTTTATGGTTTATCAACCCTTTGTGGGTTATTTAAACCTGAAACATATTTTGTAGTGTGAGAATAATGCTTATTTTTGTAAGTGAATATTACTTTAACAATTTACTTTTCAAGATGGACATTGATTTTTTTTTTATTTTGGATAAAGTCCTGTTATTTAACCTATAGCTGCAGGGGAGGAGATGGATTCATACCTTTCCAAAGGTATTTGCGCATAAGTGAATGCAACAAACTTGACTGGAATTTTAACTTTGCTCTCTGAATTCTCATTCTAAGTTGCTATCCATCACACCACCCACACATCCCGAGAAGGAAAAAAATAGAAAGTGTAAAGAGAAAGGAAAAGACAGTGAGAAAGAACATTGGATGGGGAAAGAAAACAAGTGAAAAGGAAGATAAATGATAGTTATGTTAGAAGGGAAAATGATGCACAATATATATATATATATATATATATATATATATATTATAATATAATATTTCTTAATATCATCTTATTAGTCCTGTGAATATTGACTGTGGGGTAACAGCTTTTTACTTTAATTACTTGTGCACGTTAGTTTTGGAAGAAGAATTTGTCGAATGACTTCCTTTTGAGGGTAATTCTTCTGATAAGTTTTCCTCTATGGTACTTAGACTTTGTGAATTTAAGTGCATGAATAGATTGGTGGCAAGGTCTTATCATTTTACTATTGAAAAATGGCTAGATGTAACCTGAATTTCTATGCTAACACTTTGATCTATTGTACTTGTCACTTGTGAAACTCTCTTCTGGCTTCTTTTTTTTTTTGCTGACGCTCACCTCCAAGAGACTCATTACACATTTTCCACTGACATGAAGTGGAAAGATTATATTGAATCCATTGCTAGAGTCAGCTGCTAAGGATGTTGGTTCCCTGTGCTGTGACAATTTTTCTCTCGGGAATCTATCTTGTATAAGATAGATTCTGGAGAGGAAAATTGTATCGCACAGTACAATCTATCATTCACTCATGCTTAGAATATTGCTGCCACATATGGTCCAGTGGCCCTGCTATTTATCTAGAGCCCCTTGATAAGACCCAAAGAAGAATCAGCAATATTATTGGTCCTGATCTGGCAGCTCAGCTTCAGTCATTTCCCCACCACTGGAATATTGCCTCTCTGTACTTTTTTTATAAATACTTTCATGGTAATTGTTTGAATGAGCTCTTCGCTATGGTACCTAGACTGTATGAATTTAAGTGCAATATGAGTCTGGCGACTAGATCTTATCAATTTATAGTTGAATTGTCTTGATGTACCCATAAGTTCAATGCTAACAGTTTCCTTTCTCACACTTCTCACTTGTTTAACTCCTTTCTGGCTCCATGCTTTCCAGCCCACTTTAATCTGCCAAAATTTAAATGCAATGTTACTTGCTATCTACTGTCCTCCTGATTACTCTTTTCTCTTTCCGCTCATTTTTAATGTTTCTGTTCCTAATTCCTCCACATTCTGCAATCCCTTGTGCTTTAATGACTTTATTGCCTTGCATGAGGTGATACCAATTAAAAAAAAAAATCAGTCTGACAAGACATATGAGTTATTTTTGTCTGAATTTCTTGGATGGTGAGTTATCAATATTTAAACTATATTTGAACTATTGTTCACATCTTTGTTGTTAACACAATGTTTCAGACATTGTGCCCTCCAGCCTTCAACAGGAGTATATCAAACTGAGTAACCTACAGTGAATTGGCAGTGGAATAAGAACAATCTACCCCCATAGATTAAATAAATGGTCCAGGTCAGAATTCCCTGTAGGTTACCTATACATCTGAGGAAGGCCAGAGAGCGCAATGGCTGAAATGTTATGATAACAACAACAAAGATGTATATAATAGTCTGGATATAAAGTCATGTTTTGCATTTCTGAATGTTAATTTTTTTTAAATTATTTTTTCTGTCCTTCTAAAATCTGGCTCAGAACTGATCAATAAAATTGAAAATGCAAACTTTACTATTCAGAAATAATTGCCAGCCTCTTCTGTTGATTTGGGTTACCACCTGCTCAAAATTCTTAATGGCCACCTGCAATATGAGGCAATCAAAAACAGATTTTTTTTTTATTCAGATACTCATGTCCATGACCACATGGATAAGACTGGACAAATTGCCTACATTAAGAAATGAAAACACAAATCCTGTTTCCAATATATTTGGTTATTTATTCTTGGATTCACTTGGCATGGTTCAGTAGTTGGTAGGAAACACACAAGACTTATTCTCTGTTCCCTTCTGTCTTAACAATCAGACCAGATCTTCTCATCAGAGAGCAACGACATCTTTAAATAATGATGTATGGTTTACAACTATCCCTAACAGACAGCTTGGAACTTTCTATAATTCTGATTGTAACTTACAGCCAAGTGGCACTTGATCCCAGAAGTTTTCATTTATTTATAGGTTACTGCTTTGAAACTGTCATTTATTCAGTTTATTGTCTATACAGTCATAAAATTCAACCCAGATAAAATAATTCAGAGTCAACTTTGTGTGTGTTCTCATCATGGCTGTGTCCCATTGTGCTAGGGTGAGATTGCATTTAGAACATCCTGGAGTCTTTGAAGTATAGTCTCAATAAAGTTTCTTTTCTAATGTCAGAGAATTTGGATTTCTTGCCCTAATGCATCTTTGGATGTAATTTTACTCTTTGGTAATTCTAAATCTTTTCCGGTTTACATCTGTTTATTTGATTTAAGTCTGGACTTTGGCTAAGCTAGTCCATGGTGTGCAACATACTTTGCTTTGCTTTTTTGCTAATTAAATTATTCACAAATTAAAAACATACAGAAAAAAGTCATACCATTCAATATGATATTAATATTGAAGATAACAATTGCCAATTATTTATAAATATTTGATTTTAATCATGTTTTATTAAATGGAACAAACGAGGAATGCTTAATTGAGCTTCTTTTTTTTGTTTCTCTTGGTGTTGAATAAATCATCTGATGTAAAAGAATTTGTTGAACTTACCAAAAAGTTTGTAGTAATCTCCCAATCACAAGAAATAAAAAAAAAAACAACAACTAATTTCCTTTGAGTTCCTAGTGAAAGGGAAATCTAGTCATCCCTTTCTTGTTGCATGTTGACAGCAGTGAATGATCTCAGCTTGGCTTTTTCTCTTATCCGGTGATCACCAAGCATTTTCGTTTGGCAATGAAAGACTTCAAAACAGAGAATTTTAACTTAACAATTTTTATTAAACATGTCAACATGTGCATCATCTAACTGTCCAGTGGGTCCCCCCCCTCGCTCAGGGTGCTGTTTCAGACCCAAAAGAAAACGTCTACATCTCTTGACAAGTAAGAGCCAAGTTGCTGAAACCTTACTCCTGCCTCTTTCCCACACTAGCTCAGCCTATTCTATTATGGCTCACATTTGGCCATGTCTGCTACACTGTTATTTAACATATATATATATATATATATATATATATATATATGATATGAGGTATTATGTACAGTATTTACATTATGCGGACCATTTTCCTCATCTTTGTTGCCATATTTGTCACAACGTTTCAGCTGTTGTACGCTCCGGCCTTCTTCAGGTGGTTGGAATTTCGAACTGAAATCCACTGTGCCATGTGTTCTCAAGGACACATGGCACAGTGGATAAAGGCGTTGGTTAGATCCAGTGACAGACCCAAAGAGTGTGAGTTCAATACCCGGTTAAGGCAGTGGAGAACTTTCAGAGGGAAAATTAGCAGGAGATAACTGATAACACACATCCATCAAACATGGCACATGGAACTAGAACAGTCTACCCCAGGGATCGAAATAAAGGGTTCAGTTCGGAATTCCAACCACCTGAAGAAGGCCGGAGCGTACAACAGCCGAAATGTTGTAACAAATATGGCGACAAAGATGAGGAAAATGTCCACATAATGTAAATACTGTATATATATGATATGTTTTCAGCAACTTCTAACCAAAAGTGGATATTTGAGCTACTCAGGGAATGAAGAATAGATAAGTTTTACACAAATATAATTTTCTCATGTTTAATATTACCTTTAATGATAGACTTAACACTTGCAAATTCATTCTCAGCACAGACACAAAATACAGAAACATTTAACAATGACAATACAAGAATTTTGATATATGATATAATGGAATAGCGTACACCTGTGTTCCCCCTCACTGGAATATGATTGGCTGGTGTCCATCATAAATACTGATGGACTGATGGACATGTAGGTGAGTCAGAGCCTTAGTCTGAGAGCTAAGTCTATAACAATGCCCACTGGACTACGCCATTGATCTACACTTCTTACCTGCGACTACAACATGTACCAGTCGATTATTGCTACCATATTCTACTTGGTTATAGTAACCAAAACCATTTAGCTACTTCGTTCAAATATATCCCTTTCCAGGACATATCAATATATCTACTAAATTTATACAAACAAATATAAATCCTTTCATGTACAAGAATACCTCGATTAGTGCGGTTAATATGTACATCGGCAAACTATAAAAAATCAATTTTCAACTACTATGGTTAAACTGAAAGATGTTTTACTGCACTAATCAAGTATTATGTAATCAAATTGCACACTAATTGAAAACACATTAATAAGATGATGCCTTTATGTAGAAAGGTCTCATTTTGTTGTTATGGTGCAATATGTATATCTTACTTACAGGCCCATCATAACAAGTTCATTCTATTCAATAAAACATGTTTAAACAAAAGATTATTACTTAAATATATTCTGTTTCAATATTTAATCCCATATAAAAGATATTTTCATTGTATAACATCTCTCTCACTTTAAGTGTAAGGTCCCTTTAAAGACAGAAGTGATCATGACACTTAACAGCTCATTTTTAATATCTGTAAACTGTGCATTGTCATGATTGTTCTTAAGAAAAATAGTGGAGTGGTTTCTCATTGCCTTCTTTATGGTTTTGAATTCATTGTCCTTCTTGTAGACTGGTTTCCAACCAAGGCTAGAGAGTCCAGACTGCTATGTTACTTAAAACTACATCTGAAGTGAAAGAGAGAGATTCATGCTTTTCCCCAAGTAATAGTATGAAGTTAATATATAAACACCTCAACTGGAATTTGAACCTAACTTGCAGATTCCATATTTCCCAATATTAACTGTTCATCACTCATTGCACTTCCCAGATAATATTAGGTTGGAAATAAAATTCATGGGATTTTTCAACAAGTGGTATTTGAACATGTGATTTCATTTTACACATAACTGTAATTTATGAGCTATATACATATTCTGAAAGGTGCCATTTCAACATATATCTCTTGAGGATTTTTGTATGTGGATTGTAATGTTTTTAAAAAAAAAATTGAAAAATTGAGGCAACTGAGGTTATTTGATGCTCTTTTATTTGGGGAATAGGAAGAACAATGTACAAGCATTAAATAAAAACCTAACAAAAAGGCACAAGATGAAATACTAACAAAATTCTTTACTAGACTTAAAAATGTGTCTATCACTTGTTAAAGGTATTCAAAATCCTAATGGCCCAACTAATAATGATAATAGTAATATCAACTTTTTCCTTACAAGGAAACATTTGGCATTCAATAACCAAGCAGCCAGTACTGTTTTTGATTGAATTTTATAAAATATTTCTCTTAAAACAATTTTTCAGGAAAACAGGTTTCTCAAATTCAGTAGCTGTTATGGCTCTTTCCAGTATTGAATGGGTTTCCTTCCTAATCTTTTATATGAAGTTAGAGTGTTAGAGTGAGTGAAGTTAGAGTTGCTATATAAATGAGATTACAACATGGGAATTGTAGAAGTCATGGTTGAGTAGTTGGTAGGAAACATAAGAGACTTATTGTAAAAGAAAAAAGGAAGAATAACCAAGCAGCCAGTACTGTTTTTGATTAAATTTTATAAAATATTTCTCTTAAAATGATTTTAAGGAAAACAGGTTTCTCAAATTCAGTAGCCATTATTTATTACTGTTATTTCTGTGTTTAACAAAATGTAGACATTACCAAATTATTCTCCACAACACCTTTGAACTTTTAAGAAATTTGATTTACATGTATGAATATATGCATCTTTTATTTCTGAGTAAAATGATAACTATCTCTGTGACCCCTACCCCCGCTGTAAGCCAGTACAAAGTCTATAGATCATCAGTCCCAAGAGACAGCTGATGGATGAGAGGACATCCCATCAAACAGTCTACTTGTGTGTTAGATCACTTGCAAGTTAACCAATATTCTACAGGAATGAGAAAAGACATTATTGAGTTCAAAACAGACAATGAAAGGTGTTGTAAGATGAATTAATAATTGGTAGCAGAGCATAGTTTGCTCTAAAGCCTTATGTAAAAAGTAAGTAAAAAAAAAAAAATTGAATTTGTGGATTATTGAATGCAGTTTTTAAACCCATGTGCTCTGAATTGAATGTTTTCATTTCTCTGACAAATCAAACATTTGCCGTTTTTTGTTTTGAATATTTTGTTGTGGTTCTTTTGAATGAACTGTATTACTGTTATTTGTGTTTAACCAAATGTAGACATTACCAAATTATTCTCCACAACACCTTTTGAACTTTTAAGAAATTTGATTTACATGTATCAGTTGTGTCACTTTCACTGTATTTTTGTACTACTTGAAAAATGTTTTTTCTATCATGGCTTTCAAGAAAGAAGATTATCTTGTTATGAATAATCAAGAGTAGTCTCCCCTTGTTTCGTTACTCTCCTCTTTGAGAGAGCTATTTCTGTTTACTGGGACTATAAAAGGACACTATACACAGACCTTGTATTCTCAGTTGAATAAAGCTTTTTTAAAGCCTACACCTGCATATTTTTGCCATTACAAATCTCTTCCTGATTTTAAGTATAAGTGTCAATTTTGTTTTCATTTTCTCTAAAACTTTGTCATTGCTCACATGTTCATTTCATGGTATTCTCAGCATCCTACTGTAGAACCACATTTCTTTTGGTTCAAGTCTCTTCTTCTTTCATCTGTGAGGAGATTGTCCAGCATTCACTTCCATATAGGAGGACTGATGTAACAGTTCAGTACTCATTTCTTTGTTTCTAATGAAAATTTCTTGTTTTTTAATATTTTGCTTAGCTTTTGGAAAGCATCTTTGGCTATCCCAATGTGCCTTCAGATTTCAGCATTGCACTTTCTGCCCTCTATTAAAACACTTCCCAGATATTTAAATTATTCTTTGTGACATACTTTATCAAACGTTATGTGATTTAATATTGATAAAATATCACATCATGAGGTACATATGAAGCTCGTCAACAGTAGAGAGAGAAATTATGGGAATTAGAATTTGTTTGCAGAGAATTTGGAAAGAAAAAAGAGAAGGCACATATGAATATATGCATCTTTTATTTCTGAGTAAAATGATAACTACCTCTGTGACCCCTACCCCAGCTGTAAGCCAGTACAAAGTCTATAGATCATCAGTCCCAAGAGACAGCTGATGGATGAGAGGACATTCCATCAATTAGATTGAAGTACATTTCGTAATGGAGGTAAGTGCTTTGCTGGATTCAGTTGAGGCTAATCTGAAAGAAGATGAGAGATTCAGGAAAGGTCTTTTCAAGTGATCCTCACATGTCTGTGATCTGCTATGTTTGGCCAACTAATGTCATAAATGGTAACTTCATTTACGTTGGATTGTGTTGATCTGATACAATCTGCGCTTTTCATTTATAGAATGACATATTTCTGTGGAAACAAGAGGACGAGCTCATTTATACGAATGTCAATAATTGTCAATCAATTTATCAATCTGGTTTTTGATCTCATCATACAAACTATACAATTCTCTCCAAGGTCTTTACAATTTCAGTATTATTGTAAACCAAGATAGGTTCAGAGTTTCAAATCTCACTCTCTAACAAACATTCTCTCTCTCTCTCTCTCTATATATATATATATATATATATATATATATATATATATATATATATATATATATATAATGTGTGTTTTGGTATATATATATATATATATATAGAGAGAGAGAGAGAGGAATAGATTTTTATCCCTTGTTTTCTGTCTAGGATTGGGTTTTCAGTTCCATCTAAAGTCTTCTCATTCTCTTTCATTCTCAGTAGCCTATTGCATTTTAGTGGCATTATTGCCTTGCTTGGAGTGAATTGATTTAAAAATAAAAAAAAATATTCAACACTCTTCCTCCATAAATATAGGGCATTTTAAACATGTTTAGAGAGAGAGAGAGATTTTTGGAAGCTCTAGTTAAGTTTTGTTTAACAAACTAACCTCACAAGGTAATGATAATGGGCTTCAGTCAATAGTGGGTATTACATATGTATAGCAATAAGTCAGACTAAGCTTATCTATCTATCTCCAGTCAGTTCATATCTACCTATGTATCTCCAGTCAGTTCATATCTACCTATGTATCTCCAGTCTGTTCATATCTACCTATCAATCTCCAGTCTGTTCTTTCCTATCTATCTTCATATATATCTATCACTGATAAAAATTTATTTATATATATATATATATATATATATATATATATATATATGTATATATATTTATTTATATATATATATATATATATATATATATATATATATATATATATATATATAGTGCTGATTCCATGATTACAAACACTCTCTTATATTGGGCATTCTTCCCCATTTATGACATTTTATGAATCTCTCTTCTCTCTCTCTCTATATATATATATATATATATAGAGAGAGAGAGAGAGACAGACAGACAGACAGAGACATAGTAAGAGAGAGATCTTGCTTATAAATAGTGTAGTGTTGTTAAAGTATTTGATCTCACCAACTAATGATAATTGGATCAATCCATGATGGGTATTTCAAAGCTGATAGCTATAAGTCAGGCTGACCTCATCTATCTATTCATCAGTCTTTTCATTTATATCTATCTATGATAAGAATTATTTAAGTAATGGAAATAGAGAAAGACAGGATGATATAGTAATACAAGTAAATGCATATGGAAATAAATGAAGGCCTGTCAATGTAATTTTCTAGTGTAATTTCTTTCTTTGATAACCAATGTCATTCAAATTTAGATGAGTTTGTTTTGAGATAAGCTGTTTTTTTCTTAAAGTAACTTTATCAGATAAATAATCAGTCCTTCTACTTAGCGAGATTTTTTTTTTTTTTTGACCATTCTTATCTTTCCTATCACAGACAAATTTTAATTAACAATCTGATTTTGCCACCAGACTCTTTTTGGTTTTGCTGTTGTTAAGCTTCTCTTCAAAGAGTCTCGGATGTCAGCTGCAAATTTTATTTGCCTGATGCAATGAGATGAACCAACAGCCTTATGACCAACAATTCTATGATTTCTTCAAAAATCTTACTTTCATGATAAGTACAACTACATAATTGATATACGTGGTTGCATCAATTAGTCTATAGGCTGGCATAATTATTAGCTGCATTTTGATCTGAAATTTACGTTGTAAAATGTTTGACCTGTGTGATTAATAGAGAAATGTAACATTAATATAGCGAAGAAAACAGCAAATTACCTCGTCAAACCAAGCGACAAAACATCGTGTGTATTCTATGACAGAAAAAGTGGCGAAAAAGAAAATTACTTATCAAACAGAAGGGCATGTATTCCGCATAACATGCTGAAAATGGAATATTTGAATTTAAAAAAAAAACAAGTCCTTCGCAGGAGTCGCTATAAAAGTATTTTGATATGCAAATTACTGAACATCCTATCCCAGCTGTTGACGAATGAAAAAAAATAGGTTCTGCCGATAAAAGCAGTTGGTGTTCTCGATTCGAGAGTGGAAAATTCGGGCATTTTTGGCTACGGTATTTGTTAGTGAGTTATTTTTCTGAATGGTTACATGCATTGTGATTTGAGATAGTACCGGCAAATCGAGTTTTCAGCATTTCTTTCTGTCCCCGATATTCGAGTCTGAACTTACAGTGATTTTTCTTTGTGTTGTGGAAGTAATCTGTGACAAATACTTCCTTTGCTTTCAGAACGCTTACAAGCTATTTTGGCAATATGACGGATAAGACATTTGACGTCAAGTTAATACCTGAGTTTGATCGGTCAGTGACTGGACAAGCAGTTACTGAATGGATTGAGAAGGCAGAACTTGTTTGTGACCTGTGTGGGATTAAAAAGGTTGAACGTGTTCTTCCTCTGAGGTTGACGGGTGGAGCATTTGCTGTTTACCAACAGTTAAACTTGGAGCAAAAATCAGATGTCGTGCAGATAAAATGAGCCCTGCGGATTGCCTTTGTGGCAGATCGTTTCTTGGCTTACGAGCAGTTCGTGGAACGCTGACTGTGCCCGGACGAATCCATTGATGTGTTTCTAGCTGACTTGAAGAAGCTAGCAGGTCTTTTTGGCGGGATATCCGAGCAAGGATTAGCATGTGCATTCATAGCAGGGTTACTAGCACACGTCAAGCAACTACTGTGCGCATCTTCCAGGATGAAAGACATGAATACAAACCAACTGTTGGACAGAGCTCAAGCCATAATGAAAGATCAAAATGCAACTGAGGAAATGGTTGCAGCTACCATTTTACCAGGCAGAGCTGATAAACCTCCATATGTTAAATGTCAGGAGGTATGCGATGCTATCCATGCTCTGGGTGGAATCACTTTTCCAGGGACTGCCCGATTCAATGAGAAGATGCCCGCCAGCCACGCAGGTCACGTGCAACAACGTGTTGCTTCCAGTGTCAAGAGGTAGGCCACATTGCTTCATCGTGTCTGGGAAAAGAAGAAGGGGACAAGATGTCAGTGCCGGTCTCTTCACTAAGCGAGTTATGAATGAAGCGCTACCTGTCTTGGGTATTTACGTGGACAGAATTAAGAGAGTGGCACTGGTGGACACTGGCTGCTCACAGACACTCATGAGTAAGTCAGCCTGTCAATCCTGGCGGGAGACGGAGGTGGACGTACTCACCATAAACGGAAATACTCTCAAATGTTGCGGTGTTGGAAGTATCAAGCTTGACATGGACAATGCAAACCCCCTTAACATCGAAGTCTTGGTAGTGGATGGAGAGCTGTTGGGTTTTGACTTGTTGCTTGGGTTTGACGCCATTAAAAAGTTGGGCAGAATCCAAATAACAGAGAGTGGCGATGTACAGTTTCCCAAGCGTGGAATAGTCTGTTGTGCTGCCATTAAAATAGAAGAACCTGATTTCTGTATCGAATTCGACCCAATATGATATGGGTCGCATCATGGAAGTGGTCTAATGGTCGATCATCGGAGAGTTTGCGAAATCGGATGCCCAAGTACCCAATACCAAAGGGAGTCAAGGAGGAATACGACTGTGAGCTGCAGACCTGGCTTGATAATGGTTGGTTGCAACCTTATCCTGAAAAGGTACTCGGTCCTCCAAAAGGTTTAATTCCGTTGATGGCAGTGGTGCAGAAAAACAAAAATAAAGTTTGGCCAGTATTAGACTATCGAGAGCTGAATGAGTGTCTGACATGTGCGCACAGAAACTGAGGGAGTGGAGTAAAAAAGGACCGGATGTCGTTATCCTTGACATACGGCAGGCTTATTTGCAAGTACATATCCATAAGTCACTTTGGCCCTTTCAAACGGTAATCTTCAAGGGGCGAAGATATTGCTTGACACAAACGGGTTTCGGGTTGAATGTTGCAGCAGCCATAATGAAGGCCATTGTCGATGCCGCATTAGTGAAAGACGAGTCAGTTTGACGGGCAAGCTCATCATATATTGATGATATTTATGTTGATGAGAGCATGATTTCAGCAGCTCGTGTGAAAGAGCACTTGGCTGCGTTTGGTTTGACCTGTAAGGATCCGGAGCGGTTATGGGATGGCACATGTGTGCTGGGTTTGCACGTCGCAGAAGATAACAACACGCTTAAGTGGACTCGTGAAAATGGCATTCCATCAGTTCCTGAGGTCCTGACACGACATAACATCTTCTTGTGGTGTGGAAAACTGGTGGGTCACGTTCCTGTATGTGGGTAGCTTTGAGTTGCGGCATCATTTGTAAAATGCAGGACAGTTGGGACAACGAAGTGACAGAGGCTCCCCTTAAGAACATGATTGAGGACATAGTGGAAAGAATACGCCAGAATGACCCTGCACACAGTAAGTGGTGCACAAGCGGACATGCTTACGAGGTATGGGTCAATGCAAGTTCTCTCGCCACAGGTTTCGTTGGAGGTTGACGGAAGGGTTGTAGAAGACACGTTGGCTGTGACCTGTGAAGGACGCCCAACATATCAATTTATCAGAATTGGATGCTATTCTGAGGGGCATCAATTTATCATTACAGTGAAGCTCAATGGAGCTATACCTCTTCACGGACTCCGCATGTGTGCACCGGTGGGTATCAAACATGCTCACTGGCAAAGCCAGAATACGAACTGAGGCGGCAAGTGAGATGCTGATCCGGAGGCATTTGAGTACTCTTGAAAAGCTGATTCAAGAGTATAACTTATTGATCACGATAAGATTAGTAACGTCGAGTGAGAATCGAGCGGATAAGCTGTAACGATGGTATGATATGATAAAGAAGGAAACCGAACCAAAATGCCCGATATGCGCTTCCATGGTGAATGAAACCTCTCCTGATCAGATACGTGCCATACATTGCCAGAGTGGACATCCTGGCGTCAGACAAACGATGTATTTTGTGAGACGAGTCTACCCTATGACATCCAAGGTGGCTGTCAAGGCAGTGGACAGAAAATGTAAAGAAAGCCAGTCAATTGACCCAGCATCAAGTCGTTGGCCTCGTGGCAACCTAAGTGTGACTGAAATCTGAACCCGCTTAGGAATGGACATTACACATTATGGTGGGCAACACTACCTTACGTTAATGGATTGCAGCCCTAGTAGATTTGCAATATGGCGACGCCTGCTTCAACAAGACTCAAGAAGTGTCATTTGGCAGTTAGAAAGTATTTTTTTCGAACGAGGCCCACCATCAGAAATCCTGACTAACAATGATACTGCATTTCGCAGTAAGTCCTTTAAAGATTTCCTGGATGACTGTGGAGTCCAACTTCGTTTTCGCTGCGCCTATGTTCCTGAAGGAAACGGTATAATATCACGCCAAAGGATGATATATCATCGACTAATGCACCTGCCAAAATGATTCACCGTTACCAACTGAAAGTGATGGGGAATTACTACAACATTACCACCTGATTGTTGTAAGTATCACAATATATACAAAGTTGGGAACAGAGTATGGGTGAAAGCTCCCCATGGCCGGTGTACCTCCAGGTATCAAGTGGGTCGCGTGACAGACATTGTAAGTCCACAAACAGTACTAGTTGACGGGATGCCAAGGCATGTAAAAGATCTTCGACTTTTCGTTGATTCTGATACATCGCTGAGCAGATCCGATGATGATTCATCATCTGACAGTGAGTGGATAATTGAGATCTGCAAATCCGATGATTCCACAGACACAGAACTTCTGGAAACTTGAGATATGTCTGATGACTCCTCAGGAGACGACTCTCCGACACGCGTAAGGGAAATAGTGCCATTACGTTGAAGCACCAGGATAAAGAGACCTGTTCCAGGTTGTTCGATTTGTGATAGTGAGACCAGGGGGGAGTATAGTGAAGAAAACGGCGACTTACCTCGTCAAACCAAGCGACAACGCATCGCATGTATTCTACGACGGAAAAAGTGGTGAAAAAGAAAACTACTTATTAAACAGAAGGGCACGTATTCCGCATAACATGCTGAAAATGGAATATTTGAATAAAAAAAACAAGTCCGTCGCAGGAGTCACTATAAAAGTATTTTGATATGCAAATTACTGAACATCCTATCCCAGCTGTTGACGAATGAAAAAAAGTAGGTTCTGCCGTTAAAAGCAGTTGGTGTTCTTGATTCGGGCATTTTTGGCTATGGTATTTGTTAGAGAGCGAGTTATTTTTCTGACTGGTTACACGCATTGTGATTTGAGATAGTACCGGCAAATCGAGTTTTCAGCATTTCTTTCTGTCCCCGATATTCGAGTCTGGACTTACAGTGATTCTTCTTTGTGTTGTGGAAGTAATCTGTGACAAATACTTCCTTTGCTTTCAGAATGCTTATAATTAAATATGCTGACAGAAAGAATATTGAAGATATATATATACTAAAGTATGGGATTGGTGTATATGGAATAAATTCCAATAACCAAAAATGCTATTCTTAAAAGAGTGCTCAATACAGAGTAGAACAAATATAATTTATTTGAAAATTATAACATAAACATATTATAAAATCACTTTAAAAATATCTATTTTGTTTCAACACTTCTGGTGTCTTATCAAGTAATGGTGTTGAATGTAGAATAAACAGTTTGCATCATCTCTTTAAAACTCTTTATTCTACATTCAACACCATCACTTGATAAGACAATTGAAGTGTTGAAACAAAATGACTATTTTTGTAGTGATTTTATAACATCTTTATGTTATAATTTTTGAATAAATTATATACACACACACACACACACACACATACTACATGCAAAATGTTTGCCCCCCACCAGCATTTCTTTAAAAACACCTTAAATGAGATATTTTTGTAAGTAAAAATAAAATTTCTCAAACTGCAGTGTATTTGCTTTTATTTAAAAAAAATCACTTAACTACAAAAAATATCTTACAAAGCATCATATTTTGTTTTCAACATCAAAACCATCACCTGCCTTAATTTCTACTAATTTAGAAATTCTTGACATTGTTTGCAACAGTTTTTGAAAAAAAAAGTAGATGCCAGACCTTCTCAAGATATTCTTCAAGCATTGAAAAGTTCACTGTCATTCTTTGGATATTCTCTTCATACTCTCCTATCCAATTCACCCCATATTAATTCAATAGGAGAGAGGCCAGAAGATTGTCAAATAATAATTTTCAAAATTTTGTTCCTTTTTTATCTTTTTAAGGTAATTTTGACATAAAAGAATGTTTTGGATAGTTGTCTTGTTGAAAGGTCAATTTTTTTTCTAATTATGTATTAACCAGTTGATATAACATGTCTTTGCAAAATTGAATGATATTTATCCTTTTTCATGATTCCATTGACTTGAATGAAATTTCCAGACCTCTCTCACCTCAACCCCCCACCCCCACCATAACAAATTCCATAACCATGCTTAACTGCTGGTACTATGCATTCATCATTCAGTCTTTCTCTTGGCTTTCTTCTCACATACACTCTCCTCTTACTATTAAACGTTCAATTGTGGAATTAAGTTCAGCTGTCAACTCTGCAGCAGTTTTCTTTCTATTTCTTTTGCTCTCAGTAATTAAATGTTTATCTTCAGCAGCAGTTGTCACCTTTGGTGCTCCAGCTCTTTTTCTCTCAACATTTGTGCGAGTTTCTAAGTGCTTATTGAACCCCATATCTTCTTGGTAATTTGTCTTTGAGAGTAGCTGTATTTGAATAAAATTTTAGTTTGTACCCTCACCTCAATGTTTAGCTGCTTTGAGTTTGTCATTTTGTGAAAATTACTTTAAAATTAAAAAAAAACAATTATGAAAATACTGTCATAATGGCACAATATTTTTTCTACAAACAGAGTCAGCTGCAAATGTTTTGTTTACAACATTAGTCTGTGCTGAGTTAAAAATTAGAACTTGTACTAACATTTAACTTAGTTGAAGCTTTTGGTAACCTCAAAAATCTGTGGAGAACTTAATAGTGAAAGTGAAATATAATGTTTCTCATACAAAATATTAATAATTTGGCAAAATGATTGTAGGCAGATAAAACCAAATTTGAACTTTTTGGTAGTCAGAGAAATGGTGCAAAATGAAAGCAAATACACTGTAGTTAGTGAAATTTTATCTTTGATTTGTAAGAGTTTTTTCTGTTTTTTTTTTTTGTTATGTTGGTTGATGATGTGTGATTTAATGGAGAGATTTAAGATACTTGTCAGGTTAAACAGCATGATAATGTATTAGTTGTAAAACCAATGTATATGATGCTTAAAATATTATTAGAGATACATTAGGATCAATTCATCTTTCCCTCACTTTCTTTATTTGAGACTTTCCCAAAAACACAGAAACACAAAAGTTGGATGTAAAAGAGGGGGAGACATATTTTCCCTCAGAACATTCTAGAACACAACTAAGAAATGATGGAGGATAAAACACTGAAACATTGTGAAAGTTTTTTTTAATATGATGAGGAAATTACTCCAGATAAAATCACAAAATTGAAAGAAAAAAACAATTTTTTTTAAAAGATGAGGAAATTAGTCCAAATAGAATCACAAGCAATGAAGAGACTCATTTTATAAATCTTTAAGAAAGCAAAAATGTGTTTCCACAAGGAAAAGAAGTGATGAATAAATTTCCATTTTTTTCCTTTGTACACAGTAATTGTTTTTTTTTTTTAAACTTTTCAGTTACTAAAAACTGATAATAAATAATAACTATCTTTTCAACTACTTATCTACATATATAAACAGAAATATAGATTTATATAAATAAATTTTTGTATGTATATAATACTTTTCACTGTTTCTAAAAGAAATCATGACCTTGAGATGGGTGAGTTGCTCATCTCTTAATTAACTATTCCATTAGCATAGTAGAAAGAATTTAATGTTATGCTAAAATAGACAAATAAAATTCTGTAATCATTAAAGGATGAATAAAATGCTACTTACTTAGTTTAATATTCAAGTATTGAACATAAAAGCAAAAATGCAAGACATGTGTGATAATTTATAAGTAAAGTGCAATTTCATAATGAATTAAATGTTGACGTCTTTTTTTGACAGTCATTTTAAATATTCTAATAGAAGTAGAAGTTTGTTGTGACTATTAGTAATAAACTAAACAGATGGTATATATTTATTGAGAAAATAAAATATATAAACAAAAATGAAAAGAATTAAGGCATTTGTACTTTCCTTTAAAACCCTTTTTTCGTTTCTTTCTCTATCTCTTACTGAACTTCTCTTTACCTACATCCCTCAAATAAAAAAGAGGAAGAAGAAGAAATGACTGAACCTGGCTGTAATATGCCAGAAGTTTGCAGATGCAGAGCCTACTTATTTGTGACTGAAAAATACCAAAAATCAGGGTGGCTCCATGCATATATTTTGTCATAAAAAAAAATGAAAAAGAAAGGAATGCCAGAAAATAAAATAATTTGGCCCATCAAAAAATTAATACAAAGAAAGTTTTGAGTTAGCTGAAACTATGTTCGTGCCAAATTCTTGAACTTATTCAAAAAAAAAAAAAATTATAAAAACCTGACACCTCTATACCAACCCAGAGAGAGAAGAGCCCAGAACAACCCGCAGGAGAGGATGTAACAAAAGAATGCAGCCATGCATGATGCATGAAGAAGCAGTCAAGAGGTCATCCGCTACTAATATTTCTGCCCTGTTTCAGAGCCAAAAAAGAAAAAACAGCAGAGTTACATCAACCTAATTTCTGATAATGCTACTATCCCTATCATGGTCTTACTTCTAAATGACCACAGATGGATATTTCTCCTGACTGCTACCAATATCTGCCTGATTAACAAACTTTTTGCTACACTAAATACCAAAGGACTCACTCTTCACTCTAAAGAATCTAAATAAATATATTATTTATTTTAACCCTTGACATTTTATCTCCTGTATTTCTGATAAAATTGGGCAGCATTCTAAAATATATATATATATGCCATATAGTAATATTTGTTTCTTCAATAAAGAGAGTATCAATAAATATACAAATAATTGCATTCAGTTTTCAATGACATATTTTATAATGCCTTAGCAAACTATGTAGAAAACTGCTGATTGAAGATGTGTGTGTGTAGATAGCAATGTTTTTTTGTGTGTGTGTAAAAAGTTCATAAAGATTTGGTTTTAGATTTTGAGACATGTCTTTGTTAACTTGGGAGAATTTTTGGATATGTCTGTATGTAGGCAAATAAGCTTCAGACATTTGTAGACTGTGTACTTTCAGTGTTCAGTTTAATGTAACAAGGTTCAGTGGGGATTAAAGTCCTCCTGGGGAGAATGAAATATGTCCTATCTCTAAATCAGCCTATGGCTTTAAGAGCAAAAGAGATTCTGTGCTCTTTTCTTTATATACTGTTTAGCAATGCCATCTAGCAATCATTAGCAAAATTTCTTTGAGAGACAAGTGGGATAATCCCACAAGTTTTTTGCTGCTTTAAAATATTAATTACTTGTTATAATTGTTATTTAATTTCTCAGATGAGAAAGGATTGATTCATTTAAGCATTGCTTAAGAGTGTTCCATTCATCAATTGGGTGTTAATTAAATCCCTGGTTCAGTAGGAATAAGAAACAAATATCATTTCAAGGACAAAGCAGTACAATAATCACCTATCAGCCAAAAACTGACAACTGAAAATAGTTGGAGTGTATGTGGTCGAAATGTGTCTGTCACAATATCAATCAAGATGGGAATAAATATTTGAATAAATGTGTTGCATTATTTACATTCAGACTATTGTCCTCATCTTTATTGTTATTATTACAATGTTTCGACCATTGTGCACTCCATCCATTTTTAAGGTGCTTGTCAATCCATTGAACCTTCAAGGAATTTTGGACTGAATCCTTTATTTAATCTATGAGGGTAGATTGTTCACATTCTGCTGTCCATATCTAGTGAGATACTGTACTACTCAGTTACTGCCTACCATGTTCCCAGTTTAAATTTGCAGTATGCAGCTTGGGATTGAACTCAGAATTACTATATCACTAAATTCATGAACCAGTGCTTTAATCCTCTAGGCTGTTATCCTGTGGGACAATCCTGGGTCTAGAACTTTGAGCCTTAAACTTAAGTTGAGTTGTTACACATTTCTTAGCAGATTCTGATTTCTGTGACCACCATCCTGCTGTCTATATCAACCTTTTGGATATCATATAGGTGTCATGTTAGGCATTTAGTTGGAGGTTTGGTTCATCTCAGAGCACCAGTTCTGTTTAACAAAAGCATACCATTTGGCACATTCACATTTTCTTCACATCCACCTTAAGGGGCAAATACTGAGTGAAGGATTGTCCTACATTTTGGAAAGTCAATCCATTCCACCCATTCTGGTTTCAAGAGTAGGTTGAGGCGTTAACAGCTCCAGGGCCTCAAATTATTCACTTTACTGGATGGAATGATTCCTGACTGCATTTACTGAGACTTTGCTTTTCTGACAGTAAATGTAAATAATGATTTCTCCTCCTCCAAGAAATTTAGATAGAAACAATGTATTGGATAATTTTTTTCATTCTTTCAATTTCAAGCAAATATTCTCATAACTAGATAAACCTTTTGATACCAGTCACTAACATCATTTTTTGATCACTCCAAATTTGTTAATAGCCTTGTGAATTTGAGTTCAGCTTTATTGTGTTGCTCAGTGAGAAATAAACTCAAAATCAAGAGAAGTGTATAAACCAAAGAGAGAAGTGTGATGGGTACAGTTTTCTCATTAATGTTATATTTACAGCTTTGGTGTTTCTTTTCTGTTTCAGAATGATTTTGACTTAACAACTATGACCTAGAAATGAATAGATAATCTTTACTTCTGTATGTCCCTCCTGAAACAATTGAAGTTTCTGCAAAAATCTACCCAGAGTCATCCTACTCTTTATTATGGTAAGACTTTTAAAATATTTCTTATTGTATAATTCTACACAAATGCACTTATGAAAGGCATGAATCTATCTCTTTTTTTTCCTACACCTATCTATGGATTAAATAGCAGAATAGAATGGATTTTCTATCCTTGAGTGCAAGTCAGTCTCTGGAGAACGCAATGGGAAACAATCTTTACTCCTGAAAATTCTCAAATAATAATCAAAAGGAAGCCGAGTAGAGTCATGACTGCCTGAAGAGATGTGACATTTAAAAATTTTACACTTGAAAGTTTGCCTTTTTACTGAAAGTAACTTTAAGGGAATTTTGATCTTGGAAATCTTATTTAGAAAGCAATTGTCTTTGTAATAAATAAATATTGATGATTAAATATTTGCTGTGTGGGATTTTAAAATGTGGTAATTATATACATGATAATACTCCAGGATATGGCCCAATTTATGGATGGTTAATGTTAAGCCGTGGATACTCAAATAAACTGGACCACAGCTTTTGAAGAGAAAGAAACACTAAAACCTTAACTGTTTTAGAATATTTAATATCCAAATATAGAAATAAAAAAGAAATGATTGCCATGAATGTGCAGATTTAGCTTAGGAGATGTTTAGATGTCTTGTCAGCAGTCCTGATTGAATAAGTGGCCCTCTTTCAGTTCACAGTCATTTCCCTAGTAATTTCTCTTTAGGTTGCCAGCTCTCTTCTTCCATAAGCTGATACCACTGTCTAGGATAGTGTTACTCAACTGTTGTTCTCTGGAACCCTAGAATTCTGCAAGAGGTTTGCTAAGGGTTCCCTTTCAAAACAGTGATAAATAGGTTAATGCATTTTTGAGTAATTTTATATCTGTAATTTTACAATACACATATTGTTGGAAAATCCTTGGTTATTATAATAAAATATAAAAGAGATATTAATAATGGTATGTAATAGTTTTTACACATGGGTTCCCTGAGACATAAAAACTATTTTAAGGGTTCCACATGGGTAAAAAGGTTGAGAAACATTTGTTTTTGGGTCTGTGGTGAAGGAGAAATCTTGTTTTGTGCTGCTTGAAGGGAGGAAAAAAAAAAAAAACAAGATGGGTCTTGGGCAGTTATATTGCCAGTGTTATGTAACCCTTACAGGGGCATTGATTGGCTCTTTAACCATTCTGGATCTTCAATTTATTCTATGCTGGATTAATCTTATTTACCAAATATTCGAAGTTCCAATAAAAATGAATTGGCATTATTCTATGAACTACTGAGATGGACATCTTAATCTTTTTTGCTTATAATATTTTGGCAGACATGATTTTACATCTTCCTCATGTGTATGTTGCATTTGGCTGTCTTTGGATGATACTCTTTCTAAACCACCAGCTGTATACAAACACATTTTCTGATCACTGGTTAAAAATAGCTTCAAGTGAATGTAAGTCTTCGTGAGGACCATTATTCTTCTAATTCCAAAGACTGGCACAACAGAATCACAAGCAAAGATCTGTACCAGACAGCAGAAAACCACACCACAAGAGAACTTTTAACAGCAGTAAAAAGTAAAATGGACATCACAGGTAACTCAAAGTGAAATAATATTGTAGGGTTTTAGATAGAATACTCCACCTTGCTAGCAGATAAGCAAGGTGAGTTAATGACAACTGAAATTGATTAACGCCCTTGCCACAGTTAAATACCAGTCCAGTCCTCAGAAGAGGCTAGAGCAACATGTGCTGCAACCAAAATATAGACTCACAATATTGGGAATAAATGTATTGATAGAGGGTAATTGACTACCTCACCTCACCTGAAAGATAGTAATCTTGTGGAGTGCAAATCTCATTGAGTGTAACTACCATGTTTACGTTATATTGTTCCTTTACATTGTTGCATTTAATAAAAATGGTAAACATATTTTGGCACCGTTCTTTGTTTCCCTTTAGTACCTTGTATTTATTCTTCTTTGGGAGCTCTTTGAGGTAAGGAACCATTTTAAAATAACAAACCAACAATATCATAATCAAGATGCCGACATTCTACACTTCTTCAAGCAAAGTTTAGAAACAAAGCCCACATTAGTACTGGAAAGAATGAAAACTGCTAGTGGAGTTGAGAAACCTATCTTTTAAAAAATAAACGATTTTAATAGATTTTATAAATTTCAACCAAAAGTATTAGGTTGGTGCAAAAATAATGACGTAATAATGTTGTTTCTTGACGTAACGTCAAAAAACGACATTATTACGTCATTATTTTTGCACCAACCTAATAGCACTGGCTGCATGGTCAATGAATACTGGATGTTTTAAATACTTAATATCACCATTAGATTTTATTCAAAACACTATCCTCATCTTCATTTCTAGCCTAAGATTTTTCAGGTGGTTGGAATGTTGAATTGAACCCTTTATTTCACTCAGTGGGGTAGACTGTTCTAGTTCCACGTGCCATGTTTAATGGATGTCAGTTATCTCCTGTTAATTTCCCTCTAAAATTTCTCCACTGCCTTAACCAGATATTGAACTCACACTCTTTGGTTCCTGTCACTGGATCTAACCAATGCTTTTATCCTCAAGGACACATGGTTCAGTTCAACATTCAAACCATTTGAAGCAGGCTGGAGCGTACAACAGCCGAAACGTGATAAATATGGCAACAAAAATGAGGACAATAGTCCGAATAATGTAAATAATGCCCCTTTTTTCCTTATATATTCTGGTAGGATAATGTTAGGCTATTGAGAGAGATATTTTTACTCATTGTTATCTAAGTTTTGGCTGTTTCCATGGAAGCTGAATGCAAGAAAATGTTTAAAATATGCCAAATATATTGTAAAGATATCCTCATTAGAATAATCACTGGAACTAAATTCATCAATTTGCCCCAAACACATCATCAGTCAAGAACAGCCTGCAAGGCTCCCAGGGCATTCATGAATCTAGGCCTGGTTGTTGTTGTTGTTATAGCATTGAAATTTGATCATCTATAAAAAAAAAAAAAAAAAAGTTACAAAATAAATTGCTAATTTTAAGGCAGGTTTTCTTGACATCCTTTGTTCAGTATAAAATATAAAATCACATGTGTCATACAAGGTGCCGAGAATGGTACTATATTTCTTACATTACTGGGAATGTTCTTGAAATTCATTAGATTTTGGAATGGTAGGGTAGATAATTAAATTGATTATTAGAGTATGGCTGTTTGCTTGCAATGGATCTTTTAAATATTTGCAGAGAGGATATTATCAGTTTATTTGTACAGTGGTAAATGAGAAAAAATATCAACCATGAAATTATTGGCAAGCTATTCATTATTAAAAAAGAGCTGTGAAAATTGAACATTTCTCTATAGATTTTCGTTAGGTCAACATGATTGGTGTTACGTCTAATCTTTTTTTTAAATTTTCACTATTTTAGATAAGAGATTACCGAGCTGTCTTATTTAGTTATTTTCTTGCTTTTTACTTGTAATTATATTTAATTAGACTAAAAGTTATAACTTTTATGAATTATTATATTATTCCAGAATATTTTTCAAATATTTACTTAAAGGATGGACAGATATTGAATTTGATTTAAGCATATAAAATTAAAATCATCTGATAATTCCATGTCAGCAGACACATTGTATGAGTTGGCCTATACCCTCCTGTAGGAACAATGTCAGCTGTATTGTCTTGGATGATATGATGGAAGAGGAATTGGCATAGAGATGGTCTCTCATGGGTATTGAAAATGACACCAAATGAAGTGACATCCTTTTTGGCAAATAACAGTGACAGTTTCATTAATATAGGAGCCAGTGGATTTGAAGTCCAGCAATTTTAAGCTATATCAGGTTCTGTGATTGGCATGTAGTGGTAATATTACCTGTTTTATTACAAGAAAAAAATTGACATGCATTGACCAAGCAGCCAGTGCTTCAGTTGACATATATAAAATTTTTCTATTAAAACAATTTTTTAGGATAATAACTCTCTCAGGTCCACTAACTGTTATTACTCTTTCTAGTATTAAATGGGGGCTTCTTTCCTAACATTTTATTTGAAGTAGTGTGGAATATCAACATTTTGATTATGTCATTATTTCCTCTTTGAGTTGTATCCATTTTATTTCTTGCTGATGTTGATAGTTCTCAAGTGACTGTTCTTATAAAGTTCTTTATGATTTTGTTGCACCAAAATTTGGGGTTTGAAGAAGGACAACCCTTATTAAAACCCTTATTCAGGCAAAGCCACATTTAACTACTGATCTGAGAAAGTAGTTGTATACAGCTGACAATTTAGATATTCCTGAATAAATCTGGTGTCATGCATGGCATCCATATGAAAGTCTGTGTCTGACAAGACTATTTAATGGAGAACATGGAATCCCGTTCTTCACCATCTGGTTTATGCATAATTGGAAAAAAATCACTTTTCAACAAGATAATTACCCAAAACACTATCAAATTATGTCAAAATTACCTTGAGTCAATATAAATTGGACAAAATTTTGAAAATTATTACTTGGCAACCCAGTCTCCTGAATTAATATGGGACAAATTGGATAGGAGAGGTCAAAGAGAATACACAGTCACCTTTTTCAGTGCTTGAGGAATGCTGCCATCTACTTTTTCCAAAAATTGTTGGAAAGAATGCCAAGAATTTGTAAAGCAGTAATTAAGGCAGGTGGTGGTTTTATTGATGAAAACAAAATATGATGCTGTTGTATGATAATTTTTTTTTATCAGTCAAGTGCATATTTTTTGTCAAAAATTTATCTTTTACTTAAAAAAAATACAAAACTATCTCCTTTTAATTCAGTGTGGACCCCATACCTCTCGCCTGTGGCATATAAAATATCTATATCTTATGATGTATTTCAGTCGCAGGAAAGAAACTTGAAATATGAAGGAAGAGTCAACAAAAACAAACCATAACAATAGAGACCATTTTTGAATGCCACTAACATCAACATGTTTCAATGTATGTAGAGTATAGGTGTGTGAGTGAAATAGAAAAGGAGAAAACAAGTCACTAAAGGTATGTCCTAATTAATCATCATATGATGAAGCATTAAAGTTTAATCATACTGTTAGAGTTAACGCCTCCTGAATTTTTTAATTGTCCAAATTGTTCCTAGGGCATGCTCTCCAGTTTTATAAATACTTTGGGATTTCTTCCCTTGTCATTTTTTCTTGTCTCACTTTTCAGCTGACAACACCATATAAAGCTCTGTGGAGAATTTGTGCTTTTTCTCTTCGGGGGAGACGCCATGAACATTACACACACATGCACATACATATGAACATTCACTCATGCATTTCTTGGAACACAAACTTTACACAATTATTTGTTACATATACACATTATTGTTTTTGTAATTTGTATCCATTTGTTTGTTAACACACATATAATAGTTTGTATATATATATATATATATATATATATATATATATATATATATATATATAGGTTTTTGTTGTTTTTCTTTCACATTTCTTTTGGGTAGACTTATCTTGAGCCCACCATATTTGTAGTGGGCCCTATTTCAGAAGATACACATGCACAATGCATACAAACACAACAGTCTGCTACAATATCATGTTCACTGTTGTGAAGGTCCCAAAAGGGTGGAGCAAGTGAGAATGTTTTTGAATTCAACACAAGTTTTATACTGACAAGTCACATGACTACATATTTTAGAGGAAATCAAATCAAATTTTTCTCATTCATGTTTCCTTGATTCATGTAGTTACGCAAATTTTATATTATTTATATTATTTATCCATGTGGGTAGGTGAACCTTGTAACAATTTTAACCATTGATATATAAAAGGGTGTTATAATTTCTAAGTTAGGAATATATTGTGCATAGTCTTTCTGACCAGTGTACTTGTCAGCTTGAATGTGTTGTACTTTCTATTAGGTATTTAGAATTTCTAATATTTCCTTCCTGTCTGTCTGATCTGTGAATGTCTTAGTTGTTTAATCTAGGAATGCCAATTTTATTTTATTGCTTTGTCTTCCATTGTTCATATGCTGGTTAAAGTGGATGTCTGGTTGCAATGTACATTATAAAGACATGTAACATTGTCTAAAGACTGTGGCATATATATTGATTTCTTAATTTCCTTTGTATGTGTGAACATTTTTGTCTTTAACCTGTCTCAAAAAGATGTTACACCCAATATTTCTATTGGTGTGTCTCTTATCGTTTGTCCTGCTAGTCAGTTTGTTTGTTGTACCATAAACTAGTCCCTGTTGATGAACACCTCAAATCTGTTTTTGCTACAGAACATAAGCCAAGGAAAACTAATGGAGTATTTTATATCCAGTGTCAATAGTCAAGCTGAGCTAACAAGTCGCTTTTCAGCAACTGATGATGGAAAAGCCCAACTCTGCCATTGTTTTCATGAAGATAGGCAGTTGTGTGGATTCCGGTGCTGCCAAGCATGTTGGTGAAATGACGTTGGATTTGAACTGACATTGTCAGTTATTATTGCAGAAGGGACGCTAAATGTTTCTATCTGGGAATATTTGGGCAACTGTCTTGGAATTAATATCTATGACTGTCAAAGATTCTCTGTATAAATCAATGAACACATGTAAATATCTATATGAGTAGACATTGCTTGGTAGCAGGGAGCCTGTTATGTCCATGTGTATATTTTGCAAACTGTCTGCCGTATATGTTTGCACCTAAGCACAAAAACTTTCCTCAAATTTCGTCAAACAGTATTCTGATGTTAGTTTGGTAGAAGCCTTGGTTACCAGATGGGAAACATTATGCAGCTCAATAAAAATTTCATGTATTTTTTCTTTGTGAGACTAAGGATATAGTTTGCCTGCAGAAATGGCATATATCGACATATCAGAATCAGGAACTGTCACTCTTTCTCATTTAGAGGGGTATTTAAAGGGAATAATCTCTGAAGCCAATGTTTTTCTCTCAATTGAAGAGGTCAGTATATATGCATTTGTGCCATTAGAAAGGGCATCTACTGGGACTTTGTGCTGACCTTTTATGTGGTGAATGTCAGATGTGAGAGTAATTATGAGAGGTGCCATATTTTGTGTAGTGAATGTCAATCTGTTTTGGTTTGGAAGGTGCCAAGCAAAGACTTGCGATCCATTAAGATATGGAATTGTTGAGCTAACAAGTGATGAAAATGGTGAATAGTCGAATAGGCTACATAGAACTTTTGATCAAAATATGAGATTATGATTTTCTCTCTGTTAGCCTTTTCTGAGAAATGAGTTTCCAGGAATCCTCACTCTTCCCTTGTATCCACTTGTTGCATTACTGGATATGTCAGTCTACTAATATAAATTAGTGTTGTAACCTAGAAAAGGTTACTGAATAAGAATAACCAAAAGGAAGTTTGGAAATGGAATGATAATCATTATAACATGAACAACATACAAGATTTCCCAGCAGCATATAGTGTAGTGAGTAATCCACTGATAGTGGTGAATCCCCACCAGACAGTATATTCCACTGTATTTATGACAATTGATACATAACCATTCTAGTCCATAGGTATGATATATAACAATCAGCATAAGTAGAAGTAGACAAGAGGTTAGTAGCATTGGTTAGTAGTGTCCTCGTTTTGTCAAATGCTGTCAAAACTTTGTCTGGCAGAGTAATTTCACAATTTTTTATATCCATCAACATGCTCATTAATGTTTAAAGAACTTCCATATAATTTTGTAATATCTTCCAAAAATTATAATATGCATAAATTGCCTCAGTTTTATCTGGCAGCAGAGCAGTGTGAGTGGACATAATACTGTGTTCAAGAAATCAACTTCAGAACTATTGAATTGACATTTAATTCTATATTCCCTAAAGTGTTCAAAACTTTTCTCTTATACCAAAAGTATTCTTCTAGCATGAAAATAACTATTAATGAATTGTTCATGTAAGTAAAAATGAATTTTAGTCTCTGTAGAACTTAGTTCATGAAATAACTGTCACCTTTCTCCACCCAGAAAGAACACAAATTTAAATTGCCCAAAAGAGCATTGTTGGAACATTACAGGGTTCTATGTCTTGAGTCATCCTGAATGTGACCAGTGATTGTTTTTCATTGTCAGTATTTGAGACTCTAGTAGTACTTGGAGTAACATCCAATATTTTATCCATAATTTTGGCATGTAAAAAAACCATCATCTAGCTGGTTGGAGGTTCAAGGGTAGCCTTTACAAAAATAAATGTCTTTCAATTTTTCATCATGACTTTTTCCGACTAATGAATATAGATGATGCAATATTTGAGAAATTTTCCTATCACTTAATACATCTATGAGATTACCCTACCTTCTCTGCAAATAAACTTCTCTTAATGCTCACTAAGTGGCATTGTATAAAACAGTATAAAATGAAAGGACATAAGCTAGTTTTCTTTTTTCACTCTCTCAAACACAGCATGTTATAGTAGCAAGACTTGTTTTGTTTCTCTTCCAGGAAGAATGTCCACATGTGAACTGACTTTTTAATCTCAGCTGAACTGTGTTGTACATCAGACACACACACTACAGCTAAATGCATAAATATTTTTTCTCTCATTTTGTTACATATTTTGTTTTGTACAAATTATATTTAAAATCTCTGTATGTATTGAATTCACATATTTTTAAGATGTTGAAATATCCTACTGCATATACCTTTACATTTCCATGTTTAGTAGTTATTGAAAACCAAAGTACTTAAAATTATTTCTTCTTTCAACTTATCATAGGGGTAAAAGTGGCAGGGTTTAATATCAAGTCCCTAACTTCTGTAACAATTGTTCTGAGTAAAACTGATACCATGAAATAAAACTTTATATTCTGTGAGGTCATATTCCTACAAGAATGTTCACAGGCTTTGTTTTTTTAAAATCCTGTGAGTGTTTAGCCATCCTATTGATGAGAAAGGCTTGGTGAGGGAACAAATTTAGTTGCTGATGACCCAATCATGTGACTCATAGTATTGGGTTATATGGTACCAGTAGCACTTGTAGAAATGCAAGCAATCAAGGATCAAATGAAATGATTACTGCCACTAAATATCCCAAAGGCCAGTTTTTATCCAAAGAAGATTATGCTATTGTAAGAGTGTTTAATATCAAGACTTTCATCTCCCTGTCAATTGTTTCACTGAAAAATGATACCATGAAAGCAAATTTATTATTCTGTGAGGTAATATTTCTCATAGCTAAATTTGTTTCAATCTAAGCAAATCATAACATCAGGTGACACCTTACTAATACATTCATATCACCCACTTCATTCAGTAACCCTCTACCTTGGACGGCTCTTGAGCATCGCCGTGAGTGAAGTTTATTAAAAAAAAATTATATGCTTCATATTTTGTTAATTAAATTGTGACATGTGAAGTGTAAGCTATCATGGAACCAATCAAATGAATTACCACTAAATGTACGAAATGCCAATCTTTATCCAAAGATTATGCTATTGTTAGAGGTTTTAATATTAGGACCCTCATCTCCATTACAATTGTTCCAAGTAAAACCAATGTCATGAAATTGAAGGTTTTATTTCTTACAGCTAAATTTGTTTCAATCTGTACAAGCCATAAAGCTGGGTCACTGCAAGTAAAAGGTCTGTTTTTGTCACAGACAATCATTAATCACTCTGTTTCTGTTTCCATGTTGCTTAAGAAAAACAAATGATATTATCTGCTGTAAGTTTAATAGATATATAAATAAAGTATAGTGATAAAATAAGCATGGCTGGTCATAAAAAAAACAGTAGCATCAATTTTCTCTGGCAAATATCTTTTCCATATGGAGGGGTCAAGAAAACAAAGAACAAAGTTCAAACAACCAAAAACAAAAAGAAAATGTTATGCTCTCTGAAGTAAAAAAAAGGAGAAATAAATCACATCAGGGTTACCAATTATATATATTAGTAAGGTGTTTTTAATGACTTCTAAAATACTGATAAATTGCAACATATTTCAGTTGTGGAATATGCCACAAAGAAATACAGAAAGTAAACCTGAAACCATTCATGGCGTTTTTTTTATATACTCCTTTGGCAACATCATCTAACAGTCTTTAGTAGAAGTTCTTTAATAGACAAGTGGGAGTAATTTTTTTAATCTAGCAATGTCATTAACCCTGAGTGAAAAGGGCCAAAATGATCACCAACTTGGGCACCACATTCAGAACTGATAATAGTGTCTCTCCATATTAGAATGGAGTGGAAAATAGATGCCAGTTGCACCAGGGCATAAGCAAATAATACATGACAATGACATGCATCAAATAGGGGATCCCAATAGGCAATGTTGAATGCACTTATGTCAGTTTTGACCATGATCTGTACTACTAACTCTTTGATTGTTTTTTTTTTTTTTTTTTTTACTTAAGTTTCACCCAATACAAGGCCCAAGAGCCGCTTGAGGTAGAGAGTTACAGAGTGAGATTGTTGTATTGATGTAAGAGGGAGAAATAAGAAATGCAGATTATGAGGATATTTCGGAAATATAATTGTTGATACTAGAAAAGGTTAAGATTGTATTTATCAGGCAAAATCCTCTTTGGAGTCTGCTTCTCAAAGTAGTGGTTCTCTGGAAGAAGCTGAGTGGAACTTCCTTCTTACCAATGGGATGAAGATGATTCAACCCTGTGTACATGACATGACATGTCCTAGCTGCCAAGCTCTGAAATTGTAGATCGAGGGAATGTAGCTCACTTGAACATTTGTCATGAAAATTGTAATAATGATAGCTTTGTGACATCTTGTCTGTAGGAAAGAGACTGTCAGTTTGAAAATAATTAATTACCTACAAGACTAATGATTGGAAATTATTCAGCAGCTCCAGCCCAGTTACGGCAACAATACTCCATTTTTGGTTTGATCTGAATTTAGTAAAGATGGAGATGAAATCAGGTACTTTCTGAAGTGGCACAAGAGACCAACCATTTTTCCGGTATCTTTTGTGATGGATCATATTTACATGTTCCACTTGAAATTTGGGATATATTTCAGTACTTATAGAACTTTTCAGCACTCTCTCTAGAATTTATTTGAAATGCTGAAATAGACTATAAGTATATGTATATTTGAAAATCTGATCATTATAAAGATAAAATATTTGGTTCAAATCAAATATGATTTATGCTGCAATTTAAGTGACATCACCAAAACAAGGTCTCTACTCTTGTCGATATGTAACACTTTGCTGTTCCTTGATAAAGTGCGCACATAAGCTTTGTGCATATGAATAAATGAAAGATGAAAATGAAAATGCATTCAACAACATTTTACTTTCACATATTCTTGATTTATGTTGTTTATTAATACAGAGAAAAACAAAATGGCATCCATTGCCATTTATTTCCAAATGGTACACAATGCCTTAAAAGATTAATTTTTTGTTTAAGAAGACAAGTTACTTGCTTCAATCTTTCTTACCATAAAAACTTTTTTGTTTAATAAAATCATTCATTCTAATAGATTAATTTATTTCCCGTGTGCGCATATTCATTTTTTTTTTATGACTGTGAGCAGTTGTTGTTTTTGTAAATAGTTTGCTTGTGTCTTGATATTGCACAAATTCCAGGAAGAACCACAACAGTTGACCAAATATTTAAATCAGGGACATGTCAGATAAGAACAGATTCTACATGTTGAATGACTGAGATGGTATTTACTTAGGCTGTCCACAATGATGCAATTGTCATGAAGCCCCACTTGAGCCCACATGGGTAGGGTCAGAAATTGTCCACATTTTTGGCACTTCACCTTTTGGGACACTTCAAGAATTGGTGGAGGACTCTATGCTGTGCATTTTAATGCACTGGAGAATGTGCAACTGTAATGGATGGAAGTGAAATGTAATGTGCTTCAAAACTCACAAACTATAATTCGATCTAAAGTTTTGATGGATTGACTTACCTATATTATTATTATTTACCATGTTATATATATGTGTGTATATATATATATATATATGTATATATATATATATATATATATATATATATGTATATAATTCTGCTTATTCCTTTGTTCCCTTGCTAGCACATATGTTGTGCCTTGCCAAGACCTTACAAATAATTAACTATTCTGTTTTGATTGAGAGTAAATATAGAAAAGACATATCAGAGCTGTTGTCTGATTTCAGTCTGAAAAAGAAACAAACAAAAAAAAAAAAAGTAAAAGAGGTGATAATGCTCCAATATGTTGAATGTCTGCTTGAGTGAAATTGAAAAATTTGTCAATTTTAAAACTTTTCATTTGTACCCTCTGACTTCTTTAAATAATGACCTGCTTTTTTACTTATGATTATTATTTTCACAGGTGTTTTATAATTGTAGAACTTGCAATGAGCTTTATTTATTCATCAAATATTATCAGAAAACTCAAATAGAAAAGCTGAAATTTTTATCGGTATTCATATACACACATATGTATATATACATTATGATAAGAGAATATGCTGAAAAGTTCTTGTCTATGTTAAGAAATGTTTCCAATGAAAGTCTCATTATCTGATCAGGTTTTGAGAAGAAAGTTGATTTAAGAACTTTTCATTTACATACTTTTATAAAGATGTGATTCTAAGTGGACAATGGTGATGTAGTATTACAGATCAGACCAGACACCATCTTCATTCACAGGGTGCAGCTTTTCCCAGTTAAATGCTTGTAGATTAATACAAGGAAAATAATTCTTTGACTGGATTGTTAGCCCACCAAAAAAAGACCACTATACAAAATTATAGCAGTCACTAAATTTTATTCAGTTGCAATCTTCTTGTAAGCAAGAAGGCAAACAGTCTAACCAGCATTTACCTTTCTCATTACATACGTTATTATGTTTCTCTGGGAGTTTTCTTTTATAAATGTATTGGCTTACAGGCATATTATGTGGAAACACCAGTTCATACAAACACTGAAGTTAAGCAACACTGAGCCTGGTCAGTATCTAGATGGGTGACTGCTTGGAAATATCAGGTCCTTTAAGCTTGAATATGAGGGTGGTGCAGTAGACAATGGCTTGGAATTAGAAATTAGAGAGCCAAGTTCCAGTTCCATTCAGGTTCAATATATTCACTTATTCACAAATAACCCTTGGGAAATAAGGTATGAATCCAGCTCTTCTCCCCCAGCTATTGATTAATTAGTAGCACTTGTATCAGTAAGTCATTATTATCTCCAATAAATCCATAGAATCTTTTTCTGGTTTTAAATAACCTGCAAAAGGTTGATAAAAAAAAAACAAATCAATCAATTAGAAAAGTATCAATCACTTTCTCACTGACATGATGTGGTTTCCCTCTGTCTTTTCATGGCAACTGCTCTGATGTGGTTTTTATCCCCAGGTACCCTGACTTCATGAATTTAAGTGCGATACTTGTCTGAAATCTAGGTCCCACTCTTTTACTGTCGAAATAGTTAAATGTAACTGCCACTTCTACTCCAACAGTTTCTTTCCTCACACTTCTCATTTATCGAACTCCCTTCTCTTTACTTGATTCTCTCATAACTACAGTCTTCAAAAATTTCAGTGCAACATCAATTGCCATCTTGTATCTTCTTGAATCCCGTTCATCTTTTATCATTTCCTCAGTCCTCCTATACTCAATTTTTTCTCTCAATTTCAATCTCTGTAACCCCCTGTATAATAGTGGCATTCCCATTTTGCTTGGATGAAATGATTGAAAAAGTAAAAATATTTATCAATTTTATTTAATATCATAAGATTTATTTTCTAATTTCTGATGTTTTATTTAATCTATCTTCATTTGATCAATTACTGGAACTTTATTTTTCGTTCATGAAATATTAGTTTGCACATAAACTTGCACTTTCTAATGCAGATTTTATTCTCTAAGTCCAAATTGCATCAGAGTGCAACTTTAGCATGAGAGCAGAAATAATTGAGTAGTCAATGATCTGATGAGAAGAAATTTTGTTTTATTATCATTTTAGATTTAACATTGTAATTTATTTTTTTTTAATTTAGCCTATTCGTGTTACGTATAATTTTGTGGTTCTCTCTGGTAAAATTTCATGATAATATCTTTGAGTTTGAACATTTATGATATCATTAACATATAAAAGCAAAACATAAAGAAAAAATCAGTCTAAAGAAAATAAAAACCCACAGAAAAAAACAAATGATGTCCTAGATATAGCCTTGGGAAGAGTGCGTTTGTCATACCATAAGCAAAGTGTTTCATGTGCAACCCTCAGATTGGATATGGATATCAAAAGAAAGTTTTAATGAAAAGCCATTTTCCTCATGGATTCAGGAAGAATCTAGCGTTTATCTGTAATATGGAAATATAATAATTGGTGTTTGTAACTGTTTGGTGTAAAGGTATAATTTCTCTTTTATTATTAATATCTAGACATGAAAAATATTTTTACTGAATACTTTTATTCCAAAATATATTTTTTACTTTTTATAATATTTCTTTCTTGGAAACTTGCCAGGATCAAATAAAATCAATTTTCCTTACACTACTAATTCCAATACATATCTGTCTATCATATATACAAAGTGCAATGGATAAATTGTCATCTAAATTATACAAGAATGAAAATAACACTGACATCTCATTTTAGATCTATTTACCAAAATTACACAAAAATATCTTGAAATACTAAAGAGTAAATTTATTCAATAAAACCACCATTGGCTTCAACCACGATCTCCAGATAACTTCGGAATCTCCTGCATCTCTTCTGGATGGTCTCCTTGTTGATAATTGCTGCCATAATCCTTGCATTCAGTTCCCGGTGTTACAAAGAGTTTTGTTAGTTTCTTGCTCAACTGTGCCCCACACATAATCAAGGGGGTTAGGTGGACAGATGAAAGGGGTCATGTGGTTGTAGAAAATGTCTGATAGCCAGGACTGGGTACTTCCTGATTGTGTGGCATAGTGCAGAGTTCTGTTGCCACAGGGTCTTCCAGCAGCCATCTTCTTGACCCAGGGCAGCACTACCTCCTCAAGGCACTTGATGTAGGCCTCTCTGTTAAGTCTGAGGCCCTCACCAACAAATTCGGTGGTCCTTTTCTTATCAGAACAATGACAGTGAGTTGTCCTAGCTGCTGTACCTTCATAATCACCATTAGACTCATCCAGCTTTTTCTTAATCCTGTACACTGTCCTCAGATTGACATGCAATTGACACTCTAAAATGTTTGTATTCTCACAGACAGTCCCTAACTGATCCTACTATATTGTGCAGTCAACAAAATCAAAAACAAACAACAAATACACAAAATTAAATATATAAAATGACAACTGAATTCAAACCCAAGGAGGGATGTTTGGAGACTTTATGCACACTGTATAATTTCTCTATATTCAGTTCTTCCAAAAAGTATGACTTTAAACCAGCTATGATTCAAGACTTGACCTCTACACTAGCAACAGTTTTTGAGACTAGCTTCATAATGTTGCCTTACATAACTTTGTAATGAGATCAAAAATGAAGACCTTGAAAAGTTTAACTCATAGAGAAGTTTTAAATGAATTTGTGTTAGTTCAATACTTAATGTGTTATTTGGAGGGAATTTAGTCTTCAGCAAGGTGCTCCAAAAACATAACTCAATTCAATACTGACTTCCATAATGAGGGCTTGGAGAATTTGACACTCACAGGACATACTGATGGCAAGAATGGCAGACAGAAACAGTGAGTAATCTAACAAACTTGTGTAAATGAATGGCAGATAAGGGGGTGGAAAGGACAGTAAGCAAATATTGCTAAACACTACAAATGATAGGAAATTGTGGAGATCCATGTTCCCTCATGTTCAGAAGGAACACAAAATGTAAAAAGTCATGATGATAAAAAAAAAACAAAATTATAAATTATCCATGGTATTATGAAATCAATGATTTATGTTCTGAAAATGGATTTCAAAGTTGTTCATCCATTGATTTTGTGATTTTCATCAAGAAGAGCATCCCAAAGTTCATTATGAGTAAATTGCTGTCCACCAAAATAAACCTCTCTCCTCAGAATTTGTTTCAAATGTTCACTTCAGTTAAGATCAGATGAACAAGCCAAATGGATGTCTTTGATTGTTAGTATCATTATTGGTTTTCTTCACTATATGTGATGTACAATAAAAATAATTTTTATGAAAGTGTTTGTCTTTTTCTTGAAACATGACTCCAGTTCTGCCATCAAAAATCAATGTATACCTTAGGTATTATATTTGACACCATCTGGAACTCATCATGACCTTGCCACTTCACATTTGTAATCCAACCCCAAAACTTCACCTCACTTCCAACTTGTTGATGTTTGAAGGTTGTTTCTGCCATTAACCACCCATGCTTTGCCCTTTTAGTCTACCCTATCAATAGCAGAACAGTATTTGTCATTGAAAATAAATGTTAAATTTTTGATGATCAGAGTTGACTGGAAAGCAGGAGGCCAGAAGAGAGTTCCACAAGCAAGACGTGCAAGAGAATAAATAATTAGCTTATGGTTACAACTAGCAATTTCAACAGTGAAATTATGAAACCTAGCTACCAAACTAGTACTGCGCTTAAATTTAAGAATTTGAGGAAAGTTCATCAAAACAATTACAGTGATACTTCTTTATTGCCACAGCACCTAAAAGACAGATTTTCTATAAATTTCTGTCTTTTTATGGACTCAGATCTCAACTCGCCTTTATCAGAGATGCATTACAGTTGTCCAGGATCTTTAACAAACTTCTTCATAGGTTGAATTTTCTACTAAGTAGTTTAATTAGAGAAAGACTCACTATGCTACATCCACACAGTTAAATTATCCATATGCCCTACATATTCTTTTAGTAAGAATGGAGTTCCACTGCAGAAGCTTCTTCCCAAGAACTACTACTCAGTGAAAAAAACCACATGGATGATTCCAAAAATACAATAATCTTAACATTCTGCAGGTGAAATGTCAATCATTATCTTTCATATCCTCCCAATCTTCATTTCAACTTCCTCCTCTTACAGGGTGTGTGAATAGTGTCATGGATAGCAGTTCAGAATGAGAAATCAGAGGGCCAAGTTCAAATTCCAGTCAAGTCTATTACATTCACTTGTGCATAAATACCATTGGAAAAGCTTTGAATCTATTTGTTCTCCACCAGCTGAGGGTTAAATAGCAGGACTTGTATCTGGAAAAGTCATTATTTCTAAAATATTGTTAATGAAATATTCACTTGCAAAAAAAGAATTATTCTTACAATCCAAAATATGTTTTGGCTTTAAATAACCTACAACAGGTTGATAAATCATAAAAACAAATAATTCCACTTATGATCATATCACACAGTAATGTGGAAACTTGAGTGGATCTTAGGCTTTGTATTGAGGGAATTTTATTAAAGAAAAAAATGAAATTAGATTGGTTTCTGTTTCAGTTTCTCAGTCTTTTCAGCTCCGTAGTTATTAATTAATTCAATCCAGTCATGGAGGGCAGAGTACTCAGATAGTGCTTTTCCTGAAGGAAATTGTTAGGATTAATCTCTAGTACCTGATGTGTCCCCAAAACTGTAAGTACCAAGAGAGCTAGATGATGTTAGACCTCTGGTCCCAAATATATGTGGGTTCAATCTTGTGCCTTATTCAGATAAATATCATCTCTTTGCCTTGCCTGTAGAATGTCAGAACATAATAGAACAATTTCTGTTAATAATCACATGTACATCTGCTATCCTGCAGAGAGACAGTCCCTGCTGGGTTAAAATGCCCAAAATATGCTACATGATGAGCACACCAAGAAATCATTCAGGGAGACCCAGGCTTTGGCATATAACTGTGACAGATGGAGAATGATGGACAGCTCATCATGTTGGTGCTTGAACTCCTTCTGAAATTAAGGGCAAAAGAAGAAGAATATATGGAATTCCCACTAAACTCAGCCTTGGGCCACATTCCATTCAAGTGAGTATGTGCTCTCTGGGTTTTTGGAACTTTGGCCAGCCTGAACTAAAATTCTTTCTGAAGTATTGTTTGCTCTGAGAATCTTTTAATATTGGTTTATATTGGTAGCAGAACATAGTTATGAAGTGAAGATAGCATTGAGCCACAAAAATCTACCAAACATTTGAGAAGGCAGTGTCGGATTCCTGGACAAATGAAATGAAAATTTGGCAGCTCATGATGAACCTAGGTAAGAGAACACCTGCACTGACATTAACTATCATTTTCTGGACAGGCCAGAGAAACTGCTTTAAATTATAAAGCCAAGGATCTAAATCAAGAGAATAAAATGAACACTTTAATTACTGTGCTTGACAATTTATTTATAAATAAATTGATTGATAAAGCTTATGAGGCATGGATAAACTTTGATTTCAGAGACCAGAGATGTCAATATCCAGATCCAATTTTTTTTTTAAGCAAGGCAGTAAAGGGGTTACTAGGTGTGAAAAAATTAGAAAACAGAAACTTTATGAATGAGCAAGAACAAAAGAACAAAAATCAGGACAGTAAGAAGCAATTGACATTGCATTTAAATTTTTGAAGTTGACTGAAAAGCATGGAGCTGGAAGAGAGTTCCACAATCAAGAAGTGTAAAAAAACTGTTAGCATAGTACTTGTAGTTACATCTAGCCTCTGTGTGTGTGTTTGTGTGTGTGTGTGTGTGTATATATATATATATATATATATATATATATATATATATATATATATATATATATATATATGCAACTGGGGCACCTCGACGTGGTGTAATGGTTAGAAAGCTTGTCTTGCCAGATCAGTTATGACTGAGTAGTGAGTTCGAGTCTCACTGGGTGCCCCCTACTTTCGGCCTTGTGCCACATCTAAGCCGTGCTTAAAAAAATCATTATATATATGCAACTGTATATTAAAACTCATTGCCAGCCTAGTACTGCTTTTAAATTGACAAAGTCTAGGTACCCCGGTAAAGAGTTATATTTATTTCTGCTTATTTACAGGAAATGTGGCACAAGGCCAAAAATGGGGGATGGGGAAAAGGACAATAATGTTGCTGATTCTTTGGATTTTATCAAGGATCTCTAGATATTTCTGAATTTGATCAAAAGTACAGTAAAAGCATTAAATATAAAATGACTTTGCCTGATGCAGTGTTAGCTTTGAAATTATTAAACAATGCAAATTTAAATGATCAACAACAACAGTTGGTCAAACTGCATGCATGACTACAGGTCTGCAATACAAGAAAATGAAATCAGTGTTGAGATGTATATTTAGTGGAAATAGCTGTATAATTCAAAATAAACTGATGGATCTTAAGCTTTGTATTGTGTGAACTTTATTAAAAAAAGATAAAAAAAATATCAGATTAGTTTCTGTTTCAGTTTTCAGCCTTTTCAGCTTTGTGGCTATTAATTAATTCAATCCACTCACAAGCAGAGTACGCAGAAAGTGATTTTCCTAAGGGAGAACGTTAGCGTTATGTTAGGATTCAGTTATTTTTAAACAAGAAACAGAAATGTGCATGAAACAGAAGCAAAGAAAATACAGAAAATTTCCTAAATTTTTAAACAAAAATGAAGGGAACAAAACCTCTGAATAAATATGTTAAACCCACCAAATATCAAATATGTTAAAATGAATATCATTGGTAGATAAAAATGGCAACACAAAATTGATTCAGTAAAAATAACAGAAAACTTTGAAAAATTTGTTGAAGAGCATAACATTAAATTTTTCACTCAAAGTAGAATTTCTGAAAATGGTATTTTTTATAATTCTAACATTCTGATATTTTTAACATTACATATTTTCTTCAAGGTTGAACTACTTAAAATGAAATATTTGTTGCAGAGTCTGAATTCTTCTCTTCTTGATACTGCATGTACCAAAACTCTGTGGTAAAAAATGGTTGAAACCTTCTGTGTAAACAATTTTTATTTAAAAAAAAGAAATGTAATAAACCATTTTGATTTGGTAATGGTAAAATAGTGAACTCATTCAAGAATGTGACTCTTCCCATAAAAATATGGCATACCAAATGCAAAATAGAGTTGGAGGCAATTAATGCTAACGTAGCTCTTTTGTTAAGCAAGTCTAAAAACATGCAACATCTGTTTTGTATTTAAAACATCCTGAAACTGTTTGGATCAGAAAGCCAGTTCCCAGTAAGTTGTTATAATACATTAATAAAGTTGACTATTCTGAATTGGAACTGTTGTTAACAATGAATGAAAAAATAAAACATTGTTACTGTGTATAAAGTCATTAGAATAAATTTTTGATTTATTTGTTCAATAAAGTGATGGAGGAAACATAGAAGTTAAAAAGAATCTAAATGAAAAGAAACCAGGTGAAAGGGAAAAATATACAGGTATAGAGTTAGGGAAGCGATGGAGGAAACAAAAGACAAGTGTACTGACAGGCTGTCAAGAGATAATGAGTAAAATATTTTGCGATGGAAAGGTGTAAAAATTAAAATTCATTGTCTCTTTGAGCAGCAAACTTTCTTTTAAACATGTTTCATTGAATGTGACAGACGAGGAACATCTTAAATTTTTTTTTATTAAGTTTTTCTAATGTTCTTGTAGTTTATGTTCTTATAGTGTTCTGATATTTTTTCTAGTATAAAGGACGAACAGAATGCAGAAATTGTCCATAATGATTATTGGGAAAAGCACTTGAAACAGTAATCATTACAGACAGTTTCTACAACTCCATAAAGAAACCTATAAAACTTGCAAGTTTTTCCTTGTCTGTCACATTCAGTGAAACATGATTAAAATTTATGAAGAAGTAAACAAAAGTAAGAATACAGTTGAAAATAGTTGTCTATTTCTTACTCCTTCTTTTGCATATGAAGCTAATCCATATCTGCATAGCATTCAGATAAAAACATGAATAGCTAATAAAGATTGGGATGGATAAGGGAGAGAGTAAGAAGATACAGTCAAAGTGTGAAAGAAGAAAAAAAAAGCATGAGAGAATGGATAATTTTAGTTGTCAATACTTGTGGAACTTTCATGTGAATCACTACTTACCTCTAAATCTCCTGAAGTTGAGCCAGAATTAATCAAATTGGAAGAATATGCAACAGATGCCATACCTGTTCTATGTATTTGATCTTGACAAAGTTCTCGTAACAAACAAGGATGAAATTAGATTAACATCTATAAACATAAAAATAGCAAGATATCAAAAAAATCCCTGAAGATGGATAATAAAAAATATTTAAAATAAACAGATTAATTAGAGAACCAAATGTCACATGTCTCATCATCTCTGAATTGTATATCTGTTTTACATATGCATAAAAATATATCTGTGTGCTTTCTTTGTGCATATCTGTAGGTTTAATTATTAATAATGGAAGCGGCCATTGTTTCAAACAGCTGCTTCTATTTGCATGAAATTATTATCCATTTTGACAAAGTGGAGTGGAGGATCATGAAAAAATAACACATTAATCTTGTTTACATTAAAAGATGACAGGGACAGTTGTTGGAGTCTTCAGCAGCTTACATAAAATGGATTTTGTATGTTGAAAATGAATGAAGCTTTGAACATTTCTTCTAACTTAACATCAATTCAGTTCAGTCACATTTATGAGGCCAAAGTTTTCTATTTATTTTTAGAATAAAAAAAGGAGAAAAAGAACAAGTAAATAGATTTATTTATTTTCATTAATGTTTGTTTGTCTTTATGCATAAATGCAACAATCTACTGACATTTGCTTAGCTTTGCCTAGTATAGCACAGGGACATTTGAGTGAACATTGTGTTATGCTAATCTTCCTGATGGAGGGAGTCTATCTGCTTGAAAAATTAGAATTTAGAAGTCCTGGCTTTTTGATGTTTACTAAGTTCAGCCTATCTGAATTTCTAGGTTACGGAGTTACTTATATTATTAACATTCAGACTATTGTCCTCATCTTTGTTGTTATTTGAATTTCCAGAATTGGAAGTTATCATTATTTTCATTCAGACTATTGTTCTCATTTTTATAGTTATTACCCCAATGTTTTAGCTATTTTGCCCACTGGCTTTCATCAGATGTATGCCAATCTAGATAACTTTACGGCAATTTTGTACTAAAACCTTAATTTGATCTATGTGGGTAGATTACTAGATTGTTATTGTTCTGCTGACCATCTATAGGGTTATCACATCTTCTGAAAAAGATGAGCTGAAAAGTTCATAGGCTATAAATGAGTTTTTTTTTTTTTTTTTTTTAATTGGTATCAACCCAAGCAAGGAAAGACAGCCACTAACAAGAAAGGATTACAGAAAGAATGAGGAACAGAAACATTAGTCATGAAAAGAAAGAGTAATCAGGTAGACAGCAGATAGCAATTAATATCACATTTAAACTTTTCCAGATTAAAGTCAGCTGGAAAGGAGTTCCACTAGTGTGAATTGTGAAAAAAGAAACCGTCAGCATGAAAGTTACAGCTACATCTAGCTAGCTCAGCTGTAAATTGATGAGATCTCATCACTAGTCTAGTATTATGTATAAATTCCTACAGTCTATGTACCATAACAAAGAGCGATATTTATTCTGTTTAACTACAGAAATGTGGCACAAGGCCGAAAAGGGGATTGGGGAAAGGACGGTCTTCTTCTGTCTTAACTATAACTTAGCTAGCCGCAAATACTGACCCAATCGTACAAAACAAAATTCCTGACACCAAAACAACACATTCATACGTACCTTTCTTACTACAACCACCATAATGCCTCTTTGTCTCTATGAAAATACTAACTAGTCCCCATATTTACAATTCGTCGTCTGTGGGGGGGGGAATAACAAATCTAAAAATTAACCCCAATGAATATTTACAATATGAATACATAAGGCTATTTACAAGAAACTAAAGAAAATAAGCATACCATAGCAAAGAGCTCATCCAAACAATTACCATGAAAGTATTTATAAAAAGGCACAGAAAGTTAACTCTATGGTGGTGGGAAAGTGACTGAAGCTGAGCAACCAGATCAGAGCCCATTATATTGCTGATTCTTCTTTGGATCTTATCAAGGAGCTCCAGATAAACAGCAGGAAGACTGGACCATATATGGAAGCAATAGTCTAAGTATGGGCAAATGGTAGACTTATAGATATGCAAGATAAATTCTGAGGAGAAAAATTGTCTCACAAGGCACAGTGAGCCAACTTTTTAGCAGCTGACCTAGCAATGGATTCAATATAGTCTTTCTACTTCATGTCAGCTGAGAATATTAGCCCAAGAAGGCACAATGAGTCACTTTCCTGTAGGATAGCATCAGCCATGCTGATGGAAAGCAGAGAGGAGTCTCTCAGATGATTAAAGGAGAGAAGTTTAGTCTTGGAGGCTTTGAAACTAACAAGCCATCTTTTGCTACAGTTAACAATGGTCTTGAGGTCTTTTTGGACACCAGCTGCCATTTTCACCTTGTCGGACTGATCAGCCTTACTAACGAGTCAGGAGTGAATGGTAGTGTCATCAGTGTAGATGCCAAGTTGGAAGTTGATGTCATTAGGAAGGACATTAATGAAGATTAAAAACCATGTAGGACTAAAGGCTGGAGCCCTGTGGGACACCCTTGTTAGTATGAAAGGATGTAGATGAGTGGCCAACTTTCATTTCACAATTTTCATCTGAACGACTGGATCAGCTCAAAAATGTGCCCAGAGACACCATAACTTTTTAGCTGGCGGAGAAGATGTGAATAGCAGACCTTGTCAAAGGCTTTCAATTATTTCCAATGCTACAGCTCAGGCTTCACCATTTTCATCTAGAGTATGATAGATTCTTTCTGCAATTATCATCATCAGTTCACCTGAATAAAACAAAAGCTATATTGTTTATCTGAGAAAAGGCCTTATTATGAGAGATGATGAATCAATTCAGTATTGATTAGGGCTGCTCAGAGTTTCCCAAAAAGAGGTAGAAGGCTAATAGGTTAATAGTTGGAAGGGTTGGATGGTTCCCCAGAGTTCTTAAAAACAATGGAAAAAATTTAATGTCTGTATACCGTCAACATCAGTACATTTGGAATGTTTCAACCACATGCTGTGGCGAGCATTAAAGTCACCAAAGACTAAAGATGTTTGCAGATGAATGGACAGAAAGTGTCTTTTCTACACTGTCAACTATTGTGTCTAATATATTGCAGTCTTGGGAAAAGGGAGAGCAATAAAGGAAAAAGAAATAGCTGACAGTAGTGAAAGATGGAAGCACATGAAAAAGTAGTCAGTGACCTTGAGAGAAAATTCTCTGGCCATTTTCAGATTATGCTGGAATTTTTTCGGCAAAGAGGAAGATAGCCTGGAATCAAGAATTCATTAGTTGCGATAGAAGAATTCAAGTTGGTTTCATAAAGAGCAAAGATATCTGGTGACCATTCCAGGAGTAAGGATTCTATGTTGCACAAGTTGGAACAGATAACTGCGAATATTAGAGAAAGAAAAATTAAGAGGGATATGTGGTTTCTTGTTAGCTGGTTTAGTTTTATTTCCTTTTGTTGTGATTTCCATGAGATATATTTTGAGGAGAGAGGAAAAAGACCACAATAATTGTTACTATCTGTTGTCAATGGCAATATGGATCAGGTCAGTGCATGGCTGAGAGCAGAGCATAATTTGGCTTCAGGGTTGTCCACCGAAAATACATGCAGGGACACCTACCTATGCATGACATGGCACTATAGATACCCCAATATTATGTGACTGTTGATCAGAGCAGCCTCTCTAAGTGCTACCAAAGAATTTGGGCTCCTAATGACCAGTCAAAAGCAACAGTGAGAAAACTGCCAACCCGATACCCTCATAATGGAAAGTCATAGCCACTGGTTTAATCAGATCACCAAAAAGTTAAAACAGTTAAATCATTGTGACCAAGGTAAGAGAAAGAATGAAAGACAAACGGGTAAACCATATCCTGAACAGGGAACAAAGGATAAACCTCTACTCCTGTTCAACAGATGTATAAAGTATATGGACTGGATGATAGGTGAGCCTATCTACTTCTATTTACCTGTAAAACAAAAAAAAACAAAATTTGCAACAGAATTCATATTAAGTAATGACTTAGTATAAGTTTTGATGTCTATTACTAACTAAAAAATCATGATGGTAGAAATTAATTTTTCAGCATTGATAAATAATAAGGGGTAAGCATATTCTAAATAGGTCCTGATCTGGCATCCTGTCTACAGTCACTTTCTCACAGATGTGCCATGGCTTCCCTATGTCTCTTCTATAAGTATTTTCACTGCAACTGTTGTGACAAGTTACTTTCTCTGGTTCCCAGACTGCATGAATTTAAGCAAGCTACTAGGTTGGCATCTCAGTCCCACCCTTTCACTGTCAAAACAGTTAAATATAACCACCTCTTCTCCTCCAACAGCTTCTTCTCTTGCACTTCCCACACTTTTTGGGTGTAAATTTTCTATAGCTATTGCACTTATTTTCTGATAATCTTGTGTGTGGGCTAAAGTATAACAGAAAATAGGCATGTTTACACATTAAAAAAAATTCTTTAAAAAAATATTAGTGCATAATGATTTGTACTAAGCTTTTCAATTTTTGATTAGTAAATATAGTTTTTACTTAATAATAACAATATCACCAAACCCATGCAAAAACCAGTACAGAAATTTAAAAGATTTAAACCCTTTTAAATTATTCTAATTAAAATTAAAATAAAAAGAAAGCAGTTCTAAAAATTCATTATTCATCAAGAATTTTTTTTTCTTAAGACAATAGTGTCCATAATATATCTTATTTGTACTTATAACTAAAAGTTTTTCTAATTAAATAATATCTTAGTTTGATTGCAATTTTTATTTTATGATTCAGAGCAGATTTTCAGTAAATAATAATTGATGATTTACATTCTCCAAGGAGTCCTGCTTTTAACCTATGTAAATGTGAAGTGGCACAAAATTTAATTTCTCAAAATTTCATTATGTAAGAGTGGATAACAGATATAAAAACAAATATTAAAAAAATATTTCTACTAAGATTTTCTAAAATCAAAAATTTCTAGAATAATTTAATTCATTTGTAAATAAGTCCTGAAAGTTTCATTAAAATGCGACAATTATTTGATTTTTACAAGAATTTCCAAATCAATGTGCTTTTTACTGAAAAAATACAATATAACACATTGAGGGTTGACGCGTTATCTGTGTCTAACAGTTTTCATTTTCTTGCACTCAACGAACAGTGGACACCCGGAGAAATTCTTGAATGATTTGACAAGTATACAGTTGGTGAAATTAATGTCACATGAGGAAACAAGAATCCAAGAGCATAGAAGAAGCTTTTATAACTGCTTTGCAGAAGCTAATAAAACCATGTGACAACTGCATGGCATCAATGCTATGTGACCAAATTGTTTAAGGTATACAGATCCCCTAAATACAAGGAGAATGGCTAAGAGTGAGATGGTTAGAGTTACAGAGGTGCACTGACATTTGCAGAATAATAGAGAATGCTGCTCAACAGTCTTGTGTTTTAAGACCAGAACAAATGTGCAAGGTTCCTACAAAGATGAGGAAGAGTCTGTGGAGAAAAACAAAACTCAGAAAAGAATGCCAGTTCCATACTTCTTGCCATGAACCAAGGAATGAACAATGTCCAGCTTATGGGAAAACCTGAAAAAAGTGCTGGGCTAGAATCACCTCACAGCAAAATGTAGGTTGGTGAAGCAATGGCTTCAGACAGTATACACAGAGAAACTGAATGGAGATAGTAGGAGTAGTCAGTCAGACTTTGATCATATGAGTCACTGAGTGGAAAGGTGGCAGTCTCACACATGGGGCAATTCAAGTTAAAATAGTGGTGAACATGGAAATAATTGTGTTTCAGCTTGATAGTATAGCTTCAATGAATTTGTTAAATGCTAAACACTCATGAGAGAAGTCAGAAGCTTTCTGACAAGACTCTCGTCATGTGGAATGAGACAGAAATGAAACCACTTGGTGAGTGCTGTGTAAAATTGACAAACCCCTGCAAAAATGGAAAGAAGTATGCTATGAATTTTACGATTGTGAGGGCTGACTTGCATCCACTGCTAGGTGCAACAGCCATACAAAAAATGGGCCTGGTCAGTGTGAACAAAGATGAGTTGCAGATGTTGGCTAGAGTCTCACAGGAAAAGAGAATGACCACACAAAAATTGGATCCAGTTCTCCAAGAATTCAAGGATATGTAGGCAAGCAACCTGGTGTGGTACATTTGGAAGTGGATCCAAATATAACCCCACATATTGTAGCAGTATGGAAGGTTCCAGTAGCTATCAAGGGGTGATTAAAAGTGGAGTTGGAGAGGCTTGTGGAAAAAGAGGTCATCAAGCCAATTCATGGGCCAACAGCATGGGTCAGAATGTTAGCACTGATGATGAAGAAAAATGGGAAGCTACAAGTCTGTATAGACCCAAGGCTGCTAAACAAGGCTCTGAAAAAGGAATAATTCCAGTTACTGATGTTTGAAGATCTGTTGCCTGAACTTGCTGACAGTAAAGTGTTCTCCATCCTGGATCTGAGATATTGATTTTGGCATCTGAAGGTTGATGAGGAAAGCAGTCATTTGACTACATTCACCACTCCATTTGGCTGGTATAGGTGGAAAGTTCTACCATTTGGAATTACTCCAGCACTTGAAATCTTTCAGAAGGCAGTATATGATAGCATCTCTGGAGTGAGTGTTAAACAAGACTGATGGTATTCTGGTGCTTGGGAAAGGAAAAACAATGGAAGAAGCCACAGCTAATCATGACAGAAATCTCAAAAGTCTCTTACAGAGATGCCAAGAATGAGGAAAAAGTCTAAACCTTTGCAAAATGAACCTGCAACGAACTTGTGTGTCCTTCATGGGACATATAATAACAAGTGAAGGGTTATACCCTAATCCAGAGAAGATAAAGGCTATTAGGGTGATGACTCATCCAACAGATGTGAAGGAGTCCAACGGTAAGGAGGTTGTGTGAACTACCTTGCAAAATTCTTACCACATATCCATGAGGTGATGTCTTCAATTTGCCATTTTACGAAGAGAGACATCCTGTGAACTTCTTCTCAGGTACACAAGGAGGCTTTCAAAAAGGTTAAGAAGATGGTAAGTGAAGTGATATAATATGATCACAACAATCCCCTGATCATCCAGTGTGATGCAAGTTAAAAGGGTTTAGGAGTCGCACCTCTGACCTATACCAGTTGAGCCCTTACCAGTACAGAAACACGGTATGTGCAAGAATCAAGATCAAGAAAGAATTACTAACTGTGGTCTACACATGTGAATATTATCACCAATACACATTTGGCCAGCACATTACTACTCTAGGCAATCACAGACATCTTGAAGCCATAATAAAGAAGATGTGGCAAAGTGCCCAAAGCAATTGTAGAATATGTTGATGCACCTGCAGAGATACAATGTCAGCAGTGTTATATCATATGGGGAAAAGTATGTATATCGCAGACACACTTTCGAGGGCCTACATCTATAATGTCAGCTGTGCAAATAAGGAGGATGATATCCAGGAAACAGATTACATTTTTGTGACAGAAAGAAAGCTATCTTAGCTGAGAATGGCAACCAGAGATGACCGATTCATGCAGCAGTTACAGCAGGTCATATTAGAAGGATGACCAGATGAAAAATTACATCTTGACCCAGAAGTGCATCCATATTTCAGCTTTTGGCATGAAATGATTGTAGGATGGGCTGATATTTCAGGGTACCTGTGTGAGGAGTGGAAATGTGTTGCTGAAGAGCATAGGAATGTCTATATTGGCTGGACAGGAACAGTGACATCAGAGCATACATCAGAAAATGTTCAACATGTTGGAAATATGAAGTGGCAAAACCTGCAGGTCCTCTAATGGTTCCTGAAATTCCTGAGAGACCCTGGGCAAAAGTTGGAGTAGACATATTCTGACTTGAGGGCAGAGACAATCTCTGTACAATGGATTATTTAAACAATTTCTGCGATTTCAATCATCTTCACGGTACGGACAGTGATCATCAAATTGAAGCACCATTTTTCAAGAAATGGTATCCCAGACCAAATTCTCACAGATAATGATGTGTCCCAAAAAGGGATATATTTGTTCGAAGTAGCAAAGTGGTTTTGGACTACTGTAACTGAGTAGGACAATCTAGCAGGTAACCGTAATGGACTGGTCCTCGCCGTAGTCATAAGCAATAGGTGAAGACTATAGGCGTAGTTAATAGGCATCGTCCTGTACCTCCACATCAGTCTGTATTTATGGCTGACATCAGTCAATCATATTACTGTGATCTGATAATGAGCCCTAAGTTTGGAGCCAGAAGCTTGATGTTTTTGTTAGTAAGTGATGTTTTACACACATGCTCACTAGCCTTTACAGCAGCAAAGCTAATGGCAAAGTGGAATTGGCATTAATAATGGTATAGAATCTTTTCTGGAAAGCCAAAGCCATGCAGGTGGATCCATATTTAGCATTGTTGGATCACTGAAACACACCTGAAAAAGGTTTTCTGTTACCAGTACAGAAGCTTATGTCAGGGAAGACAAAAAGTCTTCTAACAACCACAAATGACCTGCTAAAACCTGAAATACCTAGAAATATAAAACAAACATTGACTTGGGAAGGTAGAAAGCAAGAACTTGAATCAGTCAGATTCTTGCCACCCAGTGGTGTTTGTGCTCTTGAAAATTCATATGTAAGAATTAAGGAATCAAAAAAAAAAAAAAAAAAAAAAAAAAAAGGAATAGTGACTGAGCAACTAGATACAAGGCCATACCACATTGATGTCAATAGGGAGCTGCACTGATAAAACCGGATCATCTTGAAGAATACAGCAGAGGAACCCTCATGTTAATCTATGCGAATTCAGCTATATCCAGTCCAAGGATTATCACATCAGAAAATCTGTCCAAAGCAGCAAATTCAACATCTCCAGCTATAAACTCAGACAATGTGAGGACCCCCCCAAAAACAAATCATCAGGATAATTGAGTGAGGAAAACATGTTCTGGAAGAATAGTCAGAACACCAGCAATACTAAAGGACGAGTAAAGAGAAAGAAAGTTGTGTGAAGGGGCAGAATAAACCCTGTAAGGCAAGAGGGCAGTCTGTTTAGTGAATGGCTTAGTCACTTATCACTTGTTCATTCCCCCTTTTCTTTTTTAAAAAAAATAAACTCTTTTCAAAAGGGAAAGGTGTCTCATGGGAACTTGTTTTATGGAGCACTGCTTATGTAGGCTAAGCCAGTCACATGTAGGGGTGTGGGCAGTTCAAATTACAATGGACTACTGTGAAGACGGACATGTCATCTTATGTGATAGAGTGATGTTGGCCATAGGCAATACTGAGCATGGAAGATAAATATATCTACTAAACAACTAAATATATCTACTAAACTGATTACAGTATAGACCATTATTTCTGACCTTTATGTACAAACATCCAACTACTGATTTTCAGAATTGGATCATTGTTTCTCAAATGGCTTCATTTATTTGATTTTCCTCTATCTCCAACATTTTTCATTTTGTTTTTTCTTTTCCTCAAAAAATTTGATATCCTTGTAGAGTTCAGATTGCATTATTTCCCTAAACTGGCTTTGTTGTTTTTCTAGCTGCTGATCTCCATTTTACCAAACGTTGTTCACATCTTCAATTCCAACTTTTTTTTTTAGTTTATTGTTCATTATTTCTTTTTCATGGTTTTCTTTCAAATTTCTCAAACTTATTTTCTTTTATGTTTTCATTATATTTTAGTTTCACTTTTTAAAGTTTCATTTCCTTTTATTTTTTCTCAAATTTCTTAAAATTCTTTTCTTTCTGATTTTATTTCTACATGTTTCTGTTTTGTCTTTCATTTCCATTAGTTTTTCTTTTCCTTTCCCTCTCTTTGTCTTCCTTATTTTATTATGTCCTCTTATATTTTCCCTTTTCTCTTCCTCTTTTTAGCATTCTCTCTTTTTCTTTTTTTCTCTCGAACTTTTTCATTTGGTTCTTTTTCCTTTTTTTCATTTTTCTCTTTTTGCTTCTTTCAATTAGTTTTTTCCTATTGTCATTTTAAATCTTTTCTTTGATTTTCACTTCAATATATATGTTAATTTTAGCATATTACCAAAGCTATTTTCTCATGCCAAACCTGTTACTATTCTTTATTGAAGATGCCAGATTTTCAAGTAAAATAATTATATTATTGAAAATAATGTATTTTCTTCTTTTTGATAAGTGTATGTAAGGTATATTGGAGTTCAGAAAAGAAGGTAAGAAAATTGGTTCCAAGAATTATTTATATATAATAAGGAATTTAACAGATCAGTCAGTTATGTGCCATGCATCATGCACACTTAGGCGATCATGTATCTTTCGAAACATAACTGACAAGGCAGATTTTTTCCCACAGTATGTTGCAATTTCTTTCTGTGGTAAACCAGTTGCCATCCAAGGCTATAGAACCTGGTCTGTCCTGCTATTTACCCATAGCTGGGGGGAGAAGCAGAGGATTCATACCTTTCCCAAGAGCATTAGCATGTAAGTATATGTAATGGATTCAATTGAAATTTGAACTCGGCTTTCTGATTTCCCAATGCGAGCCGCTATCCGTTACTCCATCATGCCTCCTCCTTTAACAGATACTTTATTTTTTTTAAGCAATTCATCCCAAGCAAGGCTGTAATACCCCTAAGATGTAAGCAACAACAGGGAGTGAAAGAAAATGAAAAGACTTTAAAAAGAAAGAACTGGAAACCCATTTCTAAGCAGAAAACAAGGGATAAACCTCTACTTCTGTCCAAAATACTGGGATGGGGTGTGAACTGGATGATAGGCAAATCTATCTATTATCCATGTTAGGAAAATCAATGACAAAATGGAAAAAAATTTCAGTTGATGAATTTCATCATTTAGGACTTCATCAAACTAAAATGATGTTAATGCTGATGTGACTACACATGAAAGGGAGACGAATGCTGAAATTTTAATCTTTTTAAATTTTTTCTTTTTTTAAATGACTGTTTGGGTATATCGTTTAGTCAAGTTTATTTAGTTTCTTGCTTTTTTGTGTTTTTTATCACATATATTGGAATTTGACAATCACATGTGAAATGGGCCAAAATGAGGTCCCAGTCAGTGTCCTTGTAGAAGTCATGTACTACCTTCAGCAGACCCCTGTATAAAGTCCAACTCCCAGAATTCAGTCTCTTTTTTATTCACTTTCATTTGCGACTGGCTCTTAGTCTTGACCCAATGACTGGTGTCTTGCAGCCTGCGTGATGGACTACCTTTACCCAAGCTCCTAAAGGGAAGAGAGAAGCAGCTGCTACTATTGACATGTGTGGCACCCAACCCGGATATGAGCCTGCAATTCAGGAGACTACTACTTAAAAGCCCTCTACCACTGATATAGACTGACTGTCCAAACTAGTTACGAGTACAAATCTTCAAGCAAGCTAAGTCTGCAAGCACACTTTGTTTGCAAACATCCATATAACCTTTTTCCTTTCAACTATTTTTCCTTGATGTAAATTAATTGAACACAAATGGTTGTTGTGTTTCCTTTCTTCAAAAGCTGTTGTTCCAATTTGCCTGTACACACTTAGCTTTAGTTCTGAACCTGTCTGACTTGTTTTTTTATCCTAAATAATTTTCAGGGACAAAAATCCCCACACATATATTATCCTACAGTGTGTTAATTGTAGATTGGCCAAGAAAGGTGAAATATTATAAGAACCTGGATGTAAATTTACTGCGGTTAATATAGGGAATTTTTTTTTTTAAACAAATTAAAACCACTAAGACAAGTGTGAATGAATTATGAAACAGAAACATTAAAGATGTGCAAGAACAGTAGAAAAGGAATCAGGAAGACAGTAGATAATTATTGACATTACATTTAAATTCTTGAAGATTAATATTAAAGCTCTTTCTTTACACTTTCTTCTTAGTAAATTACTTTCTCTTTTAATTAAAATAGCAGTTTTTTTAAATTTCATAATATTGTTCTGGTATATAAAAATGCACATGCATTTTTTCCTATTTGTCTGTATACATATGTAGAAATATTGGCCTGGTCATGTAATTATACTTTACAGGTTTGCTTATTCTGATCTTTCAATAGTTTGAAAGTCAAACTGCATCAAAGTCTTTTTTCATGAATAATTCCCAGCACAAAAGAAAAATTAATCCATAAAAAAGTTTGTATATGTATAAATGTGCCAACATCCAGAATTAATGTTGTACATACTTAATTTGTCAATGGTTTCTATTCTAGTGTGATGGTTAACAAGCAGATCATACAAACCATTCCCTAATGCTGTAATTTCATTCCTAACTGGGTGTTTAATTACTATGACCTTGTGCCAGACTGAGAAGAAGTCAGTAGTACTTAACCTTATGTGTCACAGCTGAGCTCCAAAGTTGTATGTACAGGGAGTTACTGAAAAGTTCTTGTCTCAACCAAAAAAGAATACTAAAATAAATTCTAATGTTTAGTCACTTGGTCAAATTTTGAGAAATCAATCACTTATTTTTCATATATATTTTCAGCATGCTACACACACACACACACACACACACACACACACATATCATATAGTTTTTAAGGTATACTGGGAAGTATTTTGATAGAGGACGGCAAGTGTGACACTGAGATCCGTAGACATATTGGGCTGGCCAAGGATGTATTCCAAAAGCTGGGCAGAGTATTGCGAAACAGGAGGATTTCTTTGGTAACAAAGAAAAGAGTACTGAGATGTTATATGACATCTGTCCTCCTTTACGGCAGTGAATGTTGGACGGTCTCCTCAAAGAGGAAGAATAGACTCGAGGCGACGGAGATGTGGTTCTACAGA